>CM064866.1:63358888-64558888 GCA_032719365.1 Prinsepia uniflora
AAAGGTTGCCGCATGCGCCCCCACATGGCGGAGTAACTCCATGCTCGTGGTGGCCACACGCCTATCACAAGTCACCATCAACCTCTGGCATGTCACCCGTTTTGCTGTAATTCGGGTCATCTAACCCACATGTTCAACATTGCTCTAAAACACAGTATTTACGTCCATATTTTATGTTTTTACTATCTAAATGCATCTACACAAGCCCAAGAGAAGATCTACGATGTTAAAATCAAGAAAACGTACTTCGATCACATGATTCAACCTCCTGAACTTTCAACCGTGGTTTCAGAGTCTGTTCTTCAACCTTCCCGTGTCAGGGCCCACCCCTAATCCCCCAGGATTAGGGACTAAACCTTGCTCTCGTCTGACTTACGCATGACACGAAGGCCAAACTGATGTCCAACCTTCATGTGACACGTAAGTCGGACAAGGGATTCTCGATCCGACCGTCCAAAAAGTTTCGAAATTTTCAGAGTGCTCAGAGTCTACTGTGGAACGTCCGTGTGATGTCTCCGTCTCTCTCTCGACCAACAGCCCGTGCCGCAACAACCTGGAGGGTATCGAAAACACGAAAAGACAGTGAGTGGAAAAAAATAAAGTTTAAGTTCAAAAACAGTTATCAAAAAACACATACATTTATACCCTCCGTTTTAAAAACCAATGCATGCATATCAATTTCATGTCATAAAACCATGTACGAAAAACCAAACACATTTTCCTTTTTCTCAAATCCCGGGCCTCAGCCCAAAACCACCGAAAACCATTTCATCCGGGCCACTGCCCAAAACCTCAAAAAACCATTATCATCAATTCTCAGTGAAATCCAAAACACATTTGAAACCACATGCTCATCCATCGAACCTGCTGGATCTATCCGAGTCTTTAAACTCCCGAGTCTTTAAACTCAATAAGCAGGCCTCAATAATTCGAGTTTAAACTCCGAGTCTTTAAACTCAACAGGCCTATGGGGGAAATATCAATATATCCGAGTCTTTAAACTCCCGAGTCTATAAACTCAATTCGGGTCTTTAAACCCAATCCGCGTCCGTCCCCCGTCAATCACAATATCCGGGTCTTTAAACCCAATAACCAAATCTAGTAAATCCAATCAAAACCATTTGAAAACCATTTCTAAATACATATTCCATCTATTGTGTTCGTTCCAACTAGCCTAATCACTTAAACTAATCAAAACACAGTGTATGGGTCTGTTAATTACCTGTTTATTTCTTCTGCAACCACCCATTTTCCTCATCGTGGTTCCACGACTCCAGCCATCACTTGTCTCAGTTATTGATCTTAAACCCTTCCTGGAGTTCCTAGGAATAACGTCCGATCAATGAACACCCTTAATAAGCTACAACAAATGATTTACCATAGTTGAATTTCAAACTAAACTCGTACGATTTTATCCTTACCGTCACCGTTAGACCTCAAGACTGCGCCATTCGATTCTCTGAACCACCAGAAACCCTTTCCCATATACTACCTCGAACAAGACCCCCTTAGAACTCGATTGTTACTTCACCTTGTCAAGTAACATTCCACGGTTTCTCCACCATTCCTGTTCCTCTACACGGCGTCGTGAGCCGCCGCTGTCGCCACCTTGTTCAGCTCAGCCTCCCCCCTCACTTTGATTCACATACCTTCCTTAATTAATGAAAATCGAAAGACTTGAAGGGGAAGGGCTCACGGTCTCCCCTATTTTCTCCCATTTCCTCATAACCGGCAAAACCATTTAAATTAAGAGAGAAACTTGTAAGATAGTTCCACAACCATCCAGACCCTACCAGGTGTCCAAATCCTGGTGGGCACACACCTTAGATGCAACCAAGTGTCCCCTAAGGACTGGGCACTAATCCCAATGCAGAAAAAGACCAAGATACCCCTGCTTTTGTAAATTACCGTTTTACCCTTCAATTTCCTTGACCCGTATCTCGCTTGTCCGACGTCCGATTAAAGCATGTCGCCTGTCGTTGAACTCAGGACGACGAGATCTATCTAATGGTCCTCGGTCTACATGTAAAAACCCTGTCGTTTTAAAAGTCAACTTTTCCCCCCAAATTACGAAAGTGCCCTCAACCTTCCGAACATCACAACTTCCTCCTCGGATGTCGGAATCGGGCGTGCTACCTGTCTACGGACTCGTGACGTCCCGAACTACGTCACAGTCATCGGTCAATGCCCACTTGACCGCCCGAACTCAAAGTCAATAATTTGCCCAACCTAGGGGTAAAATCGTCATTTCACACTAACAGACCTAAAGTAACCAACTAAACACCAATTAAGCTCACTAATCCGTTACTAATCACTTACTAATCCCGGCTCTCGGGACGGGTCGTTACATCCCTCGTCCATCCCTCAAACTTTCTAGCTTAAAATGATATCAGGAACATACATAACCTGCCAAGGTCCTTGGTTTTAAGTTAAACAACCTCGAAATGACTTGAGCCTTCTCATGCCATATTTAGGCTCATACGGGTTTCAGGTTTTGGAGGGTTACTTCTTCACTATTTCCCTATTTTCCTATTCTCTTTCTCTTCTCCTTTCTTCACTCCTTCCTTCCATCACATACTCTTTGGCTTACTTCTCCCTTCCTTCTTGTTTCTCATTTTTGTTTCTTTTTTCTTCTAGTTCGGTTCTTCCCCACCCTTCACACTCACACACACACATACCCACCCATATTTAAATAATGGGCAAGTGACAGGACCCGTCTCAAATCCCCCCGGGATTAATGCCGGACGTGCCTGATCCTGTCTAACACGAAGTGTCAGACAAGGGAAAATCCAACTTTAGCCCCACTGGGCTACTAGAGTGCGCCAGGATCCGGAGGAGGAGTGTGATGTCTCGATCTCCGCTACAGCCTGCATCCGTGATAAACCTGAAGGGTATTAAAACCACGAAAAGCTGTGAGTGGACAAAACAAATAATTTATAAAATCATTTTCATGGAAAGAAGATTTATGCCCTTCACTAAAAGCATGCATGCATTCGAAAACCAGTTATCAAAATGAAACCGTTGGGGCCTTGTCCCAAAACGTAAATCAAACCATATGGGAACTCAGCCCCAATCAAATCAAGTGGGTGTCAGCCCAAAACCATTACCAGTGGGACTCAACCCAAAACCAATCATCGGCATCCCTGATGCTTGACATCCGAGATGTCACAATCAACACAACTGTCACAGTTCCAAGCTACGCGCGCTACCCGGGGTCTCAAATCTCAAGTCTCCCCAGGGTCCACCCAGGTCAATGACCCGCAGATCAATGACCCTCCCTGGGGGGAGGTTTTAACCTCTGGAAATCCGGTTCCTAAGTCACTATACGGACTGGTCGCTCCGTGTAATGACCCTTCGCAAGCAATGCCCCGTGACTACTCTAGGATACTACGAAACGCCTGGAGGAAACAACCTGCCACTCCAGGATACTACACGACGTCTCGAGGGAATCCGTTCATGAGGATGGTATACAAAAAACCATTTCATAATTCATTTCAAAACCGTTCAAAGGGCCACGCACGGGTTTTCCATAAACCATCGTAAATCCAAATATGGGTCCCAGACCCGAAATCATGTTTATAAACCATAACTGGGTCTCACACCTGATATAATCACCAACTGGCCCCCAAGCCCGAATTCGAAAACCAACAGGGCCCCCCGCCTGATCGTATAACTCAAATGGGCCTCCAGCCCAATTTCTCATTAAATCAAATGGACTCTAAGTCCAATGGTTTCCAGCTAAATGGGTCTCATTCTCGATTCCATGTTTTCAAATCCAAAACACGTTCGTCAAACCATCATTGAAAACACAGCACGTATAAGTATTGTATAAAACCAAAAATCTCGAAATACGTGCAAATACGTGACTACTAAGCTACCACAAAAAAATGCATTCATAGCATCCCAAAATGTGTTCTAAAATACTTATAAAACATTTATGCATGCATCAATTTAGAAAGCAAGGTCCACTAACAGGCCGTCCGAAGTCGAGCCTCGATACGCGTGTCATATGCGCTTCTTAGGCCAATCACCGTCTCCGGGGCTCCCAAACCTGTCCAAATCGTAATAGAGGGTTACTAACTACCTTAATAACCTCTCATAAAAGCCCCGTAATTTTTTCCAAATTTTTAACTATTTAAAAACCCAATCCTAAACTTTCGGGCACCCCGAACTATATCGAAACGATGTCTGAACGACTCGAAACCAGTCCCAAAATGTTCGTTACATCGAAAGGATGATGTCATGTGTTGAAAACATCCCAAAATTATGCTTCCAATGCCCCCACACGCCGTCCAAAGGGACTGCACGTGAAGGCCACGCGCCTAGCTACAATTGTCCCTGTCATTCGGCATACTGGGTCCGAACCAGTCTGCCTGCAATTCGGTCAGGTCCGACCGGTTCAGTGGTTTAGTCGGTCCGACTCTATTCCTCCTTCATTTTCGGTCCATTTCAATCCAATCCAATCCTAATCTCTTTGTCTCAAGGTTTCCTATCAATCTATGTCCCTAAACCCATGAAAATCGATTAAAAACCATACTTTTGAATCGAAGGAATGTCTCCTAGTTTTTCCAGCCACCTTTCTGGGATGTTCAGCCACCACTCAACAGCCAAAGTCACCTCTACACGATCGTACAACCCTCCAAAGCATCATTCACTCATCAGAAATGGTCCCTAAACGTTCAAACAAAAACTTGGAATTTGAAATTACCAAAAGGGGTGTTCGGGTTACCTGGTTCCTGTGTCCTCGCTGTCGTCCATGGTAGTTGGCCGTCCTGCCACCGCCTCTCAGTCCCTTTCTCACTCTATCCTCACAAATAATTGAATGGGGAGAGGGGTATGGTTTTGGGTTCATTGGTTTTTGGGTAAGATCGGGGAAGCCGTGAGAATTGGGGAATGCGACAAGCATGTATCAATTTTGGTGGGTAATGGATGAATGACAAGTGTCATTCATCCATTGGGCCTACCCCTAAATATCTGGGCCCACTTAATGCCAAAATGGCATCCGTCTCGTAAAACGTGTAATAGTTCCCTCAAACTTCCGTGAATCGTAACTTTTTTGTCGAACGTCCGATTTCGACGTGCTGCTTATCTACGAACTCGTATCGACTCGATCTACGTAATGATCATCGGCTCTCGACCATCGGACCTCTAGGTCAAAAGTTAACTTTTGCCCTCGTTTAGGGGTAAAATCATAATTTCGCTCTGAACGTCCGTTAATCGTCAGCTAATCCCCGATTAGCCTTGTTAATCCGTAATTAGTCTTAAATAAATCCAAAAATTTAGGGACAGGTCGTTACAAACTCCCCTCCTTAAAGAATTTAATCCTCGAAGTTCAAATTGACCCAAATCCATAACTAACTGTGGAAATCCAATCACGTCCCTCTACTCGGGCACTCACTTGTCACATCTAGTGACGCTAAATACCTCCTGCTCTTCGAATCATTCTAATTTGACCCACAGCCTAGGTGTTAGGTTCTTACACCCTCTTTGAACCCTTTAGATGGCATATCACCCCTCGTTATCCCACCTAGGGAAGAATCAAGGAGAATCCAAGATGATGACATCAAAGTTCATCCTATGTCATCCTGTGGTACCAAGCACTATCTGCTAAAGAGCAGAAAATGAGAAGTCCCCTTTACCGACCTCGAAGTACCATCTCCTTTACTAACTTTGAAATCAAGCATCCTTCTATTTGTCTCAAACACAAATTCTCTTGATTCCGAAGTTCCAATCACTTTGGAAGCATGCTTCTTTTCCAATTACAGAGCTCACTCATTACACGAGCATTCCCGCGTTCTATAGGAAAACAATTTCCAAGTCCTCAACTCAGGAGGTATGGTCAACCGTAGTCAACCAAAACCAATCCGCAATGAACTCTCAAGTCCTCAACTCAACCAGACACCATACACGCGTCCGTGAATACCATTTATGCACATCCAAAAGGATGTGGAATGTATGACATCTATGGTTATACCCTTGAGCACACCCTCGTGTCTCACTTCTAGCATCACTATGGAACTGGTCACCAAACCAAGTATTCCCCGTGCCTCGCACTGTGCCACTCGGGATCCTCTCTATCCCGCTCAGTGCCCACCAAACTCACATGCTCGCCACTCTAGGCACATCTACTATTCCATTGGCATACTGGTTCGTACATACCAACTCTACGGGATCAATTCCAACGCTCGTACTTGTCCGATCCGTCCAAGGATACCTAGGGCACCTATCACTCATCCAGGTACATCCCACTCATCACAGTCACCTCACAGGGTTAACGTGGCACACTTGACAACGCCCAAAGTCCAACATCTCATTCTGCGATCGCACTCAGTCGTAGCCGAGTCGAATCCATAAAACACTGCTCGTAACATGCGTCACACACGCACCCTCATCACGACTGACGAATCCCATCGTCACAATCGTCACGACAACCTGAGCCTATCCAACTCGATAAGACTAGACTACGTTCATCGATAACAGTGTCTACCACAACCTCATGCAGACCAATCTCAGAAACACTCCGCTATCAAGACTCCAAATCCATGTGGTCAACCCACTGCTGGTACCAACCACTCTACACGCAACATCCGTTGATCGGTCCACCTCGAAATTCGATCGACAAGTACCACACTCCTAGTAACTTGTCCAATCAATCTCCTACTAGGGTTATCACAAACCTGGTTGCCCGCTACATCCATGGATGAAAATATCGGTGAATGTTACCGAAATTTCGGTATTTTTGGCCGGTGAAATATATGAAGTGGGAAAGAAATTCGCCAAAATATCGAACAATTGTCTTGTTTTGAGTCCACCAATCTTTTCCTGGGATCAAAACGATGAAGATGCACTATTAATTTGTAAAAATCAGACGTAAATCGAAGGTTATTTGATCGGGTCATGTCGCCGGGTCGGAAAACCCAAGTTGTACACCTAGCGGGAGGTAGGAGGATACTTTGTTAGCAGATGAATCTTTATACGTATATTTTCAGGACCCGTCCCAAATCCCCCGGGATTAACTTGGGACGCGCTTGATCCTGTCTGACACGAAGTGTCAGACCAGAGAAATTTCCGTCTCTAGCCCTCACCGGCCACTAGAGTACGCCAGGATCATAGGAGGAGGAGTGTGATGTCTTGTCTCTGCTACAACCCGCATCCCGATCAACCTGAAGGGCATTAAAACACAAAAACTGTGAGTGGACAAAAACAATCATTTTAAAGAAAAACATTTTCATAGTATTACATTTATGCCCTTCACTAAAAACATATGCATGCATTCGAAAACCGTTTATCAAAACGTTCATAAAATCGTTTGTCAAACATATTTTCAAAACCTTTCAAGGGTTCATGCCCGGTTCCCATAAACCGTCATGACCCATAAAAACCTTTCAAGGGTTCATGTCGGTCCCCATAAACCGTCATGAACCGTAAATCCATTTATGGGTCCCCGACCCGAAATCACAAAAGAATCGTAAATCAAAACATGGGAACTCAGCCCAAATCAAACACCAGTGGGACTCAGCCTAAAACCATTCTCAGTGAAATACCAAAACATACAATATAGGGTCTCCGCCCTCAATTAACTTTCTAAAACAAAAAACATGGAATACGGGGTCTCCGCCCCCAAATCACTTTCATAGAACCTCGTGCGTACGCATATGTATAACCCATCCGCGGCACTTCCGAGAAGATGCCAACTTGGGGCACACAGCCCCTAGGGAACACATCCCCGATATATGTCACGATTAATCATATCTATACTAGTGTGCACACCACTCGGGGTCTCACTCCGAGTCTTCTCCCATGAATTCTCCATCTGGGAGGCTCAATCTCTGGATCTAGTCCGAGCTCTATCTCCGGATCTAGTCCATGCATCTCTCCGAAATTTGGTCCGAGACCACATCATAAATTGTAACCCCCACTCCTGGAACAGGATCCCTATGGGGATACCCATTCTAGTCTGTGGATTGTGACTCTCCAGGTCGACGTCTGGAGGAGACCATATAAATCATATGGATGGTTCATACATTTCAAATACTTATTTCTTTCTCAAAACACATTTCAACTGGGTCTCATACCCCGATTCATCTCAACAAGATTCCTCTAATCCGATTTAAATCAATTTCACAGGCCTCGGCCTAAAACCACCGTTCAACAGGGTCTCATGCCCGAATTCTCATTTCACAAACTGAACTGGGACTCAAGCCCGATTTCACAAGTAACAGGGCCTCAAGCCCGATACCACAGCTAACTGGGCCCTAAGCCAGAAACCATAAAGCAACAGGGCCTCAAGGCCGATTTCAAAACCAATAGGGCCTCAAGCCCAATACGACAGTCAAATGGGCCTCAAGCCTAAGATTACAACCAACTGGGCCTTAAGCCCGGACTCGTAAACCAACGGGACCCTCGATCCGATCGTATAAATCAAATGGACCCTCGGTCCGATTCCTCGTCAAATCAAATGGACTCCATGTCCGAGAGTTTCCAATAAAATGGGTCTCGTGCCCGATTTCATATTTCCAAATTCAAAACCAATTCATTAAATCATCATTGAAAACCTAGCACATATAAGTATAAAACCAGAAATCTCGAAATACGTGCAAATACGTAAATCCTAGGCTACCAAAAACAAATGCACTCATGGCATCAAAAAACATGTATTAAAACAACTATAAAACATTTATGCATGCATCGAATTCATAAAACAAGTCCACTCACAGACCGTCCGAAATCGCGCCTCGATACGCCTGCCATAACGTCTTCCCAGGTCAATCGTCGCCTCCGGGATTCCCGAACCTGTCCAAATCGTAATAGAAGGTTATTAACTACTTAAATAACCTCTCACTAAAGTCCCGTAATTTTCCAAATTTTAGAACTATTTTTAAACACGGACCTAAACCTTCGGACGTCCCGAACTATATGGAAACAATGTCCGATTGACACGAAACCAGTACCAAAATGTTCGTTACATCAAATAAAAGATTTTGTGTGTTGAAGACATCCCCAAAATGTGGGCCACACGCCCGACTCCCCCAGCACTTTATTATCCGTTTTGGGCCTATCCCTCACGGTTTTATTTCTGGAAACTCACATGGAACTTCCTAGTGGGTCACTCATCTTGAGATTGCTCCAGTATAAACTCACTTAACTTCGAAGTTATAACCAAACCCAATGCCAATGAGCTCCCAATAAGCCTCATAAAGATAGATATGTGCCCATATATATAAGGCACTTCACCTTTCCCTCCCCGAGCAATTTTGGATTGCTAACCGTTCTTCATAAGACACGGGTCTTACAAAAAAAGCCCTACTCGACCTCTGAGTCGCTGTCGTAATAACAGTCTCAAGAAAGGAGCCCAGCTTCGTTTAAGACTAATTACATACCCACCTAGGAAAACAGAGCCGTGCTCTGGACATCTGGGCGCTGACCACGTTCGAGGATGGTTGACCTGTGCACAACAATTCACAAATATCGAGGAAACAGATCTATATAATATATATCAATTTTGTAAAAACCAAATGATCATTTCAAAATTCGGGCCTAAACCCAAACACAATTTTCATAAAATCTCGTGAAACGTGTACTCAAAATTTAGTTCAAAATTCTCAAAAATCATCAATAATCATTTGAAAACAAATTCAATTTATTTTCACATAAATCATTCAAATAAAATATTCAAGTTGGCATACGTAATAATTTAATTTAATTAAAATACATGATCCACTCATACACATTGTTCTTACCTCGAATGTAATGATCCATCCCAAATTTTCAAGATTTATTAAGAATTAATCGAGGATTAGCGAGGCTAATCGGGGATTAGTCGAGGACCATCGGGCGTTCAGGGCGAAATTACAATTTTGCCCCTAGACAAGGGTTAAAAGTTGACTTTTAACCGGGGAGGTCCAATGCATGAGGACCGAGGACTGTTATGTAGATCAAGTCGATACGAGTCTGTAGACAGGTGGCATGTCGAAGTCGGACATTTGACGGGAAAGATACGGGCCACGGAAGGTTTCAGGTACTATTGTATGTTTTACAAGACGAGTGGACTTTTGTCACTCATCTATTGCCTATCACCCTACATACATGCACCCACCCCTTCATCTTCATCTGTTTCATTCGATCAACCAAACCCGAAAGCCCAAAATCACTCCCCTTCCCCCATTTGTTTCAGTCTGAGGCCAAGAGAGTGGTTGTGGGTGAGTGAGGGACTGAAGGACGTCGTGAAAGGCTGCAAAATCGCCGTGGACTGAGGAGGGAGTCACAACCAGATAAACCCGAAACCGATTTTTATTGGTCCAAATTCTAAGTTGGGTTTAGAGAGTTTGTTGGACCGTTCTGATGACCAAAACAGGTTCTCAGGGACTAGAAAACTTCAACGGGTCAAAATCACGGATGAAGGTGGCTGGAATCGAAGGCTATCGATGGAGGGAAACGGGGCCGTTGTTCATCGATTGCCCAGGTAATTTCGGTACGATTTTTCTAGGTTTTGAATCCATAGATCGACTAGGGATGATTGCACGATCACACTAGAAGCAACGACTTTGAAAACAGTGGTCGAAGGAATGTTTTTCGGCCAGGTCAGGTTCGCGAGTCTGCGCGACCCAGAATAGTAAATCGGGTCGACCTGGACAGAAGACAGGGATGATGATGACATCATCAATGATGTCATCAGATGACAACATCAATGATGTCATCAGATGACAACATCATCTTAAGTCTGACATGTCAGACTGACACGTGTTAGTGATGACATCACTACTAACGTTAGCGATCACATCAACATTGACTTGGACCGTTGATCGCTGATGTCAGCGTTGACCAGCCACTTTGATCCGTGCCTGGGGGTACATGGGCACATATTTCAAGGTGAGATTAGGACTATTTTAAAATTTTTGATGATACAAATCCAATGGTGGTGGTTTCGAATCGATCGGAGATCGTTAGGTTGGTCAAATTGAGGTTTGAAGGTTAGGGAAGTGTGTCCAGGACACGGTGACTTTTCCGGGAATGTTGGGGGTTCTTGATTAGGACTTGTTTAGGTTGGTAGTAACCTTTGAGTATGTTGTGGATAGGTCTAGATGACCCGGAGAGGTTGGATTAGCCCGTAGAGGCTTATGGCATGCGTTTCGAGGCGCATCATGAACGGTCTGTGAGTGGAGTTTGTTTTATGAATATGATGCATGCATAAATGTTTTATATGTGTTTATGAACATGATTTGAGATGCCATGAGTGCATGTGATTTAAATATGAATTGTTTGACATTTTTCAGAGGAAAATACGTTACTATACGTAGTTCGAGATTTCTGTTTTATACGATGTTTGGGCTTCTGCCAAGTGTACTACGTGCTTGTGTTTTATGTGATTTTGAAGGTTTCATTGAAAGGCGTGAAATTGAGGAACTGATTTACGATTTTGGAGAATTTCACGGAGATGAGTGAAATCGAGATTCAGACATAAGTCCCAGTTGCACGATGATTTGAAAGTGTTTTGAAAATGAGAACTAGTTTTCAGGTTTGGAAATATCTTTTGGGCATATGACACAGTTGATTTTAGGTTTGACTTATAGTATAGTCAAACGTGAGATAAGTCGGGCTGTGACCCAGTTATGAGTTTATGAAAGATATTTCGGGTATGAGACCTAATTGTGGATTTTATAGGATTCGAGGAATAGGATATGATGTGTCATTGGACACTAGTTTTCAGGCTGTGACCCATTTGGTGATGTTCCATGTTTGAGGCCTTATGGATGATGGTATTCGGTTGAGTCCCAGATGATATAACGCTCGCCTCCGGACTGCAGATGTGTTCCTTCTGGAGAGATCACGATACACTGCTTGATGTCGAGTAGCCGCAGGAAGCTATGACCGTGGGAGGCTCGACATAGGAGCGCTGATGTTATACTCTGAGATCGATTGGCGATGTGTTTGCGATGATCTAGAGAGGGTCGCGGTGAGTGATGTGTTCACGACGACATGCTAGGATTGTGAGCGGTCCTGAGTTATATGCACATGTGCTAGGATTAGAATCGTGACTGACATTGGGATGAGTTCCCATGAGATGTGTTCCCACGTGTTCTATGGATTGGGCTGAGGTTCCGTTTTGGTTTTCCTTGATTTTGGTTTTGGGCTGCTGCCCTGTATGATTCGAATTTTGGGCTGAGACCCTACTGAGGTACTGGCATCGATTGAGAAACATTTTTCACTGTGTTTTGATTTGGGAAGCAATACGTCTTGCTTCCGAGAAAGTATTTGAAATAACTGTTTTATTATGCATGCATGCATGCTTTTACGTGAAGGGTATAAATGTCTTTTCAATAAAAATGATTTTGTCTTAAAATTTTTTGTTTTATGGTTTTAATACCCTTCATGTTGATAGCAGATGTATGTTGTAGCAGAGATCGAGACATCACATGCCAACGTCGATCTTGGCGTACTCTAATAGATCCCAAGCGGGTGACGAGTTATCCTTGTCTGACACGTGGTGTCAGACGGGAGTAGGCACGTCCCACGATAATTCAGGGGGATTGAGACGGGTCCTATCATCGAAGCTCGCGCAATGCAATATCCGACCCAATAGTTCAGGGTCCATCTCAACCCAAGTCTGTCCTAACTCATTTACTCATCTTATTGCCATGCAATGCATGGGCCCCACATCTTAAAGACAAGATAATTAGTATCCATGCTCTGATACCAAGTTGATATGACCCACCCTTAATTACCTTGATAACCGTGCTGGTACTACTCCTCTCTAACAACAATCTCGAATTTACCCACACTCACCCCTAATTTTTGTCAGACAAGAGATTTTCCTCATTTTTATCCATATTCACACCTTGATACGTTAGCCAAATAGAATACATCCCTTGTAGGGTATCCGCCCATATCCAGCCCACTTGCCCCATCAAGTGGCGGAACCTACTAGTCCAACCCTATCCAAGCCTCGATCCCATTATATCATTATTGAAAATTTGGACTCATATATTACTTAATCAAATAAATACGCGTAAACAAATTAAAGAAAAATCTATTAATATATAAATCGTATACATATCCAAATATCTAACTCTTCCATAAAATTTTATGTCCAACATAATTTATCTTTATAAATGTTTAATATCCAAAATAGTATTATATCTAAATCTTCTAATTTTTCGGAATTAAAATTCTAATTTTTAAAATGTGCATAACACTTCAATTAGTAAAAACTGTCCCGAAACAATATCTGCTTGTCTCGAAATTGTATCGTTGGACTCGTAATATAGAAAATATGAACCTTCATGTAGGTCGGACGACAAAAGGCCCAATCTAGTTCTACTCAATTTCTTCGATTTTTCATCCTCGATTTTTTAGAATGCCCCCCAAAACTAGAAGAATGGTGTTCCTCAAAGTACTTGCAAATCAGAAGAATGACCCTAGCTCTTCAATTTCTCTTCTTCATTTAATCTAATCTAGATTATGAAAAAATATCCTCAAAAATCGAAGTAATGTCCTTTAGCTGTGATCCGATCGAAGAGGTCGCCATCGACGCAAAGCTCTATGACGAGGTTAACATAGTGGTGGTCCTCGTAAGCTCCATCGAGCTCGAGGATATTGCAATGGGCGGTGAGGCGGTGCATGATCTAGGAATAAGCCCTTATTCAAAGCTCCCAAAATGCCTCATGTTGCATAGATGCGCGCCTACACATAACCATACCTTGAAGGCACAAGTCTTCACAAATTGTAATGACCCATCCCAAATTTACAGGATTATTGAGAATTAATTGAGAATTATTGAGACTAATCGAGATTAGTCCACGTGAAATGATGATTTTGCCCCTGAAAAAAGTTGACTTTTGACCCGGGAGGTTAAATGCCAGTAGAACGAGGTCCATTATGTAGATTGAGACGATACGAGTCCGTAGACAAGCAACACGTCGAATTTGGACATCGTACGAGAAATTACGGGTCAAGGAAAGTTCGATAAGATTTTAGGACACACGTATTTAGAAAAAAGTTGACTTTTGGATTTGTTTGTAGTGGGCCCAAAATATCAAGCCTGGACCAATGGATGAGTTACAAGTGTCACTAGTCCCGTTGGTCCATTATCCTACCTTCATGCATATCTCTTCTCCCATTTTCGTTCACCCAAACTCGAAACCCTCTTCTCAATTTCTTGTTCTTTACCTGCTGCTTGAGAGATAGAGATAGAGTGAGAGGGTGAGTCGTAAGGGAGAAATAGAGACGGTGGTGGACGGCTCAGCACGGCCTGAGAAGCCCGTGAAACTCAGGTAAACCCGAAACCCATTTATGCTTGAAATTCAAATTTGGGTTTTGGATTGAAACTAAGGCCAGGGTTGTCCTCTGTGGGTTTTGTGAGTGTGCTTGGCCAAGAAACAGATGGGAAAGACGCAGGAACAACCTTGGAAATATATTTGAAAGTGACCTGTGAGGTACTGATCTTAGCTCAAGGTTTTCAGGTTGATTTTCTCACATTTAGCACTGTAGATCTTTTCCTCGGTAGATTAGGATCATTTTGGAAGTAAAATGGTGAAGAATGGTGGTCGGACGGTGAAGATACGACAGGGTCGGGTCACGGGTTAAAACGACCCGTTACAGTGGTTCAGGTCGACCCAGCCAGAGCTTGACGACGATAACGTGGCAAGCCACGTGGCCAACCAGGTGGTGCCATGTGGCGATCTATCAGAGGTTGTTAGGGTTACGTGGTAGTGCCACGTCAGACTTGTCGACCATATGGACTAGTGAGATAGTGCCACGTGGCATAATACTAGGAGTTGTCAGGTGATGTGGAAGCAGACGTGGTAAGTCCACGTGAACGATGTCATACCACGTGGACCAGTGAGGAGGTGCCACGTGGCAGAGTGTCGGAGAGGTGTTAGACTTGCGAGTGACACGTGGCACAGATGGCATCAGCATGTGATGTTATCCCGTGATATGGCAATGTTAGAGGGTGACAAGTGGCACCAATCAGGGTGTGCCATGTGGCAGGTTGTCAAGCTGTCAAATGTCTGAGTTGTCAGGCTGACGTTAGCAAGTAACGTCATCAGCTCACGTTAGTGTTGACTAGCGTGACGTCAGCATTGACCGTCATGGGCCAGACTTTGACCGGCTCGTGTGGGCACGTCGGCATGAATTTCAAGGTCAAATCGGTCTGATTCGTAAAGTTTTAACGACTGATTCCAATAGTGGTGGTTTCAGGTCGATTAGAGGTCATTTGGAGGTTTTTATCCTTAAGAAGCATGTTTGGGACATGTTTACTATTCTGGGAGTTTTGATGGTCTATGGTTTGGACTTGTTGTAACGACCCCCGAATTCCAGGATTAAATTAGTGACTAATCACGATTAGTGAGGTTAATCCGTGATTAGTTGGGAGAAATCGGACGGACGATGCAAAATGAATGTTTTGCCCCTAGGCGTGGGCAAAAATTTGACTTTTCATTCGGTGGTCAAACAAACTTTGACCGATGACCGTGACATAGTTTAGGACGTCACGAGTTCATAGACACGTGGCATGTTCAATTCTGACATTCGAGGAAGAAGTAATGACGTTCGGAAGTTTAAGGGCATTTTGGTAATTTTAGTTAAAAGGGGCAAAATGTTGACTTTTGGACTGAGAGGTCTGATGGCCGAGGGTCGAGGACCGTTATGTAGATCGGGACGATACGAATTCGTAGATAAGCGGCACGTCGAATTCGGACGTTCGACGACGAAGTTGCGGTTCGAGGAAGTTCAAAGGAACTATTACACGTTTTACGAAACGACTTACTTTTGGATTCTAGTGGGCCCCAGATATTTAATCCTTGCCCAATGGATGAGTGACAAGTGTCACCCATCAATAGGCCACCCTTATACATTCATGCATCGACAATCTTCATTCTTTGTTTTCAAACTAACCCGATCTCACCATTTCTTCCTCTCTGTAGAACCCAAAACCATATTCCCCCTCGCCAGTCGTTTATGTGTGAAGACAGAGAGAGATGAAGAGTTGGAGGCAGCTCCAGGAAGGCTCGCCATCGTGGACGACGGTGGCACACCAACCAGGTAAAACCCGAAACCATTTATCGGTTTTTATGGTTCAAAACTGGAATTTAAATGTTTAGGTTGTTATCTGAGGATTAGAGGGTGGTTATTGGGTTGATGGGATGGTTTAGGGATGGGTTTGGACGGTAGGAAGTGGCTGAGCCACCTTGGTTCAAATCGGGAAAACCGGGCCATGAAAAGGAAGGATTAAACCATCAATTTCTAAGCGATTTTCTTAATTCTAATTATGTAGAAAGGTAGGAAATGAAGAAACATTGATATTAGGATCGAACTAGAGTGAAATCGGACCAAAATGGAGGAGGAAAACCAGTGGACCGGTCACGCCGGTCCAGACCGGTTCAGTGCAGGAAAAACCCGGTTTGCTGCGGGTTGAAGATGCTGCTACACTGCCCACGCATGGACTTCACGCGCGTGAGGTTCTTGGGGCACGTACGGGCGCGTGGCCCATAATTTAGGAAAGTGTTCAACATATGAAACACTCTATTCGATGTAACTAACATTTTGGGACTGGTTTCGTGTCGATCGGACACCATCTCGATAATGTTCGGGGCGTTGGAAGGTTTAGGTTAGCGTTTAAAAATACGTAAAAATTCCGAAAAATTACGGGGCTTTAGTGGGAGGTTAATTAAGTAGTTAGTAACCTTCGATTACGATTTGGATAGGTTTGGGAGTCCCGATGACGGTGATTGGCTCGGGAGAACTGTATGGCACGTAAATCGAAGCGGCAGCTCGGACGGTCTGTGAGTGGACCTTGTTTTCTAAATTGGTGCATGCATAAATGTTTAGTATATGTTTTAAATACTTATTTGTGATGTCATGAGTGCATTTGGATGTGTGATTACGTATTGGCACGTATTTCGAGGTTACGGCCCTATACGGTGCCAATACGAGTTTATATGTCTTTATTGGTCTAAATGAAATGGATTTGGATTTCCAAAAGGATAAACTCGGGTATGAAACCCATTTGTTTTTCTCTCGGGCATATGACGCTATTGATGACTTACGGGTCTGAATCGTGGTCGCGGCTAGTGCTATGTGCACGACGACAGACGTTACGACGCTCGCCTCCGGATTAGGATATGTTCCTTCCAGAGAGGTCACGATGCACGATCTGTTGTCGGGTAGCCGATGGAGGCTCGACTTCAGAGTGCTGACGGTTCAGGATATCGATCGGTGATGAGTGCACCATGATCTTGTGGTGGTCGCGTCGGTTGATTTGTTCACGACGACATACCTGGATTAGAGGGCGGTCTTAGATGGATGGTTGCCCGCATCACTAGGATCGGAGTCGTGACTAACCCTTAGATATCGGGCAAGATGCCCAGCTGATGTCATATGTTCGGGCACGAGACCTAGTTGTTTTACATTGATGATTTCGGGTCAGGGACTCTAGATGGATTTCCAAGTTCATGGCGGTTTATGGGAACCGGCATGAACCCTGGAAAGGTTATTGTGGTACATGACAGTTTATGGGAACCGCGCATGAACCCTTAAATGGATGTTATAGATCAAGACGGTTCAGGGGTACTGGGCATGAATGTTTATGTTATGTATATATATGTATTCATATACCTTCCTTTACTTCTATTATCTCCTCCGGGGAGGGTCGTTGGCCTGGGTGGACCCCGGAGTAGTTACGGAGCACCGACTGAGTGGAGTCACCCTCCAGTTGGGTTCCTTACTCTCAGGAAGGCATGGATCGTAACCTCAGGACGGGTCATTGGTCTACGAACATTGACCTTGGACTCTGAGAGACTTGGGGTTGAGACACCGGGTAGCACGTGCGTAGCTTTGGAAACCGTGACAGGATTGGTTGTGTGAATTATATGTATATATATGATGTATGCTATATGAGACATATGATATGATATATGATGTGTGATGGACACAAGTTTTGAGCAGTGGCCCGTGTACTTGGTTTCTTTAGGATTTGGGCTGAGTCCCACATGGATTTGGGCAGTGGCCCGTATGATTGGTTCTTTATGGTTCTTCCAGTTATGGTTCTTTTGGATAAGGGCTTAGTTCCCACCTATGGTTCATTTGGTTAAACGGTTTTCAAATGCATGCAGACTTTTTAGTGAAGGGTACAAATGTCTTTCGATAAACTGTTTTTATAAACTGGTTGTTTTGTCCACTCACAGCTTTTAATGTTTTTACTGCCCTTCAAGTTGACAACAGATATAGACTGTAGCAGAGACCGAGATATCATATACCTCCTCCGGATCCTGGCGTACTCTGATGGCCCGAGAGGGCTAAGGTCGGAAATTTCCTTTGTCTGACACTCCGTGTCAGACGGGATCATGGGCGTTCCTCGTTAATCCCAGGGGGATTGGGGACGGGTCCTGTCACTTGTATAGGTTGATAGTCACCTTTGGGTATGATTTGGACAGGTCTGGACAATCTGGAGACGTTGGATTAGCCCTGGAGTGGCTAACAGCGCGAATTGTGAGCGCGCAACATGGATTGTCTGTGAGTGGACTTTTGCTTTATAAAATGTTGCATACATAAATATTTTATATGTTTTATGAACATGGTTTGAGATGCATTGATTGCATAATCTTTTGAGTATGATTTGGCATTTTCGTATAAAATGTTATTATTGCACGTATTTCGTGATTCATATTTTATATGATACTTTGAGCTTAGGCCGAGTTTTCTACGTGCTTGTGATTTATATGATTTGAATGATATCACAGAGATGCATGAAATGCTACTTCGGGCATGAGACCCAGTTGATTATTAACTTTGACTTGGATTACAGTCAAAGGTGATTTGGAAAAGTGATTTGAATAAATTGGTTTTCGGATTTGGAAATAATGTTTCGGGCATGTGTCCCAGTTGATTTATGGTTTGACTTAGAGTATAGTCAAACACGGAATTGAACGATGTTTTGATTTAGAAATGATATATCGGGCTTGTGGCACAGTTCTGATTTATGATATTAGATTTTAGGTTGTGACCCTGTTGTGGATTTACAAGATTTGATTGATAGAATTCGGTGAATCTTGGATTTATGAAATGTAACAACCAGTCCCGAGAACCGGGATTAGTAGACGAAGTAAGGTGTGATTAGTGAGGTTAAGCGGCGGTTAGGTGGTCCTGATAAGGTCATTAGCGTAGAATGACGATTTTGCCCCTGGTCCGGGCAAAAATGTTGACTTTTATTCGGGTGGTCAATTGGGTATTGACCAGTGACCAGGACGTAGTTGAGGACGTCACGAACCCGTAGACATGAGGTACGTTCGATTCCGACATCCGAGGAGGAAGTTGTGATGATCGGAAGGTCGAGGGTATTATCGTAAGTTTGGTAAACTAGGGGGGAATAGTTGACTTTTTGAATACTCGGGTTTTGGTAGGTTGACCTAGCATGGTTAGATAGCTTTCGTCGTCCTGAGTTCGATGACAGGCGGCACATATTCATCGGACTTACGAGGCGAGAGTTACGGGTCTAGGAAGTTTTGGCAAAACCGTAAAATGTGTTAAACAGGAGGGTATTTTGGTCTTTTTGGCATCTGGGGATTTGTACAGAGAGGAGCAGATGAAGGGTGGTGATTGGGCCATGTGTGTGAGAGAGAGAGAGAATGGGAGGATGGTGACACATGGCAGGGGGCTAGAGGATTCTGGGAGAATCCTGTGCGTTCACAGCCCAAATAATTGGGGTGCACTCGTGCATACCCGTGTGTTGGTTCTTCGACTAACACAGAGAAACAGAGGGTGAGTGATTGAGGGCAATTGATCGATTCCGTGCAAGGGTAAGTGAAGAGTGAGTGGTGAGAGTGACAGGGAGGTAAGAGTAAGCTAGTGATCGTGTTTTGGAGGAGGAACCGTGCACGGCGGCACGGTGGTGGTGCGGTAAACTTTTGAGGAAACAGGGAGGCTGTGAGTTCGTGGTGGTGGCTACGCCGTGAGGTGGCTCAAACCAAGGCAGGGGAAGCTGTAGGAGGTTGCAAGGAGTCCAACGAACACCGTGGCACGCGGCGGTGCGCACGGCGGAGCTGCAATCGAAGGGTAAGTTTTCTTGCTCTGTTTTCCCGTAAACTACATTTGGAAAGTCGTGAGTCTGGGCTTAGAGTCGAGGGTATTGGAGGTCAGGGTGATGTTCAGGGAGGTTCTAGGAGTGGTGTAGAACGGTCGCCGTGACGGGGGCGTACACGACGGAGCTCAGTCGACGGTGAGTACTCTGTACTCTGTTTGGCCGTGAAATTCAAACAGGAAGTCGTCGAGTTTGGGGCTGAGTCGAATGTATAGGAGGGTAGGTTTGTGATCAGTGAAGTCCTAGGAACCGTCTGGTATTGCTACCACGGCGGGGGGTGGTCGGAATGGCTAAATCGTGAAACAGAGGAAAAAGGGCTGTCTGGTTCAATCTTGAATCGACGATGAGGGGGCTGTATCGAGGACAGAGGAGTAGGGGGATGGATTCCTGGTGTCTGGACGAAGCTGCAGGAGAAGAAAGGGATGAAATGGTGGCCGGACGGCGGAGATTGAGTCTCGCCGGTCCAAGTTGCAGAGCCGGTTCAGCACAGTGCGTGGAGGTTGATGACGGTGCACTGTAGCTGGCGCGTGAGGGCCACGCGCAGCCACTTTGGGCGGCGCGTGGGGGCGCGTGCGGCGGTTCTGGGGAAAACGATCAACATGGTTTTTGGTCTAGGAGTTGTGGTGAGTTCAATAAAGTTGGTTTCGGGTTAATCGGAAGTCGTTTAAGTTTAGTTCCGCGAGGGTGAATGTTTAGGGTCCCGGGTTTTAGGCTTTCGATTCGGGGAATGTTGAGGAAATTTAGGTGAATGTTTGTAGACGTATTAGTGACGTAATTTGACGGTGATTGACAGGATCGGGATTTCCCGAGGAAGCCGAGGAACGTGCTGGACGTTCGAGACGCGAGTAGGGCTCAGTACTGTGAGTGGACCCCTTCTTTCAACTCGAGCATGCATAACTGTTTTCTATCATTGTTTTATGGCTTTTAATCACTATTTTATGTTTATCGAATATGTTTGGTTGATTTTACATGAATGCACGTTTTTCAAGGAAGTTCGATTTTCAGCATGTTTTACTATAAGTGGTTTTCATTGGTTATAAAGGGATTTTGGAGCATGATTTCGATGATCAAGGTTTTCGATATTAGAATCGGATTTCACTAATCGGAATTTAGTTTTAAGATTGGAAAGTGGATTCCGGATTTGGGTTCGGAATGACGGTTCTGGATGCCGGAAGGGCACCGGACCAGTGATTTCGGATTCGGGTTTGGATGTGGATTGGTACATGGTTTTCAAATGGTTTTGGGATTGGATTTGCTGGATCTGGATATTGGGTTTAAAGACCCGTATATATGTGACGGGGGACCGGCCGGATTGGGTTTAAAGACCCGGATTGAGTTTAAAGACTCAGGAGTTTAAAGACTCGGATATATTGATTTCCCCCGTAGGCCTTGAGTTTAAAGACTCTGGAGTTTAAAGACTCGGATATGATTAGGCCTGGATTGAGTTTAAAGACTCGGGAGTTTAAAGACTCGGATAGGTCCAGCAGGTTTGATCGGGAAATGATGATTTGAGCTTTATGGTTTATGACGGGTTTTGATACTCATGCTATGATTTCCATACTTGTTTTATAGTGTTTCTGTTTCTTATGATGTTTTATGAGAACTGCGTTAGATCTGTGTTATTAACTGTTGGTTATGCATGTAGTTTTCAAAACGGAGGGTTAAATTCGGTTTCTGATAAATGGTTTTAGAACTTTTCTTTTATTATGGTCCACTCACATCTTCTGTTTTAACTTGCCCTCCAGGTTGTGGAGCTAGCGTGGGGTCTTGACGTCGAGGCAGAGTCCGAGGCATAGAAGTGACGTGAGGGATCCCTGGAATAGTTCAAAGTCTTCCGCGTGCATGTAATTTAGCGGTTTTTAGTTCCTTGTATTTTCGTACTATGCTCTGTAAAGGATAACTTCGGGATATTTTGTTTAATTACTCCTGCGTCTGACTGGGTTTGAGTGAGATTTACTTGGGTGTTGTGTCGGGGAGTCAGACGGGAGCGGGATTTACCTCGGGTTTCGGGGTGAAACCGGGGTGGGTCCTGACATGAAATGTTTCTGAACATTGTTTTTATGATGGTTTTGTGGAGAACGATTTGATGAAACTATATTTCAGGCGTAGGTTCCATTGAGATATTTTGAAATGATTTGAGATTTGTGAACTGTTTTCCTCACTACCATCCTCTATGATGTGATTGTTCCCGTCAGACGTCGTACATCCTGGTACGGTAGCCTCCAAACGGCGTAGATCCTAGAGAGGTCACAATTACACTACTTGGAGGTGAGTAGCTCTGAGGGGAGGCTTAAGCTCAGGAGTGTAGAGATAGACATTACTCAGACGTCGAGCCAGGGGTTCCGAGCCTCGGAATGCCATCGCTTAGACATCGAGTCAAGGGCTCCGATCCTGGGTTGTCACTAAGACGTCGTAGATCTTGGGTGTATACTCGGACCTGTAATCCCGAGTCATACGCGTTGCGTTGATATCATGAATATTGAGATGAGTTGCTGGATATTGGATAAAGCTGATTAGTTGATCATGTTTTCATAAGACTTCGGATGTGAGTCTATGTTTCGGACAGAGGCCCTATTGAGATGATTTATAAGATTTGGTTTTGGGCTGAGACCCTATTGAAGAAATGGCTTTGATTGATATATGTCTTCGCTGTTTAATGATTTGAAAAACAATGTGTTTTGCTTTTAAGAAAGTACTTAAGATACTTGTTTTCTGATGCATGCATGTTTTTTAGCGAAGGTGTAAATGTCTTTCGTTAAATTGTTTTTAAACTGATTATTTTTGTCCACTCATAGTTTTAATGTTTTTTATACCTTTCAGGTTGATCGCGGATGCGGGCTATAGTAGAGACCGGGACATCACACGACTATGCGTAATCTGGAATCCGCTGCGTACTCTTAAAACCCCAAGCGGATTACGGTTTTATCCCTAGTCTAACACGTAGTGTCTGACGAGAGTAGGGCACATCTCACGATAATCCAAAGGGATTGTGATGGGTCCTATCAGTAGAAGTGCCCCTGAAGAATAACTCCCACAAGACAAGGCCGGAAGTCTCATGATTTGTCACAACATGTTAGATTTTCGACATCCTCGTCTACTGGATCATCAACGACAACTTACGTCACGCTGCAGTTGCGCTAAGCTAGGAATGATTTCAAAGCTTTCTTAGAAGCATGGAGTACATGACTTACTATGGCTTTTGGTATAATGATTCATAAGACATATGTTATTTTCTTCTTGCATGTTATGAAATGATATTAGGCCACATAACTAGAGTCCTTTGGTATTCTATATGTTTATAGTAGTTGTGTCACAATGCTGCTTTCTGCAGGTTGGGATGGCATTGAGGAAATTGTGTAGAACGGGATTGGGTTTTTGCAGAACCCAATTTCAGAATTTAAATTCCAATTTATTTTAAATAAAGAAGAAGAAGAAAAAAAAGATGATGATGATGATGAGGATGATGGTAGAGAGAAATTGTGTTTTTAGGGGTTGGAGGTTTGGAACTGGGTTGAAAAATCCAGGCTGTTCATGTTCTTGTTCTTCAGTTTTGGTTTTTCCTTTTTTTTTTAAAAAAAATATTTAGTTTTAATATTTTTCTACAAAATGATTTATACATCCAATCACTTGCTGCCTCTTAAATGGAGGAGGCTAACTTCTGGCACAAGGAAATTGATAAAAAAAGAGTTTTGGTAGCACATTGTAACAATTTGGCGTTTGAAGAGTAAATTGAAGCTTAATGTTTGGTTCAATGAGTATTTTGAATAATAAACTTATTTTTTTTCTAAGACTTTAAATAAAAACTTTTGCACTGTTGGATTAGAGAGGTTCTGACATTTTTTGTGTGCTCTTAGTAACTTAATGAACTATATATTTGTTTTGAGAAAATTCTAATAAACAAGTCAAAGTTTTATAAAAAACCACCATGTATGATTTAATTAGCAAATTGGTACTTTTAATGAGTAAATTTTCTGAGTTCGAAATTTACTGCAGATAAGTATGACCCTTAAAAGAAATTACGTAACAGCTAATCCCGTTAAGTGTAGATATATCTCAGGGTATTTATCCAAAAAATGTTTCCTAATAAGAAACAAAGGGAAAACAAGTGGGTAGTTATTTGTAGTCAGGCCCAACTAATAGGCCTTTTTTAAGGTCTAATACCAGAATACAAAAGAAAGCCTCACGACAACAAAACCCAAAAATTAGAAAATTCTTTTGGGTGCAAATTAGGCCCAGTTTGAAGCCCGGCAGCGGGAGCTTATTAGGGTAGGGTTTCTTCAAAAAAGGAGGTATATATGGCTGCGACTGAGAGGGTTTGCAGCTTACACATATTAGAGAGAGCGAGCGGCTTAGGATTTGGGTGCAGCGAAGGAGGGCGGCAGTCGGCAGTCGGCAGTAGTTCACCTGAAATCAACCGAAGATGGTTCGTATTTCAATTTTCGATCATACTCTCACATGCTTTCTCGTTGGTTTTGCATATCCTTTGTTTATCTAAGATTTGTGCAGTTCTGCAACACGTGATGAAAACCCATGAATTTGACAACTTTTTTCAATCTAGCTTCAGATATACTTGAATAATGCTTTTGAGCCCATGTTTTGCTGATGGTTTCTGTAGAAATTCGTTAGGGTCTAAAACACTAAGCTTAATAGCTGGATTTGGACTATGATTATATATATTTTTTTGTTCTGATTACAATTGATTTTACCGACTGATTTTGAAATTCTGATGGACTCTTTTAGAAGAAATTTTAACCACCGTACTTGATCAAATGCCCTAATTGAACTATTTGATTATGATGTCATTTTGAAACCTTTCTAAATTGCAATGTAGAGGTGATGCAGTTTGACCTGTTTGCGTATATGATTTTGATGTCATTTTTCTTTATGCACTACAACAGGCGCGTGGATTGAAGAAGCATTTGAAGAGGCTCAATGCCCCCAAGCATTGGATGCTTGACAAACTTGGTGGTGCATTCGTAAGTTAAATTTGCAATCTTTTTGTTCTGTCTATTGATGGTATGTTCTATTACTTTTCGATGGTGTATTTGAAATTTGAGTTTTTTTTCCTCTCTCGTCTAGGCTCCCAAGCCTTCTTCTGGTCCCCACAAATCCAGGGAGTGCCTTCCGCTGGTCATCATTCTACGAAACCGATTAAAGTATGCCCTAACATACCGTGAGGTCATTTCCATTTTGATGCAGCGACATATTCTGGTTGATGGGAAAGTTAGGACAGATAAGACGTATCCTTCTGGTTTCATGGGTATGCACAACGCTTCTTTGTTGATGTATTTCCAAATTTATACTTTATTCTAGTTTTTGTACTAAAACTTCGATGATCAAATATTCAAGTTACTGCTATAAAGTCTCCAATTTATTGGTGTTTTAGATATATCTCTTATAATTTGGACCACTCTTCAATGTAATAAGATGAGTGCCTTTTTTATTGTGTTTCTACTAACAAAGGAAATTAGGAAGCATTTTTGTAATTTGGATCACTCTTCAATGTAATAAGATGAGTGCACTAGATAACATCCATTTTGATTGTGTTTCTACTAACAAAGGAAATTAGGAAGCATTCTGTTCGTGGTTTGAGTTCATTTTATATGTTTCTTCAGATACGAAATTAATGAATAAGCATTTTCTTTACTTTTACAGATGTTGTTTCAATTCCCAAAACCAACGAGAACTTCCGTCTGCTTTATGATACCAAGGGCCGCTTCCGTCTCCATTCAATCAGGGATGAAGAGGCAAAGGTGATTCCTAGATTCTCTTCGTTTGTCTTACTATAGTTGTCTTTGTTGAAGTAAAGCTACTTTTCATAGTTCAAATAATCTTTGAATAAAACTGAGTGGTATGATCTTTAGAAGACAAGGCAGCATGCCTGAATTGTTCATGGCAGAATTGATTAAATAAGCATACACTGTAATAATACAGTATCCCTACTTTTAAACTAGTGTACTGGCTGGAGATCTTATATCCATGTAGGTACTATTTTACCATTGATCGTCATTTCAAGTTTGTATATATACACAGCATCAGAAAATAACTGGTTTCAACTTTGTATGTTATGGATGTCATGTATAAATCTGCTGATACGCGTGTCTGTTATCCCTTGCAGTTTAAACTCTGCAAAGTCAGGTCTGTGCAGTTTGGACAGAAAGGCATTCCATATCTTAACACCTTTGATGGGCGAACCATCCGTTACCCAGACCCTCTAATCAAGGCAAATGATACCATTAAGCTTGATTTGGAGACCAACAAGATTACTGAATTCATCAAGTTCGATGTTGGGAATGTTGTCATGGTGACTGGTGGTAGGAACAGAGGGCGTGTTGGAGTAATCAAGAACAGGGAAAAGCACAAGGGCAGCTTCGAGACAATCCATGTCCAGGATGCCAGTGGACATGAATTTGCAACTCGTTTGAGCAATGTGTTCACTATTGGCAAGGGCACCAAACCATGGGTAAGCCTTCCGAAGGGCAAAGGTATTAAGCTCAGCATTATTGAAGAAGCCAAGAAGAGGCAAGCAGCCCAAGCCACAGCCACTGCTTAAATGGTTATGCTCGAAACAGTCTTTAAAAGTATTTGATGATCTTTTCGTGTACTTTTGTAGTCTTTATCTATTAGCTTCGGTATTTCTGCTACAAATTCTGTTTTGTTTATTTTTGTGTCTTTTATTTTTCTCTATCGTGATACCGATAACTTTAGTTGTTGCAAAGCCCGTCTTTAATTTAATGTTATTTGAAGTGATATTATGCTTGCCCATTTGGATATTGTTTAGTTCTTGTTTAAGAGAAACCATTCAACATTTTAGAATGCTTGATATCTGAAGTGTTTATTTTTTGTTCTCTTAAGTTATAATGGCATTACGAGGATTGAGTTTGCATTTTGTGCCTCCCATCTCATTGTTCTACCAGCCACCGTTGATCAGCAAAATCAGTTCTGCTGAATGATTCTGATCCCGCAGTTGGTCATGCATCCGGTTGAATAAATTCTCCTCTATCTGTGGTGGTTATCAGACCCAAAACTCGGTTCAACAGTGGAACAAGATTCATTTTCCCTTCTAAGGGATTTCTTGGTCTGGCCTGAAGAGGCGGTATCACTCGATAACGAGGCATTCTCATTTCAAACCTATTAATTAATTATTCTTAATGTTTATCTACTGTTATCTCATTCTAAGTTGTCCTAGTTATTTTGAGTTGAATGTTTCACAATTAAAAAACTTAGACAGATGGTTTAGCTGGGAATGTGCAAGGTGAAAGGTTGGACAGGGCTTAAAGCCATTTTCTGTAAATGGATACTAATTGGCTTCTTCTTTGGAATCAGCAATGCATCTTTTTCGCAAGACACAATTTGACGGATGACATGTACATGTGTTCAATTGTGATTGACTGGTCAATATATGGGATGGATGAATGGCTAATTCCACAGAAGAGTGCATCATTTTCCTTTGTGATATTAGTGACACTATTTTGGAATCAAATTCTTGAACAACAATAGGCAAAAGAATAAATCGGGTATTGAGTAGAAGCAGGAGGGAGAGGGAATCCTATGAATTTGCTGGTCCTGGTAGGCTGGTAGTGCAATGGTGGTGCTGTAAGCCTTGGGAGATTAGGAATGTCAACTAAAGGTTTAGGTCCACTAAAGCCCATGGCATGATTCTCCTGAAATGCCCACTTTACTATGGAATTATAGCTACATAGAATTACAGACATCACTTTAACTGTCAGCGCATACATGTTCTGCACAAAGCTAACCGCAAAGAGGAAAAGTAGAAAAGATATCACTGAGCACATGGAGAAGAAGATGCTTCACTCAAAATTGAAAAGGCATTCAAAGAAAAATAAAGAAAAGAAGAAAAGGTTTGCTCCATGTGTTTTGATTATGACATGTTTCAATTATTTTTCTTATGTTAGTTTCTATTCTTAAATATCCGCGTCTTTGGGATATCACGAGTGAATATTAACTTTCAAATTACATGGTAAATATCAAAATTAAAATTCGAACAAAACGTGGGATAAAAAATGTTGAAGAATAGAATCTCACGTCGAAAACTTAAAGAAAAGAAATACATATAAATCGTTTAATACCATTGAGTCCTTTTGAGATAACTACTCAGTTGGTTAAATATGGACAATATCGATATTGTTAGTGGTGAATCATAAAAGATCGACTCTGAATGTTTAACAAAAAATCTTCCAAAAGAGAAAGAAGCAAAAGTAATGAGATATCTTAATACTAATACTGCAACATTAAGCATAAACCCAAACTTGACATTAATATATGATACAAATCTCCCAAAAGGTTAGAATCCAGCAACAAGGAAAAAGACATAAAGAAAGGAAAGAAATTTAGAAGCAAGGGGCTTGGTGTCTTTGCTTTATGCATGAAGCTTTTGCATATCTTCAAAGAACTCACAATACTTATCCACTCCAAGTTGAAAGCGACGATCGATGAATGAATAGAATAGATATTTGATGGTCCATGGAAGGAGGCCAATGCCTGCACTGATTATTCTTCACAGTAATCTTTTAAAAGCAAAGTAATCAAAATAATAGAGGAGAGGGGTTGTGGTGGCCACGACAATCAAATGTAAGCTATTTGATCCATACACTTGGGCACTGCTCTTGCCCACCTCCACATGCTGCTTGTCCTCCCCTTTGCCCTTTTAGGCTCCCACCATAACCTCTTACATCTAAAATCTAATACACACAAACAATATTACAGTGACATCATCTAGAGACTAGAGTTAGAGATAAGTATTAATAAGCTAATTATTAAGCTTATTGGGTCCTAATGAGTTTTTTTGATTGTTGGGTCCTAATTATTAATGTGAAGCAGCATTTGCACATTGGAGGTGTCTTGGGCAAGTGATCAAGTGGTCATTGGTGAGGCCAGCTGCTTGCATGAAGGAGTGAATGACAGTGGGACCCACAAGCCTAAAACCCCTTCTCACCATGTCTTTGCTTATGCTCTCTGATTTTGAGTTCTTCACAGGGATCTTGTGGCTTGACTTGTATTGGGTGCATATAGCCTTGTGATTCACAAATCCCCACAAGTATTTTTCAAATGATCCAACGTTCCTCTTTATCTGCAATTTGAATTGAGAAAGAATTGATAAGTAATGTAAGAGCTATCAAATATATCTCAAAGTAAATGGAATAGAATTCGAATATATAAGGCATTATACATTCGTTTTAACCGACATGATTACCTCAAGAATTCGTTTAGCATTGTCAACGGCTCCTCGAACTAGGCTTATATCCATGCCAGAATCAGAGCTCACTGATGTGATCTTTTTTTCACTAAATTTAGCCACAACTTCTGCATCAAACCCTGAAAATGCTTCCCTGCACAAACAAAAACGAAGCCAAGATTTGTTAACAATGTATCAAGAAAAAAGTTGCTTACTTTTTCAACACTTGTAAAATTAACAAGAGCTTATAGAAATTTTAAAATCAAACCCACCTCAAAGCTTGCCTTTTCCTCAGGACTGATGTCCAATCCGATCCCACTTGCGCCCCAGTTAACACTAGCAGTTCAAGCAACAAGCTGCATATTGACGATACATAATTAGTTTCAAAGTATATCGACATATCAGCAATTGCAGTTAGAAGGATCAGAGAGGAAATTATACTTGTCATCATGGACAGGAACTCCCCATTCTTCATCATGGTAAGCAACATAAATAGGGTCTGCAACAAAAGTGCACCAAAAACATATTAACTTTAATCTCACAAGTCAAACACTTTTCTTCCTCAAAATATTCAATTCTAATACCTGAATTTGGTGTGATGAAACTACAACGCCTTTGCTCCCTGGTGAAATCAGTTGCAGCTGAAGAAGCATCGAGAGGAACCACTTTGCCTTCATACTTAGCAGATTTTGTTCTTCCATAATGCGCAATTCGCATCTTTCGTTGCTCTTGCATTGTTGCAACTTGCTCCCTCCTTGCAGCTGCTATGCTCCCTGGTGCCTCTACTATCAAGGATGATATATTTTTCAAAATGGTTTCGGCTGAAGGTGAAGCAGCGACAGCAATACCACTAGATTTCTTTGATTTTTTCACTGAACTTGTCACCTTTGTTGCGCACCGGGGTGTCACAACTTTCTCAGTGCTAGAGTTGAGCTCATTGGGATCTTTTCCTCTCTTGAATGCAGGTGGTCTAGGTGAAGGCAACTTGGGAGAGATAGGGGGTGATGATGAAAGTGATGAGGGCTTAGTTTTAGTGCTTGAAAGTGGTGAAGGAAGAGGAGTTGGAGATGGAGGTGGTGATTCTTTGAAGGTCTTTTTAGGGGACTTTTTGTGTTCCAAGATTGGAAATTGGTTCCCGGTCGGCTGGAGGACCGGCCGGCGGTTGATTAACTTCGGCGTTGTTGGAGTGAAACTAGAGCTTCTCTGCAACTTTGGTTTGGAGGAACACATTTTTTGTTTTGTTGTTGTGATTTTTGTGTTGAGTAGAAACGAGGTTTTGATGGTACAATGAGATGACGAAAAGAGAGGATTTGGGATGACGAATAAGCTCAAGAACTTAGGAGGATTTAGGAATGAATATTGGGGGATTTTATAAAACAAGAGTGGGGACGTGGCACAAAGTTCGGTTAAGTAATTGTGACATGGAGGATTGGGGCCTTCTTGTAAAATATCTAGGCCCAAATTTCAAATATATCTACAAAATGTTATTTGAAGCATTAATGAAGTAAGTGGTTGTAGGTAAGTGGGATCCAAAATGTAGTAGGTGGTTGTAGGTAAGTGGGATCCAAAATGTAGTAGGTGGTTGTAGGTAAGTGGGATCCAAAATGAAGTAAGTGGGTGGGTGAAGCATTAATGAAAGCATTTAGATGGTTCCTCCTTGGCCTATATAAGGAGAGGTCATTTGCTCATTCCATCAATCTCATCCAAGAGAAACATCTTCCTCCAAGTAGAGAGTGAAGAGTGTCCACTCTAAGTTGAGAGTGTTGAGTGTTGTAGTGTTGGTAGCAAAACAAGTGTGAGAGAGAGAGTTTCCTTCAAGTAGTGTTCTTGAAGTTGTGCATCTCTTTGTATCCCTAATTTCATTAGTGGAGGTTCTTGTTGTTGTTGCCCCGTGGACGTAGGCATATTGCCGAACCACGTTATATCCGGTGTTCTCTATTCTTTGCTTTTTTATTTCCTTGCATATTTATCCTTTTTTGTGGGTTGAGTTATTATTTCCATTCTACTATTTTCCGCAACAGTGGTATCAGAGCTCTAGGTTCGTTGAGAATGGAAGGCTCAAGGAGTACCATGGTTCGACTCAACCACTCCAATTGGATTACATGGAAGCCGAGAATGGAGGACATTCTCTATTGCAAGGATCTACATGAGCCCATAGAAGGAGAGGAAGGCAAGCCTGAGAATATGGGAGATGCTGAATGGAAGAAGTTGAATCGCAAGGCTATTGGCCATATTCGTGAATGGGTGGATGATAGTGTGTTCCACCATGTGTCCAACGAGACTAACGCCCATGCTCTTTGGTTGAAGTTAGAGTCATTGTTCGAACAAAAGTCCGCATCGAAGAAAGCGTTTCTCATCAAGGAGCTTGTCAACATGAAGTATAAGGAGGGCATAAGGGTGACTGAGCACCTCAACAACTTCCAAAGCACTGTCAATCAATTGGCCACGATGGACATGAAGATCGCGGATGAGCTTCAAGCGTTATTGCTTCTTGGATCTTTGCCCGACAGCTGGGAGACCTTTGTCATTACTGTAAGTAACTCTGCTCCCAATGGTGTGTTATCTATGGATAATGTTAAAGACAACATGTTCAATGAAGAGACTAGGAGAAAGTCATCTAGTTCCGATAATAGTCAAGTCTTTGTGACGGAGAATAGAGGAAGGAGCAAGAGTAAAGGTCCCAGTCGAGATCGCGGAAGAAGTACAAGCCGTTCGAGGACACGATTCAATGGAAGGTGTCATAATTGCAATCTCTATGGCCACATGATGAAGAATTGCAACAAACTAAAGAATAACAAGAAGGATGGGAAAGATGGCTCAACCTACCAAAAGAAGGAGGACACAACCAATACTGCAGCTACCGCTACTGTGTCCAGTCAAGCATGTGAGTTGTTGTCTCTTGACAATGATTGCCTACATGCTGATGAAGATAAAAACATTTCTTGGGTAGTTGATTCTGGAGCATCTTTCCATGCCACGGCGCACTCGGAGTTCTTCACCACATACAAAGCCGGAGACTTTGGGGAAGTGAAGATGGGCAATGATAGCTATTCCAAGATATCCGGAATAGGTGATGTTTTGTTCGAGACTGATTTGGGCAACAAGCTGTTATTGAAAGATGTGAGACATGTTCCTGGTTTACGTCTCAATCTAATGTCAACCGGTGTGCTTGATAAACAAGGGTTCCATCATCATGGGGGAGATCAAAAGTGGAGGCTTACCAAGGGATCGCTAGTCATCGCTAGAGGGAAGTTGTGCTGCACCCTTTACAAGACATATGGGAAGGTTTGCAAAGGAGAGTTGAATGTCGCGGACGATTCTCATCCAAATCTATGGCACAAAAGATTAGGCCACATGAGTGAGAAGGGATTGCAAGTTTTGGCAAAGAAGTCTCTCATTCCCTTTGCCAAAGGTACCTCACTCGACTCTTGTGATTATTGTTTATATGGCAAACAAAATCAAGTCAGTTTTTCTGGTACCTTCACAAGAAAAGAAAAAATATTAGACCTAGTACATTCTGATGTTTGTGGCCCTATGGAAGTTGAATCACTAGGTGGTAATAGATATTTTGTTACCTTTATTGATGATGTTTCACGAAAGGTTTGGGTATATTTGTTGAAATCAAAAGGTCAGGTATTCCAAACCTTCAAGCAATTTCATGTCATGGTGGAGAGGGAGACTGGGAGAGCCCTCAAATGTATCCGCAGCGACAATGGAGGAGAGTACACTTCGAACGAGTTCAGAGATTACTGTTCGAAGTATGGCATTAGGCATGAAAAGACAATTCCTGGCACCCCACAACATAATGGTGTAGCTGAAAGGATGAACCGCACCATTCTGGAGAAGGTCAGGTGCATGCTGAAGACAGCCAATCTATCAAAGCGTTTTTGGGCCGAAGCAGTGTCAGCCGCTTGTTACCTTATCAACCGATCACCAAGTGTACCATTGAACTTTGAGACTCCCGAATGCGTATGGACCGGTAGAAGCGTTTCATATTCACACTTGAAAGTGTTTGGGTGCAAAGCATTTGCACGTGTATCTGACGAGAAAAGATTGAAGATAGATGACAAAGGCACACCGTGCATCTTTCTCGGGTACGGCAATGAAGAAATGGGCTACCGCATGTGGGATCCAAAGACCAACAAGCTATTCAGAAGCAGAAATGTACACTTCTTTGAAGATCAGACCGTGGCAGATCTTGATAAGGAGACAGTTAAAAATGCAGGCCAACTCACCTATGATTCATCACCGCTGCAACAAGAACCCAGTGGCAGAGCTCAAGAGGTTATACATGAAGACGTTCCTGACATGGCTGAAGCAGAAGGTGCTGAGATAGTGTCTGAACCTGAAGACGATGATCAGGACGATCAAATTCAGGGGGAGCCAAGCCAGGAGGAGCAACCGGAGATTTCCCAAGTACCAGTTCGTAAATCAAACAGAGTGCCAAAGCCGAATACTAAGTATCCTTCTTCACAGTATATTCTCACGACCAGTGATGGGGATGACCCGCATTCCAGATACATTCTGTTGACTGGTGATGGAGAGCCTGAAAATTTTGAGGAGGCAAAGACTCATGCAGACAATGACAAATGGATGTTGGCAATGAAGTCTGAGATGGAGTCTTTATTGAAGAATGACACCTATGAGTTGGTGGAGCTTCCTAAAGGCAGAAAAGCACTCAAAAATAAGTGGGTGTTCAAGTTGAAGAGGGACGAGAATGAGCAGTTGACAAAGTTCAAGGCTCGCTTGGTTGTCAAGGGTTTTGGGCAGAAGGAAGGAGTCGATTTCGACGAGATATTCTCACCAGTGGTTAAGATGACTTCTATCCGAGTTATTCTGGGCATGGCAGCTAGCATGGATCTTGAGGTGGAGCAGTTGGATGTGAAGACAGCATTTCTGCATGGTGATTTGGAAGAGGAAATTTACATGGAGCAACCAGAAGGTTTTGAAGTTGAGAGAAAAGGACACATGGTTTGTAAGTTGAAGAAAAGCTTGTACGGGCTAAAGCAGGCACCGAGACAATGGTACAAGAAGTTTGACTCATTCATGTTGGGTCATGGGTACAAGAGAACAGATGCCGATCCATGTGTGTATATCCAGCAGTTCACCGGAGGTAACTTCATCATTTTATTGCTCTATGTTGATGATATGTTGATTGTGGGGCACGATGTTGCTATGATTCACAAGTTGAAGTCAGATTTGTCAAAATCATTTGATATGAAAGACTTAGGTCCAGCTAAGCAGATTTTGGGCATGGAGATCACTCGTGACAGGAAGGCGAAGAAGCTATGGTTGTCACAGGAAAGGTACGTTGAACGAGTGCTTGAGAGGTTCAACATGAAAGAAGCTAAGCCAGTGAACTCACCTCTAGGTAATCAATTCAAGTTAAGCAGAAGTTTATGCCCAACTACACAAGAGGATATGGACAAGATGGCAGGTATTCCCTACTCATCAGCTGTTGGTAGTCTTATGTATGCTATGGTTTGTACTCGACCAGATATAGCACATGCAGTTGGTGTTGTTAGTAGGTATCTCTCTAACCCTGGCAGAGAGCATTGGGAATCAGTCAAGTGGATACTCAGATATTTGAGAGGCACTTCAAAGTTGTGCTTGTGCTTTGGTGGATCGAAACCGATGTTAGAAGGTTTCACGGATGCAGACTTGGCAGGAGACCTTGATGCTAGAAAATCCACTTCTGGATACTTATTCACCTTTTCAGGGGGAGCTGTTTCATGGCAGTCTAAGTTACAAAAATGTGTTGCCTTATCCACCACTGAAGCTGAGTATATTGCTGCAAATGAAGCAGGCAAGGAGATGATTTGGCTGCAGAGGTTCATTCAAGAATTGGGTGTGAAGCAAGAAAGTTATGTGGTACATTGTGATAGTCAGAGTGCTATTCATTTAAGTAAAAATTCAGTGTACCATCCTCGCACGAAGCACATTGATCTCCGTTATCATTGGATTCGAGATGCAGTATCAAAGAAGCTTTTCCAGTTGAGGAAAATTCACACCAACAAGAACACTTCAGATATGTTGACAAAAGTTGTTACACAACAGAAGTTGGAGTATTGCAGCAAATCCGCTGGAGTGGACTTCAAGTAGAAGTCACGTCGTTTTGACCTAGTTGGCCTAGAGGGGGAGATTGTAAAATATCTAGGCCCAAATTTCAAATATATCTACAAAATGTTATTTGAAGCATTAATGAAGTAAGTGGTTGTAGGTAAGTGGGATCCAAAATGTAGTAGGTGGTTGTAGGTAAGTGGGATCCAAAATGTAGTAGGTGGTTGTAGGTAAGTGGGATCCAAAATGAAGTAAGTGGGTGGGTGAAGCATTAATGAAAGCATTTAGATGGTTCCTCCTTGGCCTATATAAGGAGAGGTCATTTGCTCATTCCATCAATCTCATCCAAGAGAAACATCTTCCTCCAAGTAGAGAGTGAAGAGTGTCCACTCTAAGTTGAGAGTGTTGAGTGTTGTAGTGTTGGTAGCAAAACAAGTGTGAGAGAGAGAGTTTCCTTCAAGTAGTGTTCTTGAAGTTGTGCATCTCTTTGTATCCCTAATTTCATTAGTGGAGGTTCTTGTTGTTGTTGCCCCGTGGACGTAGGCATATTGCCGAACCACGTTATATCCGGTGTTCTCTATTCTTTGCTCTTTTATTTCCTTGCATATTTATCCTTTTTTGTGGGTTGAGTTATTATTTCCATTCTACTATTTTCCGCAACACTTCTTCCATACGCAACCCTAATCCCAGGGGTAGGACAAGTTGTCAACTGTCACCAATTGAATATAATTAAGTGTATGTCTATCTCTCAGATTTTATATAAGAAACATAATATATTGTTAAAAGTTATTAATTATATACAATTATGTGTATGTCTATTTTTTTTTCTAGTGACATATGATGGGTCACATTTGCTCGAGAAGCAAAGGCACCGGGCACATCTTTTTGGTTCCTGTGAGCATAACGTTGAAAATGACACCCTCTCTTAAGTAAGTCTCTGAGATTATAATTGTAATTCTGGTGAAAGTTACAGAGGGTGTGGGGTTGGTCTTGTGGTGCCATTGCCAGCCTTCTCAGGGATCCTTTTTTCCTCCCACTTCGTGCCTTTACTGCTCAGTCTCCATGCGTCCTCAATCCCAAGTTGGAGTGTAGGGTCCATGAGAGCAACCAATCATTGCCCTTCTTCTCTTTTGAGCTGGATGAAAAGATGTCAAGATTATGATACAATAATCAAACTGGAAAGAACCAATATATGACTGGCTTGAGTAAGATTTTAGTTCAAGTTCTTCAACTGCTCAAAGAGATTAAAAAGATTATATTCATCAGCACATTGTCTGTCTCTTGGTAAAGTAGATTTTCACACCTAACCTCACACTACCAAGCCAAAACTTGAATTCATCTTAATGATATCGCAAGATGAGTGGTCGAAAATAAGAAACTTGTAGCTCAAGTAGTTAAAAGCAATTACTTTTACATACCAGCTTCTATGTACAAAAAGAAGTTAAGGTCCAACTAATGTGGGGAAGATAAATGGGCAAGAAATAATTTAGAAACTACCAATTGATCCTATTTAAAATTGGGATTGCAACCACACTGAATTTAATAATAATATAAATAGTATATACATATACGGTTAGATCAGTGGTTAAGTTTGAAGAATTTAATGACATGTACACAGTTGAATCTGTAGGTTGAATTCAAGTAGGTTCCCAACATGTATGTCATCTGCAATTGAAGTTGTAGGATAAATCTCAAACACATTCCAATCAAGTGTCTTTCTGTCAATCATTCTCACACATAAATCATAATGCAAAGAATTTGTCAAAGTGAAGAATTATGCAGCTAGGATATTGTTCAAGAGAAGAAGCAACCTTGTAGTAATGTATATATTAATAAGAGGAAGAAGAGAAGTCATCAAGAGAAGCCATCACAGCAAAAGCATGGGAAAAAAAATTACAAATAATGGGTGGGTGAAAAAAAGTCACTATTGACCCCTAACCCTAGATTGATCCCCTAGGGCCTATGAACCAATGAAAACACCCTAAATACAATTTTTTCCAATTTTGTTGTTGTTCTTCCTTTTCTTTAAATTTCTCTTGCCAATAATTATAGAATAAAAAAAATGGCTAACATTATAAGGTCTAAATAGTATATTGTATACCGCATTTAATATGTAGATGAGAGGTCGAGCTCAATTTTATCTCATATGGATGATAACGACGACTTATAATTTTGATGAGATTGACACATGGTCGATCGTGGTCGGTTTAAGTAGTATTTCTCCCATTGTTTAAATTAGAAGGCTCAAAATTTGATGGTGACTATTTATAATTCGATGAGATTGACACTCGATTATAACCGACCCATGAAAATAGAAATAAGTAAACAATACGGTTAATTAACTTTTTGGTTTTTGCAGTCCTCCCCTCACCCTTGCACGTTCACATGCCATTTATGTGGATGCCTCCAAATTATAGGTGTTAAATCATTTCTCATCCATAGGTGTAGGAAACACTGTACATTGTAAGAGCCACATTAAACTTTCAATTTGGTTGGTTTGCTAGTTATGGTAAATAGAATAATTAATTAATTTTCTATAGCAATTAAATAATTAATCCCTAATATAAATCTTCAAATATCACAATCAGAAGACAACAAGCCATGTGTTTTGAATCACCTACAATGATGGAGATATGTGAATCGACAAAGTTGGGGCAAACAAACATGAGTAATGTAACTTGCTTTGAGTCATCGCCCTCCTTGTCTTGTTAATTAAGACATAAACCATAATAGTTAGTACTCCATTATTTCCTTATCCTTCCTATTCTATGGAGATTAAGCTCTCATCTCCAACCTAACATGGAGTCAAAATACAATAATAGAGCTATTAATTCGTACCAGCTACGAATTAACCTATCTGCAATACATAATACATTACCGATTTTATCCGAATAAATGTGGTTATAGTGAAATTTTACGTAGGCGGGGAATCTGGTTGTTTTTATTGTCCTTGAGGCCTTCTTGGCTGCTGATGCCTCCTTTTACAACCATCGATCTTCTATTTTTAAGAACGACAAGGAACACTTTCAGGCAGTATCCAAATACAATTGGATCTTGATAAGGTTGTGATGTATGGCTGTCGGCTACTTCCTTGTTGTCTTTAATTTGAAGGAGTTAAATCAACCACAATATGCATTATTGTTGGCAAAATAGCAAAATCAAATGCTGGAGTTGTCTTAGTCTTACCTATATGCATGGAAGAAGATCATCGGGATTTAGAGACATGTAGTCCCATCTATGATTGGATTGGAAAAATAATAATAATTCATGTGTCACATACCTTTCTAAGTTTCTAGTACTGTGGGTGGGGGGATAATAAGCTCGAGATACTTTTGTTAGAAACTTAGAGGATTTCGAAAAAAAAATGCGATATTTTTGTTAGAATATTAAATATTCTCAAATATAAAGATAAATGCTTTGAACCCATCTGAATTCCGCTTATATATATATATATATATATCTTTAGTTCATAGCATGAATATATGAATTATGCAATATGCAATATTGCCTGGCCTTGTCTTAATTACATTGAAAAGCAAGGGCTTAGTTGCCCCTGTCTTTGTGTCTATCCCATGTATGTGCTCCTATCCTAAGATGTCCACCTTGGTTCTGGCAAGGGGTCAGGCATTAGTTCTGTTTAGATAAGAACAATACTTGAAACAAAAATGAACAAATTAAAACTAAAATTATGAATATTGGTAAAACAGATGTGTGTTTCACTATGCATACAAGTTTGAATTCATCTCTTACCATTTAGACTTATTTAAAGCCGAATAAGACTCGTATCTAAAAATTAAATATGAACAACAACAAGAGGAAACGCAAGTGGTTATTAATCGTAATTCAACAATTCAAGTGGTTAAACACATGCGATTAGTTGTATGTCTTAGATCATAAATTTAAATGCTTACCAATCACAATGTTCATGTTACCATTATTGAAAGGGCTTTTCAGAGCTTTGAGGTGAAAGCCACCACAGGTCTGGCTCATATGGATCAAAATAGTAAAGTAACTTTTTATCAGAGCTTTGAGGTAATTAACGATTTACAGTCCGTCTCTGATTAACTATATTTGATTTCTAACAACATTCCAAGATTATATAAAGATAGGAGAAGATCCGAGAAGAAGGGTTAATAGCACTGAGAGCAATAATAACAGGACCATAGGTATACTATTTGAAGAAGTAGCTGTAGGCTGACTAGCTAGTTCCATATAAAGTGGCTAAAGACAAGGCATATATCTAGGCTCATGGCTATGCTATTTGAAGAAACCTAGAGCTTGAAAATGGTTATAGAACACAAGCAAAGAAGAAAATAACATACAAAAACAGAAATATAAAGCAAGTTCTTCCATTACTTTGTACATAAAAGTCGCCAACAAGATCCAATAATTTTGTAAAATTTTGTTTGTTTCTTCAACATTATTGTGTTTACTGTCTTCTCTGATGCTTGACATTCGTTGTCATTTATCAATCACACAACTTGTTAGTTTGACTCCACAGAGGTTTCATTTCAATGAACATACATGAATATATTTATAAATTATATAAGGTTGTTTATGAGTTATAATATATATACAAAGAAGAGAGCAAGTATGTTCCAAAAAAAAAAAAAGAAGAAGAAGAGAGCAAGTTTCCAAAAAGAGGCACCTTTTTTCTTGCGAAATTGTATATAGCAAGGTGAATAACAGCAAAGCTTGTTAGTTGTGTGGCTTCTCCTCAAAAAAACATACACAAAAGTATATGTGGGAAAAGAGAAACCATATATGTTTTCCCCTGATGGTGTCAATACACAGAATAAAAAACATAGACAGTAAATAGGTAAGATGAATATAAATTAGCTTCCTCTCCAAACTTGCGCTTCACTATGATGTTGAGTTTTATCAAAGAAATACGGTCCTCTGGAGCAAGAACTCGTTCACCAGAACCCTAATATTTCATGTATGCTTTCACCACATCCACAATTGGAGACCCACAAATTGGACATTTCCCGCTCTTCCATTGCAGCTCTTGAGCACACTTGAGACAGGTGCACATGTGACCGCACCTGCAAAATGATCATATCTCACAATATCAGTACAGGCAACCTAAAATTAGAATCGTGGTTTAAAATTTGCATGCGAAACCTTAGCTTGATACTCAAGTTACCGGTAGAAAAGTGAGTCCACTTTCACTTCGCGGCAAATGCAGCAATTCCCTTTCTTTGCAACTCCATTTGCATCCCTTTTGGTCTCTGTTTGGCCTGTAATATTGTGATTCATTGGTTATGTAACTGAAGAAACTACGGAATTCATTTTTAAATTGATCTGAGGCGATGATTTAGGGAGAGACTAATGAGAGAGAAGTTTAAACTCAAACAGACCTGAATGAACTTCCTGCTTCATCATGGATTTTTGCATTGTTATTTGCATATCAACACAGCTTTTTATTGTTTTCCGTAGGTCAGACATTTCATGGTAGAGTTTCTCCATCTGTCCTCTCATATCGTATATGAGTTCCACTTCCTGCCAGTTCAGTTATGTTAGTGCCTTCATAGCACCATACAGATGCTACTTCAGAGAAAGGAAAGAAAAAAAAATTGAACTCACAATTGAAGGATGATTTGTAGAGGGAGAGTAACGGCGGTATCTTTGGTTGTAGGATGGAGATGATGAACATTGCCGCCTATGTTGGTAGGATGGAGATGGTGAACATCGCCGTGGGGGTGGAGATATGGAAGCAGCTCGATCAGAATCATCCCCCAGTACTTCATTGTCTTGATAACTCCATGCTGTCATGTGAGATGGTGATGTTAGTTGGTCAAAATCGTCACCTGCTTCTTGAAATTGACCACTAATTAGGCTCCTTTCTTCTTCTTCATCCTCATTTTCATCCTCCTCATCATCATCTTCCTCTTCCTCTTCTGTCATGTTCTGCTCTTCCTGTTGGTGTTCTTGTTCTTGCTCTTGCAAGAGCCCTTGTTTTTCTTCTTCTTGACTTCCCTGATAATTTTTTTGTTGCTGTTGTTGTTGTTGCTGTTGTACTTGTTTTTGCTGTTGTTGCTGTAAGAAAGCTACCATTTGATCCAATCTATCTTGGGTATTATCCTCATCTTCTTCCTCTTCACCGCAATCTTGTTGTGTTTGAATTTCCATCCGAGATACCATCAATCTGTCTATTTTATCTCGGAAATCACTAGTAAGAAAATTCGATACTGTTCTTCTGCATAGGCCAGTAGAAAATATTTCAGATTTGTGAGTAATAGACTTAGGATGTTCAGTTTGCATTAAAAAAAATAAGCAATCAGGCATTACTTATAGGCTCTTGACGTTCAAGACTCAAATACCTTTCAATCAGTTGCCGGATCTCCCCTTTTCCTGAGTTGGAGTTGAGCATCTCTTGGTACCATGTCTTCCTGAGATCTTCCCAATAACTCCGCGGGCGAGAAATCTCATTTATCCAACTGTCATAACTATAATCTCCATAATAATGGTAATCATCCTCTTCTTCTATCTCATTCTCATCCCAACCAACCAAGCTTGTGCTTGTATCCGCGGTTTCTTGCAATTCAAGGCTCCTATCCGCTGAATTAGAACCATGCCATATTTCTTCCGAGTTCTTGTTCATTACTTCACAAACATCTTCACAAACATGTGGCAAGGTGTTTTTAGCCATTAGACTTGTTTCTCGCAGTGTGCTTTCTGAACTTGGGCTGGCTTCATCATGAACATCTTTGCTAGCCTGTGTCAGCGCATTTTTAACCACTAAACTTGAAGTGACTTTCGAGCTTGATGAGCTTGCTTCATCATGAAGATCATTGCCTGTCTCCGGCAACTCATTTCTAGCCACTAAACTTGTTCCTTCCAAGGTGTCTTTTGAGCACGAGCTGGCATAATCACTAGCTTTAGCTAACAGAGAACTTTCTCTAACCACTGAACTCGTTCCTTGTAAAGTGACATCTGAGCTCAGGCTAACTTCTTCCCGAATATCCTCACCAGCTCGCGGCAATGGATTCTGTACAAAGGTTGTATTCGTATTCTTCTGCTCAATAATCTCAAATTTACCATTAGAAGGGCTTTCTCTAGGCCTATTGGCGCTGGAGGAATTTTCTACTCGTACTACTCTCATGTCCTTTTCAAGCTCCTTAGGAGCATGGTTTCTTGGACTACCTGCATCATTCTGAGCGTGCTCAACACCACTGATAAATTTCTCCCTGAAACGTATGTCATAATCAATATGCAATTTAATTCAAATTTTGGCTCATTCAAAGGCCTAACATATAAAAAAGGGTCATTTAAAGAGTCATCAGACAACCATTCTATAAAAACAAAGCATTTAAGGCTAAATAGTTCACATCATTTTGCAGATGATGTTCATCATTTGAGTGTAAACTAATCCAAATTCCAATGCGAAATTATAAACATACCTCAGATGCATGATGGAAGAGCCTTGTGGCATTTTCTCTTGATATGTTGCTGGCTTCCGGCATAGTGAATCTTGACGTGACATTGACATGCCCCGTTGTAACATCTTAAGCTTAAGCATCGACTGCAAACAAATACAATATATATTAAATCTTTGATCGAATTGAATTTATAACTGAGCTTGATATGGAAAATCTACAACAAACCTGAATCCGGCCTTTTTGGGAGAACTTCGAAACTGCTCTGAGGTCTACAAGTGTGTCAAGCTCCCTATGCCGGTCGCGCTCCAAGTGCATAAGCAAATCAGCAAATGCCTGTCTGCCTCTGATCATCCTCGGCGAACTTATAACATGACAGAACGCTTTATGCAGCTGCTCTGCATGATCAAACCCAAAATGCCTCTCGCGATCGCGGTCCTTACATGGAGATGGATTGACACAAGACTGCTGCTGATCATGATCATTGTCGAATTCACAGGGAGAAGACAATGTACATTGTTGTGAGCCTGTCAACCTCTTAATAATGTCGGACACTCGAACCTTCTCTCTTTCTCTTTCTGCTTCTAAAATAGACCGAATGCCGGGCTTAACACTTCCATCGGAGTGTGAATCCTCAAAGGAGTCCTCAGTGACAGGGCCAACGTCGAATCTTTCGTCGAAAATAGAGTCCTCTGTTTCAAACCCTCTTGATGGCTGCTTTTCCAAATTGGAACCAGTTGAAGAAGGATTTGGGTCGTTGGAAGCGGTGGATTCATTGGAAGCATTGGATTCAATGGGAGAATTGAAAATATTCTCATTCTCGCTCAATCCGGAATTGGACCGGCCTGTCTCGGTGACATTGCCATTGGAGCACATCTTGTTTGATTGGTTCAGCCTCTTTTCCCATATTTGAACCAGAGAAGAAGCTCCAACTCCCAAATTGGAAATCTCAGCCAAGCTGTCTGTTCTTGACAGAGTCTCCTCCCTAACAGAAGTCGATGCTCTTGACGAAGACGGCGCGGAAGCAGGCAATGACATGAGCTCTGCCTCCTGGCTCTGCCTCTCTGTTTCTTTTCCTTGCTGTCTTGCAGCCCACCGATCAAGAACCCGAGCCTGCCTCGGGCTCATAATCGAGCTCTCGTCCTTGTTTTCAACCCAGGAATCGACTACATTTTCAATTTGGCCCAAGGGTTTTTTGCTTTCATTGGAGGCAGGGTTTGATGAAGAGACTGATGAGATGCAGGTGCTGAGGTGATCTCTCACCAAGCTTTTTAAATTATTATGAAAAGCGGCCTGTGCGGCTCTGGCATTGCTTTCTCTGCATCTTTCTCGCCGGTTGTGATCTCTCAAGACGCACCCGAAAGGCATGGAGGAGGCTAATTCAATTTGCGAGGATGCCATCTTTCAACTCAAAATCGGAAGCAACAAATATATTTGATTTGATTCAAAATGGCTGTAATTTCTGGAATTACAGATTGTATCAATGCCTAGTCATTATGGAGAGACCTAAATAAAAACCAAAAGGAAAGCATTAAAGAACCCATAAAAGAAAATGGGTGGGGAGATTGAAAATCAAGATCAACCTCACAGAAATCTGTATGCGAGGAGAGGAATCTGTCTTTCTAGGAATCGTATGATCCCAAAGACGCTGGGAGAGAGGAGAAACAAGCCAATGATTTTACACGAATACAGAGGAGCTTTTTTAGGCCAAAACAATTGGTCATCCACTAGGATCTTACCAAAGTCCCAATTGATTTTGTGCTATATTTAGAACACTTTTTGTAGCCTCCACCAAGGCACACGCAGGCATACACAGATAAACACAGAGTTTGCCTTTTGAGCTGGTGGCCTTATAAACAAAAATTAATTACAAAAATAATAATTATAAACGTAGGAAAAGAACAAAATTTGAATTTTGTGTGTGAAGCGTTTTGTGGGATTGTGTTGGGGTGTGGCTAAATTTGAAGTGAGATTCTTGAAAGCTATATATGAAAACAGAGGATCAATGAAAAACAGAGGAGGAAGGCACGGAAGGTACTAATAAAACAGTGTACATTTTGGTGAGGGAAAGTAGCGATACAGTGGGATCGCGAGAGAGACGCTAGTTTTCACTCCGTTGGGAATGTGGGGTCAAATTGCGTTTGTTTTGTTAGACTTCAGAGAGTCTACATAGAAAAAAAAAAAAAAAACATGCCTTTTTTATTTTCTAAATAAAAGTTTCAAAGATAACTTTGCATTTCAGCCTTTTTAGGGTAATGTAATTAAATTGAATGACAAAAGGGTTCAATTTAGGCCGTTCAGATTAAAAGTTAAATAAATAAAAAATGAATATATTAAATAGAATCTAATTTTTTTCCTTTCTAACATTTAACGTGTCTTAATTTGTTGTAACAGTGATTCGTGGAGTTACCAAATTGACCTTTGGCTAGTTAAATGGTTTTAAATTTTAGTTATGACGTATCACAATGCATTGATGATATTACCATATTGACACACAAGCTTGGACTTGAATTCGAGTCAATGGATTTTCTTTTCAGAATTTCACCTCTGAATTCTGTTTGCACCAGCTTTTATGCCATTTTTGGACCCCAACCTCCCTCCAGTTCTTGCCATCTAGCTTTCTACGGCCCTTGTTTCAATTTTTAACTTCATTTTCTTATCCTTCTGTTTGGATTTTGTCACATTTGTATGACGCGTAGAATATAGCCATGTAATTATTTTTGAAATTTTACCCTTTACTTGCTCTTTGACGTATCATGAAATCAAAAGAATGGCGACCTATGTTTGGTGCATACCTGTTCGTGCCCAATATGTTGTCGTAGTGGAATCCGGGGCCGCGTTCGGTAATTCACTTTCAAAAGAGTGGATACGCAATTGTTTGGGTGTGGGGGATCTCTTCGCTGTAGTCTGATGCAGTTGAGTGCGGTGTAAGTGAAAAGGGAGAGTAGGGAGAAGGCTAAAAACCTTGGGCCATGGTGTCACAGTCTTGCCTTAGGTGGGATGGTCCCACTAACTTGGCCTTCTGGCTGCCTTTAAAGTAGGCGTGCCACTAATAGAAACTGCTACTAGACAGGGTTAAAAATGAGTTTTGAGTTACAGCCCAAAATAGTTCGTTCGATTCAAGTGAAAGTGAAGCAAGGCGACATCTTGCTTGCGCTGTTCTTTTTTATGCCCCCTTCGAGGACTTAAAATATTCTTTTACGCCTAGTCCATGATCAATGTTAGTGTGTTCATGTTAATAGTGTGTAATTTAGAGTTAACAGGGGGAGTTAGACAGATTAACCTCTTCAAGTTAGAGTGTTCGAATACAAAACTAGGACACGAAGATGATTATAAAACTTATGCAGCTATAGAACTCATTAGTTGATATATTCCAGTTATCGAAATCAAACCTGAAGAAATCGATTGTAAAGAGAGAGGTGAGGAGTACAACTACTTTGAAAGTAAAATGCTTAAATATTAGCGTGATGTCAGAAATTAAAAGTGCATGAAGTAAATTATCTCTAGACTAGTTATTGATGGATTATTCCCTCCACTTAGTGGAGGGAATTTGATAGGTTAATCCCTTCATTAAGTAGGGGAGAATTTGATGGGGTAATCCCTCTATTAAGTGGAGGAGAATTAATATGATCTTTGAAGTTCCCCAAATGAAGACTTGTGATATCCCAATGCACATCTTATGGTTTGTGCATGGATGTAATTTTGGGTAGGTTCATTCATGTACTTGAAAACAAAGAAGACCTTTGATCTCCCAACTTATTGTTAGAGATTACTATGCTCATGAGAGTTACCATGCGATTAATTGGAGCTAACTCTTATGCATGACTATGCATTGATGGCTTCCTTTCCATCCATCCCTATATAAAGAAGAGGGATTGAGCATTCTCAATTATCATTCAAGCAACAAATTATCCACCAAAAGTGAGAGTAAGAAGAGAGTTTCTCCTTGTGTGAGAAATATAGAGATAACCTCATTTGTGAGAAAAAGAGAGAAATTGAGATCTTCTTGAGTGAATCTAAGAGAGAGTTGTGTATCCACCATTGAGTGAGATTGTACATGTAATCACATTATTCATAGTGAAGAATTTTGGTGCTGCTGTCCGGGGACATAGGCACATTGCCGAACCTCGTTAAATTTCGGTGTTCTCTTTTACCTTTTTTACTTCTGCTTTATTTCTACTAATTTATGTACTCAATTTATTTTGAGGGTGATTAAGTTATCTATTTGATTTGTGCATCTTTCCCAACAAGTGGTATCAGAGCAACACAAGCTCGTTGTTCTTGATGGCAGAATCGTCTAACTCATCATCCTCAACAATGATCAAACTTATTTCTTCAAACTATTCCATATGGAGACCACGGATGAAGGACTTCCCTTATTGCAAAGATTTGTACGATGTATTGATGTGCAATGGAGAGAAACCAGAAGAGAAATCTGACAAAGATTGAACCATTTTAAACGGGAAAGCTATTGGAGAAATTTGTCCATATGGATCAACCAAAGTGTTTTTCATCACATTTCAAAGGAGACTGATGCCTTCCAAATGCTGACAAAATTAACGTCGATGTACGAAAGGGAGACTCCTAAAAAAAAAAAGCTCCGCTCATTCGTCGATTGGTGAACTTGAAGTACAAGGACGGTCGAAGTGTTTATGAACACTTGAGCGATTTCCAAGAATTGGTGAATCAATTATCAACCATAAAGCTGGTGCTTGAAGATGAGTTGTTAGCATTTTTGTTGCTTAACTCTCTACTGAATACCTAGAACACACTCGTGGTTTCCCTTAGCAACTCTGCTCCTTAAGGTGTCCTTACTCCGCCATTGGTGAAGGACAGTTTATTAAATGAAGAAGTGAGAAGGAAAGAACAAGGGATATCAACTGAGTTAGAGGCTCTTGTTATAGAGAATTGTGGAAGAAATTCTCAAAGAAAATCTCACAACCGTGATCGTTCTAGAGGCAAGTCAAGAGACCATTCCAGGGGCACCTACAGGCCAAGGAAGGAGATAGAATGTTACCATTGTGGCCAAAAGGGTCACATGAAGAGAGAATGTAGAAAGCTCAAAAAAGAGCAAAGAAATGGAGCCAATGAGAAGAATGAAACCAAGGATACAACCGCTACTGCTTCTAAAGGCGACGAGGTTATCATTATTTGTGATGATGGTTTTATTAATCTAACTTCTCAAGATTCATGCTGGATTGTAGATTCTGGCGCATCATTCCATGTTACTTCCCGAAAGGAGTTCTTCACATCCTACACAAGCGGAGATTTCAGAAATGTTTGGATGGGAAATGAAAAAATTTCAAAGATTGTGGGAAGAGGAGAAATAGCTCTTGAGACCAGCACAATCTGCCCCTTAGTTCTTAAGAATGTGAGACATGTTCCAGACATGCGTCTCAATTTGATCTCTCCTGGCTTGCTAGATAATGAAGGTACACCAATGTGTTTGGTGGTGGAAAATGGAAGCTCATCAAAGGCTCTTTAGTGCTAGTGAGGCGAAAGAAAGAGAATACACTTTATTTGACACATGCCAAGATCGGCAATCAACATGTCAATGCAGCAACCAGCCAATCAGATTTAGCGATTGGGCTATGGCATATGCGTTTGGGTCATATGAGTGAGAAGGGATTGCAAATCCTCGCTAAGAAAGGTATTAACTGGATTGAAATCAAAAGGTACACCTCTAGATCAATGCACTGATTGTTTGGCTGGAAAACAACATAGAGCTTCATTTCATTATAAAGATGCACATAGAAAACCCAATATATTGGATGTTGTTTATTCTGATGTTTGTGGGCCTATGACTGCTAACACTCTTGGTGGTGCAAGATACTCTGTTACCTTCGTTGATGATCACTCTAGGAAGGTATGAGCCTTTGCAATCAAATCCAAAGATCAAATCTTTGAAGTGTTTAAGAAGTTCCATGTCGCTGTTGAACGTGAGACAGGCATGACACTTAAGTGTATCCGTTCTGATAATGGTGGAGAGTTCATGGGAGACTTCAGAGCCTATTGCAAGAATAATGGGATCAAACATGAAATATCAGTCCCAAAAACCCCTCAACATAATGGGATGGCCGAGAAGATGAACAGAACGATCGTTGAGCGAATAAAAAGTATGTTATCTCATTCCAAGTTACCAAAGAGTTTCTGGGGTGAAGCATTGATGACTACAGTGCACTTGATCAATTTATCTCTATCAAGTCCACTGAATGGCGATGTACCAAACAATTTTTGGAGTGGTAAACATGTGTCCTATCGATACTTGAAGGTGTTTGGCTTCAGAGCATTTGTTCACATCCCAAAAGATGAGAGGTCCAAGCTTGATGTCAAATCAAAAGAATGCATTTTTCAGGGCTATGAAGATGAAAAGTTTAGGTACAGACTACGAGATCTTGCCAATAAGAAGATTGTCAGAAGTAGAGATGTGGTCTTCTTTGAAGATCAAACCATTGAAGATGTCCAGAAGAGGGAGAAGTTAAATGACTCCAAAGAATATCCAGTCAACCTAGATCCATTTCCTCAGCCCATGGTTCATGATGAAGGGGGAGATGCGGTCAAGAACAATAATGTTGAACCTATTGTTAACAACAATGATGATAATGATGTGCCTGAATATGTGCAAAAAGATCAAGCTCTTGAAGAACCAAATCTGAGAAGATTGAACAGACAGCGAAAGCCCAACAGCTTCTACTCCCCAGACCAGTTTGTGCTGCTGACAGATGCAGGAGAGCCCGAGTGCTACCAAGAAGCTGTGACCCATGAGAAAAAAAGGGAGTGGTTGAAAGCCATGAAAGATGAAATGAAATCCTTTCATGAGAACCACACTTATGATTTGGTGAAATTTCCGAATGGAAGAAAAGCACTCAAGAATAAGTGGGTGTATAAAATGAAGACAGAAGAAAACAGCTCACAACCAAGATACAAACCAAGGTTAGTTGTGAAAGGCTTCAGTCAGAAACACAGAGTTGACTTTGAAGAGATTTTCTCACCAGTAGTAAAGATGACGTCTATCAGAGTAGTGCTTGGCTGCTAGTCTGAATCTAGAAGTTGAGCAACTAGATGTCAAGACTGCATTCCTTCATGGAGACCTTGAAGAAGAAATTTACATGGAGCAACCAGAAGGTTTCAAAGTCATAGGAAAAGAAGACATAGTCTACCAACTAAAGAAGAGTTTGTATGGACTGAAACAAGCACCACGACAATGGTACAAAAAGTTTGATTCCTTCATGATCAAACATGGATACCAGAGGAGCACTTCTGATCATTGTGTTTTTGTCAAGAGGTTCTCTGAAGGAGAATTTATTATACTTCTCTTATATGTTGATGGCATGTTGATAGTAGGTCATGATAGTGACAAGATTAGCAAATTGAAGAAAGAACTCAGCAATACTTTTGCAATGAAAGACTTAGGACCAACAAAGCAGATTCTCAGTATGCATATCTCTCATGATCGAAAGAATGAAAAGTTTTGGTTATCACAAGAACGTTATATTGAGAAGGTGTTGAAGAAATTCAACATGGACAAGGAAAAATGAGTTGTGACTCCTCTTGCTAATCATTTCAAGCTTAGCTCCAGCAGTGTCCTACAAGTGACAAAGAGAAGAAAGAGATGAACGCGGTACCATATGCCTCAGTAGTTGGAAGTATTATGTATATGATGGTGTGCACCAGGCTAGATTTAACACATGCAGTTAGTGTTGTTAGTAGATTTTTATCCACACCGGGTAAAGAACACTAGGAAGCAGTAAAATGGATTATGAGATATCCCATAGGTACCTCCAAAATGAGTTTGTGAGATATCCCATAGGCACCTCCAAAATGATTTTGTGTTTTGGATATGGTAAGCCCGAATTGGTTGGGTACACAGATACAGACCATGCTGGAGAAATTGATACAAGAAAATCCACTTTAGGTTATCTAGTTACTTTTTCTAGGGGAGTTGTTTCCTGACAGTCTAAATTACAGAAGTGTGTTGCTCTGTCAACTATAGAAGCAAAGTTTATTGCTGCTACAGAAGCTTGCAAAAAGTTATTGTGGATGAAGAGATTCCTACAAGAGCTGGGACAAGAGCAAAAAAAATATGTTATTCATTGTGACAGCTAGAGTGATATTCATTTGAGTAAGAACTCAAGTTTCCACTCAAGGTCAAATCATATTGATGCGAGATATCATTGGATTCGTGAAGTGTTGGAATCCAAGAAACTTCAAATCGATAAGATTCATACTAATGACAATGGTTCAAATATGATGACAAAGTGTTTACAAAAGTACAAGTATGAGTTTTGCAGAAGTGCAACTGATATGATGGAGCCCTCCACTTAAGTCGAGAAGGGGGAAATTTATGGATTATTCCTTCCATTAAATGGATGGGAATTTGATAGGTTAATCCCTTCATTAAGTGAATTTGGGAAGGGGGGGGGGGGAGGAGGAGAATTTGAGGGGGTAATCCCTCCATTAAGTGGAAGAGAATTAATATATTTGGAGTTCTCCAAATGAAGACTTTTGATATCCCAATACACATGTTATGGTTTGTGCATGGATGTGATTTTGGGTAGGTTCATTCATGTGCTTGAAAACAAAGAAGACCTTTGATCTCCCAACTTATTGTTAGAGATTACTATGGTCATGAGAGTTACCATGAGATTAATTGGAGCTATATCTTATGCATGACTATACATTGATGGCTTCCTTCCATTCATCCCTATATAAAGAAGTGGGATTTAGCATTCTCAATCATCCTTCAAGCAACAAGTTATCCACCAAAAGTGAGAGTGAGAAAAGAGTTTCTTCTTGTGTGAGAAATATAGAGATAGCCTTCTTTGTGAGAAAAAAGAGAGAAAGTGGGATCATCTTGAGTGAATCCAAGAGAGAGTTGTGTATCCACCATTGAGTGAGATTGTACTTGTAATCTTATTAGTCATAGTGAATAATTTTGGAGCTGTTGTTCGAGGACGTAGGCATATTGTCGAACCTCGTTAAATTTCGGTGTTTTCTTTTACCGTTTTTACTTCCGCTTTATTTCTACTAATTTATTTACTCAATTTATTTTGAGGGTGGGAAAATTTTAATCCTGGTGATTATAATTATCTATTTGATTTGTGCATCTTCCCCAACAGTTATGAGTTTGGAATCTTGGTCGAGAGACCATTAATTGGATGAAAATCCGTTGGAAATCATACCAAGGTGTTGGCAACGCAATAAAAAGACGTGATAACATCGAGGAGTGAGATTGTGAGGATCTCGAAGACTAGTTTGAGGTAGTCGAAATGAGCGGGGGTGTTAGGTGGTCTTCAAAAAAAGATGCGGAAACAAGTCGGGATGAAGTTTAGTAGTAAAGAAGTCTCTAGAAACAAACTTGGGATGCAAGTTGGATTTGAAGGAAAACTTGGTGTTCATGGAGTAAGAACTGAGAAGGGATAAGAGAAGAACTGAATATTAATCCTAAATCAAAGAGACAAGTTTTGCTAGGAAGGTTAGCTTTTGGGTAACAAAGAAACTTTTGAGAGTTTGCAGTTGTTGAAATGGATTGTGTTTGATCAATTTGTTTGTTTGATTGAGTATTTGGTTGCCCTTTGTGAAGATGGCTTCTTCTCCTTTTATAGGCAGCATGGGTATGATGATGAATGACACGCATGCACACGTGTTTCTCTTTCGCGACGACTAAATTGTCTCTCCATTTTTCCTTTTGATGGTTTTAATATCGTGCTAATGTGATTTCTGTAAATCACGCTCGCGCTTCCCCATGATCCAGCTAGTGGATACTAACTAAGCTTGGGTCTTGAGTCAGATTGGATTTTAATTTCTTAAACCCTTCCAATGCATGTAGTGGTTTATTTCGGGTGTAAACATTGCCCCCTGAATTTGAAAGTTCTTGAATCAATTTTTTTTTGGATTCAAGTTGCCCCACTACTCATGACTTCAACGGCTAACACTCTTCCCATGATCCTATTTGTGGATGCTCGTTAGGCTATTCATTAGAACTCTGCGTTTTGGGCTTCTCCACTATTGGTCTCGACCCTTTTACAATAGTAATTTAAAGATCTACTATTCTGCGTGTGCAAACTTATCCTGACCGCTTCGGTTTCCACGTACCTCTTCAATTATGATACCGTAAGGTCGTGGGATAGTCTTTATTAATCTCATGTTCCCTCAATCTTTTCACCATTTTTTGATAGAAGATCTATAAACAAATCTCATTGTTTTTTCATGGACTTTTCTTCTCCTTTTCACACTGAAGACTCCAACCATAGGGCAAACCCCCTATTGTTCTTACCACCGGGAAAACCCTCACCTCTCCTTGTACGATTTTAAGAGAAACTTAGGAATGTGAAGCTTGAGAACCATCTCCTGGAGCAAGACATGGTAGAGGCGGAGGCTCTTTGGGCAGAGACTGAGCTAGCGTAGATGTACTAGCCAGGATGAAGTGGGAAAAGCTTCTTATCCTCCGTAATGAGAAGGAAAAAGTTCAGGCAGAGTTTGTAGACATTGCAGCTGTGGAAAAGACTCGGGCCAAGACCCGCTGCGAGGCCGTCTTGTATACCATGGCTCATAGAAATTCAGCACCTCTAAGACTTGGTATACTCCCACCAAATCGACAAGCAAAACAATCTTCACTTTTCTGCTATGTTCTTGTTGTCGTTTTAGCAACAGGTCTAATCCATGGAGATGATCTGCAACAATAGTTGTAGTGTGGTTCTCCCATGACCTTGGATGTGGTACGTTTTTTTTTGTGGAGCTATTCATTGGCTTCACTGATGGGTCATCCTCTTGTCAGGTGATTTTGTTTTTTGACCCATATGGATATTGTCTCTATTACCACCTCAAATATAATATCATGTTTTATCTTTTTTTCCACCTTTTAAGATGGTTTTACAAATATGCGTGAATGTTTCCTTTCTTCTAATTCTAGAGTGCTTCGGGATATCTTGAGCTGTATTCACGTAGATCGAATTATTACCCAACATGCCATCGTTTCAAGTAGTGAGATCTTTTCCATCTACTTGATGGATCCAAAGACTATCTTTTCCATCTAATCCATGGATCCAAAGACTGGTCCCCATCGAGTTGGGACCCTTCCTCCCCTATTTTGAACATGGTTTCTCCCCTAATAGCCAAGAGTTCTGGCATTACTACCTGGTGGGTAGTAATTTTGGTAGGGGCGACCATTTATAACTTTTTTGATCAACCTGATGCTTCCCAGGTCAGGATCATAAAAACTAGCCTCAGCTACTGTTAGGTTAGCCATGAATTGCTTCATGTCTGCCTAGAGAAACCCCAAAGGCCTCCCTCGAAGGTAAACTCTTTGGAATTCCATATAGTGATCTACTAGTGGAGGGTGGATGTGACTCACATACTTTTGTGGATCCAATCCCTTCCCAATAGTACATTGTATCTAGTCATACTATCAGTCACAGAGAAAGCCATCATTAACTTCTTCGAACCGACCGTGATCTCTAAGGGTAAAACCCCAAGATTCTTAGTAATAGTCCCAATGAAGTTGGACATTATCGTCGTTGTCGGCAAATAGTCTTGGACAATCATACCCAGCCTTTTCTAGCATTCTGGATGGCAAACATTGATGGAAGCTCCTCTATCAATCATGAACTTGCTGATTGGAATGCCTTTCAAGTAGGCAGTGATGAAGATGTGGCATAGGTGATCTATCATTTCCTTAGTAGGATTTGAGATGATCATTTTCTCCCTGAAGCAACTAGGTTCCAAAATGAAACCTTGGCTTTCCCCGTGGTTGATCCAGATCTTTATCCCTGCTCAAGATGGTTCGTATGCAATCACATTACCTTTCATTTGGTTCACTTGGTGGTAGACAGTAGCTAAATGCTCTGGTAGCATTACCACAAGGTTTACCTCATGGTGAACCTCGTGTTGCTCCTCATCAAGCAACTCATCCGTCTCCATGATCTCAACTAAGTCCTTCCTAAACTTTTTAAGCTCTTCTTCGGTTATGCTATGACTGTCACTTTTGTTTGGTATCTCAGTCGAAGTCTTTTCGCGTTGTCGGCATGTGAATATTTATGGACTAGCCATTTGACAACTTATCTTCAGTAAAGTCGTCAAACCCATCTTCAGTAAAGTTTTCAAACATGTTATTTCTTCTAACTCCTACAGGAGTCTCAGATGCAGAGTTTGGGAGGGATATATTTCTTTGTAGGCTGACCACATCCTTTTTATTTCTTCAGTTTTCATCAAGAGGACATATCAACTCTTTATTGGTTATTGGCAAGGTTACCCCTGAGCTCGACTGAGCCAGTTTGTAGGCTCTAAACTGTCTCTGGATTCGGCACTTGGCAAGCCTTCTTAATTCTTTCCTCAACTTGTCATTCTTGCCAACTATATACCATCTTCCCTTTTGGATGATTGCATTCCCAGGTCGGCATTTTACTGATCTCAGAGAAGTGGCCTTTCAGGCATCGGGATCCCGTATGTTGGTTAGAGATTTTTGGTTGGCTAGGCATTGTTGTTTCTTGATCTCCCTAACTGTTGGAAGACAGAACTTCGAGGGAGTTTTCATTTCGGACTATGAAGCCCGTAGCTAATTTTGAGATCTTTGAGGAGGTGCTTATCTCTTTTTTCTTTCTAACTCTTTAGTTCTAGGTTTATCTTAGTGTTTGGGTAGGGATTTCTAACAAACACTATGTCTGGCACTCGCTGCACATGACCAAACCCCCAATGATCATGGGTAGAGATCCTTCAGGCTCCTAAGTTTTCTTGGGAGCCTTTGGTTGACCTTCTTTGGTCATGTTGCCTTTTTTAGGCTGTGACCATTGTAGGTTGCCCATGTTCATTGATGCCATAGGGAACGGGTTAGTGTCCACTGACATTGGAATTTTGGTATTGGGGCAAGGGCGATATGCCCCTATTTGATCAAGTTTTCGATTGTATAACTGAATTGGACATAATTTGCGGTGTACTGGTGTGGTGATACATCCCATTTACAAAACTTCTTCCCTTTGATTTCCTCTAGCCTAGGCATTTCTTACTTGGAATCAAGTTTGATCACTTTGCCTTTACCAGTTCCTCATATACTTCTCCAGCCTTGGTCAGGTCAAATAGATACAAGACGAAAATTGGGACCTTGTTGGTAGAGTATCCCCCAGTCGGATTAATGGGTTTCTGATCCTGCACATATTTGACCGATCAGTTGATGGTCATGGGCCTCTTTTCAGAGTTTAGATCTTAGTTATAGCTACCGCTAGTTCATGTCCCTCTTTATTTTCCGAGGATTCCTCCTCGACATCTTTGTGGTCTACCTAATGAGCATGTATCTTGTTTTTCTAGAAATGGGGTACTTTAGAGTTATGCCTCTACCGTTGTTCTTTTTCCAGTAGTCTTTTGTAATTTGACATAGATACCACTATCTTCTGCAAGTTTGAGAAAGTGGTGTTATCGAACTTCTTTCTCAGTGTGATCCTTAGTGCTCTTTGTGCAATAACCATCATTTGGTTGTTGTTCATAGGGAACCTACACTTCATCTTCCACCTTTCAAACCCGACAACGAAATTCTCAGTAGTCTCATGCTCTCCTTGTTTGATGGCAGTTAGGTTATTGATTGTGACTTCAAGCTCGACCTGGTAAAACTCTCCACGAAACTTGGTTTTCATTTGTCTCTAAGTGTGAATGGAGGCTTCTGGCAGCAAAGTGTGCCAAGAAAAAGTATCCCCAACTAGAGAGCTACTGAATAGACGTAGATTGAGATAAGAATTATTCTTAAGTTGGGCCGAGAATCTCCCTATATGTTTCACGGACGAAGTACTACCATCTCACTAGAGAGTGAAAAACTTGGTGGGTGAAGTTCCTAGGAAAAGGATTATCATGGTCCACATATATTAGGAAAAGCTTCTTGTATGTCGGGACATTGGATGTCCTAGTTATCTTTGAATCATACACCTTATCTCAACCATTTCAGTCATGATGGCCTGATGCTCGACTGCACGAGGTAGCCTTTGGTTAGGTCTGAATTCCTCTTATAATCCCATGTCGTTAGATATTTTTCAGTTCTTTGAGTCACCCTTAACACTAGTCAGGATACTCCTAGTCATTTTAACCTTCGTCTCTTCCCGGGAAGGTGATGGATATGTGGCCTGGATCTCGTTGTCTTATTTTGGTTTGACCTCACAGGTCCTGCTCATCCGGAACTTCCAAAGGTGAGATGTTTGAGAGCAAAAGGCCCAATGATCACAGGTTCTAGAATAGACAATTCAGAATCACTGGTTCGTTTCTCTTTGTTTGTGCTTACCACCTCTGGAGGTGGGGTGGTGGCACCATTCGGCTTCGCTTTCCCTTGCCTAGAGAGCTTATGAACCTGTGCGTTTAGAGTCTTCATCTGAGCGCAGATGAGAGCCATGACGTCCTTGATGAATTTCATCAATTCTTCCTTGTTTATTTCCTAATTGGTGATATCCTCGAGATTTTCATCACGAGGAGTTTCCATATTGGTCTCCATTAGTGATCGACTTGAATTTCTTGTTATGGCGTCGACGACCTCACAAATATCCCTTTAGCACGAGGTCTTCATTTTTCTTATCGAAACTTGGATATACACTACAAAAAGTCCCACCGGACGTGCCCAAAGGAATCTCACAAATCTCACTTCCGAAGGAGCGGATACGCAAGTGTCTAGTTGTGAGGGTTCTCTTCGTTGTAGTCTGATGTAGTGGAGTCCAATGTGATTGGCTAGAGCGAGTAACGAGAAAGTTGAAAGCCTTGGGCCATGATATCGCAGTTTTTCCTTAGGTGGGCTAGTATAGCTGACTTGGCTTTCTAGTTTCCTTCAAAGTATGTGTACCACTACTAGAAGTTGCTACTAAAAAATAATAGGAATGGGTTCTGAATTGCAGCCCAAGATCCTTCGTTTGAATCATGTGAAAGTGGAGCAATTGGGCATCTTACTTGCCCTATTCTTTTCGATGACTCTTTAGAGGACTTTAAATATTTTCTTTTGCACCTAGTTTAAATACAATGTCAATGTGTTCATGTTAGCAGTGTTTAATTTAAAGTTAAATGGGAGAGTTAGACAGATCAACCTCTTCAAGTTAGAATGTTTGAATACAAAACCAGAACACGAAAATGGTTCTATGACTTATGCAGCCATAGAACTCATTAGTTGATATATTATAGTTATCAAAATCAGACTTGAAGAAACTGATCGTAGAGGGGGAGATAGGGAGTACAAACACTTAGAAAGTAAAAATACTTGAATATTAGCATGATGAATGGAATTACAAGTGCATGAGATAAACTATCTTTAGACTAACCATGGGTTGACGATCTTGGTTGAGAGACTATCTGTAACAATTCGGATATCGAGGAAACGTGAAATAGGAAAATTTAAGAAGAAAATGATGATTTTGCCCTTGAAAAAGTTAAAATGTTGGCTTTTTAACCGAGACCTCGTATAGGTGATTCAAAAGGACCGTTACGAAGGTATCGGATTCCTAAGTACATTAGCAAGCGGCATGCCAAAAACAGAGTCCGGTTAGAGTCGTTCTTGTTCTAGGATGAGTAAGGTTATTTTGGTAATTTGTTCATAAGGGTATTTTGGTAAATTAATGTGAGATATTTTTAGTGGTTCAATTGGACAGGGACAAGTGTCTCTTATCCTCTAGGATTGACTGCTATCGACTTGGTGTTTTGGGTGTATTGTTATTGTGTATTACTGTTGTTGTAACTATGAAAATTGGTGTGGTTGTTGCTTGGTCGAGAAAGAAAAATATAGAAAAGAGAACCAGAGCAGAGAGGAAGAAAGAGAGGAGAGAGAGAGAAGGAAATGTAGAAGAAAGAATGAAAGGGGTCGAGTTGATTGAGCAAGGATGATGAACCCGTGAGGAATTTCTGGTTTTGGGTTGATGAACTCGAGTTTTGACAGGTAAGCTTGAAGTCGAGCTAATAAACACATTCCATAGGTCTTTACGACCTTAACAAGCCCTTTAGACGCAGGGTTGGACGTGGGAATGGCCCAGACAACATGGTGGAGCTTTGGGTGAGTTTCCTTAGTTTGATTGCATAGAACATTTCCTTTGATAGATTAGAGAATTTTTGTCAGGACCCAATCCTCTTCTGTCAGGTCCCGATTCATCTAGCACGATATTGTCCGCTTTGGGCCTCCTTGCCCTTGCCCTCACGGTTTTGTTTTCGGGAGCTCACGGTGCAACTTCCCAGGGGGTCACCCATCTGGAATTGCACCAGCCTCAACTCGCTTAACTTTGGGGTTCCAATCCCCCCCAAAGCCACTGAGCTCCCAAAAGGCCTCATGCTAGATAGGTGTGTGCCTACACCTTTAAGGCACACCACCATTCCCTTCCCAGACCATTCCCCCCTCGCAGGAATGTGGGATTGTTCACCGTTCCCTCCAGGACACGGGTCTTACAATCCACCCCCCTTAGGGCCCAGCGTCCTCGCTGGCACATTTCCCGGTCGGGGTCTGGCTCTGATACCAAATTGTCAGGACCCGATCCTCTTCTGTCAGGTCCCGATTCATCTAGCACGATATTGTCCGCTTTAGGCCTCCTTGCCCTTGCCCTCACGGTTTTGTTTTCGGGAGCTCATGGTGCAACTTCCCAGGGGGTCACCCATCTGGAATTGCACCAGCCTCAACTCGCTTAACTTTGGGGTTCCAATCCCCCCCAAAGCCACTGAGCTCCCAAAAGGCCTCATGCTAGATAGGTGTGTGCCTACATCTTTAAGGCACACCACCATTCCCTTCCCAGACCATTCCCCCCTCGCAGGAATGTGGGATTGTTCACCGTTCCCTCCAGGACACGGGTCTTACAATTTTGGTCCAAACGGTTGTATAAAAGGTTAAAAATGAGGGAGAAAATACTGGGTTAGGTAACCCTGAAAACCAGAAATTCGGGTATGTTGGAGGTAGACGATGAATAGTAACACAGTTACTGTAGCAGGCGTGTGGGGGCGTGTGAATGGGAATCTTGAGGTACAGTCAACACGAAAGTTCATCCTTTCGATGTTACGAACATTTTGGTATAGGTTTCGAGTCGATCAGACATTGTTTCGGGGTAGTTTTGGCTGTCTGGAGGTTTAAGGTCCGTTTTAAATACGTTTAAAATCCCGAAAACTTATGGGATAAAATAGAGGATTTGTGGGATGGTTTGTGACCCTACAATGCGATTTTTGACAGGTTCTATGATTCTCGAAAATTACAAAAAAAAACGTGCAAAGTGAATTCGATGATTCAGAGGTGTGTGTGAGTGGATTTTCTTTCCTTAAACTTTTATGCATGCATACTTATATGATTTACATGTGTTTTTATGTGATTTTGATGATATTGAGTGATTGGGAATGTTATTGGATTTTCGGTGATTTTGTGAATATTTATTAATATTTTATATTGCACACTTTACGAGGTTTGGTAAACTACGTTTTAAATAGCATTTTGAATGTAATCTTGAGCTGAAAGTGGATTATGACATGAAATAACACATTTTTGGAATATAATTTCTTGATGATTTTACGAACATATCCCTAGTGGCACGTTTTATGAGAAATTATGTATGAATTATCTTTTGGGGCGTAGACTCGAGATTCTAATTGTAGCTTGGTTTATGGTATGAGATGAGATGAGATGTATGTGCTATTGGTATTGCTGGTGTAAAGTTATGATTGTGAAGTGTGACATTGAGTTGTAATGTGAATATGTGTTTCTCGATATGCGTGATGTGACTTGTAATGGTGTGATGATTGTGTTGTGTTGATTGAATGTGAGTCTCGGACGTCGAGCCCGGGGCTCCGGTTCCTAAGCAAGTGTGTATGTGGATGGCCTACCTGTTAGGACCCGTCCCAAATCCCTCTGGGATTAACGCGGGACGTGCTTGATCCCATCTGACACGAAGTGTTAGACAAGGGAAAATTCCGACTTTAGCCCCACCAGGGTTTCCAGAGTGCGCCAGGATCCAGAGAATGAGTGTGATGTCTCAATCTCCGCTACAGCCCGCATCCGCGATCAACCTGAAGGGCATTAAAATCACGAAAATCTGTGAGTGGACGAAAATAAATGAGTTCATAAAAACCTATTTCATAAAGAGATTTAGGCCCTTCACTAAAAAGCATGCATGCATACAAAAACCATTTATTCAAATAACAATTATTAGGGTGTCAGCCCCCAAATTCCGTAAATCCAAATCAAACGGGCCACTGCCCAAAACAATTTACACAAGTCCATAATCATATCAAACATATGTGGGAACTCAACCCAAAATTATAGGATACGAAAATCCGTAGAACATGATCCACGTGGGTCATTGCCCAAATCCATAAAACACAGAAATACTATTTCTGAAATCTAATAATCATGTTTACCATATATCATATAACCAATCCTGTCACAGTTTCTAAAGCTACGCGCGTGCTACCCGGGGTCTCAAATCCCAAGTCTCCCTAGGGTCCACTCAGGTCAATGTCCAAAAATCAATGACCCTTCCTGGGGGTTATAATCCATAATAGCCTTCTTGAGAGTAAGGTACCCAACGGAGGCGACTCCACTCAGTTAGTGCTCCGTGACTACTCCGGGGTTCACCCAAGCCAACGACCCTCCCCGAAGGAGACAATCCATAAATATATAAGGATGGTATATGAAAAACCATTTTGAAATCATTCTCAAAACCTTTCAAAGGTTCATGCCCGGTCCCCATAAACCTTAATGAAACCAGAAATCCATCATTTCCAATCCAAATCCGTTTAGGGTCTCCGAACCCAAAATCACATTTATAAACCATAAATGGGACTTAAGCCCAATATCATAACCAATTGGGCCTCAAGCCCGATCATGTAAACTAACTGAGCCTCAAGCTCGATTGCGTAAATGAACTGGGCCTCGAGCCCGAATTTGTAAATCAACTGGGCCTCAAGCACGATTCGCAAACCAACTGGACCTCTAGCCCGAATCGTAAACCAACTGGGCCCCGACCCGATCATATAACTCAAGTGGGCCTCCAGCTCAATTTCACATTAAATCAAATGGATTTCAAGTCTGATGGTTTCCAACCAAATGGGTTTCATTCCCGATTCCATGTTTCCAAATTCAAAACCTTTCCATAAAACCATCATAGAAATACTAGCACGTATAAGCGCCGTATAGAATTGAAAATCTCGAAATACGTGCAAATATGTAAATACTAGGACACCACAACAAATGCACTCATGGCATCACAAAACATGTATTTAAACTCATATAAAACATTTATGCATGCATCAATTTAGAAAATAAGGTCCACTCACAGACCGTTCAAGATGTGTCTCGATACGCGCGCCATAAGCCTCTCCCGGCCAAATGCCATCACCGGGACATCAAAACATGTCCAAATCTTAATAGAAGGTTACTAACTAACTCATTAACCTCTCATTGAAGCCCCGTAATTTTCTCGAATTTAAAAATATTTTTAAACTCGATCCTAAACCTTTGGACATCCTGAACTATATCGAAACGATGTCCGATCGACTCGAAAATTATCCCAAAATGTTCGTTACATCGAAAGGATGATTTCATATGTTGGACACTTCCCCAGAATATGGACCACGCGCCCTCATGCGCTGCCCAAAGGGGCTACGCGTGGGCCTCACGCGCCTGGGACATCATCCATGTCCTACAGCCGACCGGCTGGTCCGGTCCAGCCCTGTAATCTCTTTCATCCTTTTTCTATCCTTTCAATCCTAATCTATTTGTCTCAGTCCTAGGAACCTATTTAGGTGATTAAAACAAAGAAAAATGGAATAGGGCCTCACCTTTCCGATTTGATTTTCACGGCCAAAGTTTCAGTCGTCGTGCCTTTCCACCGCCTTTATCCTCTGTTTTTGATTGCCCCAAACTCGTACCAATCCCATTAACATCATCCAATCGTCAGAGGCCATCCAAAACGTCCCAAAATTGAAATTCAAAATTCAAAATCTAAAGGGTCATCAGTTTACCTGGTTTCTGGGTTTTCCACCGCCGTCCACGGCGGCTGGCTGTCATGCTGCCACCTCTCAGTCTCTCTCTTACTCTGTCCTCACACATAATCGACTGGGGAGGAGGGATATGGTTTTGGGTTCAAAGGTTTTCGGGTTTGGTTTGGACAAGCACATACAAGAGGGGTGCCTGTATATGTGTAATGGGAGCAATGGATGAGTGACACTTTGGGCCTGAGGGAAAATATCTGGGGCCCATAATTGGACAAAAGCCAATTATGCCTCATAAAACGTGATGTCGTAAATAGTTCCTCGGAACTTCCATGAACCGTAACTTCCCCGTCGAACGTCTGATTACGACGTGCCGCCTGTCTACGGAATCGTATCGACCTGATCTACGTAACAGTCCTCGGCCTTCCTGCGTCGGACCTCCCTGGTCAAAATTCAAAATTTTCCCATGACTAGGGGCATAATGGTCATTTTGCGTCGTCTGTCCGATTTTGCTCAACTAATTACTGATTACTCTCACTAATCCTTCATTAGTCACTAATCTAATCTCGGAGTTTAGGATGGGTCATTACACTACCGGTAGTGCACTTGTGATGTGATGATTGATACTATGTTTGTGTATTGATGATGAGATGACTGTGTGGTGATTTGTGGTGTGCCTCCCAGTGGGGTAGTTCATTGGTACTTGAGGTTGTGGTTTTCCATTGGTTTGGTTGTGATGTGATTGTATGTAGTGTGGTTACGATTCCTATGTGATTGGTGTGTTGACTCGTGTGTGGTTGTGAGTATGTGGTTTGACTTCGTGATTTATGGATTTCGCGTGTTTCAAGAAATATAAAACAATGTTTCGTTTTAATCGAAATAAATGGTTTTGTATGTATGCATAGTTTTGGAAAACGAAAGGTAAATATTGGTTGTTTTCAAAGTACGTTTTGTATAACTATTTCTTTTTGTCCACTCACACCTTTTCTTGGTTTTTGTGACCCTCCAGGGATGTTGCACGGGAGCCGAGACTCGGAAGGCAGAGGTATGAACTAAGGAAACTTAGGTGTATCACTTGTCTGACAATGTTTTTACCAGACGAAGTGTACTGTTCTTGTGTATTCGAGTTGGGTCCTGTCATTATCAATTGGATGAACATCCGTTGGAAATTATACCTAAGTGAAATTATACCAGAGGAGTAAAAAGACGTGATACCTTCGGGAAGTGAGATTGTGAGGGTCTCAAAGACTGGTTTGAGGTAGTCGAATGAGGGGAGTGTTAGGTGGCCTTCAAAACAAGTCGAGATGAAGTTTGGTAGTTGGGGAGTCTCCAAAAACAAACTTGGGATGCAAGTCGGATCCCAAATCCCTCGGAATTAGCGTGGGACGTGCCTGCTCCCGTCTGACACGAAGTGTCAGACCAGGGATATCCCCGTCTTTTACCCAACCAGGGCTATCAGAGTACGCTAGGATCCGAAGGAGGAATGCGATGTCTCGTCTCTGCTACAGCCGCATCCACGATCAACCTGAAGGGCATTCAAAACACAAAAGTTGTGAGTGGACAAAACAAATAATTTTATAAAAACATTTCATAAAAGACATTTATGCCCTTCATTAAAACAATGCATGCATTCAAAAACCATCTCTAGGGTTCATGCCCGGTTCCCATAAACCGTCATGAACCATCAAACCATTTGGGCCTTAGCCCGAAATCAGTCAAATAACACATGGGACGTCCGCCCAAACCAAAACACGTGGGAACTTGTCCCAAAATCATCTCATATGGGTCTCAGCCCAAAACCAATACGCGAGGGTCTCAGCCCAACGCCATCTCAGTGAAAACCTGTCCACATATACATATATACATATATAACCCATCCTAGGTACTTCCGGAGAAGATGCCATCTTGGGGCACACAACCCCTAGGGATCACATCCCCGATATAGTCACGATGTCATCATATCTATCTAGTGTGCACACTACTCGGGGTCTCACTCCGAGTCTTCTCCTAGGAATCTCCATCTGGGAGGCTCAATCTCTGGATCTAGTCCGAGCTCTCTCTCTGGATCTAGTCCACATATCCCTCCGGAATCTGGTCCGGGACCACAACATAATAAGTAACCTCCACTCCTAGAACGGGATCCCTATGGGGATACCCACTCTGGTCTGTGGATCGTGACTCTCCAGGTCGACGCAGGAGGAGACCAATCAATCATCTCATAAGGAGGGTATATACATACTAGTATATCAAAACCCAAAAAAGCTGGACTCACGCTTGATAACACAAAGCAAATGGGCCTCAAGCCCGAACATATAACTCAACAGGGCCTCTCGCTCGATTCACAATAATTGGGCCTCGAGCCCGAACTCAAATCAACTGGACATCGAGCCCGATATCTCAGGGTCAGTCACGATCCCGATCGTAGCAATGTGTGCAACCATCAATTCAGAATCGCTCTCAATCCTGGTATATCGCCGTGAACATATCATTGCTGCGACCATCTCGAGACCATGGTGCACATGTCTCCGATCGATCGATCTTCTAAACCGTCAGCACTCCGAAGTCGAGCCTCCAGCGGCTGCTCGACAACGGGACGTGCATCGTGACCTCTCCGGAAGAAACGCATCACAATCCGGAGGCGAGCGTCACGCTGTCCGTCGCCGTGCACCCAGCACCCGTCGCGACCACGACTCCGACCCGTAGGTCGTCAATAGGGTCTCATGCCCGAGTCAAACCAAATGCAAATGGGTCTCATGCCCGAATAATCAAGACCAAATGGGTCGTTTTACTTTTCAAAACCATTTCATGAAAACCGAAAGCGTAAGCGCGTATAAGCACGTATAAAATTCGAAAACCTCGAAGTACGTGCCCATACGTAAACGCACACCAAAATGCACTCAAGGCATCCCAAAACACATATTAAAACATAAATAAAATATTTATGCATGCATCGATTTCAGAAATAAAGTCCACTCATAGACCGTCCGCGCTGCTGCCTCAATATGCGCGCCGTATGCCTTCCCGGGTCAACCGTCGCCTTCGGGGTACCCACACCTGTCCAAATCATTTTAGAGGGTTACTAACTAGTTAATTAACCCCTCACTAAAGCCCCCTAATTTTCCGGGATTTTTAACTATTTTTAAACGTGCCTCGAAACCTTCGGACAGCCCGAAGTATATCGAGACGATGTCCGATCGACTCGAAACCAGTCCCAAAATGTTCGTTACATCGAATAGATGATTTGACATGTTGGAACCTTCCCCAAATTCTCCACCTACGCGCCCGTACGCACCGCCTGAAGTGGCTGCGTGTGGAAGCCACACGCTAGTGAACAGTGTCGTCCCCTACCTCGCGTCGATCGGTCTGAACCGATCCGGTCCGGTTCGCTTGCAACTTGGACCGGCGTGACCGGTTCAAGCTCATTCCGGCCCAGTTTTTCACTGTTTTCAATCCTAATCAAACCTAACCTTCCTATAATCGTCCTAGGAACCTAACCCAATTGATTAGAAGCCCTAAAACCTACGAAAATGGCTCGGTCCAATTTTGGTCTCCACGGTTCAAAACCAAAAATTCTCCCTGGGCTTACTCAACGTTCCAACCTGTCCAAAACCTTCCTAAAACAATCCTAGGGACCTATTTAATTCAACCTAACCGTCCAAACAAGCCCATAATGCACGAAATTGAAAATGGAAATTAAAAAGGTAAAACCAATACCTTGTTCGGTTTTCTTCCTCCGCCGTGCACGGCGGCTCTGCCCGACCATCTTCCACATCCTCAGGTCCTCCTCCTCTCTCTGTCCTCTCAGTGATGACCACAGGTCAAGGTGGGTTTGGATTTGGGTAAAATGGTGATCGGGTTTGGTTTGGAACAAAATGGAAAATGGATGCACGGTTAAGAGGTTTGATGCATGAATGAAACTGATGGGGAATGGATGAATGACACATGTCATTCATCCATTGGCCCTGAGGAAAAGGTTGGGGCCCACTAAAGTCCAAATAATCGTCCGTCTCGAAAACGTGCAATAGTACGTTCGAAGTTCCGTGAATCGTAACTTCGCTGTCGAACGTCCGAATTCGACGTGCCGCCTGTCTACGGATTCGTATCGTCATGATCTACGTAACGGTAGTCGGCCCTCGGCCATCTGACCTCCAGGGTCAAAAGTCAACCGTTGGCCCCTTTTTGCCAAAATTACCAAAACGCCCCTGATCTTCCGATCGTCATAACTTCCTCCTAGAACGTCGGAATTGAACGTGCCACCTGTCTATCAACTCGTGACGTCACCAACTACGTCACGGTCATCGGTCAAAGTCCGTTTGACCGTCCAAACAAAAAGCCAACATTTTGCCCATTCTAGGGGCAAAATCGTCATTTTGCCTTGAACGTCCGCTAATCCTCGTCTAATCTCCGATTAGTCTCGCTAATCCATCATTAATCCTTAATTAATCCCGTTAATTTGGGACGGGTCATTACAATCTTCCCCCCTTAAAGAATTTCGTCCTCAAAATTCAAATGGACCCAATTTCCACGACCAACTGTCGAAATTCAATCGTTTTCCCGCACACGGCCACTCTCGTGTACCAGTACGCGTCCGTCACTACGTCGTACTCGTCGGTACGCACTGTCATCGAAGCTCCCAAGCTTCATCTCAACTCTCACTAGCTGCGCTCTGATCGTTGGCTTGCGAGAGTCAACAAGTTGACTTTTCAGTCTGATGGTTCTTCTCATCTGGCAATCGGAACTGAAGTCCTAATCGGCAATCCGATCCGATAACTATCCTCACTACTCCCACGGAATGACACCCAACTTTCGTCACTGCCACTGAGTCCACTAGCGTGATCATGTCTAAACGGTAACGGTCGGCTCCACTGTGCTCCCGCTGCACACTCTGATCTCGACTCGCTCTCGAGTCCTCGCATCGTAGCGTTTCTCACATCACTCAGCGATCACCGCTACCATCTAGACTCACCCCGAGTCCCAACTATCGTACAACTCAACCTGTCGACAAACAATCGACGTCTCACCCATCCGGGTGTACACGGAACTCCAATCGAATGCTCGTCTCAGCAGAAAACACAAACATGTACTAGGGTTCCACTGGCCCACACGGCTCTGAGCGCTCGGCTCATCAACTATCTGAACCCTCTCTGTCAACCCTGCTCAAGCACACAACATTCGATATCTAATCAAAATACCAATATGTTAGAACCCATCCGATCATAGTACTCATCGGTCTGATATTCAATCACGCGTCACGAGCCAGCCTCAATCCAATACAATCTCTATTCTCAAATCCATCTCAAGGCATCGGCTATTCATCTCTTCCTGATTGATACCCTCGTATCGTCCTCATCTTGCCTTTATTCCCACTTCCAAGCTCTGCCATCTCACCAACTATGCTAAGGGATCCTTAAAAGTTCTCTTCTGTTCCTAACTTAGCATAATCAGCAAGGCATTTCTCTCCAATGACGACCAGGCCTTGGTTTGAATACCTCACGTCATCACAATCACCTTCGTCAACTCGATCATCCTCAAGTTACTCGATCTGTCTCATCTTTGGTACTCACATGTCACATCACTGGACGTGACACCAAGAATCATCTGATTTCCAAGTCAATCCAATTGACATCACTTTCGTTTTCTTCCTCATCAATCCACATGAGGAAAGTTTAAGATGATGACATCAAAGTCATCCAAGTCAGATGTGGATGAGAATACATGCTGCACACATCAATGTCATGCAACACCAAACACTCCCTTCACCTCAATTCCAACAATTGGCCCATAACCTGGACGTTTGGCTTAAAAATGACCTAAAGATTCAACCTTTCATCCAATTTATCACTTGAAAATGAAAAATACAATAAACCCAAGAACCAGCAAACGTCTTGGTTCATCCAAGTCATCCTCCAACAACCAACACGATCTGCTAAAGAGCAGAAAATGAAAAGTCTCCTTCACCGGTCTCTAAGTCGAGAGTAGTTGCAACCATGTTGGAAGCACACCTAACTTTTCCAACAGTTCTGTTCCTGAGCTAGAAGTCCTTTTTCCCGACTAAGAGCATACTGTCAGGACCCACCCCGGTTTCACCCCGAAAACCGAAGTCAATCCTGCTCCCGTCTGACACCCCGACACAACACCAAGGTAAAGACTAAACAACACCGTCAGACGCAGGAGAAAAATAATGACAACGCCCCGAAGTCAAGTTTTACAGAGCCAAATACAACAGAAAAAAAACTGGTAACTAGATACACGCACACGGAAAACTTTACAACACTCTGGAATCGCTCTCGTGACTTCTATGCCTCAGACGCTGCCTCGACGCCGGAACCCCGCTTTAGCTCCACGACCTGGAGGACAATTTAAAATAGAAGGAGTGAGTAGACCAGAATAAAAGAAAAGTTCCCAAAACCATTTTATAAGAAAACCGAGTTTAGCCCTCCGTTTTGAAACCACATGCATAACCTAGTTCTTAAAACAATTATAAATCACATAAACCTCATCATAAAAACAGAAACACTATAAAACAGTTATAGAAATCATATCATCAACGTCATAAAACATAAGTATCCGAAACATAAGTACCAAGCCATAACCAACCGATCAAACTTGTTGGATCTATACGAGTCTTTAAACTCCCGAGTCTTTAAACTCAATCCAGGCCTCAATAATATCCGAGTCTTTAAACTCAATAGGCCTACGGGGGAAATATCAATATATCCGAGTCTTTAAACTCCCGAGTCTTTAAACTCAATCCGGGCCCGTCCCCCGTCCATCAGAATCCGGGTCTTTAAACCCAATAACCAGATCCAGCAAATCCAATCCAAAACCATTTGAAAACCTTTTCGAAATCCATATCCAAACCCGAATCCGAAATCACTGGTCCGAAGCTCTTCCGGCATCCAGAACCGTCATTCCAAACCCAAATCCGGAATTCCACTTTTCAACTTTAAAACCAAATCTCGCTTTCCGAAATCCGATTCTAAAACCGAAAACCTTAATCATTGAAATCACCTCTCAAAATCCATTATAAGAATTCAAAACCAGTTATCATTTGAAAACCCCAAAACCATGGCTTTATACTCAGAAATTGACATTCCTCGTAAAACGTGCCAATTACATTATTTATCGAAAATCGTGCAATTATGTAAAACCAACATATCATATTCAAAAATTATGAAATCATATATAAAACCATAAAACAATTAGAGAAAAACAGTTATGCATACTCAAGTTTAGAGAAAGGGGTCCACTCACAGTACCAAGCCCTCACTCGCGTCCCGAACGTCTCGTTCGTTCCTCTGCTTCCTCGGGAAGTCCCGATCCTGTCAACAACCACCAAAGTACGTTACTAACACATCTACGTAGGTCCACCTAATTTTCCCCAAAAATCCCCGGGTCCTAATTGTAACGAACCGGAACCCTAAACCTTCACCCTCGCAGAACTAACTTCAAACGACGTCCGAACAACCCGAAACCAATTCCAATGGACTCTTCACAACACCCAGACTAAAAACCCTGTTGATCGTTTTCCCAACCGCCGCCGTACGTGCCCCCACGCGCCGCCCAAAGTGGCTGCGCGTGGCCCTCACGCGCCAGCTACAGTGTCACCAGCAACCTCTAGTCGACCTTGTTCCTAACAGTCACTGTAATTCGAACTGGCGTGACCGGTTCTCCGCCGTGCCTGCACCAAAACTGCTCCTCTCTTCACCATCTTCTTCGTCCCGTCCTAAGGAACTCATCCCCCTCACTCTAACACCTCGACTCATCCTACAACTCGTCGACTCAAGCTCGGACAAAACTCGAACCAGTCCCCTGTTTCACGATCCCTTCAACCCGGTCACCCCCCGTCACGGTGACTATCTTAACCTCTTCCTAGAACCTCACCGAGTCTTACCCAACTCACCAAAACCGTCGACTCACGTCCAAAAGCCACGACCCAACGTCTGAAACAAAACGGAAAAACAAGGCACACCGGTACCCTCCGTCGTTCTAGCCTCCGCCGTGCACTTCCCCGTCATGGCTGCACAACCAGAGGATACCTGGGACCCTACTGAGTCCCCTAGACCTCACTTGACTCCTCGATTCAGCCCCAAAAGCTACAACTTGACGTCTGAACCTAAACGGTAAAACAGAGGACAGAGAGGAAAACAAAGAAATTACCTGCGTCATGTTCTCCACCGTGAACTCCCCCGTGACCACTGGGTTCCTAAGGCTCCACTCTTGTCTCTAAACACCACCAGCCGCTTCGATTGATCGACCATGGCAGCACCACCACCCAATACTCCTCACTGCTCTCTGTTTTCTCTGATTTTCCCCGCGGCTCACCACTCACACACACACCATCACCGCATCTCCTAACCTTCTCCCTAACTCTCCCACAGTCTCTAGTCACTCACTCCCTCACCAGAACACACCAACACTCCTAGCCACCGTCCAATTTCCCTCAACTCTCTCCCTCTGTTTCTGTCTGGTTCGAAGAACAAACACGAACACAATGCCCAAATAATTCGGACCGTGTTCCCTAGAACTAACCAGAACCCCTACACGTGTCACCATCCTCTCTCTTCCTCTCACAAATGGCTCAATCTCAGCCCTCCATTTGTCCCTCTCTGTTGCACAAATCCCAAGTGCAAAAGACCAAAATGCCCCTTCTTGAACCCCAAAATTACCATTGTGCCACTACCTTTCTAGACCTGTAGCTCACACATCGTAAGTCCGATGAATACGCGCCGCCTGTCATCGAACTCAGGACGATGAGAGCTATCTAACAGTCCTAGGTCAATGTACCAAAACCCGATCATACGAAAAGTCAACTTTTCCCCCATACTTAGCCAAATTACGATTATGCCCTCAACCTTCCGAATATCATAACTTCCTCCTCGAATGTCGGAATCGGGCGTGCCACCTGTCTACGGATTCGTGACGTCCTAAATTACGTCCTGGTCATCGGTCAAAATCCAATTGACCACCCGAACTAAAAGTCAACTTTTTGCCCAAACCAGGGGCAAAATCGTCATTCTAAGCTAACGACCTTATCGGGACCAACTAACCCTTAGCCCTAATTTTCGGGACGGGTCGTTACACATACTCTGATAATTACTGTAATGGTTAATCTTTTCCTTCAGGATTAAACACTTACGACTTCTCCCTTTGTCGTTCACATCGGTAACGTAAATCGCACTTCCCAATCCTTATGGGATCCAAATCCAGCACCTAACACTCGTACCGTCCATCCACAACGATCTCGGTACAGGTACCCTGAAGTTAGGTACAACCCATACCTCGCCAACCCAGGTATTGGGTATACCTCGCACTGAGCCACCTGGGATCTTCTCCGTCCCGGTCAGTGCCCACTGAACTCGCAAGACTACCAGCTTGGTCACACCAACTTGCCTATCCGTTTATGCCCGTTTATGCACATCTAAAAGGATGTCAATCCATCCTAATCCGATGTGCCACCAGACTACAAGGTAACAACAGAAGCCCTTACGTTGTCCAATCCTTCCAACCAATGACAACTGTCGATCACTATTGTGATAACCCATTCTATTTCTCACCATCAAATTCTCCTCGAACTGTGTACCCGAGTGCCCGACACGTTTAAATTATATTAAAATAATATTATAAAATTCCGACAATTAGGGGATTCTTATTTGAGGATCATATGATAGTCTAGTAACCTTAAATCACTTTGTTTGACAGGCTGGAATATTCCCGAGACGTCGGAGGAAAATGAACAGCTCGAGGCTGAACAATCGGGACGGTGTGTGTGAGTGGACTTTTGGTTTTCTAACCGTGATGCATGCATATATGCTTTAAAATGCTTTATTCTATGACTTGATATGATTGATGTTTCAATTCGGTGATTTCTCGATTTTATGATTATTATATTATATTTTGGCACGATTTTCAAGAAATGATGAAATTGATGTTTTGAGCTAGGCCCGGGATTGAAAATGATGTTTTGACTCGGGTTATGAGTCAGGAAATTGAAAATGATATTTGGACTCGGATTATGAGTCAGTGATTGATTTTATGAATTTACGTGATCGTGGCAACTCGGGTTTACGGTTGCACGGATTTACGTGAAAATGATATTTTGGGCTTGAGACCCAATGGAATTGTGTTTCTGATTGGATTTGTATTTCCATGTGATTACATGATGATATTGATGATTTCGGATTTATAAAGTAAATCGGGACTTTGGTTATTTTGGGGCTGAGACCCTGTGTTGATATATGATTTGGTTTTCAATACAACTATTTTTCACTGGTTTTTGTGATGATGATATGTTGCGGATATTTAGGGCTTTCGGGAGAAAATATGTTTTTCCCCGGAGTGCACCCTGGAGATAACGCTCGCCTTCGGGATGGAAGTGTTTACCCCGAAGAGGTCACGTAGCACGGTCTTTGTCGAGCAGCCGAGGGAGGCTTGACTCAGATCAGATGTGCTGGATATACATAGATCGGTAAGTGATGTGTTCACTAGATCTGGATTGCCGGCTGGTGATGTGTTCACAGCGGCGGATGCTCGGATTTTGAGCGGTCCTTGAGCCTATTGATATGCACGCGTTGTAGGGATAAACGTGACTCTAAGCAACAAGATATGGAAATAAGTCCCGTGGTTTTGTGGAAATTGTTTTGATTGGTCCATTGAACATATTTGACTGATTTCTTACTATTACTCGTGTTTTATGATATGCATGCATGTTTGTGAAAACTGGAGGGTAAGAAATGTGTTTTGGTAAATGTATTTATCAAACCTTGTTTTGTCCACTCACACTTTTACTGTTTTATGCACCCTCCAGGCCAGTGCACAGGTACGAGGGCTAGAAACGAGGCAAGCGAGGCAAAAGAATAAATAGACCGTTGCGCACTCAGACACTCTACAGAGTAGGAATTTGACCCCTATCTGTAATAGTACCTATGCTCTGTATTGTCTTTGACTAGTCAAACTTGTGACGTCATTGGTCTGTAAAACTTAACTATCCCTTGTCTGACAATGTTTTCGGGATTTGTTGTGTGGTGTATGTATATAAGTTTGGTTACTTTCGGTAATTTTTAGTTATTGTCAGACGGAAGCAGGATTCATCACGACTATCGAGGGATAATCGGGATGGGTCTTGTCAAGAAACCTCACCTGCAAAGCTTGGCCATGATCGAAACCTCACGGGTCCTTTTTCAAACTCGAACCCAGCACGATTCCAGTAGTCCTAACCTGTGATTTTTGGCTCAGATCACTCACCCAAACACAAGGAACACATCCACAGTCTTAGTTTAGGGCTAAAACATCCTAAACTCAAAATCTAAAATCCAATCAAAGTGGGTTCACGGGTTTACCTTGGTTTCTAGGTTTCTCAAGCCACCGACGTGGCTCCGCCGTCCACCACTGTCCCTGTGCGTCCTCTCAGTCTCACCCCCTCTCTCTCTCTCTCTCTCTCTCTCTCTCTCTCTCTCTCTCTCTCTCTGGCAGCGAGTAAAGAACAAGAAATGGGGAAGGGGGTTTCGGGTTTGTGTGAACGAAGGGAAGAGGATATGCATGAAGGTGGGATAATGGGCCAATGGGGTGAGTGACACTTGTCACTCATCCATTGGTCCAGGCTTGATATTTTGGGCCCACTAGTAAACAAAGCAAAAGTAAACTCATTTCGAAATACGTGCACCGTAAAATCTGATCGAACCTTCTTTGATCCGTAATTTTTTCATACGATGTCTATTTTCGACGTGCCGCTTGTCTACGGACTCGTATCGTCTCGATTTACGTAATGGACCTCGGTCCACATGCATTTGACTTCCTTGGTCAAATGTCAACTTTTTTACCCTTCTAGGGGTAAAATCGTAATTTCACCCCATTTAGGGGCAAAATCGTAATTTCACCTCAATCGTCCAATAATCCTGGATTAATTCCCGATTAATCATTGATTAATTCTCAATAATCTAGTAAATTCGGGACGGGTCGTTACACTATCTAACATATTATATTGATGGACATTTTATCTAATTTTTTATATTGATCGACATTTTATTCAGATTTGTAAATATTAAAGAGATCATACTTCTAAATTACGTACAGTGTAACGTGCCATTATTTGGAAGTATAAAGTGTCATTAGTACAAGTGAAAGTGCCACTAATATAATGAAATAAGGAAAGCTTTATTAATAATAAGTTTACAAACGTGTTTTTTCATACGAAAGCCCGATTGATGTTTCAAGACGAAAGATATGAATCAATGTTCTCTCATATGAAAGCGCGCAGCACCTATCTCTTTCTGTAATTTTTTTAAAAAAAGAGTCTATCTCGTGTCTAAAAACTGAACACAAATTATTTGTATCAAATGTGCATAATAACTTTTCTATATACTATTGTCCATTATCACTGAAAGCTACCAAAGAAAAGGCAACATACAAAGAAATTGAGAAAGAAAAAAATAAACATCGACAGCAAGCTTAGAAACTTAGATAATGGCACCAGCTGCAGTTATTGTACAAGTTCCCTCCACCGCCGAACAGCGCTGCCAACCCCGTAGTCAATCCAGCAACCAGTAACACAAGAGAAACCCACGAAACAATGTATTGGCAAACATTATGCTTAGATTTCACGACACGTTCATTATCGTGAACTTGAATATCCATCCATCCAAACTGGGGTCGAACTAGCAATACAAACCCAAGTAGAAACCCCGTCAAGAACCCTCCAATGCTGATAAAGTTGTCAACACGGTGATGAACCCTAACGGCCAAGTTAACGGCAAAGGTAACTGCGATGGCGACTATAAGCAGCGCCTTGTTGCTATATGAACTCCAGTTAGTGATGAACTCAGAAATCATAGCTCCGAGAAGCCCAAGAACAGCCCCAGACGCGCCCAGAGAAATAATATCTGGCCGGATAAAGAGGGAAGATAATAAGCTCCCACAAAATCCCGATAAGATGTAGATTGATCCGACACGAAAAAACCCGAATTCTTGTTCAAGCCGAAGGCCGACGATGATCAAGATGAACATGTTTTCCAACAAATGAATGACACCGGAATGTAACCACATGGAAGTGATGAGTCTCCATTGTTGATGATGATCTTCGGAAACCTTGAGGGACAAAGCTCCTAGCCTTTCCAGTGTGGAAGCGGAAGGGCCGTATTTAGGGTTCTCGATGAGAGGCTGAAACGAGAAGCGGCCGAGAAGCTTGGCCGCCACGCAGTTGCCGGAGATACCAAGGTGGTTTCTGGTTGGACAGTTGTTAACGAACATGGCTAGGGTGAACACGACAACGTTTGCAGCCACGAACGTAGGGATCAACCAGCATCTCGGGTATCGTTTCCTTCGCTTTAGATCGGCCATTATTGTAAGAAAGAATTTGAGAATTAGTATTTTGGAAATTTCTAACTCTCGGGTTTGAGTTTAAGTTTTTGATGTATAAGAAGTCTATGGTAGGTGTTTAATGAGGAGAGACACCAATCCCATCTGGAATTAAACTTGGTAGCATTAAAAAAAGAATCGTGTAATTGTGTAAATCCAAATAAGAAAATGATAAGTAATGATGATTTGTGCATCGAAAATTAATAAATATATTAACTTCTGATTATACAAAGCTGTTATGCTTCGCGCTCGACAAACGGCCGGATCGGCACACTAGCTTCTTTTTTTTTTGGACAATATCGGCACACTAGCTAGGTAGCGACTTAATTTTTTTTTTGTTAAAGACAAATTAGTCCTAAATTTGTTTTAGGATCTATTTTAACCGGACTATCCATTTTCAAGTAATTAAATCTCACTATAAGAAATGAAGTTTTGCCCCGCAAAAACAATTCGTCGAGCAAAAAATAAAATTTAAGCCAACGATATAATTCGTAGGGCGAGCTTCGCCGTACAAGCCTCGTTAAGCAACGCCTTAGCCGGGCATATTTCATGTTGCCCAGCAGAGATCTTCGCCGCCAAGCTACGATTGAGCAAGAACAAAAGTCCACGACTTTTGTTCAGAGAAGTGTTCGTCGAGCAAACATTCAAAATTGCCCAATGAATTAATTCACTGAGCAAGATTTATATATTTAAACAATTAATAAGTTTGTTCAGACCGAATAATTCTTCGAGCAAACTTGGAGTACAGCCATTGAGGATGAGTCGGGATTCAGCGTTGACTGTTGGATTAGAGTTGACATTGGGGGACGTTATGCTCTTGTGTGTAATGTGGATGGATTATGGATGTGGGCTTGCATATGGGAGCCTCGGGTTGGAGGCGGTATTGGATTTCCAAAGTTTTGGACATGGGTCCGTGTGAATTTCGGAGACGAAATTCTTTAAAGGAGGGGTAGATTGTAACGACCCAACCCATAATCACGAAATTACCAGGAGATTAGCGCGAAGAATCGAGATTAGTCAAGGTAAAATGACAATTTTACCCTTGGAGAGGAGAAAATGTTGACTTTTGACTCAGAAGGTTATTTGCACTTTGACCGAGCTCCGTTGCGTAGATCGAGGGATTACGATAACGTAGATAAGTGTCACGTCAAATTTGGACGTCGAACGATGATTTTGCGGGTCACAAAAAGTTTTGGATAATTTTTATGGTGCACGCATTACGAGAAAATCATAGTGTTTGTTTGTTATGGAGCCCAGAAATCTCTAATGGGGACCACAAGATGACTGAAAAGTCCTATGTTCCTCACATTTGATCCTTATCCCTCCCTCATTCTTTCATTTTCCAAACACACACCCGACCACCCCATCCCCATTTTCTTCATGGTTTCACCAGCTGGTGCTGATTTGGGGAACCCAGAGAGTGACTAAGAGTGAAGGGAAGAGCTGGAAGTAAGGACTGTCGCGAAGGCTGCCAGAAAACCCAAAAAAATCCAGGTAACCCGTGATCCCGTGTGTGTGAGTTCTGGGTTTTAGAATGTTTGGACGTTTTGGATGGTAATTGAAGCCTTTGTTGTGTTCTCTGGGTTCCTGCAAGTGCGTATGGCTAATAAACAGGCAGCTTGTGTCAGGGCCCACCCTTAATCCCCCAGGATTAGGGACTAAACCCTGCTCCCGTCTGACAACCCAAAAACGAAAGACCGAAACAACCTCACGAAAACCACAAATTACACTACTAGACGCAGGAGAAATTAAAACAACCACTATCAACCATTACACAGAGCATAGTACCAAACAAAGGAAAACAAAGCCGATATACAGAATATACGTACAACGGAAACTTAAACCACTCCGGGGTCACTCTCGCGTACTCTATGCCTCCGACGCTGCCTCAACGTCAACCCCCGTGCTAGTTCCACGACCTGGAGGGCAATTAAAAACCAGAAAGTGTGAGTGGACCATAAAAAATAAAAGTTCAAAAAAAACTGTTTCACAAACAAACCAGGGTTTGGCCCTCCGTTTTGAAAACATGCATGCATAACCCATTAATTAAACACAGCTATAAACCACATAGTAACCATATAAAAACATTTATAATTCACAAAATAGGCATCATGAAAACAGTACGATAAAACATCAATCCAAGTCATCATTTTCCGATCAAACCTGCTGGACCTATCCGAGTCTTTAAACTCTCGAGTCTTTAAACTCAATCCAGGCCTTAATAATCCAAGTCTTTAAACTCAACAGGCCTACGAGGGAAATATCAATATATCCGAGTCTTTAAACTCCCGAGTCTTTAAACTCAATCCGGGTCTTTAAACCCAATCCGGGCCCGTCCCCCGTCAAACATAATATCCAAGTCTTTAAATCCATTAACCAGATTCAACAAATCCAATCTAAACCATTTGAAAACAATTTCTAAGTCTATATCCAAACCCGAATCCGAAACCACTGGTCTGACGCCATTCCGGCATCCAGGACCGTCATTCCGAACCCAAATCCGGAAATCTACTTTTCAACTTTAAAACCAAATTCCGTTTCCCGAAATCCGATTCTAAAATTGAAACCTTGTTTGTCGAATCATGTTTCAAAACCCATTTATCATCATATAAAATCAGTAATAAAAAGCATGGCACAAAAATCATATATATAACATATCTCGGAAAACGTGCTAAAACCCGTAAACGCCTCGAAAAATGTGCAGACAGGTAAAAAAAATATGATATAGGAAATGATCATGAAAACATGCTTAAAAACATAAAACATGTAGATAAAAACAGTTAGGCATGCTCGTTAAAAGAGAAAGAGTCCACTCACAGTCACCGGGCACGTCACTCGCGTCCCGTACGTTCTGTACGTTCCTCGACCTCCTCGGGGATTCCCGATCCTGTCAACAGTCACCAAAACACGTTATTAACACGTTTACTAAGGTTCTCCTAATTCCCCACAAAATTCCCCGGGTTCTAAACGTAACGAACCGAGACCCTAAACCTTCAACCTCGCGGAACTAACTCAATTTGACGTCCGATTAACCCGAAACCTATCCCAAAAGATCCGTTACAACATCTAGACCAAAAACCTAGTTGGAAGGTTCCCCAGAAAACGCCGCACGCGCCTCCACGCGCCGCCTACAGTGGCTGCCCGTGGGCCTCACGCGCCTGCACACAGAACACTGTTCATCGTCTTCCTCAGCTGTTCGACCGGTCTGAACCGGCGAGGGCAGTTCTCCGTCAACCTGCAACCAAAACAGTCCCTCTTTCCACCAAAAGCTTCGTCCTGATCCTAGGAATCTATTCCCCTCAACCAAACACATTAATCCTACCTCTAACCCGTCGTCCCCAACTCGAAACGGAAACCCGTCCAAACCTCTGTTCTTGCTCCCGGTCAACCGTCTACTCCCCCATCACGGCTTCAAACCCTAGAGCTTCCTAGGACCCTCATGAGTCCACTAGAACTCACCAAACACCTCGACTCAGCTCCTACCTTCACGACTGTCAGTTTGGAATTTACAGAAAAACAGAGCATATAAACGGGTTGAATAAATTACCTGTGCTCAGGCCGCCGCTGTGAGCTCCACCGTGGTTATGCGACCCCCTCAAGCCTCTCAACACCACCACAGCTTCAATCCACGGGTCTGATCACAACACAGCAACAACACCACCTCGATCCTTCTCTGTTTTCCCTGAGAACTCACCCCTCAAACTCTCAAGTTTTCCACACACGAGCTGCCCTCCCAACTCACTCACTACTCCTCACTCAACTCTAGTCACTCACTCAGTCACCAGATCACACAAGCACACACGGCCACTGGACCAATTTCTCCCAATCTCAGTCTTTGTTTCTCCCTTCTTCAAACAAACACGATGCACACACAGTCCAATTTAAGTGCACGGTCCAAACTTGTGGAAACCTCTAGCACACTGCCACATGTCACAATCCTATGTTCCCTGACTCAAAAATATCAAACAATTGCTGTACACTTGTCCCAATCTGTTTTGCACAAATCCCAATGTGCAAAAAGACCAAATTGCCCCTATGAATCAAAAATTACCATTTTACCCTTTGCCGTTTCAGACCCGTATCTTGCCCGTCCAATGTCTAATGAAGGCATGCCGCCTGTTGTTGAACTCAAGAAGATGAGATCTACCTAACGGTCCTCGGTCTACGCGAAAAAACCCTATCGTATGAAAAGTCAACTTTTCTCCTTATTTTAACCAAATTACGAAAATGCCCTCGACCTTCCGAACATCATAACTTCCACCTCGGATGTCGGAATCGGGCGTGCCACCTGTCTACGGACTCGTGACATCCCGAACTACGTCACGGTCATCGGTCAATGCCCAATTGACCGCCCGAACTAACAGTCAACTTTTTGCCCAAACTAGGGGCAAAATCATCATTCTACGCCCAAAGTCCAACAGTAACCAAACTAAACACTGATTAGGCCCACTAATCCATCACTAAGTACTTCCCTAATCCCGACTCCCGGGACGGGTCGTTACAGCTTGGACGAAGGAATGGACCTGGGCGGAGAACTGACCGAGTCAAGCTTATAGGTTAAATGACCCGTTACAGGGTTGCAGGTCGACCCGTCTGAAGGAAGGAGATGATGACATGGCATGCCACGTCATCGCTGTCAAGCCACGTGGTAACCTGTCGGGGATTCTCAGAGCCTACATGGCAGGTGATGTGGTAGGATGACGTTAGTATGACATCAGCATGTGACACGTAACACGTGTCAGGTGGTGACATGTGACACCACCCCCGGGGGTGCCACGTGGCAGTTGTCAGATTGTCAGTTGCCAGATGTCAGGTAGGGCTAACGTTAGTAGTGACGTCAACGTTGATCGACGTTGATAAGTGATGACCAAACTTTGACCAGCATGTGTGGGCGCGTGGGTACAAATTTCTAGGTCAAATTAGTTTTGTTCGAACGGTTTTGACGTCCTGAATCCAATGGTGGTAGTTTCAGATCGATCAGAGATCGTTTGGTTAGTGTTTTAGAGGCTTTTCTCCTCAAAAAACGTGTTCAATATGCGTTTTCAATTTCAGAGTTTGTGAGAGTTTATTGTATGGACTTATATAGATTGTTAATAACCCTCGGGTATGATTTTGACGCACAAACAAACGGAATAAGAAAGTAGAAGTAAAGTAACCAAACTATGGAATAAGAAAAGTATTTTTTTAAATTTTCTTTTCTAAAATGTTTTGTTACTGTTTATCATTTATTTATTTATTTTTATTTTAGCTTCCCAAACGAGGAAAGCCAAACAAACGGACAGTGAGCAGTAGAAGCAAAGGTGTGAAGATGCCGGTAACTACAACGATGGTCGGAGCCCTTTTGGGACTTGGTACGCAGATGTACTCCAACGCCCTCCGTAAGCTCCCTTACATGCGCCGTAAGTTATATATATATATATATATATATATATATATTTCTCTCTCACTTTCTGGTTTTTTTAAATCATGATTAATTTCTCTGTTCATTGACTCATGAACCCTAATCCCAAATGTCCGATGATCCGATTCAGATCCATGGGAGCATGTTCTGGGTATGGGGCTTGGTGCGGCGTTCGTAAACCAGCTCGTGAAATGGGACGAAAAGCTCAAAGAGGACCTCGATAAGATGCTTGAAAAGGCCAAGGCCGCCAACGAACGCCGTTATATTGGTATAGTTTCCCAACCCAATATCAAAATTGCACGATTAATTTAAATCTTGGTTTACCATGGCTGATGATTGTATTGTGTAACAACCCAGCAACCCATTCGATTCTGGTCTCAATTTTTAAGCTCATTTTGTTAATTTATAAGTTCATTTGGAGGAGATTTGGAAAATTTTAAAATATGCTATTAGTAATCGTAAAATTTTATCTATCTTTTGAGTGATTTGATATGCTTTTGTCATTGATTGAGTTGCTATGTAGAGAGATGGATCAAAGTACTATGTTTTAGGTGCTAAATTCTAGTAAGTGTGGGTTGAACATTGTGGGAACAACAAATTTGAACATTTTGTATATGTTAAGCGGATATTTGGGGTGATAATTTTAATGTTTCAGTTACAACATGTTGTCTCTGTTTCTTCCATCGTTGTCTTCTCTCTCCTGGCTGATTACTCAAAGTTAGTTTTACCTCATAAATGTGGAAAAATTTTAAAAATGTGAACTGAGCAGAATATCCAAATTTTCAAACCAGGAAATACCAGACTTCCTGATAAAGGGTCATCTGAACTCTGAACGTCGTGCCAAGGATTTATAAACATTAATCTTTTGTCTTCCTAGGCAATCTTACTGACTAGGCTGTGAATGATTTGTCTTGATTACCTATACTTTTGTTTTATACTAAGGATTTATAAACATTAATCTTTTTTCTTCCTTTTAATAGGGTCATCAACTCCATTATATGACTTTTTATATGCTTCAAAGGAAAGTTTTAACCAATTTGTGCATGCACTCTGTGTGCTAGGATCGTAGGGCTATCAAAGGCCTGTTATATACTTGTTGCTATATATTTTCTCTCTTTTTTGGTCTTCCTCTTAATTTCCTATATTGTGTAATGAGCTGAAATTTTGGCACCTTTTTGCTCCATTAAACTGATATTAGCTCTGAAATCTTGAAACTGAATAATTTTCTATGCATGACCTGGGCTTCACTCCACCCCTAACTGTTAAAACCATTAAGAAGGAGAAAAATTATATTATTCGTCCAATTGTTCCTGAGCAAACATGTTTATGGGCCAAAACAAACTTTTGTGAGAGAATGCACTGATCGTTGGGATTTTTAATCTATTAGAAGGAATTTCTTGTTATGCTAATGGCTTTTCTATTAGCTAGGGAATGCTATTTTTGGATTCAGCCATTCAGGTTGGTCTTTATTAAAGCTTTTTTGTGTTTGATTAGATGACAGTTGAATGCACTGTACTTATAAGCCATTTTGAGTCTTAGTGACAGTTTTAAGATTATTCTTTCTACCTCTGCTTTCAAATCCCTTCATCCCATTTAGTTTCCTCTAAAAAATATTAGGGGAGGGTTCTTACAAGAAAACCCTCAAACACTGTACCCTTGAATGATGAGGACTTGCCTCCATCCTCTTCCGCACCTTTTATCTGTCAGATCACCATTCATCATTTATTATTTTTGATCAAGAGCACGGGGTATCGTGCAACACTTGGAAGGTATGAACATTTTGAAGGACCCTGCAATGGAAAACTTGGTAGGAAGTGTTTTTGCCTTACCAAGCCATGATTGTTTGTGGATAATGTTTGGGCAAGCATTCATTCTTGTATCTTCTTTGATAAGTGACTCTATGTTGGGAAATGCTAAGGTCAATTTAAATTGTTTCCATACATAAATTAAGTTTAGCACTTGAATTGATGAATTGCTTTGATTGACAGTATTCTTCTTTTATTTTTTATTTTTTAAATAATTCAAGAAAGATAAATGAGAATATTATTTTTCTGATTTAATCTGTGCAAACTTATATTTGGCGGACTCTTCCTCCCCCTGCTTTATATTTTCTTTTTTCGTCTGCAGAGGAAGATGATGACTAGCTCATGGCCCAGTATGTTCAGACAGGATTCATGTTCTAAGAGACTGTTGGGCAACACCTTTTTTGTTTTTAGTTTAATGTTGATATGTTTGAAATGCCGTAAGAACTTTCCTATTTTTCTCATCCGTTTGTGATGCATATGCTTTCAAATATTCTCGTATTGGAAAGCTAAATGTTTTTTCGAGTGCATTATTAATAAATTGAATGAATTCAGTACTTCTCCTAGCTGCAAGGTATTTCAAAATTGAAGCTGTCTTTTGGTAATGGTAATGCTTTCCCTTATTCCTAAAGCTCAAATGAAAAGGTAATACCATCTAGACACTCTTCTATGATAAAAACAATCCTATATGCACCAGTATTCACTAAAACTGTATGGTTCTGTTGGTAAGGTTTAGTATTTTATCAAAGATTTTAGAAACTCTGCTCAAATTTATGAACTGATTCTACAATACCATGAAACCACAGTTGAGTTGTTGTTTTGAAAGAGTGTTTTAGCATTTTTATGCAAAAAAATGGTATAAAATTGGGATCCTTGCCCCTCAAATGGTGAATTACGAAAATAATGTGTGTGTATATATATATATATATTATATATAGTGCATCTGTTTCTCGGACCAACATGACATGGTTATGAACTCATTGTTGGTGTATTGGGTATTGCAAATGTTGTAGGTTTAATACCATGAATAAAGAAAGCATCTTCAAATCACTTGGAACAGTTTTCTTAGTGAATTGATTTGGTTATTCATTTTTTTGGGAAGTGGTTTGGTCATGAAAATTTATGAAGTATGGTCAAGAAATTAGATATCTTAAATATGGATACTCTTTTAGGTAGAGAGCTTTTATAAACAGTTTGACCAGCCTTTCTGTTCGAGTGTTCGTAGGTTTTGGGTCTAATCTGTGTACTGCTATGCAAATATACTAGTTCCACAAGCCATCACTTTAGACTTTATTTTAGGTTGTGTGGCAAATTCTAGGACCCGTTTGACGAACATTCAGTTGTTGGTTTGCTGGTTTGGGTAAGTAATTTGCTGCAGCTAAGATTAAAATCACAGTTCTTTGATTTAGCTGTAACCAGTGGATTGAATCATAATTCTTTGATTTACTGGATATGTACTTGAGAAATTGAACCCGAAAGATGGGAATTCTATGCATTGTTGACAAACTAGTGGATAAATATTCGTAATCATTGATAATTACTAAAACTAAGCTCTTACAAAAACAATCTTACATAAATATTCGTACCTCAAGGCTCAAGCAAAACCCTAATTATCCTTAGTAGCAGACCTGCATGACCATTTTAGTGCTCTCACATTTTCCTGCACCTTCATGCTGATTCTTGCTGCTAACAAATGAAATTACAACAATGATGCATAATAGCAGCGAAACCTCTTATATTTACGCCGACATAAAATTTTCATCAATCTTCTGAAGCATGAATTCTCAAACTAGTGATGTACATGAATCTATGTCTGTCTTCCCAAACTCCGCCATCCTATGATTGAAAACATGTAATAGTTGATCACAAGCTTGCCGTGACGAAGGCCTCTCTGCTGGGCTGGTTTTTGTGCACTGCAGTGCAATTTCAAGCACTTGAAATGCAGCACATTCTTCACCAGATAAGATTGGTTTTAGCGCAGGGTCTATCAGCTCATCCCGACCCAAATCTTGCATTTCTATATGCGTCTCAACCCATCTCACCATGTCCATCTCCACTCCAAAAAAATCATCTGTTGGCATTTTCCCACTAACAAGCTCCATCAAAACAATCCCCATGCTGTAGACATCACTCTTCTCTGTTGCCTTGAGTGAATAAGCATACTCTGTAATCGAATGAGATATTGTTAGAAATCAGTGGACATAAATCATTAATGTTAGAAAGAACATACTTAAAATCAAAATTTGTAGTACCTGGTGCTATGTAACCATAGGATCCAGCGAACCATGTGTTTGATTCGGTGTTTGACTCTGGATTCTCACTTATGGTCTTGGCAAGGCCAAAATCTCCAAGATGTGCCTCCATGTTTGAATCAAGCAAGACATTGCTTGATTTGATGTCTCTGTGAATGATCTTCGGGACACAGTCATGGTGAAGATACTCCACTCCTTGAGCTAGCCCTACTGCAATTTTGAGCCTTGCCTCCCAATCAAGGCTCTTTTTTTTGCAGCTGGCCGGCTGTTGGTGAATCCAATCCCAGACGCTTCCATTCTCCATGTACTCGTAAATCAACAGATTGGATCCTGCTCCTTTGTTGCTGCAATACCCCATTAGCTTCACCAAATGCCGGTGTCTGATCCTCCCAAGCGTCTTGATCTCAGTTGTGAAACTCTTGTTTGACATTAGGTCATCTTTGTACAAGATCTTCTTGACAGCCACAGTTTCTCCGGTGGACAGCTCAGCTTTGTAGATCACTCCCGACCCTCCTGACCCAATCACGAACTCATTGCTTAGATTCTTTGTAGCATCCATGATGTCTTTCCATTTGAAATCTGGCTTGAAGGACCGGTTTGGGAAGAGCAGTCTTCGCTGCGCATGGGAAGAGCTTGATGAATACAAGCAGTTCACTTCACCGGCTTTTTGAAAAGCTTCTTGCTTGTGTTTCAAAAAAGAAGCAGCTCCGAATATCAGTAAAGCAATTGCAGATACAGTACATATAGCGGCTACGACTACAACTACCGGTTCGCTTGGGCCCGACTTCTGCTTTCCACCACTGCAACTACCCAGAGGGCTTCCACAAAGTAGCGAGTTCCCTGCAAAGGCCTCAGCCGGCCAGTGAGAGAATTGATTGCTCAGCTTTCCTCTGAGATTGTTGTAAGACAGATTAAGTTTCCCCAAGCTACTCATCCCACCAACCGGAGAAGGGATTTCTCCGGAAAGTTGATTGTGAGATAGATCAAGGGATTCAAGCTTCGAAAGTGTCCCAATAGAGGCTGGGATCTGACCACTCAGATTGTTGTAACTGAGGTCTAAAATGCTCTGAAGGTTTTGGAGCTGTCCAAGCTCATAGGGTATGTCACCGCTGAAGCTATTCTGTGAGAGCCGAAGCTCATACAGCTTGTCTAGCTTCGCTATGGCTGGAGGAATTGGCCCGGAAAATTGGTTATGCTTGAGGTTTAGGACATTAAGTGCTTCTAGGTTCCCAATTTCACCCCAAAGTGTTCCATTGAGAGAATTGTCATTCACAGAAAGTACAAGTAGCTGGAAACAATTGAACAATCCTCGGGGTAGAGGCCCCGTGAATTGATTTGAGGACAGCTTCACCTCCCCTAACTCAGGTAACCCTCCAAGCCACGGCGGAACAGAACCGGAAAGAAGGTTGTTATTCAAGTCAATATGGGTCAGTTTCTTGCAGGATGAAAGCTCAGTTGGTATTGATCCAGTGAGTGAATTCCCAGAGACATCTAAGAGAGATAATTCACTGATATTCCCAAATGTCTTGGGGATTCGACCTGTAAACTGATTGTTCCCTAATCTTAACCTTTCGAGAGATTTTGAATTTCCGAGCTGGGAAGGAATTTCGTTATCAAATCCATTGTCAGTGACGTCGAAGGACAGAAACGAACTTGAAGTACACAATGCAGCAATGCTACCATTAAGCTTGTTTCTTGACAGATTCACTCGGGTCAAATTCGTCATATTAGCCAAAGCATCAGGAAGATTACCTTCAAGTGAGTTGTTGTACAGCATAAACTGCTCCATTGCTTCGAGGGATCCAAACGTTATTGGAATGAAACCAGACAAACGGTTGTCTGCCAAATCTAGAATAGTTAGATTATGACAGTTGCCCAATGTGGCGGGAATTTCACCCACCAGCTCATTCTGCCTGAGATGAAGAAAGTTCAAATCTTTAAGCCTCCCAATGGTAATCGGAATCTCCCCACTGAACCGGTTTCCGAAAAAATCGATCATTTGCAGGCTCGAGCAGTTGCCAATCTCAATGGGGATTTCTCCAGAGAGCTGATTATCATAGAGGTACAAAATCTCTAATTTCCCAAGCATTCCTATCTCTTCTGGAAGAGGACCCTTCAAGTTGTTGTGATACAGAGCAAGCGTCTCTAGGTTGGTGAGGTTGGCTATGGAGGAAGAAATTGAACCCTCCAAGCTGTTGTTGTGAAGCAAGAGATCGGTCAGCTCCACCAACCCATAAATCTCATCTGGGATTGACCCAGAGAGTGAGTTATTGGACAAATCAATCTGCTTCAATGATTCACAATGGCTGAGCTCCACTGGGATTTCACCGGAAATTCCAGCTTGTGTGATCATCAGGTGCTCCAAATTACTTGTGTTTGAGCAGAGAGTTCTTGGAATGGGGCCAGAGAGATTGTTGTTTGACAAAACCAGATACACCAGCTGACCCAGGTCTCCGATTTCTTCTGGAATATGGCCGGTGAGCTTGTTCATGGACAAATCAAGTTTCTGAAGATTGCCGAGTTGGGCTAATGACTTGGGGATTGGACCCGAGAGCTGGTTACCCATAAAATTCATGGACTCCAGTTGACTCAGTCCACCGAGTTGACTCGGGATCTCTCTAGATAGACTGTTGTTGCCTAGAATGAGAAGCTGGAGGCTCTGCAGACGACCCAATTCCGGTGGGATTGATCCGTTGAGGTGGTTAAGAGCCGCTGTGAAGATTTTGAGGTTGGAGCAATTCCCTAACTCGGCCGGAATCGGACCGCTGAGCTCATTTAATTGCAGGATCAAATTCTCCAGCTGTCCAAGCCGGCCGAGTTCGGGTGGGATTGGACCGGTGAGGTTGCATGAGGCCAAACCAAGCATGACCATATTTACTAAATTTCCAAATGAGGCGGGAATTGGGCCAGTGAGTTTATTGTTGCCAATTCTCATGACTCGGAGGCTCGTTAGCAAGCCGAGCTGAACCGGGATGGGCCCACTGAGTTGGTTGGAAAAGAGAAGCAGAGATTCCAATGACGAGAGGTTAGAGAGGGCGGGTGGGATGGGACCCGAGAGGTCGTTAGAAGAAAGATCAAGGTGGAGCAGGTTTTGCAAACTACCAAGTGACCGCGATATCGACCCGGCGAGTGATGAGTCGGAAAGGTTGAGCGCCACCACCTGAACCGAGCCGTCCGCCGAGTCCAACCCACAAGCCACCCCTCTCCAAGTACAGAAAATTGGGTTGCTCTCAGACCAGCCATGCAAAACGTTTTCTGGGTCCTCCACAAATGATCGCTTCACCTCCAAAAGCACACTCAAAGTTGAATTCCCATCAAGCTTTCCCTCACACAGAAAAACGAATGAAAGATGCAAAAACAGAGCAAGATAAAATGCAGCAGCCATTATTGAAAAACTGAGCAGCTCAAGAATTATTAAGCTTTATAAAAACTTGGGATACAATTATTTCAACTGTTTCATTGATGAACAAGGCTACAAGCTTGCATCTTTAATTCTGTGATGGTGGTGGTGAGATTGGGTTGTTGATGGTTGGTCTTGGGGTTTGAGTGTGGCATGTGAGGGTGTTCATGGAGGATTATATCTGGTGGCAATTGCATGCATTTGGAAATTTGGTTTTCTTTTTTTGCAGGGTGTGTTAAATGGGTGTACATATCAAAGAGAGAAAAACCCAAGAGTCTTTTTTTTTTTTTTTTTTTTCTCTCTCGTGAATGAATGAGCCCGCAAGTTTTGTCAGCTGTCAAGCTGCAACATTTCCCATTAATGACTGCTCTGTTTCCACTGAGGCTGTGGACAAACCCTAGGCTTTAAATAATGTGATAAAGTTTGGTGGAGAAGGTCAAACTTGGTCAGAGAGACAACAAGAGAATATTTATATTGTATTATTGAAAGTAAGGTCAGTGTGTTTAAGAAAGGCACAAATTTGCAGTGAGAAAAAAAAAACAGAGTGGGGTGTTTCTGGTTTTGATTGAAGACGAAGTTAGAGAAGATGTGGGATTACATGGAGAAGATAGAGTGGTTGGGTGACCGTGACCGACAAAAGACGACGCTCGTGGATTTTGCAAACATGGTGTATTAGCTCAAAATGACTAAGTCCCTACTCTGAAAGTGAGCGGTTGAATTTCCATTTTCAATCAATTGATAACGTTTCTAACATTTTGAAACTGAAACAGTTTTGCAAAGTCAACAAACTCCCTCCAAACCCCATTGTCATCCCCTACGTAACCCAATTAAAAACATATTTGAGGCTGCTTTTGAAAGAGCTTTCATGCACTATATATGGTTATTAGTAGAAATGGTTTAAAATTTTTAAAGATCAATTTGTAATTAAAGAAACATTTGTCATATGATTCTTCAAAAATCATTTTCAAAGTGCTTTTGTGAGAAGCACTTAGATTTTTACGATAATTTTAGCATAGTTATAATAAAAGGGAATTTAGTATAAGTAGAAGTTCTACCAAATATGTAAAATCTCAAACCTTAAATTTTGAAAAATAATTGTAACATTGTCACATAGAGAAATTTTTAGGTACAATTGGTTATATATCACTTATCCTTCATTTCTTATAACATGTTTCATTTCTTATAAAAATGTCATCTTCATTTGAAAATTGTACTACATTCTACCGTAATAGTTATGTTGATTAAATATTTTTTGGTAGCTTGAAGGTTACATGTATGATATATTTATACCATATAGTTTATGTCATGGTTATTGGGTTTGAGATACCAAATCCTCGTGTCCTTTTGTGGCCGTTCATAGATCATAGTTGTTCGATAAGCTTGATTGGCTAGCATGCAAACCCTATGAATTACTCCAAATGGTCTATTAAATATTTTTTGTTCTTGTTTTTGCCCACTCAATTATGCAAACTTTGCTACTAATCAACACATATTCAACAGGTAATATTTCTTATACTCTACCCCAAATTCTACATGCAAACAAATTGGAATCTATCTACTTTGACAAACTATATGGGCAAGATAATGTTACATTTCAAAATTCTTGTACTTATTGATATGAGCCCTTGTACTTTGCCCCTTTGATTTGCTGCATTTGCAATTAATTAGTAGCTATGTTTGTCTCCTCCTCAACATATTTATAGAGATATAGCATCATCAATAGTCTTCTTCATAGTAGGTCCTACATTACATATATCAATATATGCTTTGAAACTTGGAAATTCCCTTTTATTGCCGAAAGATAAATTCAATAATAACCAAGGTCAAGTTTTGATGTGAGAATTACATCTAAAACATTCATACTCACATATAGTGATAGGGTTTGGTAAACAACTAGTCAAAACACAGAAGATCACTCTTCTTCCAAGTTCAACCATAAAAGCTGAGCTAAAATCCATTCATTTGTATATATATGGTGTTCGGTTTTCAAATTGTATATTGAGATTTGAGTCTGATTCGACTCTCACATGCATTCACACATGTCTTTAACTCTTTACCTGTTTTCACCTTAACCTCCAACAACACTCAATTCCAATTCATTCATATGCACAAGTAATTGAGCCTCATTTAATACCCATACCCTTAATTAATTAAGTAATAGTTATTTAATTAAATGCAGAAGCTCGTGAAAATATAATAGCAACATACCACGTGAATCTACCACTTTGATAATCATTTGGTTTTTTTATTTCTTGTGAATAAAACATATACAAAATATAAGAAAGGTAGAAAGAGCATTTTCAATAGAGTCCTCAGTAAAGCCCTATTTCATTCCCAACTTTAACATGTTTTTTTATTTTGACGGTTTTGAATTACTAAATTTAACAAAAAAAAAGAGAGAAAAACTAGGAATCCCCTATCTGTTTGCAACTGAATTTCATTACTTGGTGTTCGGGAAGCGTGGTTTCAACACAATTGACATCATTGATGACACACTCCCACTCGGATATTCATAAGAAGTCCATGGTCGAGAGGTGCATGGCAACACGTGGATGCAAGGACCCACGTGACAAAGCCTCAAAAGTAAATAATCGTTTAGGAAGAGTAAAGGTAAAACAAGAAAGATAGCTCAATACTGCATAAAAATTAATGAGAGTAGAGTAGTTAAAACAAATGAGTTTACTAATTCAAAATAAAGTGCATGATGATCCATCTAAAGTCATAAGTTTAAAGGTAAATAACGAGAATCTCAGGCTCACTATCTCGTACATGAGAAGGATGTGTTAGAACCGCATCTCGTGGTGTCATCCTCGAGGATGGTCTCGAGCACTCTATGTCATGAAGGGTGAAATAAAATAAGGGTGATTCTTCAGTGAAAAAACTATATATATATATATAAAAAAAAAATAGTAGTCGACCCCTCAATTTTATAGAAAACTAAATCAAGAACTTTTGATTTGCACGTTTTATGAGAAATAATATTAAAACATTAAACATTCACATAACTCAAGTCGTACAAAAGTATAACATATAATAACCCACTAAAAACATGCTCTTGAGTCGCTCGAGTCATACACTCATGACAAGTTCCCTAGAGTTTGGGGACAAAATGACGTTATTTAACTAGTATTACGATCAGCACAAGTGAACAATCAGGTGATGACTGGTTTGTGGCCATTCATTCAAACAGGTACTGAGATACCAGTGACTCCTACGTGAGTTTTGAACTACTAACATAATTCTAAGGTCGGCCCATAAGGAAATCATCTAAGTACGTCAAACTACTCATACCATTACACAACAATCATGGCATGCTAGATAGTAAGGAACCATAAACATGTAAGACACAATTTACTTGGTGATATGTAATAAAATAGTCATATATGATCTAGAATGCATCAAATTCATAAGAAAATATAACAAATATCATATAAAAAGCAAAACGTGCAAGGTAATGAAACAGAGAGAGTAAAATCGCGTAAAAACGTCCACCCACAAGTAGTCAGGGTTAAAATCACCCAACGTAGTAGATTCCACATAAGCTCCCAATTGTGATTCACCTGTTACAAAGCAATTCCAAAACACACCATTAACTTCTATGATAAGGTATAATGGGCTTTATCATGCACAAGTTTGCTCAACAATCATTTTAGGGTAAGATAATTAGAATTCTGTGAGAAATAGGGTTAGAAGTACTCTAAAAGGATTTCACGTGCCACCGTGGGGTCACCACAGCCACCACGGGATCGGTGGGCTCTACCACTTATTGTCGCGCGCTGGCAGGTGCTTCCATGCACCGCCACAAACCAACAGGTGCTCTTATGCATGTCCACGTGTTGGCAGAAGGCTGGGAAGTGACCCCATGTGCCTTCTAGGGAACCTCACGTTCCCTCGCGCACTTTCACGTGCCTCCCCACGCGCGTCACACGCTGGAATACTCCTTGGAGAATATTCCCTATGGAATATTTCGTCAAGGTTGTGTTAAGTTTGACGGAATATTTTGACATAATCAAAATATTCCGTTAGACTTAATGGTGTTAAGTTAAATTAAGACTCTGTTAGTATTTGACGTAATATGCAAATGTTGTTGGTATATTTCGCCAATACTTGATGGCATCAGTAAACTTTTGACGGTTGGTGTAGTTGCTAGAAACAACAACCAGACTGCCACCGTGAGCTGTAGCTTGATTTCGAAAAATATATTGACACGACCCATCCCAATCCCCCCGGGATTACCGCGGGATGTGACGTGCTCCCGTCTGACACGAAGTGTCAGACAAGGGATAACCTCAAGCCACTGCCCCTACGGGCTTCCAGAGTGCGCAAGGATTGATGGTGGAGGCATGCAATATCCCGGTCTCCGCTCCAGTCGCATCCTCGATCAACTTGAAAGGCATTAAAAACCAAAAGCTGTGAGTGGTCGAAAATAAACAAGTTCGTAAAATACATTTTATAAGACATTTATGCCCTCAGTAAAAACATATGCATGCATCAAAAACCAATAATCAAACTTTTATTAGAAATAACCATTAGGGCCTTAGCCCGGAAACCATAAACATAGTTTCAATCCAAAAGTTATTTCATAAATCCAGTGGTACACATTTATTACTTTACCATCTCCGGCATCCTAGATGCCTAGTGTAACGACCCGTCCCAAATTCCATGATTAGATTAGTGACTAATCTCGAATAGTGAGGTTAATCGGTGATTAGTTAGGCTAAATCGGACGAACGATGCAAAATGACCGTTTTGCCCCTAGTGGTGGCAAAATGTTGACTTTTTAATCGGGCGGTCAAATGGACTTTGACTGATGACCGTGACGTAGTTCGTGACGTCACGAGTTCATAGACAGGTGGCACGTTCAATTCCGACGTTCGTGGAGGAAGTTATGACGTTCGGAAGTTTAGGGGCATTTTGGTAATTTTGGTTAAATGGGGGTCAAATGTTGACTTTTTGACCGGGAGGTCCGATGGCCGAGGGCCGGATATCGTTACGTAGATAAGGACGATACGAATCCATAGGCAGGCGGCACTCTGAAATCGGACTTCGAACGGGGAAGTTATAGGTCACGGAAGTTCGATTTCACTATGCACGAACTTCGAGACGGGGATGAATTGGCGAAATCTGATTGGGCAGATATTTTTAGTGGGTCCCATGGATGAGTGACAAGTGTCACTCATCCTATTGGCTACCTCCCCCAAAATGTGGATCTACTTAATAAAATAATATTATAATTATTATTATATAATTAATCTATCCTACCATTAATCCTAACCATCCATTACCAACTAACTATCAATCCTCACCATCAATCCTCTCTTCTCTCATCTGATCACATCACCTTCTTTCCTCTTCTCTTCCACGGCACCACCACCATTTTCATTTCATTTTCTTCCTTTTCCTTCACAAATCCGAAACACACACACACCATCACCATTCCTTGCTTGTGTGAGCTGAACATGACCGTGGGGTGGTGGAAAGAGGTTGAGAATGGCAAGCCACGGCCAGCCACGGCGGGGAGAGAGAACCCGTGAGGTAAAAATATTAAAAAATTCAAAACTCAGTTTTGTTGCTTTTTATTCGATTCTAAGGTTTAGGTTAGGTTGCTGGTAGCCCTAGGAGTCGAATAGGATTAGTTTTGGGGATGGGGATAGCCTGGAACGGCCGTGAACGGCGGAGGAAGTCACGGCCGCCATTGATGAGCTTGGAAGGTACGGGTTTGGATGTTTTTTTCTAGTTTTTAAACCCACATAACCCTAGGTTAGGATTAGAGGATGAAAATGGGACAAAAGGGAGGCATTTTGGTGGTCGGACGGTGGAGAACCGATCGGGTCAACCCGCGGGTCTGAACGACCCGGTTGCAGGGTTTGGGTCAATCCGTCGAGTGGTTGAAGGTGGTGACGTGGCATATGACGTGGCACCTGTCAGATTGTCAGGTGACGTGGACCACTCATCAGCCGACACGTGTCACATGTCAGTGCACAGTCAGTGACGTGGCCCAATCAGGGGCTGACACGTGTCACTGACGTGGACCAGTGCCGTGATGACACGTGGCACATGTCAGACTGCCACATGGCACTGACATCACAGTGACGTGGACCAATGGGAGCATGACACGTGGCACCTGTCAGAGTCTGACATGTCAGACCTGACAGCTATCAGATGACGTCATGCTGACGTCAGCGATGACGTCAGCAGGTACTGTAGCCGGCGCGTGAAGCCCACGCGCAGCCATTTCAGGCGGCACGTGTGGGCGCGTGGGGGAGAATTTGGGGATGTGTTCAACATGTGAAATCTTCTATTCGATGTAACGAACATTTTGGGACTGGTTTCGTGTCGATCGGACACCGTCTCGATATGTTTCGGGGCATCGAAAGGTTTAGGTTTGGGATTAAAAATAGTTAAAAATACGGGAAAATTCCGGGGCTTTGGTTGGAGGTTAATTAAGTAGTTAGTAACCTTCTATTACGATTTGGACAGGTTTGGGAGTCCCGGTGACGGTGATCGGCTCGGGGAGCCGTATGGCACGCAAATCGAGGCGGCAGCTCGGACGGTCTGTGAGTGGACCTTGTTTTCTAAATTGGTGCATGCATAAATGTTTATTATAAGTTTTATTACATGTTTGATGATGCCATGGGTGCATTTGTATGTGGTTACGTATAAGCACGTATTTCGAGGTTTCGACCTTATACGGTGCTTATACGGGTCTCTATTCCTTTATTGATTTAAATGAAATGGTTTTGGATTTCTAAATGGATAAACTCGGGTATGAGACCCATTTGGTTTTGTCTCGGGCATATGACACTATTTACGACCTTCAGGTCTAAATCTTGGTCGCGACGGGTGCTATGTGCACGGCGATCAACGATACGACGCTCGCCTCCGGATTGGGATGTGTTCCTTCAGGAGAGGTCACGATGCACGATTCGTTGTCGGGCAGCCTGGGGAGGCTCGACTTCGGAGTGCTGATGGTTTAGGATATCGATCGGTGATGAGTGCACCATGATCTTGTGGTGGTCCCGTCGGTTGATTCGTTCACGGCGACATACCATGATTGAGAGCGATCCTGGATGGATGGTTGCACGCATCACTATGATCGGAGTCGTGACTGACCCTTAGATATTGGGCACGGTGCCCAGTTGAGTCATATGTTCGGGCACGAGACCCAATTACTTATTGGTTTATGATTTCGGGTCAGGGACCCTATGTGGATTTCCAAGTTCATGACGGTTTATGGGAACCGGCATGAACTCTGGAAAGGTCATTGTGGTTCATGACGGTTTATGGGAACCAGCATGAACCTTTGTCAGGTCATTCTGGTTCTTGACGGTTTATGGGGACCGGCATGAACCCTGGTTATGTTATTACGGTACATGACGGTTTATGGGAACCGGCATGTTATCTCGGTTATGTTATTACGGTACATGACGGTTTATGGGAACCGACATGTTACCTGATTATGGATATTATGGATCATGACGGTTCAGGGGGGAACCGGACATGAATGTTTATGTTATGTATATATATGTTCATCTACCTTTCTTTACATGTTCTACTATCTCCTCCGGGGAGGGTCGTTGGCCTGGGTGGACCCCGGAGTAGTCACGGAGCACCGACTGAGTGGAGTCACCCCCTAGTTGGGCTCCTTACTCTCAAGAAGGCTATGATTACTATTACCTCGGGTAGGGTCAGTGGTCTATGGACATTGATCTTGACTTTGAGAAGACTCGGATTGAGACCTGGGTAGCACGCGCGTAGCTTTGGATACCGTGACAGGATTGGTTGTGTGACTTATATATGTATGTGATATAAATACGAGATATATGATATTATATGTAGTGTGTGGTATGCACAGGTGTGCACAGGAGTCGAGCAGTGGCTCGGGTACTTGGTTTCAACATGGTTATGGTTTTGGGCTTAGTCCCACATATGGTTTGTTTTGGCTAAATTGTTTTCAAATGCATGCATGCTTTTTAGTGAAGGGTACAAATGTCTTATCGTTAAAATGTTTTTATAAATTCTTGTTTTGTCCACTCACAGTTTTTAATGTTTTGACTGCCCTTCAGGTTGACATCGAATGTGGACTGTAGCAGAGACCGAGATATCACATACCTCCTCCGGATCCTGGCGTACTCGGATAGCCCGGGAGGGCAAAGGTCGGAAATATCCCTTGTCTGACACTTCGTGTCAGACGGGAGCAGGGTCATCCCGCACTAATCCCGAGGGGATTGGGATGGGTCCTGTCACCTAGCGTCCCAGACGTCATATCTCACGGTATTAAGCGACGCGTGCTGCCCGGAGTCTCACCGGGTCCATATCTCTGACATCCCAGATGTCTGACGTCCCAGACGTCTAATCATAGCAATTCTGCTCCTGAGTCATCATACGGTTCGGCAGCTCCGTACAATGACCCCTCGTAGGCAATGCACCGTGACTTCCCCAGTGTCCCAGACACCTGGAGGAGAGCATTACAATCCTCATATCGAGATGGTTTATGGAAAACAGTTTATCATTCATTTCCAAAATATCGCAAGGGCCCTGCCCCTTATTTCCATAAAACCATCACAAGTCCAAATACTTGGTTTATTAAATCCAAAATCATTTATTCAATTCCATTTTAGGGTCCCCGACATGAAATCACATTTATAAATCATCTGGGCCCCTGACCCGATATTAAAACTCAAATGGGTCTTAGCCCGAGTTTACTTTATCAAGTCTATAACCGTTTCATGAAATCGTATCCAAACCACAAATATGGAAATCAGTGCAAAACTGGAAAACCTCGATTTACGTGCAAACACGTAAATCGCCTCGAAATGCGTGAAATCATATTAATTCACCAATATCCGAATCAAAGCATATAATCACAAATATAATCATCATGAAATAGTTATGCATGCATAGAATTTAAAAAACCAATGTCCACTCACAGACCGTTTAACCGTGCGCCTTGATACGCGTGCCATCGGCCTTCCCAGGCCTCGTCACTAACACCGGGACTCCCAAACCTGTTCATATCACATTAGAGGGTCACTAACCTCTTCATTAACATCCTATTCAAGTCCCGTAATTTTTCTGAATTTTTAATTATTTTTAAACCCGACTTACAACCTTCGGACATCCCAAACAGTATCGGAACGGGGTCCGATTGACACGAAACCAACGCTAAAATATTCGTTACAATGTATAGGATAAAAGTCGTTTTGAACTCACCTTGAAAAACCATCCCACACGCCGTCACTGTTCATCGTCTCCCTCGCCCGTTTCCCTGCAATACGGGTCTGCAACCCGTGAGTTCAACCCGATCAGATAGCCTTCAATTCCAACTCGATTTCATCTGTTTTTGATCCTAATACATTCCTTAACTACCTAATTAAAGTTCTATGTCCAAAATTAACTCTAACCATCCCTTAATCGTGCTATCAACCCGTGATCACCCAAACGGGTCGATCACTGTAACTCCAAAATTCCCCAACCATTATCAAATTAACTTCCCAGTAAGCTTATTAGGATTTATACGAACTAACTCACATGATTAATTGGACAAGAAGTTACCTCAAACACCCCAACTTAAGCTTGGGTTTTTCCGGCCATCCACCAGTCCGTCCACGGCTCCAGGAGCTTCAAAGGTGGCCACATTTGGTCTGGATCGACTCGTGAAGGTTCTAGGAAGCTCACACTCAACTCCAATTCCATCAATTGGCCACCCAGATTGAAATTTGAAAATGAGGCTTGAATTTTGAGTTTTCGGGTCTGGGCATCCTCCACCCCTCTCAGAACTCCATTCTCAGCTCTCTCACTCTCAAACTGTCCCAGGGACAGATTCAAATCCAACTCAATGCTGACCAGTGCCCTGGACAATGTGAAATGAAATTCCAATGCTCTGTTTTGTCTTCCACGATCAAACGCACCAGCCATTGTTTAATGCACCTCCTCACCTTCCCACACACCATTGATTCCCACTTACATGACCAACAGTCCATTAACACTTAAACAACAGTTTAGCCCATCCATTTGCCCCATAAACAATCCACCCGTGCACTGGTCATGTTTCCCAACACGGCTGCTACAGTAATTCGGTCAAACAGTACCCTGTGAGAGTACAATTCTACCCATGTGTAGAAAATTACCAAAATGCCCCTCACACATCCAGGCCCGTAACTCGGTCATTTGGACTCCGATTGATGCGTACTGCCTGTCTACGGACTCAGGGCATCGAGACCTTCCTAACGGTCCTTGGCCCTCGGCCATCGGACCTCCAGATAAAAAAGTCAACATTTTCTTTTATTTCGTCCAAATTACGAAAATGCCCTTGGCTTCCAAACGTCATAACTTTCACCACGAACGTCGGAATTGAACGTGCCACCTCTCTATGAGCTCGTGACGTCCCAAACTACGTCACGGTCATTGGTCAAAGTCCATTTGACCGTCCGAATTAAAAGTCAACGTTTTATCCACGACTAGGGACAAATTGGTCATTTTGCATCGTTCGTCCGATTTCGCCCAACTAATCACCGATTAAACCCGCTAATCGTGATTAGTTAGTAATCTAATCCCGAATTCCGGGACGGGTCGTCACATATATTCTATTTTCGTCACGAATTCCAGAAAACAATTCATAAAAGTCTAAGGTCTTCGAATAAAGAATTTATAGGTTAAGAAACTACCTAGGAGGGCCAAGCAAAAGGTTGGGACATCGCGATGATCTTCAAATCTCCAAAAACTGGTGATGCCTTAATCAAGGCCCAAGAGTTCTTGAAAACCACATGCAATTATACGGTTAGACTCGTCGTGAAGTGGGGAGCCTAATGGTTTAGTTTCTGAGGTCGAAGCTTACATAGGGACTGTGTTTAGTCTCCTCGAAAGTTTGTCTCTCCCCCAATTTCCAACTTCCTCCTCTGTGAGCTATATAAGAGACAACATGTATCGATAAGCCATGAGCATCTACGTTATTTTTGAAAGGGAAAATCACAAATCACAACTTGAAACTAACCTTGTTAGACCGTAGTGGCTGTCATTATTGATTTTCCGATGACTCTACAACTTTGGTCCCCGTCTCCTCCTCCGTACCCTAATTGGAAAATGACATGCAATTAACTCGGTCTGTGCTCTTGGTACACGGATGACAATGATCTAGATTAAGGAGTTAAGAACTACCAGAATTACTCTGAATCTTGCTGGGAAGCTTCAGATCAACATCATCGTTCACCTCACAACTAACGTTCTGGTAAGCCTCGACCTTCGTGGTCTATTCCACGATGTCCACAAGGACGATGCGAGCTTAATAGTGGTCGATGTGAGGCTTGTCATTGGTTAAACCAATTGGGGTAGTTTTTTTGTAATAAGGAGTCTCGCGGAGGTTCACGTTGGTGCCTTAGAGGTAGTGGTGGTGGTCTTCCCTTTACATAGTTCACGGTGGTGGTGACCAGAAAAGATGATGGTGTTGGTTCTTTGTTCACAGATTGGTGTGAGGGTGAAGTTGAGTAAGATTTGTAAGTGTGTAGGAAGAAGGAACTTCAACAATGATGTTCACTTCTCAACAACACACAAGTGGGTGTGAATAATCCCACAAACATAGTTTGCATGCAATACATGTGTCTCTTAGAGCATCTACAGCAGACTAGTCAAATTTAATTTTTGGAAAAATTTAACCAAAAACATAAAAATGAGCATGCAGCAAACTAACTAAATTTAACTTTTCTATTGCGATTAGCTACTAGTAGCTAGCCACTTCTTGCTAGTTATTTCTTCATATCGTTTCTCTCTCATCCCTCCTTCATCATCTACATTCTTTCTTCTTCACAAACTCTCTTCTTCATTCTCAAGATTTATCATCATTTGCATTCACAAGTTCTAAACTTTCGTGAATTATCGAAAAATTCAAAGAAAAGAAAACAAATTTCCAAATTTATTTCATTTCTGGGTCGTTTGATGGTATTTGGAATATTACTAGTTTTGATGGTATTTGGGAAACATAGTTTTGTTGTTTCACAGCTTTTATGTGACGATCGGGAATGTCGAGTTGTCGCGAACAGATCTTGGGTATAATAATTTTAACACATTCAATAATTATGAGGAAGAAAGGAAGAAAAATAGCCATTAAAAAGCATTGAATAATTTTAACACATTCAACATATTTATTTGAACCGTTAAAAAATTACGTTAAAAACTAACCGTTGTAGAAAAATTATGTTTTAATATATTCAAATTAGAAAAAAAAATTAATATTCAAAGTTGGTGAAAATATAGAGAGTCTAATTTTAATAAGTGTAAAAACTGGTTAGTTATTAATAATTTTTGGATCATTTTAAATTAAATTTGTCTAAAACTTAATTAGTCTAATATGGATGCACTTATATCCTCAGTAGAAAAGAAGAAAAAACAGATTTCATAGGGCTTGCTAGTGGTCAAATAGGGTGTTAGATAAAAAGGCTAAAAAGGGTGGTAAAAGTCTTACTTCATTTTGTTTGTTTTTCAATTCAAAGGAATTATCCTGAGATGGTCTGTTAATGGTACAGATCTTATCAACTGATGTTCCAAAGGCATGTTTCGCAACTCTCCTACAATTAAAAGAGTAGTTTGAGGATATTCAAATTTTTAGTTTGAAAGAAATAATAAAATATTTAAGATTTATTAGAATATGGAATATTACTAGAATAATTTTTTTAAAAGCAGTTTTTAAAAATAATTTTCTAACTATTTTAGTTAAAATTTTACTTTAATTTAGGAATTCTACTAAAGATGCTCGAGCCGGTATTGGCCGTCTACTCTTGCTCCGGTGATTTGTTTGATTAGTGCTGCTGCTGGGAGGATTTGCCCTAATGCTTTCGTTCCCGATTCATATCGCTGGATTGCCAATCAGTCAGGGAGATTTTGACAGGACCTGCCCTCAATCCCCCTGGATTAAGGGCTAAATCCTGCTCCCGTCTAACTTACGCATGACACGAAGGCTAAACTGATGTCCAACCTCCATGTGACACGTAAGTCGGACAAGGGCTTCTCGGTCCAACCGTTCTACTACTGTGGATCGCGGGTGTGATGTCTCCGTCACTCTCGACCAACAGCTCGCACCGCAACAACCTGGAGGGCATCGAAAACATGAAAAGACTGTGAGTGGACATAAATAAATAATAATTTACAAAACAATTCAGAAGAAATTACATTTGTACCCTCCACGTAAAAACCAATGCATGCATATCAGTTCACGTTATGAAACTAGTCATTCCAAAACCATCAATGAAAACCATTATCGAAAACCCGAATCAAATTCGTTATTCAAATCCAGGGCCTCAGCCCAAAGTCTAGAAATCATCGTCAAAGTACGGGAGCTCAGTCCCAAAACTCAGCAAACCCAAATCATCCGGGCCACTGCCCAAAACATCGAAAAACCAGTGAAAAACATCAAACAAGCAAATTTGCTGGATCTCAAGTGAGCCCGAGTCATTAAACTCAAAATCATGCGCAATAATCAGGCCTTCCCGGGATATCAACGAGCCTTTAAACTCAAAACACCATCACAGGCCTCGGAGAGAGGAGGGGGGGGGGGGGGGGGGGGGGTGGGGGGGTGTATCAAAACCGAGTCTTTAAACTCAAAACATATATCGAGTCTTTAAACTCAAAACATATCAATCCAGGGCCCTCCCCCCGTCAATCAACTGAGTCTTTAAACTCAAAACCCGATCTAGCTGTTTTTCTTTTTCTTTTTCCAGGTCTTTAAACCCAAAACCATTTTTCAATCAACAGTGAAAACAACCGAAAATCCTTATCCGAATTCGCAACAATGATTCTGTAAGCCGGCATCCGGAACCACTGTCCCGAACCCGAACCCAAATCCAGATTTCCTTTCCAAATCACAGAAACAGGGCTCCAAGCCCGAAATCACCTTTCCAAAATCCATTATAAATCAAATCATGTTTCAAATTCCGAAATCAAATCATTAAAACCATGATCAAATTATAATATAAAGCGAAACCTCATAAAACGTGTAAATACGTAATATCTCGAAAATCGTGCAAAATCGTAAATCGTCAAGAGCACAATCAAATAATAGAATCTCGTATAGAAAAAATATAAAAACATATATGCATGCATCATAAGTTATAAAGCAAAGTCCACTCACATACCATTTCTCTGCTGCCTCGATAGGCGCGCACCTATGCCGTCCCTGGCTAAACCACTATCACCGGCTTTCCCGAACCTGTCCAAATCTCATAATATGGTCACTAACTACTTCAAAATGATCATACTTCAACCCCATAATTTTCTCGAATTTTTAACTATTTTTAAACGATTCCTAAAAACTTCGGACATCCCGAAACATATCGAGACGATGTCCGATTGACTCGAAACCAGTGCCAAAATATCTGTTACATCGATACGATAAAAAGTCGTGTTGACAACTTCCTCATGAACAGTACCACGTGCCTCCTAAATTAGCTGCGCGTGAGGCCCACGCACAGTTACTATTCATCATCTTCAAGCTCTGTTCGTCCGGTATGAATTGGTTGGACCAAACCGGCGTGGACGGTCCAACAGGTTTCCTTGCGTGTTTTTGTCCCATTTTAAACCATTAAAGTCGTCCAATCCTAGCCTATGATTCTACATGATTAAAATCGTAATTTAAGTACGATAACTACCTTCCATATCGAAGAAAGAAAACCGAATTCGTCCTTCTCTGTTTCCGGCCACCACAGCTCACCACAGGTCGTGTGTTCGCTTCCTATCGGCTTCTTTAACCTCCAGACCTCACAACACACGTTAAAACACACTATTATCCACCAATTCATGTTTTACTATTTTAAACCGAAACAGGACACTATTCGAGTTTTCATCACTTATCGTCGTCGTCTAGTACGACTGTGGCCTCCATCATCCTCATCTTGTCCCCCTTACACTCTTCCTTCACAAAATAACCTCATCAAACACAAGTCTAAGGAGGTCGTGTGGGTTGAAGTCACGGTGGCTCTGTTTCTTCACGATTGCTACCACCCTCCACGGCTTGTTCCTCACCGTGACACCACCACTACCTGTCTCAACAACTGAGGTCTCAACTTCCTACACATACTATGCAGACGTGATGAAGATCGAAAGGGAGGGGTGGGTTCTCACTTTGCATGAGCACCCTTTGTTTTTCACTGTTGTTTTTCCCAGCCCGTGCAGCCCAAATAGCACCATCTTTAAATTGAAGCAAGAGCTGTTTACAGGGTTCTACCACCCTCCAGATAAGGGACATGTGTCCCATATCCATTGGGCACCCATCCCAAGAACGGCCAAGTGTCACAATTGCAATGGTACAGATCCCAATGTGATAATTTACCAATTTGCCCTTGTCTTCCAAAATTACCATTTTGCCCTTCACTTATTTCGCCTCATAACGGAACCATCCAAACTGCGATGACCGCGTGCCGCCTGACGTTGTACTCAGGGCATCGAAACCTACCTAATGGTCCTCGGAATGCGTGAAAAGTCCATGTCATTGGAAAAGTCAACAAATTGCCTAATTTCAACCAAATTACCAAATTACCCTCGAACTTCCGAACTTCATAACTTTCTGCTCGGACGTCGGAATCGGACGTGCCACCTGTCTATGAACTCGTGACGTCCTGAACCACGTCACGGTCATCAGTTAAAGTCCATTTGACTGTCAGAACGCAAAAGTCAAAATTTGTGCCCATTCTAGGGGCAAAATCGTCATTTCGCATCGTCCGTCCGAAATCTTGCAACTAATTATTGATTAATCTCACTAATCCGTCATTAATCACTAATCTAATCCTGATTCCTGGAACGGGTCGTTATAATCTACCCCCCCTTAAAGAATTTCGTCCCCGAAATTCCGCATCTCGTACGGTCTCAACTTATTGGGGAAAATCCAATTGATCTCACACCTGGGTCTCCTACCCGGTGTCCAGCACCTGCCCATCCAACTTATCCTGACAGTTCCCAAATTGTCTCCTCCAGTCGGTCAAACGAACTAGCTTATCCGACTTTCAGTCCTTTTGATGATTATCTCATTCTTACTGAGGTCAACACAGCTTCCGAAAACACCAGCTCAAGTCTATTTCAGAATCATCCGGTCTCCTGGGTCGTCCGGCCAGTATGAACCTCAAGCTCCTCTCATTATGTACACAGGGCAGACCTCGTACTAGATCCAAGTCCAATACTCATACGTCTGCGAGACGGACCCCACATGTCCTGCACAATTCCAAGGTGGTTAAGCTATCTAACTTGTGTCTCACAGGCGATCCTCCTGCTCCACAACCACTCAAACCTGTTAGAAGAATTCTGATCCGTACGCATATACTCCTAAGTGGATCCTACTGACTAGGTTTCAGGCCACTGCATCAAATCCAATCGATCTTATATACCGCACGTCTAGATTGTGGGTTCTCTTCAATAACTTCATATCGATCAGTTATAGTCACTCCTTCTCCATTTCCTTCTGTCATCCTTCAAAGAAACTCTCAATGGTCCACAGCTAGGACATCACAAGTCATCCTGTCTTAATCCAACTTAGCACAACCCTACGACACTCGCCACATAGGCCACTCCCGGCGTCACTAAGTACTCTTTCTACCCCCGAACACATCCACCCGTGTCCATGACCAAGAGAGGTCACAATTCTTGAAGTTCCTTTAATGAATCCCCAAATCAACTCTAAACCATCCATCTCTCACACGTGACATCTAAAACCATCTCGGAATCAACACACATCTCGACGTCTAAAATACGTCCGCTCCTGCTTCCAAGATTCTAACCATGTTGGAGTATATCCACCTTTTCCAACCATGGAACTCAATCCACCACATGAATACCATCATTGGACCAACCGTCTAAATGTCAACGCCACTACACGTAGGCGATCCACGACTCCTATGGATCACAACCACGTGTCCATAACTAAACCAACTCACCGACTAACTCACCTATCGGTTAACACCGTGTATGCACATCCAAAAGGATGTCAATCGTCACTCATTCTGGTGATCGCATTCCAACCTTTCCGAGATTCAATCCCGAGCACCACTATCATACTCGTACCCAACCCTCGGGATCACAATCAACGATCTCTAACCTCAGCCTTCCGGGTCATGATCCTCGAGTTTGTCATCCACAAATCTTAGACAATTCTAAGCACAGGCCTCGGCATTACCCAAATGCCAGCCTCGGCATCTGCCGACATAGGCCAACATATCAGGGGGAGCCCACTAACACCTACCTCACGAATGGTTTAACCCGTCCATAGAAGCATAGGTCCACCGCGCTTCTACTGCGCTGATCAAACCAACGACATCCTGACCGTTCATCCCGAAACATGACCTACCGATGGTCATCACATACTCCAACTCGGTTAGTGGTTCCTTCTTCCAACCACCAGCATCTCACAACTGGTCACAACCTCAACTCACGCTGTGCCCATCGTACCAAGTCAAGCCACCCGGCTTGTGGCACATCATCCCGATCTAGTACTCTCAGCACACCAGTCCGAGCCTCTGCTTCGACCGGCCAATCCCACAAGCTTCGTTCGGGTCAAGGAACTAACCTCCCTTGTAATCTAATACTCTGCACAACCAAATGCTCAACTAACGCCACAACTTACTGGACTTGTCCAGAGTCCTTCACTACCTCGGCTGCATCTAGCAGCAACATCTTCAGTCCGGTCGTACGTCGGCCCAAGCCACAATCACCAACTCAGGTTCCCAAGTCACAATCCAAACCAGTCATACAGGTTATCCAAACCCCGCAACAGCCATTGGTTCACTACAACCTTAACACTTGGGTCGTTACACCCGACTAAGACCATCCCTTATCGTAACTCCACCCTCCAACGTCACTCAGTAACCAACACTAGGGGAAAAAATCCCTCAAAGCCTTAAAGCAATTTCCTATACCTTGTCACTCGAGGCATCCGGCTACTCGTTGCCGCACAAGTCCAAGCTCGAAAAATCTGTCCAAATGGTCACAAGTCTATACTATCGTCATCCAATCGCCATCCGGCCCAATAGGCCACCGTCAACCGGCCTCCTCGGCCCTCGTGTACCACCAACTCAACAGGCTACTACCAGGCCCCACAGGCCGACCAACCTACTCGTAATCGTAGCTCACTGGCTACCAACCAAATTCACCACGCCGGCATCCATCCGACCCTATGGTCCAACCATCAAGCATAACCAGCGCCAACACACTAACCGTTTCGGCCCTAAGCCAACGTAAGTCATACCTCGTACCACATATCGAGAGACTATCATCCTGACACTAACAATCACCGCTAACTATCCACCAAAGAACGGACTGTCACTATCTCGTCCAGGTTGGTGATGAGCTGTTCCGCGTCGAGATATCACATCCATAGTAGCATCACTATACCCAAGTCGACAAACCAACGACTCTGGGAACTATACCTCGCGCAGAACACACGAAACCTGCTCTGATACCAATTTGACAGGAGCCGCCCCCAATCCCCCTGGATTAAGGGCTAAATCTTGCTCCCGTCTAACTTACGCAATACACGAAGGCTAAACTGACGTCCAACCTCCATGTGACACGTAAGTCGGACAAGGGATTCTCGGTCCAACCGTTATAAAAGTATCCAGACTTTCCAGAGTGCGCCGAAACTACTGTGGATCGTGGGTGTGATGTCTCCATCACTCTTGACCAACAGCTCGCACCGCAACAACCTAGAGGGTATCGAAAACATGAAAAGACTGTGAGTGGACAAAAATAAATAATAATTTAGAAAACAGTTCAGACGAAATAACAATTTTACCCTCCACATAAAAATCAATTCATGCATATCAGTTCACGTTATGAAACCAGTGTAACGCCCCGGACGTTCTGGAGATGTAATATTATTAAATAATGAATAAAATGACGTTTTTACCCCTGTGTTTGTGTGGTCAATTTGTTGACTTTTAGTTTTGGAGGTCGAACGGACGTTGGGTGATGACCGTGACGTAGTTCGGGATGTCACGAGTTCATAGACAGGTGGCACGTCCGATTCGGACGCTCGGAGTGAAAGTTATGATGTTCGGAGGTTCGGGGGCATTATCGTAATTTAGGCGTTATAAGGGGAAAAAGTTGACTTTTTGTTTGACAATTGATATCCATTTGACTCGAAGACCGTTATGTTCGTCTCGACGCCCCGAGTACAACGACAGGCGGCACGCTTGAAACGGACGTCGGACGACCGAGTTACGGGTCACGGAAGTTGGAGGGTAGTTTGGTAATTTTTACCCTGGGGGCATTTTGGTAATTTCCACACGGGGTACTGTTCACCACCGTGGAAAACAGAGTGCTGCGGCCGTGGGTTGTGCGATCAATTGTTTATGGCTTAGTGGATTGCTCAGACGTTTTGTTTATGTAGTTTTAGGCAGTGGAAACAGGATTGAGTGACCTTGGTGCACGTTTGGGCAGAGCTCAGAGCACGGGAGAGTGAGGAGTGGCCGTGGTCTCTGTGCTTACGGGAAACCGTTTTCAGAGACTTCAGAGTGTCTCCCACGAGTTGCTGGCCGTTTGAATCGATTACTCTGATTGCTGTTGGACTTAGGGACTCATTTGCGTCCTTTCTGCGTGGGAAAAACTGAGAGAGATTGAGAGAACCAGTGTTGAACCATTTCGGGTTTCTGGGGGGGGGGGGGGGGGGAAATCGCTGAGTTCAAATTCTGAGGGTCGAAGGATCAAACCAAACACACGGTGAGACTTCTGGGAGTGTTAGGATCACTACGGTGCAAGAACTGAAGGGATTGGAGTCTGTTTCGCCCAGGAACCTGAGCTACGGTTCAGAGTTGAACCAGTTGGAGGGAAAAACTGAATTCGATTTCTGAGGTTTGTTGATCGAAACCGGGGGCCATTCTAGTCTTCTGGGAGCAAAAGGAAACCAACCACATCAAATTCGAAGGGCGACATTCACGAATTGGCCAAGAACGGAGTACCCTGGTTCTGAGTATTTTCGAGCTTGAGGACGACGACTTCCAGGTAACGGCAAGATCAATTGACAGTACCATTGTGTTCGTATGAATCACCTTAACCTACTGGTGAAATTAATTTGAGATTGGGGTTAGTTTGGGTGAGTTCCAGAATGTCGATTTGTTCGACTGATCGAGTTTGAGTTGGGTCGTTTGGGTACTAGTCGAGGTTAACCTTCATTGCAGACCTAAAATTAAAGGGTTAGGGAAGATAATAGGATTGAAAACGGGTAGTTTTGACTGAGAATTGAGGGCTAACTGATCGGGTTGAGTCGCGGGTATCAGACCCGTTTAGCAGGCTGTTCGGGTAAGGGAGATGACACTGTAGCTTGGCGCGTGGCCTTCACGCGCAGCCGCTTTGGGCGGCGCGTGACGGCGCGTGTAGCGTCAACTCCGATCACGGTCAACATGAGAATTGATCCTTACAGTCTAAATAACATTTTATCTTTAGAGTTCGAATCGATCGGGAGTCATTCGGGATAACTTCGGGAGTCCGGAAGATTAAGTCTTTAAGTTTATTTTCGCCGAAAAACCCGGAAAAATTAGGAAAAATCCTACGAGTTATTTTGGGATGTTTGTAACCCTTCTTGTACGTTTTCACAGGCCCGGACACTTCCGAAGCTACGGAGGAGCACGCGGGACGCGATTGACGTGTCCTAAGACTGTGAGTGGACTCTTTGATTTTTAAATTGGGCATGCATGACTATTTTGCTTATTTATCTCATGGTTTTACATATGATTTTACGATGGTGAGATGATATATCGGTTTTACTTGTTTTCACGTTTTTCGAGGTAATTATCGTATTTCACGCATTTCGAGATTTCGGTTTTTGCCTATGCATGCGTGATAATTTTTGATGAAGTATCTGGTTATGAATATGCATGTTTCGGATTTATGATGTTTGATCATATTGTGAAGAAATCTTCTGTTAATTGCATGTGTTGGAATTTACCTGTGAATTCGGGCATGAGTCCTGTTACGATGAGAAATGTTTTAGAATAACGTTGGAAAAAGAATTGTGATTAATCCTGATTTATTATGTTTAAAAACGGTTTTGGGTTTAAAGACCCGGTTGATGGTTGGATCTGGTTTTGGGTTTAAAGACCCGGTATGTTGATTCTGGGGGCGGGCCCGAAAATTGAGTTTAAAGACTCGTGAGTTTAAAGACTCGATTATTATGATACCCCCGAGGCCTACTAATCGTGTTTTGAGTTTAAAGACTCGTTGATATCCCGGGAAGGCCTAATGTTGAGTTTAAAGACTCGGATGGATCCAACGGCATAATCATGATTATTGTTTATGTTTCACTTGATTTGTGCAAATAATGTTTCAAAATGATGAGTTCTGGAATCTGGTATTATTACATGGTTTTACATGAGTGATGACGATCCCTGTAACGTTTTTCTTGTGTTTCGGAAAAAGAGTTTTCAAAAGTTTAACACACAAATTTTGAATACTTGGTTATGCATGCGGATTACAAAACTGGAGGGCGAACCCAATTTCGGAAAAACTGTTTTTCCTGTTAAACTTATGTTTCGGTCCACTCACACCTTGTTGTTTTAAATTCCCTCCAGGTCGTGGTAGAAGCGTGGGGGCAAGCGCCGAGGCAGAGGCGGAGGCATAACGTTTTCCGTTGCGGAGTAGTTAGTTCACAGAGTAGGACTTGTTCTTTAATTTGTTTTGTAATATTGCTCTGTGAAACTGTTGACTTGACGTCCAGTCGGATGTATTTGTTTAATCTCCCTGGTCTGACAATGGGTGTGTTGTAATTTTAACCAGTTTCCGGTCTTTTTGATTCGATTGTCAGACGGGAGCAGGATGCTTCCCGATTATCGAGGCGATAATCGGGGTGGGTCCTGTCAATTGGTATCAGAGCCTAGGTTTTCGATTCGTGTCCGGCACTCGGGTGTGCCTTGATTATTGTACTAACTTATGCCTCTTACAGAAAGAAGGACGACCGGCCATGCCTCCGCGACGCGAACCCCCTCCACGACCTAATGGCGATGCCGAGAGTGCTTCGATCGAACGAGCCCAGCGTCTTGGGGCTACGGTATTCAGTGGTGGGGCGGACCCCGAGGATGCCCACCGTTGGATTTCTCGGATTGAGCGGATTTTTACTGTGATGCACTGTCCTCTTGAGGAGCGTGTGGTGTTGGCCACATTTCTACTTGATGGCTCTGCTTATGAGTGGTGGTATACTCTGGAGTTGTCGGGTTGGGATGCCCGTACAGTGACTTGGGAGATCTTTCGTGAACGGTTTCTGGATCAGTATTATCCCCGTTCATTCCGTGATGCTAGGGAGACCGAGTTTCTGCAGCTCCAACAGGGGAGCATGTCCGTAGCTGAGTATGAACAGAAATTTCAGATGCTAGCTCGTTTTGCTCCTACCTTTGTATCTACTGAGGCTGAGAAATGCCGTAGGTTCGAGCTTGGCCTACGGGGTGAGATACGGGCCATTGTGACGGCCGGAGCTTTTGCTACTCTCAGGGAGTTGTCTGATGCCGCGGTGCGGGTTGAGGCTAGTCTCCCGACACGTCCACAGTATTCTGGTGGTGGACAACGTCGCGGGCGTTCATATTCTGGATCGTATGGTCAGGGAGCCTCGAAGAAGGGACGCTATGGTGGAGCCTCATCTGCAGGCAATGATCGTTATGGCAGGCCTGGTAACTATCAGGGTTCCGGATTCCGAGCGCCTAGGGCGCAGACTGCTCCGCAGGCGAGCGCGACTTCTGTTGCTTCCACGGGACGGCAGAGTGGTGGTTTTGTTCGAGATGCTTCCAGTGTCATCTGTTTCTTCTGTGGCGAGCGGGGCCACTATCGGAGGGACTGTCCATCTTTGCCACATGGTGGTGGCGCAGGTCGGGGTGGAGCAGAGCAGGGACGGAGCACAGCTGCAGTTTCTGGGACTGGGAGCACTCGAGGAGGTGGTACCGGAGCGGCTAGTGGACAGAGGGGCCGGGGCCGTGGGCGAGCAGCTGGACCACAGGCCCGAGTTTTCGCTGTTACGCAGCAGGAGGCCAGGGCAGCGCCTGGTGTTGTGACAGGTACACTTACGATCTTTGGACATGATGTTTGTGCTTTAATTGATCCCGGAGCTACTCATTCATTTATTTCACGGGACTGTGAGTTGTTGGCGGGTAGAGAGGTGTCCGCATTGGACTGTGACATGGGAGTGAGTACGCCCACCGGAGATGTGTTTGTGGTGAACCAAGTGTTGCGGGAGTGCCCCGTAATGGTAGGTGATGTTGGTCTGGTGGCAGATTTGATACTCTTGGACTTACACGACTTTGATGTCATCTTGGGTATGGATTGGTTGACGCTCCATCACGCCTCCATCGAATGCGTCGATAAGAGGGTTACTTTTCGGAGCCCGGGGCTACCGGAAACCACTTTTCAGGGAATTCAGCGAGCAACTCCTGTCGGAGTAATATCTGCCCTGAAGGCAAGTAAGTTGTTGAGGAAGGGGTGCCAGGGATACTTAGCCCGAGTGATGGATTCACGAGCTGCACCATTGCGGGTGGAGGATATACCGATTGTACGGGAGTTCCCGGATGTCTTTCCGGAGGATCTACCGGGATTGCCACCGCATCGAGATGTTGAGTTCACTATTGATCTGGTTCCAGGTACGCAACCTATTTCTCAGACTCCGTATCGTATGGCGCCAGCCGAATTGAAAGAACTGAAGGCGCAGTTACAAGAATTACTTGAGATGGGATTTATTCGACCGAGTGTATCCCCCTGGGGAGCTCCGGTGTTGTTTGTGAGGAAAAAGGATGGGAGTTTGAGACTTTGCATCGATTACAGGCAACTGAATAAAGTAACAGTCAGGAACAAATACCCGTTGCCTCGGATCGATGATTTGTTCGATCAGCTGCGAGGAGCGCAGTACTTCTCCAAAATTGATCTACGTTCTGGGTATCATCAATTGCGGGTTAAGGATGAGGATGTACCCAAGACAGCATTTAGGACCCGTTATGGTCATTATGAGTTCCTGGTGATGCCGTTTGGCTTGACCAACGCACCCGCAGCGTTTATGGATTTGATGAATCGAGTGTTGCAGCCTTACTTGGATCACTTTGTCATCGTGTTCATTGACGATATCCTGGTCTACTCGAGGAGTGCGGAAGCGCACGAGGAGCACTTAAGGATGGTGCTGGGTACCTTGAGGGAAAACCAGTTGTATGCGAAGCTCAGCAAATGTCAGTTTTGGTTGACGAGCGTGAGTTTCTTGGGGCATGTGATCTCAACTGACGGGATCAGTGTGGATTCTCAGAAAATTGAGGCAGTGGCGAAGTGGGAACAACCGAGGACCGTCACGGAAGTCAGGAGTTTCTTGGGATTGGCTGGTTACTACAGGAGGTTTGTAGAGGGTTTCTCTACCATTGCTGCCCCGTTGACGCGACTGACGCGGAAGGGAGTCAAGTTTGAGTGGGATGACGATTGTGAGCGTAGTTTTCGGGAGCTAAAGGAAAGGTTGACGTCTGCTCCTATACTGACCCTTCCAGACGACAGTGGGGAATTTGAGGTGTACAGTGATGCATCCTTACAGGGTTTGGGATGTGTACTAATGCAGCATGGGAAAGTGATCGCCTATGCTTCGCGCCAGTTGAAACCGCATGAGCGCAATTATCCGACGCACGATTTGGAGTTAGCTGCTGTTGTGCATGCATTGAAGATTTGGAGACATCACCTGTACGGAGCGACTTGCAGAATGTTTACGGACCACAAGAGCCTGAAGTACTTGTTCACTCAGAAGGAGTTGAATGTGAGGCAGCGACGGTGGCTAGAGCTAATTAAGGATTATGATTGCACGATTGAGTACCACCCGGGAAAAGCCAATGTGGTGGCTGATGCGCTAAGCCGGAAGTCAACGCATTCAGTAGCACATCTACGGACGGTTCATTTGCCACTTTTGGTCGAACTCCGTAAGAATAGCATTGATTTGGGTTTGGATGGCCAAGGTGTCTTGCTGGCTAATTTTCATGTGAGACCACTCCTGGTCGATCGGATCGTTGAGGCTCAATCTCAAGATCCTGTCTCATGTGTACTCCGGATTGAAGTGGAAGCCGGTGAACGGCTAGACTTTACAGTCAGGGAGGATGGAGCTTTGCTAAAAGAAGGACGGTTGTGTGTGCCCGGCGTGGAGGCACTGAAGAAGGAGATCTTGGACGAAGCTCATAGTTCGGCCTACGCGATGCATCCTGGTGGGACCAAGATGTATCGTACCTTGCGAGAGCACTACTGGTGGCCGGGAATGAAACGGGAGATTTCCGAGTTTGTCAGCAGGTGTCTGATTTGCCAGCAAGTGAAGGCTGAGAGACAACGACCTTATGGAGCCTTGCAACCACTACCTATTCCGGAATGGAAATGGGATCACTTGACGATGGATTTTGTGTTTGGACTTCCTAGGACACCCAGGGGTCACGATGGAGTTTGGGTGATTGTGGACAGGCTTACGAAATCAGCTCACTTCTTGCCGGTGCGAGAGAACTTCAGGATGACGCAGTTGGCCCAGTTGTTTATTGACGAGATCATCCGTTTGCACGGTACTCCGGAATCAATAGTTTCTGACCGAGACCCAAGATTTACTTCTCGATTTTGGCAGAGTCTGCAGGAGGCATTTGGGACGAAACTTCGTTTCAGTACTGCATTTCATCCTCAGACTGACGGCCAGTCTGAGCGGACCATCCAGACATTGGAGGATATGATGCGAGCTTGCGTCTTGCAATTTCATGACACTTGGGAGTCACACCTAGCCTTGATGGAATTTGCCTACAACAACAGCTATCAAGCGAGCATTGGGATGGCTCCGTACGAAGCCTTGTACGGACGGCAATGCAGAACTCCGTTGTGTTGGACGGACGTGGGTGAAAGGAAGCTGACTAAATCCGAATTGGTGGAACTGACGACCGAGAAGGTCAAACTCATCAGGGATCGGCTCAAGGCAGCCCAGGACAGACAAAAGAGCTATGTGGACCATCGGATTCGAGATTTGGAGTTTGCGGTCGGAGATCGGGTATTTCTGAAATTGTCCCCTTGGAAGGGTGTAGTGCGATTCGGCAGGCGAGGGAAGTTGAGCCCTCGTTATATTGGACCTTACGAGATTACCGAGAGGATTGGCCCGGTGGCCTACCGGCTGGCACTACCGCCAGAGCTTTCGAAGGTCCACGATGTTTTCCATGTGTCGATGTTGCGGAAATATGTGTTTGACGCATCTCATGTACTGGAGGATCAGCCCATTGAACTCCGAGATGATTTGAGCTTCGAGGAACAACCGGTACAGATTTTGGATCGAAAGGAGAAAGTGCTACGTCGGAAGACCGTTCCTCTGGTGAAGGTCCTCTGGAGGAACCAGAATGTGGAGGAAGCCACATGGGAACCCGAGGCGCAGATGCGAGAACAGTTCCCTTACTTGTTTCCTTGAAATTTCGGGACGAAATTTCTTAAGGGGGGGAGATTGTAACGCCCCGGACGTTCTGGAGATGTAATATTATTAAATAATGAATAAAATGACGTTTTTTACCCCTGTGTTTGTGTGGTCAATTTGTTGACTTTTAGTTTTGGAGGTCGAACGGACGTTGGGTGATGACCGTGACGTAGTTCGGGATGTCACGAGTTCATAGACAGGTGGCACGTCCGATTCGGACGCTCGGAGTGAAAGTTATGATGTTCGGAGGTTCGGGGGGCATTATCGTAATTTGGGCGTTATAAGGGGAAAAAGTTGACTTTTTGTTTGACAATTGATATCCATTTGACTCGAAGACCGTTATGTTCGTCTCGACGCCCCGAGTAACGACAGGCGGCACGCTTGAAACGGACGTCGGACGACCGAGTTACGGGTCACGGAAGTTGGAGGGTAGTTTGGTAATTTTTGCCCTGGGGGCATTTTGGTAATTTCCACACGGGGTACTGTTCACCACCGTGGAAAACAGAGTGCTGCGGCCGTGGGTTGTGCGATCAATTGTTTATGGCTTAGTGGATTGCTCAGACGTTTTGTTTATGTAGTTTTAGGCAGTGGAAACAGGATTGAGTGACCTTGGTGCACGTTTGGGCAGAGCTCAGAGCACGGGAGAGTGAGGAGTGGCCGTGGTCTCTGTGCTTGCGGGAAACCGTTTTCAGAGACTTCAGAGTGTCTCCCACGAGTTGCTGGCCGTTTGAATCGATTACTCTGATTGCTGTTGGACTTAGGGACTCATTTGCGTCCTTTCTGCGTGGGAAAAACTGAGAGAGATTGAGAGAACCAGTGTTGAACCATTTCGGGTTTCTGGGGGGGGGGGGGGAAATCGCTGAGTTCAAATTCTGAGGGTCGAAGGATCAAACCAAACACACGGTGAGACTTCTGGGAGTGTTAGGATCACTACGGTGCAAGAACTGAAGGGATTGGAGTCTGTTTCGCCCAGGAACCTGAGCTACGGTTCAGAGTTGAACCAGTTGGAGGGAAAAACTGAATTCGATTTCTGAGGTTTGTTGATCGAAACCGGGGGCCATTCTAGTCTTCTGGGAGCAAAAGGAAACCAACCACATCAAATTCGAAGGGCGACATTCACGAATTGGCCAAGAACGGAGTACCCTGGTTCTGAGTATTTTCGAGCTTGAGGACGACGACTTCCAGGTAACGGTAAGATCAATTGACAGTACCATTGTGTTCGTATGAATCACCTTAACCTACTGGTGAAATTAATTTGAGATTGGGGTTAGTTTGGGTGAGTTCCAGAATGTCGATTTGTTCGACTGATCGAGTTTGAGTTGGGTCGTTTGGGTACTAGTCGAGGTTAACCTTCATTGCAGACCTAAAATTAAAGGGTTAGGGAAGATAATAGGATTGAAAACGGGTAGTTTTGACTGAGAATTGAGGGCTAACTGATCGGGTTGAGTCGCGGGTATCAGACCCGTTTAGCAGGCTGTTCGGGTAAGGGAGATGACACTGTAGCTTGGCGCGTGGCCTTCACGCGCAGCCGCTTTGGGCGGCGCGTGACGGCGCGTGTGGCGTCAACTCCGATCACGGTCAACATGAGAATTGATCCTTACAGTCTAAATAACATTTTATCTTTAGAGTTCGAATCGATCGGGAGTCATTCGGGATAACTTCGGGAGTCCGGAAGATTAAGTCTTTAAGTTTATTTTCGCCGAAAAACCCGGAAAAATTAGGAAAAATCCTACGAGTTATTTTGGGATGTTTGTAACCCTTCTTGTACGTTTTCACAGGCCCGGACACTTCCGAAGCTACGGAGGAGCACGCGGGACGCGATTGACGTGCCCTAAGACTGTGAGTGGACTCTTTGATTTTTAAATTGGGCATGCATGACTATTTTGCTTATTTATCTCATGGTTTTACATATGATTTTACGATGGTGAGATGATATATCGGTTTTACTTGTTTTCACGTTTTTCGAGGTAATTATCGTATTTCACGCATTTCGAGATTTCGGTTTTTGCCTATGCATGCGTGATAATTTTTGATGAAGTATCTGGTTATGAATATGCATGTTTCGGATTTATGATGTTTGATCATATTGTGAAGAAATCTTCTGTTAATTGCATGTGTTGGAATTTACCTGTGAATTCGGGCATGAGTCCTGTTACGATGAGAAATGTTTTAGAATAACGTTGGAAAAAGAATTGTGATTAATCCTGATTTATTATGTTTAAAAACGGTTTTGGGTTTAAAGACCCGGTTGATGGTTGGATCTGGTTTTGGGTTTAAAGACCCGGTATGTTGATTCTGGGGGCGGGCCCGAAAATTGAGTTTAAAGACTCGTGAGTTTAAAGACTCGATTATTATGATACCCCCGAGGCCTACTAATCGTGTTTTGAGTTTAAAGACTCGTTGATATCCCGGGAAGGCCTAATGTTGAGTTTAAAGACTCGGATGGATCCAACGGCATAATCATGATTATTGTTTATGTTTCACTTGATTTGTGCAAATAATGTTTCAAAATGATGAGTTCTGGAATCTGGTATTATTACATGGTTTTACATGAGTGATGACGATCCCTGTAACGTTTTTCTTGTGTTTCGGAAAAAGAGTTTTCAAAAGTTTAACACACAAATTTTGAATACTTGGTTATGCATGCGGATTACAAAACTGGAGGGCGAACCCAATTTCGGAAAAACTGTTTTTCCTGTTAAACTTATGTTTCGGTCCACTCACACCTTGTTGTTTTAAATTCACTCCAGGTCGTGGTAGAAGCGTGGGGGCAAGCGCCGAGGCAGAGGCGGAGGCATAACGTTTTCCGTTGCGGAGTAGTTAGTTCACAGAGTAGGACTTGTTCTTTAATTTGTTTTGTAATATTGCTCTGTGAAACTGTCTGTGAAACTGTTGACTTGACGTCCAGTCGGATGTATTTGTTTAATCTCCCTGGTCTGACAATGGGTGTGTTGTAATTTTAACACCAGTTTCCGGTCTTTTTGATTCGATTGTCAGACGGGAGCAGGATGCTTCCCGATTATCGAGGCGATAATCGGGGTGGGTCCTGTCAACCAGTCATTCCAAAACCATCAATGAAAACCATTATCGAAAACCCGAATAAAATTCGTTATTCAAATTCAGGGCCTCAGCCCAAAGTCCAGAAATCATCGTCAAAGTATGGGAGCTCAGTCCCAAAACTCATCAAAACCAAATCATCCGGGCCACTGCCCAAAACATCGAAAAAACCAGTGAAAAAACATCAACAAGCGAGTTTTCTAGATCTCAAGTGCGCCCGAGTCTTTAAACTCAAAACCATGCGCAATAATCAGGCCTTCCCAGGATATCAACGAGTCTTTAAACTCAAAACACCATCATAGGCCTCGGGGGGGGGGGGGGGGGGGGGGGGAGGTATCATAGCCGAGTCTTTAAACTCAAAACATATCAATCCAGGGCTCTCCCCCATCAATCAACCGAGTCTTTAAACTCAAAATCAGATCCAGCGGTTTTTTCTTTTTTTTTTCCGGGTCTTTAAATCCAAAATCATTTTTCAATCAACAGTGAAAACCATTGAAAATTCTTATCCGAATTCGCAACAATGATTCCGTAAGCCGGCATCCGGAACCACTGTCCCGAACCCAAATCCAGATTTCCTTTCCAAATCTGAAATCTCATTTCCACAATCTGGTTTCAAAACCGAAATCTCGTATATCGAAATCTCAAAAACAGGGCTCCAAGACCGAAATCACCTTTCCCAAAATCCATTATAAATCAAATCATGTTTCAAATTCCGAAATCAAATCATTAAAACCATGATCAAATTATAATATAAAGCAAAACCTCGTAAAATGTGCGAATACATAATATCTCGAAAATCGTGCAAAACCGTAAATTATCAAGAGCACAATTAAATCATAGAATCTCGTATAGAAAACATATAAAAACATATATGCATGCATCATAAGTTAGAAAGCAAAGTCCACTCACAGACCATTTCTCTGCTACCTCGATACGCGCAGCACTATATGCCGTTCCCGGCTAATCCACTATCACCGGCTTTCCCGAACCTGTCCAAATCCCATAATAACGGGTCACTAACTACTTCACAATGATCATACTTAAACCCCGTAATTTTTTCGAATTTTTAACTATTTTTAAATGAGCCCTAAAAACTTCGGACATCCTGAAACATATCGAGACGATGTCCGATTGACTCAAAACCAGTGCCAAAATATTCGTTACATCGATATGATAAAAAGTCATGTTGACAACTTCCCCATGAACTGTACACGCGCCCTCACGTGCCTCCTAAAGTGGCTACGCGTGAGGTCCACGTGCGGCTACTATTCATCATCTTTATGCTCTATTCGTCCGGTCTGAACCGGTTCGAACTGGTCCGGCGTGGACTGACAGGACCCGCCCCGATCCCACATGGACCACAAGGGGGCGTGCCCTGCTCCCGTCTGACACCCCAATAATTCCATACCAATTTTAACCTCAAAACATCAAATGCATAAATAACCAAATTAAAGTCATACATCAAATCCGAATTAAACGAATGTCAGACAAAGGGATATGAAATTCAAAATTACAAGTTGCGAGCACGACTCTAACATAAAACCTGCGGGTAAGCCACCCAACAGGGGTTCAGGTACGCAGAAGTAGATCTATGCTTCAGCCTCTGGTTCCTCCTCTAACCTCAGTATCACGACCTGAAGGGGTTACCAAAACATTAAGGGTGAGTGGGCCGAAACTCAAGTTATAAAATCATTTGATAAGTAAAACATATAATTTACCCCTCCGTTTTCCAAACATGCATGCATCATCATTTAAAACCATAAATCATATAACATGAATCATAAGGAATGTAATAAAACCATAACCATAATTTTAGCCACAGCACTATATACTCCAATCCGAACATCCCCTGATGTCTGACGTCCCCTGACGTCAATAAGGTCACAATCACAAGGCTACGTGTGCCACTCGGGTCTCAATTCCGAGTTCAATCCCCGAACCCTGTTCGGTTACAGCATCCCCCGATGCTTAGCGTCATAGACGCTGGACGTTCTAGACGTCCGTGACTCACTCCGGGGTACTCATCCGGAGGAGACAGTATCATATGGAAGGATCTATACAGTGCAGTACCAAATACATTTTATTGATATCCCACATGCAAAACATATATGTATACATAGGTAAAATTCGAACCGATCGTTACGTTTCATCAAACGGGTCTCATGCCCAATTACCGTGAAACGTGCCATAACCGAAATCTCAATATCATCAAACCATTTATAGATTCCAACATGTGAACATATAAGTAAAATCAGAAAACATTTAAGCATGCAAGGGTTTAATGAAAACGGGCCCACTCACAGTACGATCCGCGGTGAACCTGCGCGTACGAACTTGTACCGGGATTATCGTACAATTCCTGTCAGTCCAAATCACATGTAAGGGTCACTACAAGTCTTAAACGTTTAACCACAAAGTCCGAAATAGAAACCGGCCCGGGGGAGCCGTACAACACGTTTCCCGAGGTAACCGGCCCTAAACCGATCCATCAAAGCTTATCTCAGATCAACATGGTTAATTGACCAAAAATGTTCAGAATGATGAGGGGAACAAAAGTCATGGTTGATCGTGATCGGAGATAAGGTCCAACGCGCCCTCACGCGCCGCCCAAAGTGGCTGCGCGGTGAAAGTCACGCGCCTGACACTGTAGCTACAGTGTCACCTCCTTCACCCGTTTGTCTGTAATACGGGCCTGCCACCCGCGGCTTGACCCCGGTTGAATACCCACCAATTCGTACTTGATTTCAATCCAATTTGATCCTAACATGTTCCATAACTATCCAATTTAGGTTCTGTGACAAAAATCAACCTCGACACATCCCCAAACGACCCATCGACCCGCGATCAACCAATCGGGGTCAATCACCAGAACTTCCTGGTTTCAAACCCCATTGTCCCAATTAACTTCACAGGAAGCATAATAGGATCAAAACGAACCAAAATGAACAACTCAATTGTGTCTGAAAGTACCTGAAGGTCGTCGTCCCAAGCTCTGCAACTTCCCTGGAAACAGCAGCCTCCGTCCTAACTTAACCGTGGCTGTTAGCCTTCAATTTCAATGTGGTTGAGTTCCAACACTTCCAGAAGACTAAACCAGGCCTTGGTTTGGTCCAACACTCACCAGAAATTAAAATCCGATTTTCCCTCCAATTTTGGCCGAAATGGTTTCTCTGGTTTCCTCACCCGTTCTTAGTTATAACAGCATCAGAGTGATGCTCAAGCACGTTCTAACTTGTTTTAAACAATTTCAAGCCGTCCCAGAGGCTCGTGGGTGTCCAATTGTCCACTGAAAAATGTTCCCCGAAAAGCTTCGATCTTGAATTAATCAATTGATCGTGCAGGCTGGACGGCTCAGGCCACGTTCAAAAGCAAAAGACAACCCAGACATTCCAGCACATGATAGCACAATCAATTGCACGATAGAACCACCGCACATGGTGGTGCCCCCCATTTCCTCCGCGGTCTGCTACAGTAACCAGGGCAAAAAGACCAAAATGCCCCTGGTTCAATAATTACCAAAATACCCCTCACTTCCTAGACCCGTAACTCAGCCATACGAAGTCCGATTTCGGCGTGCCGCCTGTCAACGGACTCAGGATATCGAGACCTACCTATCGGTCCTTGAGTCGCGTGAAAATTAATTGTCAAACAAAAAGTCAACATTTTCGCCCGTGAAGTCCAACTTACGGTAATGCCCCTGAACTTCCGATAGTCATAACTTTTTCCCTGATCGTCCGAATTGGACGTGCCACCTGTCTATGAACTCGTGACGTCCCGTACTACGTCACGTTCATAGGTCAAGGTCCATTTAACTCATCAATCAAAAAGTCAACAATTTGGCCATGCCAATCACAAGGGTAAAAGCGTCAATTCACACATTAAATTGAAATATTAAAATCCTCGAATGTCCGGGGTGCTACAACCTTCCCCCCTTAAGAAATTTCGTCCCGAAATTTCAAGGAAACAAATGAGGAAATTGTTCTCCGCATCTGAACCTCAGGCTCCCATGTGGCTTCTTCCACATTCTGGTTTCTCCAGAGAATCTTCATGAGAGGGATCGTCTTCCGACGTAGTACCTTGTCCTTCCGATCCAAGATTTGTACTGGTTGTTCCTCAAAGCTCAAATCCCCCCGTAGTTCGACAGGTAGTTCCCCTAAGTACATGAGACGCATCACGTACGTACCTCCGTAGCATCGATATGTGGCAAACATCGTGAACTCTAGATAGTTCTGGAGGTAGCGCCAATCTGTATGCAACTCTGCCAATTCTCTCCACAATCTCATAAGGTCCGATAAACGCGGACTCAGTTTCCCCTCGTCGACCGAATCGGATAATCCCCTTCCACGGTGATAACTTCAGGAAGACGAAATCTCCCACTTCAAATTCCAAGTCTCGAATCCGTCGATCGGCATAACTCTTCTGGCGATCCTGTGCCGCCTTCAGTCTCTCCTTGATAACACGAACAGTTTCCATGGTTAAGTCCATCAATTTTGGCCCTACAGCCCGCTCACTCTCCTATCTTCGTCCAGCAGATAGGTGTCCTGCACTGTCGACCATACAGTGCCTCATAAGGTGCCATCCCCGATGCTTGCCTGATAGCTGTTGTTGTAAGCGAATTCCATCAATGGCAAATGAGTATCCCAAGAGTCCTGAAACTGTAGTACACATGACCTCATCATGTCCTCCAGGGTCTGAATGGTTCTTTCAGACTGTCCATCGGTCTGTGGATGGAACACAGTACTGAAACGTAGGGTTGTTCCCAAAGTAGCTTGCAAACTTCGCCAGAACTGGAAGTGAAACGCAGATCACGATCGGACACGATCGATTCCGGCGTACCATGAAATCGTATGATTTCCTTCACAAACAACTGAGCCAGTCGATTAGGTTTATAGGTCTCCTGAACTGGAAGAAAATGGGCTGATTTGGTTAATCGATCCACGATCACCCATTACTCCGTCCACTCCACTCTGCGTTCTCGGTAACTTAAAGACGAAGTCCATGGTGATGTGATCCCACTTCCACTCGGGAATCGGAAGTGGCTGCATAGCCCCATACGGTCTCTGCCGTTCCGCCTTAACCTGCTGACAGGTTAAGCATTTGCTCACGAACTCAGCAATATCCTTCTTCATTCCTGGCCACCAATAATGGTTCCGGAGGGTACGGTACATCTTTGTACCTCCCGGATGCATAGCATAGGCCGAACTATGGGCCTCCTCAAGAATCTCGGCTCGTAACTCTGCCACTGCAGGTACACACAAACGGCCCAATTTCACAAGTGCTCCATCGTCCCGGATGGTAAAATCCTGTCTCCCATCCGCATCGACCTCAATTCTGTAAATACATAGTATCGGATCCTGAAGTTGTGCTTCGATGATCCGATCAATCAGTACTGGTCGTACATGGAAGCTGGCCAACAAAGCTCCATGCTTATCCGTACCCAAGATAACTCCCGCCTTTCGGAGTTCCACCAGTAAGGGAAGATACACCATCCCAAGGTGTGCAACAGTTCCCGCTGATTTTCTGCTGAGTGCATCCGCCACCCACATTGGCCTTACCCGGATGGTACTCGATCGTACAGTCATAGTCTTTCAGCAGCTCCAACCATCTCCGTTGTCTCATGTTAAGCTCCTTCTGAGTGAATAAATATTTAAGACTCTGGTGGTCGGTGTATATCCGACATGTTGCGCCGAACAGATAATGTCTCCAGATCTTTAGAGCATGAACCACCGCCGCCAACTCCAAATCATGGGTAGGGTAGTTCAACTCATGGGTCTTCAGCTGCCGGGATGCGTAGGCGATAACCTTGCCAGTTTGCATCAACACGCAGCCCAGGCCTTGCAGCGATGCATCACTGAAGACCACAAACTCTCCACTGTCATCCGGCAATGCAAGGACAGGTGCAGTGGTCAATCGATCCTTCAACTCTTGAAAGCTCCGATCGCAACTGCTCGTCCCAGATAAACTTCACTCCCTTCCGAGTCAGACGAGTCTAATGGTGCAACGTAATTTTGGAGAAACCCTCCACGAATCTCCGGTAGTAACCTGCTAATCCGACGAAACTCCGCACCTCGGTCACTGTTGTCGGTCTAGCTCAGTTGGTCCACCGCTTCTGTTTTCTGGGGGATCCACGCAAATCCCATCCGTCGATATCACGTGTCCCAGAAAACCAATACTGCTCAGCCAAAACTGACACTTGCTCAGCTTGGCGTACAATTGTTCTTGTCTCAGCCTCTCCAAGACCAACCGTAAGATGTTCCTCATGTGCACGGGCGCTCCTCGAGTACACCAAAATGTCATCGATGAACACAATCACGAACTTATCCAGGTAGGGTCGGAAGACCCGGTTCATCAGATCCATGAATGCTGCTGGAGCATTCGTCAAACCAAATGGCATAACAAGGAACTCGTAGTGTCCGTAACGGGTTCGAAAAGCAGTTTTCGGAATATCCTCCTCTGAAATTCTCAGTTGGTGATACCCAGACCGCAAATCAATTTTCGAGAAGCACTGAGCTCCCCGCAACTGGTCAAAAAGGTCATCGATCCTGGGTAGAGGATACTGGTTCCTCAGCGTCACCCTGTTGAGTTGTCGATAGTCAATACATAAACGGAGACTTCCCTCCTTCTTCTTTACGAACAACACCGGTGCTCCCCACGGTGAAGTACTCGGTCGAACATATCCCAAATCCACCAACTCCTGCAATTGAGTCTTGAGTTCTCGTAACTTGGCCGGCGCCATCCGGTATGGTGCCTGGGATATAGGTCGGGTACCCGGGAGTAGTTCAATTGTAAACTCGATCTCCCCGCGATGGTGGCAATCCAGGTAAGTCTTCCGGGAACACATCCGGAAACTCGCATACCACCGGTAATCTCGTCGATACCCGGAGTATCAACCTGTTCCGACACGACATGCGCCAGATAAGCCTGGCATCCCTTCCGTAGAAGTTTGGTAGCAGTGAGTGACGAAATCACTTCAGGAGGCGAACCGTCACGTTCCCCTGAAAGATAACTTCCGGCAAACACGGGCTCCGCAGAATCACTTGCTTGCTACAGCAGTCGATGAGCGATCCGTGCTCCGTTAGCCAATCCATCCCTAGGATTATATCGAAGTCGTGGATATCCAGAATAATTAAGTCTGCAGTAAATCCACATCCTCAATTCTTACCGGGCACCTCCAAATCACCTGATTCACAAGGTACACGATACCCATCGGGGTGCCAACACCCATTTCGCAATCTAAAGCTGATACCGCACAACCAAGCATACCAGCACAACTTTTCGAAATAAAAGAATGTGTAGCCCCCGCATCCATCAATACACGTACAAGAAGGTTAAAGATATGTAGTGTACCTGTGACCACGCCTGGGGCAGTCCTCGCCTGCTGTTGGGTCATGGCAAAGACTTGGGCCCTCGGCCCTCCGTTCCGTCTGCGCCCGCGCGGCAGCCCAGCCCACGCACCGCACCACGGTCACTTCCCATGACCGCGACCTCCATTAAGTGTGGGAAGCCGTGCTCTGCACCACACTAGAGCCCCCAGCGTCGTTGTTCTTGGACAACTGCGGGCAATCACTGGCATAGTGGCCCTCCTCTCCACAAGCAAAACAAGTTACTGGCCTTGGCCTGTCCGAATGCCCACCAGAAGCACCGCTCCAAGATGAGCGTTGCCCAGAGTTGTATCCACATCCTCTGCCCTGAGAGCCTCCGCGTCGACCTGACTAGCCACGACCCCTTGAAGGATGAGGGTGCTCCCCTGTAGCCCCCCTTTCTTGTTGTTCTTATGGCCCGATGGCCCACGATGTGGGCGATCCTGACGTCGCCCCTCGCCCGAGGTTGTCGTGTCTGGTGTGCCGCCAGACTGGCCTCGACACGCACCGCAGCGTCGACCAAATCTCTCAGTGAAGCATGAGTAGCAGCAGTCACACTTGCCCGGATCTCCCCTCGGAGTCCAAGCTCGAACCTTTGGCATTTGTCCTCCTCCGTGCTCACGAATGATGCAGCGAACCGGGATAGTTTTCCGAAAGTTTGTTTCGTAGTCCGGCAACAGACATATCCCCCTGCTCAGCCGCAGGAACTCAGCCTCCCGTGCCGCGTGAAAGGATCGCGGGTAGTACTGGTCCAGAAATCTGGAACGGAAAGCTTCCCAAGTAGTGGTATGACCGACCACCCAGACATTTCGAGTCGTGCCACCACTGGTAGGCTCCTTCTTCCAGTAAGAAGGCCGCCAAGGTCCCTCGTTCGCCCGGAGGGCAGTGCATCACCAAGAAGATCCTCTCCCACTTGGTGATCCAATCATGAGCATCCTCGGGGTTTGATCCCCCGCAGAAAGGAGTGGCTCCCAACCGTTGAGCCCTTTCAATGCTCGCGCATTCCATCTCCCTTTCCAGATCCTCGTCAGTTCGTGTATGAGGAATTCTCCTAGGAGGCATAACCAACTGTCAAGAGGCACAGATCAGATAACGATGTTCTTAAAAGTCGAAAAGTAACTAGTACTAATCGCTAGTCTAGCATGCTGACCATACCCTAGTACTGACCACAACCTAGTGCTCTGATACTAAGCTGACAGGACCCGCCCCGATCCCACAGGGACCACAAGGGGACGTGCTCTGCTCCCGTCTGACACCCAATAATTCATACCAATTTTAACCTCAAAACATCAAAGGCATAAATAACCAAATTAAAGTCATACATCAAATCCGAATTAAACGAATGTCAGACAAGGGATGAAATTCAAAATTACAAGTTGCAAGCACGACTCTAACATAAACCTGCGGGTAAGCCACCCAGCAGGGGTTCAGGTACGCAGAAGTAGATCTATGCCTCAGCCTCTGGTTCCTCCTCTACCTCAATATCACGACCTGGAGGGGTTACCAAAACATTAAGGGTGAGTGGGCCGAAACTCAAGTTATAAAATCATTTGATAAGTAAAACATATAATTTACCCCTCCGTTTTCCAAACATGCATGCATCATCATTTAAAACCATAAATCATATAACATGAATCATAAGGAATGTAATAAAACCATAACCATAATTTTAGCCACTGCACTATATACTCCAATCCGACATCCCTGATGTCTGACGTCCCTGACGTCAATAAGGTCACAATCACAAGGCTACGCGTGCCACTCGGGTCTCAATTCCGAGTTCAATCCCCGAACCCTGTTCGGTTACAGCATCCCCGATGCTTAGCGTCATAGACGCTGGACGTTCTAGACGTCCGTGACCACTCCGGGGTACCTCATCCGGAGGAGACAGTATCATATGGAAGGATCTATACAGTGCAGTACCAAATACATTTTATTGATATCCACATGCAAAACATATATGTATACATAGGTAAAATTCGAACCGATCGTTACGTTTCATCAAACGGGTCTCATGCCCAATTACCGTGAAACGTGCCATAACCGAAATCTCAATATCATCAAACCATTTATAGATTCCAACATGTGAACATATAAGTAAAATCAGAAAACATTTAAGCATGCAAGGGTTTAATGAAAACGGGCCCACTCACAGTACGATCCCGCGGTGAACCTGCGCGTACGAACTTGTACCGGGATTATCGTACAATTCCTGTCAGTCCAAATCACATGTAAGGGTCACTACAAGTCTTAAACGTTTAACCACAAAGTCCGAAATAGAAACCGGCCCGGGGAGCCGTACAACACGTTTCCCGAGGTAACCGGCCCTAAACCGATCCATCAAAGCTTATCTCAGATCAACATGGTTAATTCACCAAAAATGTTCAGCATGATGAGAGGAACAAAAGTCATGTTGATCGTGATCGGAGATAAGGTCCAACGCGGCCTCACGCGCCGCCCAAAGTGGCTGCGCGTGAAAGTCACGCGCCTGACACTGTAGCTACAGTGTCACCTCCTTCACCCGTTTGTCTGTAATACGGGCCTGCCACCCGCGGCTTGACCCGGTTTAATACCCACCAATTCGTACTCGATTTCAATCCAATTTGATCCTAACATGTTCCATAACTATCCAATTTAGGTTCTGTGACAAAAATCAACCTCGACACATCCCCAAACAACCCATCGACCCGCGATCAACCAATCGGGTCAATCACCAGAACTTCCTGGTTTCAAACCCATTGTCCAATTAACTTCACAGGAAGCATAATAGGATCAAAACGAACCAAAATGAACAATCAATTGTGTCTAAAAGTACCTGAAGGTCGTCGTCCCAAGCGCTGCAACTTCCCTGGAAACAGCAGCCTCCGTCCTAGCTCAACCGTGGCTGTTAGCCTTCAATTTCGATGTGGTTGAGTTCCAAACACTCCCAGAAGACTAAACCAGGCCTTGGTTTGATCCAACACTCACCAGAAATTAAAATCCGATTTTCCCTCCAATTTTGGCCGAAATGGTTTCTCTGGTTTCCTCACCCGTTCTTAGTTATAACAGCATCAGAGTGATGCTCAAGCACGTTCTAACTGGTTATAAACAATTTCAAGCCGTCCCAGAGGCTCGTGGGTGTCCAATTGTCCACTGAAAAATGTTCCCCGAAAAGCTTCGATCTTGAATTAATCAATTGATCGTGCAGGCTGGACGGCTCAGGCCACGTTCAAAAGCAAAAGACAACCCAGACATTCCAGCACATGATACCACAATCAATTGCACGATAGAACCACCGCACATGGTGGTGCCGCCTATTTCCCCCGCGGTCTGCTACAGTAACCAGGGCAAAAAGACCAAAATGCCCCTAGTTCAATAATTACCAAAATACCCCTCACCTCCTAGACCCGTAACTCAGCCATACGAAGTCCGATTTCGGCGTGCCGCCTGTCAACGGACTCAGGATATCGAGACCTACCTATCGGTCCTTGAGTCGCGTGAAAATTAATTATCAAACGAAAAGTCAACATTTTCGCCCGTGAAGTCCAACTTACGGTAATGCCCCTGAACTTCCGATAGTCATAACTTTTTCCCTGATCGTCCGAATTGGACGTGCCACCTGTCTCTGAACTCGTGACGTCCCGTACTACGTCACGATCATAGATCAAGGTCCATTTAACTCATCAATCAAAAGTCAACAATTTGGCCATGCCAATCACAAGGGTAAAAGCGTCAATTCACACATTAAATTGAAATATTAAAATCCTCGAATGTCCGGGGTGTTACATGGACGGTCCGACAGGTTTCCTTGCGTGTTTTTGTCCCATTTTAAACCATTAAAGTCTTCCAATCCTAGCCTATGATTCTACATGATTAAAATCGTAATTTAAGTACGATAACTACCTTCCATATCAAAGAAAGAAAACCGAATTCGTCCTTCTCTGTTTTCGGCCACCACAGGTCGTGTGTTCGCTTCCTATCGACTTCCTTGACCTCCAGACCTCACAACCACACGTTAAACACACTATTATCCACCAATTCATGTTTTACTAGTTTAAACTGAAACAAGACACTATTCGAGTTATCACCACTTACCGTCGCCATCGAGTACGACTGTGGCCTCCATCATCCCCATCTTTTCCCCCTTACACTCTTCCTTCACAAAATAACCTCAGCAAACATAATTCCAAGGAGGTCGTGTGGGTTGAAGTCACGGTGGCTCTGTTTCTTCACGATTGTTCACCACCCTCCACGGCTTATTCCTCACCGTGACACCACCACCACCACCTGTCTCAACAACTGAGGTCTCAACTTCCTACACATACTATGCAGACGTGATGAAGATCGAAGGGGAGATGTGGGTTCTCACTTTGCACGAGCACACTCTGTTTTTCACTGCTGTTTTTCCCAGCCTGTGCGACCCAAATAGCACCGTCTTTAAATTGAACCAAGAGCGGTTTACAGGGTTCTACGACCCTCCAGAGAAGGGACATGTGTCCCACATCCATTGGGCACCCATCCCAAGAACGGCCAAGTGTCACAATTGCACTAGCACAGATCCCAATGTGACAATTTACCAATTTTCCCTTGTCTTCCAAATTACCATTTTGCCCTTCACCTATTTCGCCTCATAACAGAACCATCTGAACTCCGATGACCGCGTGCCACCTGACGTTGTACTCAGGGCATCGAGACCTACCTAACGGTCCTCGAAATGCGTGAAGAGTCCATGTCATTGGAAAAGTCAACAAATTGCCTCATTTCAACCAAATTGCCTCATTTCAACCAAATTACCAAATTACCGTCGAACTTCCGAACGTCATAACTTTCTGCTCGGACGTTGGAATCGGACGTGCCACCTGTCTATGAACTCGTGACATCCGAACCACGTCACGGTCATCGGTCAAAGTCCATTTGACCGTCCGAACGAAAAGTCAACATTTGTGCCCATTCTAGGGGCAAAATCGTCATTTTGCATCGTCCGTCCGAAATCGTCCAACTAATTACTAATTAACCTTACTAATTCGTCATTAATCACTAATCTAATCCTGATTCCTGGAACGGGTCGTTACAGATTTTCTCCTTCGTCAATGTGGAATAGTTTGTCGCCTTCGGTTCCTAGTGTCCCTTGGCATCGTTTGGTGTGGTTCTCTGGTCATATTCCCAGGGAAAGCTTTATGTTATGGATTGCTATTTGATGCAAGTTATCTACATTGGATAGATTGAGGAACTTTACTATCATTGGTAATGGGATGTGCTTTCTTTGCAATCTTGCTGCTGAGTCTTATTCTCATCTTTTCTTTGAGTGTTGTTGAAGTAGAATTCGTCTTTTAAACTCAAAAGTGTCAGGACCCTTCCCCAATCCCCCCGGGATTAACGAAGGACGACCCTGATCCCTTCTGACACGGAGTGTCAGACCAGGGAAAATTAAAACCTTTATCCCGAAGGCTTCCAAAGTACGCCAAGATCCGGAGGAGGTATGTGATATCTCGGTCTCTGCTAGAGTCCACATCGTATTCAACCTGAAGGGTATTGAAAACAGAAAGACTTTGAGTGGACAAAAAGTAATAAGTTTCATAAAACACATTTATAAAAGACCTTTATACCCTTCACTAAAAAGCATGCATGCATAGTAAAACCATTTATCCAATCACATATGTTTAAACAACCATAATCATACGGGCTCCTGCCCAAACCATTTACAGAAAACCATAACATACTAAACATATGTGGGATCTCAGCCCAAATCCATTTATAATCATAAAACAAAATTTCCCAAACCAATTGAAATCATATTTATCCATTATATTTCATATCACCAAACCTGTCACGGTAATCTAAAGCTACGCGCGTGCTACCCGAGATCTCAAACCCAAGTCTCTCCAGGGTCCATCCAGGTCAATGTCTGTAGATCAATGACCCTCCCTAGAGGTTACGAACCATAGCCTTTCTGAGAGTAAGGAACCCAACTAGGGGGCGACTCCACTCAGTCAGTGCTCCGTGACTATCTGGGGTCCACCCAGGCCAACGACCCTCCCCCGGAGGAGACAATCATATATAAAGGATGGCATACGAAAAACATTTTGAAATCATTCTTTAAACATTTCAAAGATTCATGCCCGGTTCCCATAAACCGTCATGAACCGTAAAATCCTTTCAAGGGTTCATGCCGGTCCCCATAACCGTAAAATCCATTCATGGGTCTCTGACCCGAAATCACAACCTTAAAACATAACGGGGCCCTAAGCCCGAATCCACATACAAATTGGACCTCAGGCCAGATTCGCAAACCAACTGGGCCTCGTGCCCGATATCGTAACTAAATGGGCCTCGTGCCCGATATAGTAAACCAAATGGGCCTCGTGTCCGATATCGTAAACCAAATGGGCCTCGTGTCCGATACGTAAGTTAACTAGGCTCCGAGCCCGATTCGTAAACCAATTGGGCCTCCGACCCTCGACGTAAACCAACTGGGCCTCCGGCCCGATGCCTTGTTAAATCAAAGGGACCTCAAGTTCGAGAGTTCGTAACTCAAATGGGTCTCATGCCCGAGCCATATTTCCAAATCCGAAATCGATTCAAGAACCAATTGGGCCTCTAACCCGAGAACGTAACTAAAAGGACTTCGAGTTTGAGGGTTTCCAAAACAGATGGGTCTCGAACCCAAGTTTACCTTTTCAATTCCAAAACCATTTCATGAAATCATATCCAAAACCATAAGTACGAAAAATCAGTATAAAACTGGAAAACCTCGATTTACGTGCAAGCACATAAATCGCCTAGAAATGCGTGAAACCATATAATTCACCAATATCCCAATCAACATCATAGAATCACATTCATAATCCATATAAAACATTTACGCATGTATCACAGTTTAGAAATCAAGGTCCATTCACAGACCGTCCTAAACTGTCACCTCGGTTTGCGTGCCATAAGCCTCACCGGGCTAATCGTCGTCACTGGGACTCCCAAACCTGTCCAAATCGTAATAGAGGGTTACTAAATACCTTATTAATCTCTCATTGAAGCCCCGTAATTTTCCCAAATTTTTAACAATTTTAAATCTAGAACCTAAACCTTCCGATGCCCCGAACATTATCGAGACGGTGTCCGATCGACACGAAATTAGTCCCAAAATGTTCGTTACATCGAATAGAAGATTTCACGTGTTGAAGACATCCCCAGAAAGTGGGCCACGCGCTCACACACGCCTCCTGAAGTGGCTGCGCGTGGGAGCCACACGCCACTGTTCATCGTCTTCTCCGAGAGACTGAACCGGTCTGGACCGGTTCAAGGCCCAAAGTTGTCCATTTTTGGTCCATTTTGTTCCCTTTTTAATCCTAAGGTTTCCTAACATCAAACCCAAACCTTCTAGCCATTAAACACATAAAAAATCGAAGGAAAACTGTACCTCCAAGATCAACCATGGTGGTGGTGAGTTCCTCCACCGTCCACCGTCATTCCAGGCTGTCTTAGCCCTCGAAATTGATTCCATTCACCTCACCATACCCCCAGAAGTATAACCCAAACATTAGTTTCGATCAAAAACCAATAAAACCCAAGTTTCGACCACTCATTTCACCCTCTCACGGTCACTCATAATGGTTATGGTGGTGAGGTGTGGTGAGTCGTGTGGGTTGTTTGTATGGAGGGGGTGCTCGGGTTTTGTTTGAAAAAGAAGAAAATGGTGTTTGGTTTAAGGGAAAAAGAATGAAGATGTTATCTGATGATGATGAGATGAGAGAGGGGAGGATGAGATGAATGGTGAGGATTGAGGGTTTTAGATTAGATGGAGGGCTAGGATTGAGTGGTGGGTAGATTAGATTATAAAATTATTAAAATAGTATTATTTAATTATGATAGATCTACAAATTAGGGGTTTGGGCCAATGGAATGAGTGACACTTGTCACTCATCCATAGGTCCCACCAAAATATCTGCCCAATCAGATATTGCCATGTTATCTTCGCCTCGATATACGTGCATAGTGAAATCGAACTTCCGTGACACATAACTTTCCCGTTCGAAGTCTGATTTCAGCGTGCCGTCTGTCTATGGATTTGTATCGTCTCGATCTACGTAATGGTCCTCGGCCATCGGACCTCCTAGGTCAAAAGTTAACTATTTGCGTCCTTTTAACCAAATTACCAAAATACCTTGAATTTCCGAACGTCATAACTTTTTCCTCGAACGTCGGAATCGAACATGCCACCTGTCTATGAACTCGTGATGTCCCGAAATACGTCACAGTCATTGGCCAAAGTCCATTTGACCGCCTGAACGAAAAGTCAACGTTTTGCCCACGACTAGGGGCAAAACGGTCATTTTGCATCGTTCGTCCGATTTCGCTCAACTAATCACCGATTAACCTCACTAATCCTAATTAGTCACTAATATAATCTCAGGATTCAGGACGGGTCGTTACAAAAAGACTCAAGGATCCCTGCAAATAAGCAAATGGTAAACTATCGTTCATTCAATGATCGAGACCGGGGAGTTGTTCGACAAAGAACGCTCCAATACTTAAATCAGCTTCGAAAGAGAAATTTCAAGAGCTTAAGTAGTTGAATCAAATTACCTATAAAGTGAAATGAGCTCCGCTATTTATAGAAAAACCTTGGGAGCTTCGGAACGTTCTGATTGGTCGATCGAATTTGTAATTAATAAATAATATATTATTAATAAAATATATTATTTAATAATTATAATAATGGCTAATTATGATAATAATGATAATTATTGTGATTAAATATTAATATTAATTCTTCGTTATTAAGAATAATGACAATTAACTCTCGAAGAGAATATTAATATTACGGAGACTTTTAACCCGATTAAATAACGTATTTAGCTGGTAAATAGATTATTTAATGTGTGGGTGTTTACAAATCATTAGTATTATTACCAAGGGAAATTTGGATATTTCGGGAATTATAGGTCACGTGACAGCTCCACAATTTTCGGGTGTTTTATGGTTTCACAAGTGTCAGTTCTATGCTTATGTGTGGAAGCATGTTTTGCTTCGGTGTGAGATTTCGTGGCAGCTTCCTTCGTGGCATTCTCTTATCCCCTTACTTGCTGGCTGGTGGGGTGGTAAGTCTTTTCGCGCCATTGCTTGCAAACTTGCTCTTGCTGCTTATATTTATAGGATCTGGTTAAAACGTAACCAACGTGTGTTTGGGCACCCCCCCCCCCCCCCCCCCCCCCCCCCCAAGATCTCCTGATGTTGTCTTTCTGTCTATTTGTAATATGGTTAGATGTCCTTTAAGTACTTTGAGTATTAGGGCTTCAAATATTAATGTGGGGGTCCTTGGTGACCTCCAGTCGTTTGTTGTGTTGAGTTTGTTTCAGCTCTGTGCTTGTTGTTGATCTGTATTTTTGTTCCCGTTTGGGCCAGTTTTGTTGGTGTTATTTAATTTTTTTATTTAAGAAAAAAAAGTGATTGTAGGGAGAGGACGAAATAAATTATTTATTTATTAACATAATTAATGGTAGTGGACTTTACTCTTTCACCAATGCAGCGGATAAATTGTCTAGCCTTTATTGAAATGATTTAAGAGAGAACAGCAGTAGTGTTTTTGCTTGTTGATTGCATGTTTAACAAGTAATTAGGCAATTAGCAAGCTCTTGATTTTTTAATTATCAAATGCTTAAAGTTTGCTACCCGTGATAATATGCTGAGGTAAATACTTACAAAATAATTCTTTATTAGTCTGTATATTACGTGAAGATCATCAGAAGAATATTAACTTTTCATCAATAAATTATGAGGAAAAAGAAAAAGATGGAGGAGGGATTAATGAGTGGTTAGACAATTACAAAATTGGTGAAGATAAATTAATTGTAGAATGTAGATACTTATGCTTTGTCCAAGAGAGTACGACACAGGTGATGCTACTGCAAAGAGTACTTAATCCATCATTACCCGATTCACACAATATTTAGTTGACTGTATTGTTGACCCGTAATACAAATAATATTGATTAATTAAATCTGAGAAACGTTAATTACGTACGTTAATGGAACTTTGTTTAAGAGAGTTTTTATATGAGTTTGTTGTTATTGATAGTTTTCTTTGAAAAATAATGTTAATTTAATCCACATGCTAATAAAATTATCTTTAAAATAAGTCTCGTTTCTTTTTAATTAGACGAAAGTAAGTATAAAAACTAGAAAGTGAAGCCCTAAGACAACTCTTGCTACGAAGATCAAAGCAGCACGCTTGTTTGGACTCATTTGGAAACGATCTAACCCAACACCTTAGAATGGAAGCCCTGAGTCCCATCTTCGCTAACGAATCAACTACAAAGTTTATTTATCGGAATACATACTTGAAAAATGTATATTGAAATCTCCTAGTAAAGATCTTTGCATTATGCACACTCGTTTTGATTTTCCAAGGAGAAGCGAATGAAATGTTAAGATCTTTGTTACACGCCATTCAGAGTTTATTCAGAAGAATCATTCTCTATGCAACAAAAATATACGTATTTATTATTTTAAACAAATCTCATTAACATATTTTTTGTACCAACACCATTTTCAAGAATTATAAAATACAAATTCCATTAAGCACACGAATCATTGCAACCAAATTGTCAAACATTTTTGTATGAAATTTTCTTGTTAATTGTCAATTGATGAGAATAGCTAATTTGGACCGACGTTTATTATTTCATAATAATACAAATATGTGCATAGACAAGCTTGCCTTTGTCGGATTTTGTCCAAATTCAACGTCGACGTAAATAAACAAGCTCATTTTTAAAATTCATTATGTCCGCTTAAATTAGAATGTAGTTATATGAAAATAATAATTATTTTAAGTTTTCCCTTACAACCTTTGTTTAGTTTTTCTTTGCTTTCCCACTCTTTGAAGAAAAAGAACGTCTCGGAATTTGGTCGTTTTGAGCAGAATGATTCTGGATTCTTGGATCTTGGTTTAGAAGTGTAGATGGGATTGATTGGCACTAAAATGTGTGGGTTAATTCAGATTTGAACAAACCAAAACCAAATCCAAATCCAAATCCAAATATGCCCTACTTTACTTTAGAATTTTGATTGGGCTTATATTTTGTTGACCCAATTCACTTCATCTGCGGCCTAAATTTCTACTATGGCTGAACCCTGAGGGCTTTTCTATTTTCTCTGTCGGGGTAGTACTAGGGAAACAAACCTGGTTTTTCAGTGGTATCAGTTTACCGTTCACGACATGTGTTTTTCATTTCAATTCAAAAGAATTCCAGAATTTCAATCCAAAACATGCATCATTCCACATTATTGACTATATTGGATTGTATCGACATAGTTCGCTCTCTTATCTCTCCTGCCATTGAGAGAAATAAAAAATTCCCCTAAAATCCTAGCCGTTGGCCCTGGTTGGGGTCATTGGCAGCCCCTTTGGCTTTGCTTTCCTTCCTCTATCTCCCGCTCCTCTCCTTTTTCTTCTCTTTCTCCTCTTCTCTCACCCGCCTCTTTCACTCGCTCTTCCCCCACCTGCCCTCTTTCTTTTTCCCCATCGCAGTCATGGTCTTCCCTTGCCGCTTTGCTCGCTATGGCAGCAATCTCTTTCACAAGCGATATATCGGTGAATTTGGCCGGCAACGCGTAAAAGAGGGGTAAAAGAAATTGAGCGAAATATAGATATTTTTGCTTGTTTTAAGCTCATAGATCTTCTTATTTCATTAAAACGATCGAAATAGAAACAAATTTCATGAAAATCTGACGTAAAACCAGTGAGTTACAGCCGGGTCATGTCGTTGGGTCAAAAAAACCCGAATAGTAGACCCGCGCAAGGTAGATGATTGTTTTTAAGTTAGTAAGTTTACTTTATATATTATTTGGTTGAGTAAATTTTCAATTGAGCTTGTTAATTGAGTTAGTTTGACTTGTTTTTATTAAATAATAGTTGCACACCACACTTGGGTTTGACCCCTCGAGTGCTTGCATGCTACTTCCTTTTTTTTTTTTCTTTCCATTTATTCCTTTTTTTTTTCATTTATTCTTTATTTTGAGCTATATTTTTCATTTTTTCCAATTTTAAATATATCAATTCTTTCCAATTTTTGAACAAAGATTGACTCTATTTTTTTTTATCATTTTTTCTAATTTTAAATATATTTACTCATTTTATAATTTTTCTTTCATTCAAATTTTTTTATGCTTATTATTATGTTTTTAATTATATTAACAGTCAATTATAGTAATTCACTTCAATTTATATTTATGTTTAGATTTTTATATTACTAGTCATCGGCAGAACCATATTATATCATATTATTCATCATATATTTATTATATCAAAATCATTTTATAGTTTTTATTAGTCATATATAACCATTATTGGGTATTTAAGTTTTTTCTGAAGTTTTATTCCAAATTTCCAACTTTTAAATTGAATTTTCGTCATTTTGGTTGACCGTAAATGATATCGATATCGATACCGATATTTGGGGCCAGATATTTGACTAGCTATATATCCGTCAATATCGATATTTTCATCCTTGATCTCAACTCCTCCTCTGTGGAGACTTTTGCTTCACCACTATCGGTGAATCCTGATGTTTCTCCGGATTTGTATCCCCACCTTTATCTCAATTTTCATCCACACGACATCAAGCCTCTCCTCACTCTTCACAAGATGCTCCCTGCCACGACCTGCTTTGGGCTCTTCGTCACCAGTTTTCACCCCTTGACCCAACGGCGGCTTCACCCTCAGATCTTTTTCGACATGCTATGTTTTTTGGTCGTTTTAAAAGTGCATGATTCACTTGCTAAATGAATTATGGGAGCACTCTACGCGCGGGTGGCCTACTCACTCACATAGTCACATTTCTCTAATTAATGGTTCCTCGGCTTCACCTTCATTATTCTCTTTTTTCAGTGGAGATGAGTTTTGTAGTGTTACAGTGGTCGTGGCGGCTTGGTAGGCGGCTGATGGAGATGTGGAAATTCTCCAATTTTTTAGATTTAGGGTTTCTATTAGGTTTTCTAAATTTTATTTTTTTGAGTTTATTGTATGCTTATAAACCTTATTGATTTTACCATTTTCATGTTATTTGTCTGTTTAGGTATTTCTTTATCTATTTGTTCAAGCTAATGGATATACTTAATTGTCTGATAAAAAAATATTATTGACTATGTGGTATAAAATAAGTTGTGCAAGGATATAAATTTAAGAAAATATTGATTGAGTTTTTAGGAGAGATTAAATTTGAATTTCATAACAATGCTTGTGCAATTTTTTTTTTTCATCCTCTACATAGGAAGAAAAAAAACCATACCACTCTGAAAATATGTTGTATTACATAGTTAAAAGAGTAGGACAAGAAGATTTGTATTAGATATATTGATAGAATCTGTGAAAGTCAATGTTCTAAAAAAAAAAAAAAAGCAAATGAAAGCAATCATTCTCATGCTCTACATGCTGGCATGTCATCTCCCTCTACATGGTGTGCTTCCCACGAAGTTCGAACCTAATTAATAATAATTAACCAAATTAATATCCCAATTAGATCCTCTAACTACCAATTCCATGCAATATATATACAAACCAAAGTTTGTCAACTCCTTCATTGGAAGCCATATAGCAGAATACACTCCATATCTTTCTTTACCATGAACTCCTCCATGGTTTCCTTGCTCTTTGCTCTTCTTGTAATCCTTCAAGTAACTCCTTTTTCGTGTTATTCGGGACATGATCAACACGAACAAGAAAATGATCATGATCACCATGAACAAGAAGACCAAAAATATTGGGACGGAGCCACACTTCTAAAGGTTCCAACAATTTCAGACGACTTTCCCTTTGGGGATTTTCTTTCTCCGGCATACTACCGCCAGAGTTGCCCGGACCTCGAAGGCATTATCAATAGGAAAGTGAAGGAATGGCTTAAGCAAGATTACACCCTAGCTGCTAGCCTCATCAGGTTGCACTTCCATGACTGTTCCATTAGGGTAAGAATATTATCTGATATTGCTCCACGTATTATTATTAATTCATCAAGTAAATTGTTAATTTTCTCTCTAAATTTGTACATCTTTTTTAAGTTTTCCTCTCAAATGTTATTTCGACCCATTTTACTTCGATCTATCATCTTATATTTTTTTTTCAAGAGTGTCATATATATATATATATACATTCATTATGAGACATTTTTCATATTAACTTTATTTAACACATAAATGTCACAAATTTAATGAATATATTAGACAAAGTATGATCATAAATGAGAAATTAGCCATTCATTATTCATAAATCATTATGGATCAGGTCGAAATTGGCAAAACAACCTTAATCATATTATACCTGCACATGAGTACGAATATAAATGTAGTCACGATGTTTTTATAGCAAAAATTGTAATGAACTGTATGTTAATAATATATTTATAGGGGTGTGATGCGTCAATCTTATTAGAGCACGAGGGAAGTGAGAGATCTGGATTGAGCAGCAAGTCACTGAGAGGGTTTGAAGTGATAGATGATATAAAAGCAGAGGTTGAGAAGAAGTGCCCAAAGACAGTGTCTTGTGCAGACATATTGACTGCAGCTACAAGAGATGCCACTGTTCGGATTGGAGGTCCATACTGGACAATCCCCTATGGACGGAAAGATGGCAAAGTTTCGATTGCCAAGGAAACTGAAATGGTTCCAATTATGGGTCACCAAAACATGACTGCTTTGCTCGAGTTTTTTCAATCGCAGGGCTTGAATGTGCTTGACTTGGTTGTTCTCTCAGGTCAGCATCTACGGATCCACAACCAAAATACATGATTGTCTTGTGCAGTAATTCTACTTTCACAATCTTAATTAACCCAATCTTATTTTCAGGGGCACACACCATAGGAAGGTCCTCATGTGGGTCAATACAACACAGGATCTACAACTTCAGTGGAACTGGGAAGCCTGACCCATCCCTTGATCCACGGTACTTGAACTACTTGCAAAGAAAATGCAGATGGGCATCAGACTACGTTGATCTTGATGCAACAACTCCACATAAATTTGACATTTCTTATTACAAAAATCTCCAGAAGAACATGGGACTTTTATCCACAGACCAACTATTGTATTCTGATATAAGGACCAAGCCTCTTGTCACTGCTTTTGCTTACCAACCTGCAAATTTCTACCACCAGTATGGAGTCTCCATGGCCAAATTGGGGAATGTTCAAGTCCTCACCGGCCAGCACGAAGGCGAAATTCGAACCAATTGCAATTCTGTCAACTCTTATTAAGAGACCCTTAATTATAATGACAAGCAAACCTTACATGAATATTCTTACCTTTTGTTTCATTTGCTTAACGTACCATATATGTGCTTACCACAAGCATCTGATTCAAAAGAAACTTACAATTGATATCAAACTCAACATAAATATAAATTATTTTTGGATCATTTTACTTACTAAAGCTGAAAAAGAAAATACGATTACTGTAACAGAAACATCTTGTATTAATGGAATGACGATGGACCTAAATGATGATATACTGAAACTGTATGGCACCTTTTAGTTTATCTACCTCAAGAATGAAGCATAGCATCTATGAGTCATACTCTGTGGGTGTGGGTCTATTTTGTCCTCTTTCCAAGGAGCTAAATGGGTTGTCAGCAAGAGCGCTAAGCTCTTACTAGCTACTCACTACTCACTGTGTCAAAAAGGTCAAACCAAAGCAAACAGCCCCTTTATCATGCCAATAAAAGAGAGAGCTAAAGCAAACTGTCTCTTTTAAAGTTTTAATCACACCTACTCACACTCCATCATTCCATCAGCAAAATTTTACACATATATTTTTTAAAGAAACTAATATTTTTCAATGCATCTTAACATCGTTTAATCCAATTGCTTAACTTTATCGTAAAGCTCATAGAATATGAGTTAAATCACATATTATCTTGTTTATTAATGCTAAACTTTCTCTAATTATAGAAATTATTGAATATTTTAGAACAACAAAGAAAATAAAAAATCATCCCTCAATGACATTAATTAAAAAGCAAAGTCCACAAACACCTTGCTTTCCCCTTTTTATTTTTCAGACCCCTCTCTCTCTCTGTGATTTGAACAGTCATAGATATAAACCCTACAGGCCATTTCAAATGGCCTAGAGTTCCTTTTTCTTTTCCATCTTCAGCTATATATATATATGTACACATAAAAGAACAGCCTTTAGTTTTCAAAGCCATTCCTCCATTCATTTTAGCAGCTTCCTTGATTGATATATTCTGTTATTGCATGATCATATCATCATATCAAGTGGTACTAGAACTTGTTGAATATATGATTTCAACATAGAAATCATTTTGCATGGCTGCTGGTAATGCAAACTCACCCACCGCCATCACTTTTATTACAACCTCCTTCTTCTTATTCTTTTTCTTCTTCCTTCTTACAATATTTCCAATCTCCATGGCTTCAAGGCATCATATCATTTCCTCCCCAGTCTCATATGCTAGAGCTCCTTCCTCCTCTACATCACGCGGAGTAGTTGAAGCCGGTACTGAGAAAAATGTCATGGATCGGTCTGATGATCATACAAGAAGATCAACACAAGGCAGAGGTCTAGGGTTTCGGGTTCGTCGTGGGAGGCAGCCATTCCCATGGCAAGATAATATGTTCAATGCCGGTGCACATGAAGTTCCAAGTGGCCCAAATCCCATTTCAAACAGGTGAGCATAATGAGAAAGCCAGAAAAAAATTTGTGATCAGAGTAGATATTTATGTGAAGAAAGAAAAAAAAGAGCCATAAATATATATATATATATATATATATATAGTTTCTGGTTTTCTCCTTCTTTGTGGGTTGTATTTTCTGGCATTTAATTTATATATATACGGGGCTGTAATATCATCAGCACAGCTTAATTATTAGTTTTATGTCATTCTTAATCTGTTATTATTATTGTTTGTCAATAGAATCTTCACACAATCATTTTGATAATCATAATCTTCACGATCATCATTAATCATTAATCATTATACTGTTATTCCTGTTTTTTTTTATATATATTTATTTTCATATAAAAATTGGTGGATGTATCTGGCACTTCATTTATTTTGGCAGTCAGTGAAATAGTGAATGTCAATTTGTTAATGGATAAAAAACAAGCACAGATGGACAAAATTATTGCTTAATTGCATGACGGATGCGTCTACGTTCACCTATATTTATTTTATTTTTCTTCGTCAGTTAAGATCAGAAAAGAAAAGGAAGAAAGAACCGTTAGGTTTTTGAGAATTTTTTAGATACAAATGATATTTTCATCATTTTACTTCACACTAATCTAAACTGTCAAACTAATCTAAACTCTGAAAATGAGATTCGAATTCAGATACATTAAAACAACACCTCTATTCTAATCGATATGATTACACTATCTGCTCGTTTTTTGGGAATGTTAATGGAGTTGATATCATGTAGAACAGGATGAGCTAAGGATCGACATAATGATTCAGAAATTGCTATCGATTTGAGGCGTTGGAGGCTTTTGTTTGAGACGAGACTTCACTTCATATATGCAATTATTAAAGGGAAAATTGAAAGGCAAAAAAGAAAGAGTGAAAAAAAAACACAGCCTCCCCCAATCCCTATCACCATTGTTTTGCGTGTAAAGTGAAATGAACAGAGCACCAGGCATCCAAAGCAATGGTGAACATACAAGGCAGGGGTGTCTCTAAAACTCAATTCCCATAAATAACCCTCACGGCTCCTTTATTGGAACTACATTCCACATTCACACCCTTGGTTTTTTCTTGAGTCATCTCTTCCTTTTAAAAGCTACTCAAGCTCTGCTAAACCATAAGAGGGTGTCAATTAGTGCAGCTATGTGGCACACTGAATAGCTTGAGTTACAAGTCACTTATACGTCACCAATAGAAATTCAATTACACGATTGAAGGTCACTTTTACTAAAAATACATATGAGCATGCATGTTTACATCAAGATAATTACTCTTAACTAAAAAACCTCTGACAAACAGATTTTCAACTCTCATAAAAATGTAAAATTGGATTAGAAGAGATTTTAGATACAAAGATAATTACACTTAACAACTTGAACTACAAGTCTCTTGCACGCCATTATTAGAAATTTGGGTATATGATAGATTGTCGCATTATTATACAGTTCATGGGTGGTTTAGGTAGTTCACAAGCTATTTAGGGGAATAAATTGAACTGGATTTAGCTAGTTGAATGAGGGAGGAAGTAATCTACTAAAAAAATCTCTCAGAAAGCATGTTTAAGTCAAGACAGAGACACAAAGATTTCCCAATTATCCTCTTTAGAGAGAAAGAGAGAGACAGGCAGGTGATGCTAATGTCTATGGGAGTAGGGTTAGGGTGGTTCACTTTTGGAATCAAAGCATCATTCTGCCTTCACTTTTGATTTTGAGTGAGTTTATCACTTTAAGAAACTTTTGTGCCAAAGACTCAAGCACAAGCCAACCTACATAGCATGCACTATGCTCAAAAGATGAAAAATAATCAACCCTTGAAAACACCAGCAGTCAAGTCATCTAATAAAGAGATCAAAAGAAATGCTCCTCTCTCTCCTTCGATCAAAGTCTTTTCATGCCTTTCTTTATCATACGTGGCCCCAAACCCAAAACCATGGCATAGTATCAACACATGACATGCATACTGGGTATTTCTAACATGTTCTTATTCACCGATTTTCAGAATCGCATACAAAGTACCACTTGTTCCGTTTACAAGGGAGGCCAAGGTGAGGATTTGAAATTTCAAGCCTTGGCCTCGAGTGCGAGGATAGCTCCTCGCCACCACCCGAGTTTCGGACCCACCATCTACCTGCTTTCTATCTTTACAAAAGAAAACAGAAAGAGAAAACCTAGGAAATGGATTGCACTACTATTACCAAATATCTAGGTAACTATGCAGCTGTATACCTCAAGGTCTTGCATTTGATCTCACAGATGCCATAAATGGCGAGCTTTAAAAGTTTGTAAAAACAATCTTGAGAACACTTTTGTACCTCTAACAATTGCATGTAAAACAGTCCTTCATGTGATCCAATCCATGCCCCCAAATCATAACTTCGGCCATCAGGGTATTCATAGCTTTGCCAGTCATCCTCTGCTCCCTTTAACCCTACGTGGGAGGGGAAAACTAAGAGTCAATAAAATGGAGGAAAAGCAAAAATAAGAATGAGAACACACGAGAAATAAAGGGTACGTTCTGCTCTTCGCCAGCACAAAGTTGAGGGGACTGTATTGCAGAATTTATCCTCAAAAAGCAATTCACCGGACTTAATACTCCAAATTCGTAATTTGCAGTCCTCTCCGCCTAAAAGAAAAAAAATATATATATATAAGAGAACCTCAAAGGATTACACTTGCAGATATAAATGGCACGCTGCAATAATGATATTCACCTGACATGAAAAATCTCTCAGATGGGTCAACTGCAAGCTCCAAACGAGTATGGGAATTCACATGCCCCTCATAAGATTGTACTGCTCCTCTTTGGACCATACGTTGGTCATAAAGCTTAATCTGCGAAAACAAGAACTAGACAGAGTGACATTGACCAAAATCATTTCAGAAACCACAACAATTATAACCAGACTTGGGAGACTTTTTTTCTTTTCTCTAAGGATATATGTAAAGAATCAGCTAGTACCGCTTATCACTACCGAGACATGATCCCGGTATTTCTCTTAGACAAAATTGCCTTTCTAACAATGGCACACAATTTTAGTTGATTTCTAGATATCTGCTGTTTTGAGGGGAATATGGGCGTGTGTAGCTGAAAATGAATTCAACTTGCGCACAACAGCCATTAGAAAACCTTACTCTTATTCATACTTTTCGACTGTTACATATCTTAAAACCTGTGTTACTAAGCAGACATACTGAAAAAAGTAATATCTTAAAAGGGTCGAAATAATCACTAACCGTTCCATCCATGGAGCTTGCCAAGAAGTACTGGTCATCTATCCGAAGCGACAACAAACTAGAGTATCAAAACAGAGTGAGCAGAAGTCATGAAAATCATTAAAATGGACAAAAGAAACCTACTAAATAATAAATCCTTCTAACCTTGCAATAGATGAAGGCATTTTAGTAGTATGAGAAGGATGTATATTTACTGAATGCTGCACAGAGAATACTCAGATCATTGTCCATAGTTTTAAATTTGACCTAGAATAGAAAATACTCACCAAAAACAGTAGGGCTTGATGGAACAGAACTGCCCCAACAGCCAAAGACAATAATTAAATTAATTTAATTAAAAGAATATTAAGTTTTTATGTCAATAAAAAGAACAGAAAAAACTTTCGACTTACAGAACATCAAACTATCAGAGTACACTTTATAGATACGAGCTCCTACTAAATCTATACCTGTTAGCCGCTTCAAAACACTTGAAAATCTAAAGCAATGATTTATGCTAAATGGAAATAGTTCTTTCCAAAGGAAACAGAAATATAAAATTAAAGAAAGTACACTTGTTGTGTCAGCAATGAATTTCATACCTTCGAAGTTTGTTGTCTACATCTTACAAGATTGTTGCCGAAAGGTGAGTTACTAAATCTTTGTCTAACATTTCTTGCAGGAAACACTTCCTGTTTCTCACGCACATCAGCTGTTACAATCGTTCCATTTCTGAGTCCACATAGAACAGCATTTCCCTACAAAACATAAACAAAGATGAGTTTGGAAAGCCACTTAGGCCTGAAAATTCAGCCTTGAATAAGTTAAACATTAAGGTAAAGTTGCTAAGAGTCTCCCACAAACTTGACCAGAATGTAGCATCTGAGTACTTGATCATTAGATGCGGTGGCTACTAGAATTGGGTTATAACCAGTATATTTCAGTCAATTTTGAACTGTAGCTTTGGGACACAACTAAAAGCTGATTTCCAGCATGAATTTAGTAATTATCAACAGTTCCTCTTCAATTCGTTAACATATCAAAGTAAAACCAGAATATTATTATTCCTTAACTGGCTAAACCCTTCATTCCAAAGACACTTAAGCACGGGAAACTTTAAAAGCTTCCAGGAAGCATTAAATTAAACAATGGATTACCGAGTAAACAAGTTGTTGTGCCAAAACATCACTTTTACTGCGTAATAGCCATGATGCCCTCCCAGTTTCCAAATCCACCAAAGCAGCTCCCAGGTTGGTTCCTGTAACAATAATAATAATAATGTCATCTTGAACAACATTTACACCTCCAATAGAGCTGTTACCCTCAATCATATTCTGCTGCATACTACCAGCAATAGATACTGAAGCATGAAAAAAATCAAATTGCATGTTTAAACTGTAGGATTCTCAGACTTACATTTGTTTCAAGTACAGAGCCCATACTATTAAAGTTTGAATCAGTAAGAGGAACACCTGGCTAAATATATATATATATATATATATATAATAGGATTGTAATGTGTGCCATTGCATGCATGCACGCTTAATTTTTTGAATGATAGTTTCATAGTTTTAAATTTCGGGCCACCAATTAAATAACCACTGAAAGGAGAACGCTAAAGCTTATGACTAAAACGATTTAAAGTATGATTAGATAAAAAGAAAACGTACTTACCAATTACTGCACGTCTCCCATCAGCTTCACAATCTGCAGTCCAAATAGTGCAGTTGAAAGTTGCAATCTCATAGATGCTTCGCCTTAAGGTAAGCCTCTGTGGATCAAAATTTAGTAGTTCAACAAGGTTAATAACTACAAGACTTCCACCAGACCGCTCACATCCCAATGTTGATACCCTGTTATCTTGTGTTAAGGCTTCGCAGAGTAAACATTAATTCTTTCTTCAATAAGGCACATTCGAAATTGTTAATATAAATTTAAAGATAAGAAAGTATCGAGGTACTCTAAATGTTGATACCCTGTTATTTTGTGTTAAGGCTTTGCAAAGTAAACATTAATTCTTTCTCCAATATATACGCGTGAATACATAAGCATCAAACTAGCCATCTATATTAACCAGTAAGAAACAAATCTGATCTAATGCATGTAAGGATACAACATATGCTGGACGATAGATCCATCATCTCTCTCGTTCCCAAACGATTTTATACAAGATACATTAGATGGCATTCGGGGTGTAGCTTGAGTTGGTCTCCATATGTTCCCAGGAACTTCACTACACTCTAGTTGGCTTTTATTAAAGAGAGGCCAGACACGATCTGCCGTGCATTTCATCCCGAAATCATGACCCTCCCCGACTCTTCCAACTTCAAAAATGCTGCATGAGCATCATATTTCAAGGCACATTTAGTAATAACTTATTGAGAAGGTATAAATATATATATATATATAGAACCATGCAAAGGATAAGAATTACAAAAAGAAACATGTGATAAACACACCATTACTTGAATCACGGTAACAAAACACTATATTATGCAAATAACATGAGTTAAGATTCTAAATAGTGCAAAAGTTCTCATACTATTCTCAGACCCATTTTCAAAATCTTGAAACCCTATAAACAATCACTTACTCATGATACCATGTCTTATTCCAAAACTATTATTGATCTATCATAAATTTTGAGCATATATAATATTTTCAAAAAAGAAAAAAGAAAAAATGCATGCACAATTACATCAGACTGAAACTTTATTCTACCTTAAAGTGCCATCGACGCCACCTGCTAATACAAAGTCCGTTTCAGTTAGACCATCTTCTGTCTGTACACCCGTGCGAATCCGCTCCAAAGCACCATCACCTAACTGTTTTGTTCCTTGATACTTCCACACCTACAATTCACATTGATTAAAAAAAAAAGAGAATTTCCTGCAGTATATGAATTACAACTAGAAATTATAGATTTCCCGAACAATTCAAACACCTCATAAGTTGATAAATTCCTAAATTATAGGTTTCGGAAGCAACTTCCCTTCTTTTTCTTCCACTGGGAAACAAATTGTTGTAAAACATAATGGGCTAAACTTGAAAACCAGTGGAAAACTTGGCGTAAAATCTTAAGCTAAAGGCCAACATTAAATCAACATACCACAGGATGGGAGACTTGCGTCTTTTGGAATTCCTCGTTGAAGTTACACCTACCTTTGCTGGAAGGAATAACATTACCACACAACTCCCGGGCCTGAAGCAGCTTAGAAGTTTTTAATTTGGTTCTCCTACATGAGTTGGTCTCCTGCAACAACATGAATCAGCAGCTTCTAAAAAACTGGAGCGATTTAAGATGCCAGATTAACCAGAAAGAAAAATCTGCTACAACTAGGTGATTAATAAGCAACACAATAGGAAACTACATACAAATATACAATAGAGGGCTGCATACCATGTTTTAAAAAAATTCAATACTTTCTCAACAACTTTAGACAAATCTATGACGAAAGTCATTAGTATGATAAGCCAAGGCCAGAAGAAAAGTTTGCACTGCATGGACCTGACCATGTGACTATCTTACTCATTAAACCCCGTGAGATATTACTCTTCTAACAACTTTAATGTGCAAAATTGAGAATATTCTCAGCATGCCTAAACTTTTTTCAGTGAATGACATTAGCTCGATTTGAATGATCAATTGTAAGGGACATCCTGTCAATATGAAGTCAAAAACTCAAAACAAGAAAATAAGAACTTTACCAAAGCAAGTGTAACACAATTTTGAACTCCTAATCTATCCCCAAACCCAAAACGAAGTTGCAATACAAAATTAAGCAAAACCATCAAACATAGTAATGTTCTGAGCTCATTTAAGCTGAGAGCCATTAAAAATAACAAAGATACAAAATTTAGAATAGGCAAAGCTCTTGGAAACTTGCACACTTGGAAAATATTAAATTTGGATTCAAATGCGGAAAACTAGTGAACCTGGGGAAAGAGAAGCGAGTTGCACAGGCGGAACTCTCTTGTGACCTGCCGAAAGAAGTCGCCCAGCTACGGGGAAAGAGAAGGAGCACACGGTCGCCGAGCCGCCCAACACGCGTCCGGTGGACGCCGAGCCAAGCAAGAAACACACACGGATGTTGATCATCCCCGACAACCAGCTCGACGACACCAGGATATACCGAGACGCAAGGGACGCCCTCAGCGAGGGGGCAGGACGGAACCAGTCGGTCAACGACCACCAGTCGCACCGACCTAACCCTCGGCCGACAAAAAAAACAAGGCACGACCACCGAGGAAACAACACCGCTCGGTGGTCCCGCCCAAGCAACAGCCGCCGAACTTTCTCGATAAGCTATCCAATCCCCGTCACCGACTCGTCCCAGGAGACCGAGAGTACGACCAAATCAGCTCGGCAGCCTGGCAACAAGGCCGATCGATCACACCGAGAGAGGCAAACATCAAGGACTTCCCGCGATGACACCGAGCGGTCTACCCAACTTGGCCTTGCACACTGTCCACCTGAACCAACTCGCCAGAGGAGCACCGAGCAGTCAGGGCAGGGTGACCGACAGGACGGAAAATCCCAAGAACCACCTCGCCGGAGGGACGCCGATCGGTCAAGCCCAGTCGGCCACCGGAAAAGTAGCTATAGCGCCCGCCAAATGGAATGGATGCCGACCAGTCATGCCTGATCGGGCATGCCCATGCACCGAGAGATAATGGTGGGCAGAGCAGATGGACCGAGGGGCAAAACAGCAATCCAGAACCGATTCGCGCGTACGACACCTAATGGACCGAGTCCGGAGACTCGAAGCCGGGATGGCCCAGACAGCAAGACCAGCCTGGTCGAAAACCAGCCCGGGCCCCTTTATAGAACGAATCAACCAGTTCAGGGTCAATCGCGAGATAAAGCCCCTAAAAATCCCCTTTTACACTGGGAAGGATGACCCATGGAATCACCTGAACAACTTTTACTTGGCCATTGCTCTCAAAAACCTCGCGAATGAGGAACAATGTCTCATCTTCAGTTCCACACTGATTGAGGCGGCGATCAATTGGTTTTACAAGCTGGAGTTTGGGTCCATCGACTCTTTTGAGCAGCTCACCTCCACCTTCATGAACCAGTTCATGATACAGACTGATCGCCTGTCTTCGGCCGAAAATCTTTTCCAGCTCAAACAGGGCGAACATGAACCACTACAGCGGTACGTAGCAAGATTCAGTCACGAATACTCCCGGTGTGCTGAGATGGATGACCGAGCAGCCATCACGGCCTTCAAGGGTGGCCTTCGAGACTCCCCTTCAGGTACGCAGCTCACACCCAGGGCTGGACAACTTATAATGAAATTATGAAACAGGCGGCGGTCCATGCCAAAGCTGAAACGCTGAGCCAAAAGTCCAACGCTGCTAATTCGTATCAACCTCCCCTGGCCGACTCGGTGAAAATATACACACAGAGCGTCCCGGAACAACAGGGTTCAGCGCAGCGCCCACAGGAGCAGGGGCAACAGAGCTATGGAGGAAAACGGAAAGACTACCCCCACAGCAACAATCTGTACAGCCCTGGGAAGAAGGGTAAGAACCTGAATCACCAGGAAAGACAGCAGGGGGAGCGATCAAACAACGGGGAAAAACGGGTCCCTCGCTCCAAGTACGAGACCTATACCATCGTCAACACCCCCTACGAGAACGTTCTCTAGAACGTGGAGCATATGATCTCGAAGTCCACTTGGGCGCCGACAAAGGGCAAGCTTGGCAAAGACATAGGAATTTATTGCCAATACCACAAATACAACAGCCATAACATTGACCAATGTGTCGCATTCCGAGATCTGGTGGAGGCTCTAGCCCGAGATGGGAAGATCAACCAATTTCTCCAACACGCACCACCACCACCTCGCAACCCACAGATCAACACGATCTCCGGAGGACCATCAATTTCTTGCCCGCTCACTTCCAACCGGCAAAGAAGAACTTTCTACGGGCCACCAAACAGAATCAGCAGCTCTTCAGTATCGAAGAAGGAAGAGCCAAGAAAACAAACCGACTCGGTTGGGAACCCATCACGTTTTCCGAAGAGGAAGAGCGCGGGATCGTCTATCCTCACGACGACCCCATTGTCGTTATGGCTGAAATATCCAACTTTGACGTACATCGGGTAATGGTAGACACTGGAAGCTCGGTCAACGTCCTCTTTATGCAAGCTTTCAGGCAATTGGGCTTCTCAGAAGCGAGTCTGGACCGCTCCCCTACACCTCTCTACGATTTCACTAGGGACTCCATCGTCCCGCACATCACAGTCACCCTCCCTCTCTCCCTCGGAACACATCCCTGGAGGGCAACCGTGCTAGCACCCTTCTTGGTAGTGGACTGCCCCGCGGCTTACAACGCCATTCTCGGAAGGGGAATACTTAACCAGATGAAGGCGGTCGTCTCCACCCACCTGCTTCTGGTAAAATTCCCAACTCTTATGGGGATTGGCCAAGTTAGAGGGGACCAAATGGCTGCAAGAGCGCGCAACTATGTTACCCCGATCCAGCCACCAAAGGAAACCATGGCAGTAACAGAGTCCGCGTTCGAGGCTGACCCCGTCAGCCCTCAGGACGCGCGGAGGATACAGGATGGGCCGATTGAAGATCCTCGGGACCATTTAACAACACCACACCCGCAGCCTATCGAGGACGTCAAAGAGATAGTACTCTCCCACAACTTTGCGGACCGAAAGGTAAAGATTGGGACAACTCTTTCGCCCGACCTGCGCTCACAGCTGATTCGTTTCTTAAGGGAAAACTCTGAGGTCTTCGCCTGGTCCTACGCTGACATGCCAGGCATCTCCACCGACGTTATCTGTCACCGACTCAGTATCGATCCCGCCTACAAGCCTGTCGAACAGAAACGTCGCCTCTACGATGCGGAGAGGACCGAAGCTATGAAGGAAGAAATCATCAAGCTCAACACCATTCACTTTGTCCGAAAGGCCGTCTACGCCGCCTGGGTAGCTAACGTGGTACTCGTCAAGAAACCCTCTGGGGCGTGGCGAAGGTGCATTGATTTTACTGACCTGAACAAGGCTTGCCCCAAAGACAGTTTTCCTTTGCCAAAGATAGACCAACTGGTCGACGCCACGGTAGGACATGAGCTCCTGAGTTTTATGGATGCATACTCGGGCTACAACCAAATCTTTATGCATCCGGCAGATCAGATCCACACAACCTTCAGGACGGATCAGGGGTTATATTGCTACAATGTCATGCCTTTTGGACTCAAGAACACCGGAGCCACTTACCAGCGCCTGGTGAACTTCATGTCTGCCGACTAGATTGGGCAAACAATGGAGGTTTACGTTGATGACATGCTCATTAAGAGTAAATCAGCTGACTTGCATATCCCCAATCTGTCGCGGATGTTCGACGTCCTAAAACAATACCGGATGAGATTGAACCCGCCAAAATGCGTCTTCGAAGTTGGTTCTTGGAAATTCCTGGGCTTCATGATTAGTCAGAGAGGTATTGAGGCAAATCCGGAAAAAATCAAGGCCCTAGTCGATATGGAGCCTCCGCGAACCCAGAAGGAGGTGCAAAGCCTAACTGGCTGGGTCGCAGCCCTAACACGCTTTTTATCCAAAGTCACCGACAAATGCGTGCCTTTTTCCAAAACCTTGAAGGGCAAGTCCAAACACATCACCTGGACGGAGGAGTGCACTAAGGCTTTCACGGAGCTCAAGGATTACATGGGCAGGGCGCCGTTGTTGGCGAGACCAGACACCAGGGAAACCCTTTACATGTACCTATCTGTCTCCGCCTCTGCCGTCAGTTCGGTGCTAGTCAAATGCAAGGATGGCGCTGAGCACCCGGTGTATTATGTCAGCAAGGCTCTACAGGACGCCGAGACGAGATACTCTGACCTAGAGAAGCTCGCCTTCGCCCTCATTATGTCTTCTAGAAAGCTGAGGCCATACTTCCAAGCTCATTCCGTAACTGTGATGACCGATAGACCACTCCGACAAGTACTTCAGAAGCGTGAAACATCGGGTCGCTTACTCAAGTGGGCAATAGAACTCAGCGAGTTCGACATCACCTTCACTCCCTGCACCGCCAAGAAGGGGCAGGCCGTAGCGGACTTCATTTCTGAATTTTCCTACGTCCCAGCAGTGGCCGCACATGAGGTCGCACCATCTGCTCCCCCATCCATAACACATATCTTGGATGAGGAAAGTCCCCAGCTTGATCCTGCTCAGCCGACGTGGCTCCTCTATGTTGACGGATCGGCCTGCCACACTGGATCCGGTGCCGGACTTGTCCTTACCAGACCGGACAAAATCCGAATGGAATACGCCCTTCGTTTCCAGTTCAAGGCCTCTAACAATACCGCAGAATATGAGGCCCTCCTCGCGGAACTCCGCCTCGCTAAGACCATGGAGGCAAAACAAATCCAAATCTTCAGCGATTCGCAGCTTATCGTCAACCAGATCACCAACGAGTACGAGGCCAAAGACTCTTCCATGGCAGCATATAGAGCATTGGCAAAGTCTCTTCTCAGCGGTTTCCACCATTATGCTATCACTCGGATTCCACGTTCCGAAAATAGCCATGCAGATGCTCTAACCCGGCTTGCATCCTCCCTCGATGAAAAATAGAGTCGCAATGTCCTGATCGAAATTCTTGATCAACCCAGCACACAGGGCCCGACAGTTTGCGCAATCAACACTAACGACACATGGATGACCCCGTTGCTCGGATTCCTCACAAATGGAACTCTCCCTTCCGATAAGATCGAGGCCAAAAAGGTCCGGAGACAAGCAGCCTGGTATACACTCCTCAACGTCCAACTCTACAAGCGGGGTTTTACTCTACCTCTCCTGAAGTGTCTCATCCCAGAGGCAGGCCGGGCCATTCTGGAAGACATACATGGTGGCATCTGCGGAAATCACTATGGACCACAGTCATTGGCCCATAAAGCTTTCCGACAAGGTTTCTACTGGCCTACTATGCACGGAGATGCGGCAGAGCTGACCAAACGATGCGACAAGTGTCAACGGTTCGCCCCCTCCTTCGTTTGCCTCCAGAGAACCTCACACCCATGATCAGCCCCTGGCCCTTCTCACAGTGGGGACTTGACTTGATCGGGAAAATGCCAACGGGGAAAGGTAAGACAGAATATGCAGTAGTAGTAGTGGACTACTTCACCAAGTGGGTAGAGGCAAAAGCCTTGGCTTCCATCACCACGGCCGAGATTGAAACGTTCGTATTCCAGAACATCATCTGCCATTTCAGTCTCCCCCATACCATTGTCACGGATAACGGGAAGCAATTCGACAACGCACGCTTCCTTGCCTTTTGTGACAGACACAACATCCGTCTCTGCTTCGCCTCGCCAGCTCACCCTCAGTCCAATGGACAGGTGGAGGCCATCAACAAGATCATCAAGCACACGCTGAAAACATAGCTGGATGAGGCCAAGGACAGGTGGTCTGAAATCCTCCCCAACGCACTCTGGTCATATCGGACTTCGTACCGCACATCGACAAATGAAACCCCCTTCTCACTGACCTTCGGAACAGAAGCTGTCATCCCTGCTGAACTGAACGAAACCTCTTACCGGGTATCGACATATGAACCCGAACAAAACAACCATCAGATTGCACTCAGTCTAGACCTCATTGAGGAGCACAGGGAGCAGGCTAACCTCAGAAACATTGCCTACAAACAGCGGCTTTGTAACTACCATAATGCCAGAGTCAAACACCGGGGTTTTCAAGAAGAGGATTGGGTCCTTCGGAAGGCCAGCCTCGCCACCAAGGACAGCTCCGCCGGTACCCTCGGCCCAAATTGGGAAGGTCCTTATCGGGTCACAAGAGTTTGCCGACCCGGCACTTACGAATTGGAAGACTCAAACGGGCGAAAACTAGGCCACCCATGGCATGCCGACCACTTGAAGAAATACTTCATTTAGGACCTTGTATTTGCACCCTCATCTTATAACTTACTGTACTCTGCCGGCTATTGCGCCCGTTATTTATACACTCTTCTATTTATCTAGCTTTTGTAACCTAATATTTTGACTCACACAAACGAGTCGGGGTTCGGTCTTACTCGGCCTACACCCCAACACTTGCTATTTTTGACTCAACCTATCGAGTCGGTGTACAGTCCTACTCAGCTTGCACTAACATTTTGACTCAAACAGACGAGTCGGGGTTCGTTCTTACTTGGCCTACACCCCAACACTTGCTATTTTTGACTCAAACTATCGAGTCGGTGTACAGTCCTACTCGGCTTGCACTAACATTTTGACTCACACAAACGAGTCGGGGTTCGGTCTTAATCGGCCTACACCCCAACACTTGATATTTTGACTCAAACATTCGAGTCGGTGTATAGCCCTACTCGGCTTACACCAACACTTAGACTCAAACACGAGTCGGGATTCGGTCTTACTCGGCCTACACCCCAACACTTGGTATTTTGACTCAAACATTCGAGTCGGTGTATAGCCTTACTCGGTTTACACCAACACTTAGACTCAAACACGAGTCGGGATTCGGTCTTACTCTGCCTACACCCCAACACTTAGTATTTTGACTCAAACATTTGAGTCGGTGTATAGCCTTACTCGGCTTACACCAACACTCAGACAAAGATTGAAAATTCGCATAATTACTCGGTCTACAACTTTTGGTCATGAAAAATTTGATTTCATTCAAGGGTGCAGACCCATTGTGCTCGGCCTGCAAGAGCTTTACAAAAATTTGACCTATCGGTCGTCCCAACTATTTCTAACCAAAATAAAGGAAGAATTACAAGTGTCCTACACTAACTCCTCCATCTGCTGCTCGGCATGCACTGCTCCCTCCACCTCTGGCTCCGGCTCATTTTGAGGCTCTGCCTGGTCGGCTTCTGGCTGGGAACTCAGCAAGACGCCCTCTTCTTCCTCCTCCCCCGACTCGTCTTCAAACATCTCGGAAGTTATGTCCTGGCGGAGCCAGGGGGTCTTCACGGTCAAGCTCGGCACTCAGGGCGCAGTCGTTCTTGAGTTTGCCGAACTCCTCCGACGCCTTGAACTCAGCTACCGCCTCCTTCGCCTTTTCCAGGTCGGCCTCACTGGCAGACTTCACCCGGCACAGCTATTTCCAGTGCTTCATGCGGTCTTTCTCCTTTGCCTCTAGGCCGGCTTTCACCTGATCCTTGGAGGCAAGGTCCTCCTGAGTCTTCCACCTCTAGGTTTCCAACTTTCGAGTGAGGTCGGCCGCCTCTTTCATCGCCCTCTCGGCCTCCTGAAGCTTCTGTGTGAGCTCTTCCTGTTTCTTCCTCAGCTGGTCTTTCTCCCGCCGAGCAACAGGTACCCTCCTCTGGTTGTTCCCAAACTGGAGGTACACCTCACCGAGAGCCTGCACATGACAACCATTAGCAAATCACTCGGCCTAACATACTACACTTGCAAGATAAAAGCACTTACATTGCTCAGTAGCAGCAGGGCCTTCTCCATCCTCTAGTCAGCCGACTGGCACTGCATCTCGGCCAGCCCGTCCAAGGGCGTCGAGGCCCCCTGATAGACCCCGTTCAGCAACGACACCATTTGCCTCGGGCAGCAGAGGGTTGCTTCGGCACTCGACCCCTCGCCGATCGCCTCTCCATCTGTGAACACGCCGAGGTTCATATCCCCTCTCCTCTGGAGCATCTCCAGGATCCTCGCATCCAACCGAGGGGGGGACGACAGAGGGATGAACTCTGGGTCCGGCATTTTCCTCTTGCCCCCTATCTGCTCCTGGGCCGATAAGATCGTTTCAGCCTCCCTTCTATCCTTCGCCCGTCTGGGATCAGGAGACAGGGCTCGGTCTCCCTCCACGTCGCTCTGTTTTCTTTTGGGAGACCGAGCGGGAGGACTTGGTTGTCTCGGCTGTGAGAACTGCCCTTACTTTGCACGGTCGGACTGCTCGGGCTGCCTTCTCTCGGCTCGCTCTCTCTTCTTTTTGAGTAGCAGCTCCAAGAGCTCTGCCGCCTTCGATATGGACGCGGATTCTCCAGAGCCTTTGTCGGCCTTCATCCTCAGTTGCTCACAATATTTGTAAATCCGGCTACCGAGGTGATAGGGGACTGCAACACCGAGAAACAGGTCAGTACAAAAACAAACAAACAACAAAAAAAAACAAAATAATAAAACAAACACACCTACCCTCGTCGGTGTCAATGAGGCCGACCTTGTACTGGAAACCAAAAAATCGAAGGATCCGTCGGTTCCGGTTCAGGTCGTCCAAGATCTCCCTCACTCGGTGAACAACGATATTTTCTTCTGGAGAGATCTCTTCCTCGGGGAACAAACCTATACGCCGAGATTCTGTCAGCCAACATAATCATACTTAAAAGTATACAACATATCAACATTTACATAAACGGTCGGCCTATGCTACAACTATCCACCTTGAATTTGGAATTTGGATTGACAAGACCCGCCCCGATCCTCTCTGGGACCATATGGGGACGTGCCCTGCTCCCGTCTGACACCCAATAATTCATACCCATTTTGACCTCAAAACCTCAAATGCATAAATAATCAAATTAAAGTCATACATCGAATCCGAATTAAACAGATGTCAGACAAGGGATGAAATCCAAAATTACAAGTTGCGAGCACGACTCTAACATAAACCTGCGGGTACACCACCCAGCAGGGGTTCAGGTACGCAGAAGTAGATCTATGCCTCAGCCTCAGGTTCCTCCTCTACCTCAGTATCACGACCTGGAGGGGTTACCAAAAACATTAAGGGTGAGTGGACCGAAACTCAAGTTTATAAAATCATTTGATAAGTAAAACAAATAATTTACCCCTCCGTTTTCCAAACATGCATGCAACCGTATTTAAAATCATAAGTCATATAATATGAACCATAAGGCATGTAATAAAACCATAAGTATAATTTTAGTTGCTGCACTATACACTCCAATCCCGACATCCCTGATGTCTGACGTCCCTGACGTCCAATAAGGTCACTATCACAAGGCTACGCGTGCCACTCGGGTCTCAATTCCGAGTTCAATCCCCGAACCACGTTCGGGTACAGCATCCCCGATGCTTAGCGTCATAGACGCTGGACGTTCTAGACGTCCGTGACCTTTCCGGGGTACCTCATCCGGAGGAGACAGTATCATATGAATGGGATCTATACAGTGCAGTACCCAATACATTTTATTGATATCCACATGCAAGCATATATATACATAGATAGAATCCGAACCAATCATTAAGTTTCATCAGACGGGTCTCAAGCCCAAATACCGTGAAACGTGCCATAACCATATTTTCCATATCATCAAAACCATTATTGTTTTTAGCATGTGAATAAGTATAATAAACCAGAAAACATTTATGCACGCAAGGGTTTAAGAAAATGGCCCACTCACAGTACGATCCCGCGGTGAACCTGCGCGTACGAACTTGTACCGGGATTATCGTACAATTCTTGTCAGTCCAAATCACATGTAAGTGTCACTACAAGTCTTAAACGTTTAACCACAAAGTCCGAAATAGAAACCTGCTCGGGGAAGCCGTCCAACACGTTTCCCGAGGAAACCGGCCCTAAACTGACCCATCAAAAACTATCTCAGATCAACATGGTTATTTCACCAAAAATGTTCAGAATGATGAGAGGAATAAAAGTCATGTTGATCGCGATCAGAGATAAGCCCCAACGCGCCCTCACGCGCCGCCCAAAGTGGCTGCGCGTGAAAGTCACGCGCCTGACACTGTAGCTACAGTGTCAGCACCTTCACCCGTTTGTCTGTAATTCGGGCCTGCCACCCGCGGCTTGACCCGGTTAATTACCCATCAAATCCTACTCGATTTCAATCCAATTTGATCCTAACATGTTATTTAAACATCTAATTTAAGTTCTGAGTTATTAATTAGCCAAATCAAATCCTTAAATGGCCCTTCGACCAGTGATCAACCAAACGGGTCAATCACCAGAACTCACTGGTTTCAAACCCATTGTCCAATTAACTTCACAGGAAGTATAATAGGATCAAAACGAACCAAAATGAACAATCAATTGTGTCTGAAAGTACCTGAAGGTCGTCGTCCCAAGCTCTGCGATTTCCCTGAAAACAGCAGTCACAGTCCCAGCTCATCCGTGGCTGATGGCCTTCGATTTCGATGCGGTTGAGTTCCAAACACTCCCAGAAGACTAAACCAGGCCTTGGTTTGGTCCAACAGTCACCAGAAATCAAAACCCGATTTTCCCTCCAATTTTTCCAGAAATGGCTTCTCTGGTTTTCCTCACCCGTTCTCAGTTATCTCTGCATCAGAGTGATGTTCACACACTATATAATCAGTTTTAATTAATTTCAAGCCTTCCTAGAGGCTCGTGGGTGTCCAATTGTCCACTGAAAAATGTCCTCCGAAAAGCTTCAAACTTGAATTAATAATGGGGTTGTGCACGGTGGATGCAACAGACCACGATCTAAAGCATCAGACATTCCCAACTTTCCAGCACACAATTGCACAACCAATTGCACGATTGAACCACCGCACATGGTGGTGCCGCCCATGTCCCCCGCGGTCTGCTACAGTAACCAGGGCAAAAAGACCAAAATGCTCCTGGTTCACTAATTACCAAAATACCCCTCACTTCCTAGACCCGTAACTCAGCCATACGAAGTCCGATTTCGGTGTGCCGCCTGTCTACGACTCAGGACGTCGAGACCTACCTATCGGTCCTTGAGTCGCGTGAAAATTAATTGTCAAACCAAAAGTCAACATTCTCGCCCCTACCGTCAAAATTACGGTAATGCCCCTGAACTTCCGATAGTCATAACGTTTTCCCTGATCGTTCGAAATGGACGTGCCGCCTATCTATGAACTCGTGACGTCCCGAACTACGTCACGGTCATAGGTTAAAGTCCATTAAATCCACCAATCAAAAAGTCAACAATTTGGCCATACCATTCACAAGGGTAAAAACGTCAGTTGATACATTAAATTATAATATTAAAATCCTCGAATGTCCGGGGTGTTACATGGATGGTATTGAGGGTCCCTCGGTGTTCCCCTCCCAGTTCCCACCGACCAGGGAAAACTTTGTCTTGTATGATTTCTGCGAGGTCGGTATGTCCAAGATGAACTCCCCCCGTTTGCTCTTCTTGCGATGACGGACGAAGACCCACTCGGTACTCTGTTGTTGAAACCCGAACTCGTACAGATACATGAGTTGGGCGTAGGTCGGCTCCGGTTGCTCAGTCAACCTGAAGGCCGTGTAGGGGGAGCAGAGCACAATCCACACGTTAGGATTGAGCTGACCGAGTGCCACTCCCATCTTCTTCACCATCTTTCGCAACCAGGGATGCAGGGGAACCTTTACCCTATGGTGCATCAGCTCGGTATAGAACAACGCCATACTGGCCAGGGGATTACTCGATCTTTCTCCAATAGTCGGCAACCTCGTAATCACCGAGTCAGGCACGCCAAACTCGATCCTCATCTTCATCAGACCTTTCTCTGTCTCCTTGTTGACCATTTCGTCAATGGTGAAGGCAGCACGTTCGATCGGCACGGTCTCCGGGATTGGCTCGTCACCAGTCGATCCACCCTTCTTCAGCCGCACAACCCCCTTGTCTCGACCGTGGGTCAACTTCAATGCCCGGTGCACCCCCACCTTGACTATTATCTCGGCGTCCACAAGGAGGTTGCCACTACCCGACCTACCCGTCGGCTGAGCCTCTGCACAAGTCTCCGTTGTCCTACCGGATGACTCGGCCGTACTATGCGCGGACTGTGCCCTATTTTGTGTTTTGGCCGAGTGGGCCTCGTCCTCACTCCCCAAGACGGGACTGAGAATTTGTACACTACTATCTGCCGACTCACCATCCTGTGAGTCGTAACACTTACCCTCGGATACCGAGTCACTATCCACGGACATCTACAAAGAAACAGAACAAACATAACTCAGCGGACCGCCTCGAACCTACGATGATCTGACCACAAACTTCAGCAAGTTCATGACCAGTTCCTCACCAACACCCACTTCAATCGAAAAAATCAAGTTAAAGACATACTTACTATGTTTTTTCACGGCTGATTGATGATCGGAAATCGCACCCACCGCAAACACCACCGTCACAAGCTTCTCGAAAATCGCCTTCCTAGTTTGACAGAGCTTTCCCACTTTTCTCAAAAACACAAGTGAGCAAACCATTGAAAGTTCCCCATATTTATAGACATTTTGTACACAGACTACGAAGTGTCACCCTTCTCAGTGGAAGACACGTGTTGCAACCAATCACACCTACAGAACACGTGTCCCTCATCCCTCCAAAGCAGCCCAACCGTCTGTCCTCACCTCGACACCGACTCAGGTACACCGTTTGGTGTCCCCCGCTTACTTCTTCGGATGCCGTATACTTAGACCGACTCAGGTACACTGTTCGGTGTCCCCCGTTCACTCCTGCGGATGTCTTCCACTTGGACCGACTCAGGTACACCATTCGGTGTCCCTCATTCACTCCTGCGGATGCCGTACCCTTGGACCGACTCAGGTACACCGGTCGGTGTCCCCCGTTCACACCTGCGGATGTCGTACACTTGGACCGACTCAAGTACCCCGCTCGGTGTCCCCTGTTCACTCCTGCGGCTGACCACCTAGACCGACTCGGGTACACCGCTTGGTGTCCGACATCCCCATGGATGCCATGCGCCTACACCGACCCATTCACATCGCTCGGTGTCCATCCTTCCCGGCTATGGTACGCTCTTTCGTGACCGACCACACTCCGGTTCACCGAGAGGAGTTCCCTACAGATCGACTTATGTCTACACTATTCTTGACCGAGACTGTCTCGGCAGACTCTCCCACCAGGGGACTTGGGGGACTACAGGTATACTTCCCACTAGGGTCTGGGAAAAATGAAACAAGTCCCCGACCGAGAAATTCCACCTCAGTCAACGACTTGGGGACTTCTGTTGACACCATATCTGACCAGACCCACTGGACCTTATACTTGAAGCCCAGACTTCGTTCAAGGCCCAAAATCGTTGAACTCACACAAGCTCTAACCCCGGGCCCAATGCGGGATGCCACGTGGAGGTCTATCCATCCTCGATTTACGTAACACGTGTCAGCACGTAAATCGAGAAGCATTTGTCCCACATCGGAACTTTGGGAATTGAACATCTCATCTACCCATACATAATGGGTACACATTTCCCAATAAAGGTAACTAATATTTACTATTTCACAATTACTCTGCCAAACTTACCATTTACTATTTCCTCTTACGAACAACGTAACTGACTTGATTATCGGAGAGCCTTAGGCCGGCACCACACCGGTGCCCGTACTAACGGAAACCCGCGATCCGCTTGAGTTGACAGGTCACAAGAGGGACACGCGTCATTTGGTGATTGGGCAACGAGTAATCGACAGTTGGAACATTTAACGCTTCAACACCTACCATCTCCTCTAAGTTTTCATTTAGTGATTTCTCTCTTCTTATTAAGAAAGTGACATGTGTAAAATCAAGTGTTGGGAAAACCGGTATCTCTCTTTTGTCCGACGCCTACAACTTATTTCCTTAGTTATGAGTAACCTCCAAGTTAAACAGTACTCGCATGTGTGTTTTCCTAGGAAAATTAGTAAGGACATTGGGCATAGTTCCATCGTTTCCCGTGGACTGGAACTACGGATGGTAGCTATCATGCAAAAGTCTCTTGGCCGGATGTTTGCAAACAAAAAAACGAGGGTGGACTAGGGATCTGTGGGCTACACTCTTGGAATTTGGTCCTCATCACGAGGCATAATTAGCATATCTTCTCGAGTGATAGCTCTGTTGCTTTCTATATTTATTTCATCTGTTATTTAGAAATCCCAAAGTTTCTTTAACAAAAAGAGAAGAAACTTGGACAAAAAGAAAGGAAGTGTGTTGAACTGTACAAGTTAACAATAACATTGACTAAATGAAAGAAAGAAGGGCTCCGATGTATAGAGAGGACCTCACCATTTAAGAAGTAACCATAGAAACAATGGAACCCACTATATCCATTTCTCATTGTGGTTCACCTTCATATTTTTCGCGGTCTATATCATGCAAGTTAAACACCTAGACCAACTGGGCGCGCGCTTACTTCATAAAATATAGATGTTTCTAGAATTTTCCTTTTTATGTTTATTGACGTTACATCTGACCAAATAACGGACTTTCCAAAATACTACTGTTGACACCACATTGGCCAGACCGACTAGACCGACCGAGAGGCCTAGCCCTCTGCTAATACCACGTCGGCCTAGACCGACCAACCAGGAGGTCTAGCACCTCTGCCTTAAAGCCTATCACAAGGCCCAAGGCCTAAAACCTAGATTTTTCCTATAAATAGGGAGTTCCTCCCTCATTTTATGGATCTCATTCTCTTACTGGAGAAACCACTCTTTCTCTAACTTTGAGAGCTCTCCCTTTTCTCTACATTTACTTTCTATCTCTAAAAGGCTCCAAGCCTATTATATTATATAAACACACTATTATTATTAATGAGAGTGTGGTAACACCATGGACATTGCCCAATTTGGGTGAACCATGTACATACTTATGTTCTTGGGCGAGTGTGGTCTTCTCAGTCTAAGTTGGTACATTACATGCACCAACAATGTTTGTTCTTGAAATTAGGGGAAAATCCTCAAGATAGAGATATTGTCCGTTCACTGATTCGTGCTAGAATGGATAATGGCTCCAATATTTTTTCTATGGCAGGATGCATGGCTCCCCCAAGGTCCAATCATGCTTCATAGAGTGCTGAGATCGTGACTATTTGGAGCATTTGCTTTAATGCTCATTTATGTGAGGGCTGGGTGTCAATGGTTGGTGTTGGCTCTTGTCTTCCAATAGGTGTTTTGTGAAGTTTATAGGAGATTTATCCCGTCCCTTCTGGATAATGATTCCTATTTATAGGCTTTGGAGCCCTTAGAAAATTCTCTTGCTCTTCTACTTGGAATTGGATGAACCTTAAGGGCCCCTCTACTCCTGGGAAAAGTTCAGTTTAACGTGTTGTTGTTCCCAAGGAAAGTATCATTCTATGGTTTGAATTAAAAACCTTTTGGCTACTTTGGACTGAATCAAAACCTTTCCCCTCACCCATCCCCCCCAATATAACCAATCATGTGTTTTCTATGGTACCTCTATTGAGCTGTTGGACCACCTATTTTTTGAGTGTCCCTTCTCCTCTACTGTTTAGAGCTTTGTCATTGCCCGATATGGGCATCTTAGCTCAAGCTCCCTTGGTCGTCTTTCTTGTCAATCATTAGCATTAGTTGGAGAGGAAAATATCTCTTTGTGGTGTCAAGGAAAGTCGCTTTAGCATCCTTGGTTTACTGCTTGTGGAAGGAGAGAAATGCCCGCATATTTGGTGGGGCACTGCCACAATCCCCATGGTCTTACGCAGATAATACTCTCCATGGTGAGATTTCATTTAATGTAGTTTAATCCTTTCCCCTTCTAATTAATGTAACTACAACTATTTGTTGGAATATTCCTCTATGTTACTAGATATTTGCTTCTGTGGTTGCTTATGCCTAAGTTTTGGCCTCCTATGGCTTGTGTAATGACCAGTGATGAAAATATTGCCGGTTTCGCCGATATATCGCTCGAAATATCGGTGAAATTGGCTAGAAGCACGTAAGAGGGGAGGAAAGAAATTGAGCGAAGTATCGACATTTTTCCTTATTTTAAGCCCATTGATCTCCTTATTTCATTAAAATGATCGAGATAGGAACAAATTTCATGAAAATCGGACGTAAAACCATTGAGTTACAGTCGGGTCATGCCGCGCGGATCAAAAAACCCGAATCGCAGACTCGCGAGGTAAAAGATGACTGTTTATAAGTTCGTCTGTGTGCTTTATATATTATTTGGTTCCTTAATTTTCAATTGGGCTTGTTAGTTCAGTTGGTTGTGGTGCCTTGTTTTCAATTAAAGCACCTGGGTTCGACCCCAGGTGTGCACGAGGGTTCCTAATCCTTTTTTTTTTCTTTCCATTTTTTCCTTATTTTAAACTATATATATCATTTTTCCAATTTTAAATATATCAATCTTTTCCAATTTTTGAAAAAAGATTGCCTCTATTTTTTTTCTTTTTTTTTCCAATTTTAAATATATTTACTCAGTTTATATTTTTTTTCTTCCTATTCAAATTTTTTTATGCTTATTGTTATGTTTATAATTATATTAACATTCAATTATAGTAACTCACTTCAATTTATGTTTATGTTTAGATTTTTATATTACTAGTCATCGGCATAATCCCATTGTATCATATTATTCATCATATATTTATTATATCAAAGTCATTTTATAGTTTTTATTAGTCCTATATAACCATAATTGGGTACTTAAGTTTTTTCCAAAGTTTTTTTCCAAATTTCTAACTTTTAGACTTAATTTCCATCATTTTTGTTGACCGTAAACGATATCGATAACGAGATTTCAGGCGAGATATATGTAAATTTGACTAGTGATATATCCGTCGATATCGATATTTTCATCCTTGGTAATGACCCCTTCTAAAAATTCAAGGTATTTTCAAAAAATAAAAAAAGGAATGGATGAATTTACCCTCTCTTTATTAATAGTCCAAAAGTCAAATTTAATTTGGGATGTTCCAATTAGACCATTGAGTGTGTCTTGAATTCACCAGTTCGTAGACAAGTGAGGCTCGAAAAACGAAGATTGTATGGAAACGGTATGTCTGAACGCTAAGGGGCAATTTGGTAATTTCACTATTTACCCAACACCTTGGGTGAGTGCCATATGTTATTGATAAAGCCCAAACTACACATTAAATTAAATACGTAATTCGAGTATTATGCAATTTAAACCCTTTTTGTGTAGATGTAGTATTGGTAAATAGGGATCGTTCTTAACTAGGGAAATTAGGGAATATTAATAATATGTTAGTTAAAAAGAATAATGAATAATCAAAGAATAATGAATTAAATAATTAAATAATTAAATAATAAAGAATTAAAGAATAAATGAATTAAAGAATAAAAGAATAAAAGAATTAATGAATTAATAAAATAAAGAACAAAAGAATAAAAGAATAAAAAATTAAATGGGGGGTTTGAAAGATTGTAATCATAGAATAATGAAAATAAGTAAAAACAATTATGAACTTAATTCTACTTCTACTTTAACTTTTGTACAAGTGAACTTTCTTCAAACACATATTTTTAACAATACTCTAACATCATGCTCATATTCAACCAATCACGAAATCTTACCTTAATCATCTCAAATACATACATACATTTTTCATATTATAAATGCACCGAACAGCGGATTATTATCTACAATATGATTCACCTTAAGTTTGTGATTTAATGCACCGAATAACGATCAAACATTAAATCTCTTCAATTTTCTACTAAGTGCATCGAACAGCGGTCATAAACACTTAGCGTAGAATTGAAGTTTAAGCACTAAAACATATGAAGTAAAAGAAATTCAAAAAGTAAAACACATGGAGATTGCATTCTTACTTACAAATGTTAGAAAGAAAATACCAACACATATATTGAATTATAAGTAAACCGAAACAATAACAAGAATTTAAGTAAAGGGAATAAAATTACATTTTCGGAACTCAAGAACAGCTTATGATTCCGAAAGTGGATGGAAACAATGGAATGTTATTCATAAGGAACAGCGAACAGGGAACAGCGGCTGGAAGCTTATGAAGATGGAGGATGAAACATAAGAATTCGGACTTAAATTCCAGAATTATTTCGAAAATACTCGGCCTAGGTATTTCTTAAAAAAAGCATAAAAATGTGTTTAAGAGATCTCAAACAAAAATCACAAGAACAAAGTAAATAAGAAATGAAATTAAGAACTAACATAAATTAAGAACAAGAATTAAAAGAAAACTAATTAATAAGAAAATCTACAAGAAGTTAAAATGATCCCTAAAAATAAAAAAGAAAAAGAAAAAAGATGAACTAAAAGAAGAGAAGAATTAGAGAGAAATATTAGAACCTAAACTGAAAAGAGAAACAAAATGGAACAATTGGGGACCCCTGTTACATGAAATGAACCCCTATTTATAGGGAGAAAAAGATACCAAAAATAAATAAAATAAATAAAAATGAAATGATAAACAATGATGAATATAGGGATGGTTTGGGGCTGAAAAGAGGCTGGATTGTGCAGTAAATATGCACAAATGTGGGCAGTTGGAGCAGGGTAAGGCGTCGGCAGGGAGCAGCTGAAAAGAAGAGTAAAAGATCGGTAGGTGGCTGCTGACAGAGGGCAGGTGGATCAGTGCCTACTGCGCTGATAGGGGGCAGCCGCTCAGCGCACGAGCGCTGAACATGAGGAGCTGCGTCGGCAAGCGTGCGCCGTAAGGATGAAGACCATTTCGGCAGGCGCGCTCCGTTGGGCTGAGGCTGGGTTGTGCGAGTTGCTTAGGCCTTGACACGGCTGGTCGCGGGCCTGGCGAGAATTGGGCTGGATTTTCGCGCATGGGCTGGGATGCTCTGGGCTTGAAATTAAAGTGGATTTGGGTTGCAAAAAGGATTTTTGGGCTGCAAAAAAAATGGGTTGCAACTGAATTAATTTAAAATGTAAATTAATTAATATTTTCACCGAATTTCATCCATAATTTCTTCGTTATAATTCCGATTTGGACGTCAAAATACTCCAAATTACAAGCTTTATTTATTTAAACAAAAATATCACAAAATACATTATTTTATCTAATTATTTATTATTTTAATATTAAAAGTCAAGTAAAAGGGTATAAAATAATATAAAATAATGCTTATTTGAGGACCTATCAGTTATTCAAGGGGTGTTCTTGGTGATGACTAATTATCGTCATCGAGGAGTTTTTTAAAAAAAGGGAGGAAAAACCACCACCACGATCACTAGGGTGATGGAGTAAGGAGGAACACCGCCTAGGATGAAAAAGGGAAAGATTACAGGTCTTAACCAAAAACAAAAAAAGAATGAAGGGAGGGAGGAAACGAAGAACGAAGGAAGGAGTGAGTCGAATTGGGCCAAAACACGGTCGAAACACCCACCTACAAACTTGTATTTTCATTTTTGGATGTTGCGGCTTGAAATTAATTTCCCCACATCTTCCCTGGACCTATTAGACCAAACCTAGCCCAATTTCAAGGGCGTTCGATGCGAGAATGCTACAAGAATGAAGTTTGATCTTCTTCCAAAGTTATTGGGCTTCTTCCCTTGGGTTCAAGATAAAATTATTGGGTTTTAATAGTGGATTGATGTTTTTAGGTATGATTAGAATAGATTGGTTGTATTAAATGAAAGAAAAGGGTGAAAATTTGATGAAATGAGCTGGGTTGGGGTAAATCAAGTCGGGACCCAGTTGTAGAGAATCGGACCGACCGAAAGAGAGGAGGAAGGCGAATAAATGTTTCCTTACAATCGTGCTACATGGGCGTTGGCAAGATTCGACAACTGTCCACCGGTGCGTGGCGGCTCGTGTGGCGTCTCCTCGAAATCCGGTTAACATGAATGTTTCTCCTTTTGAAATTCTAAATCAATTGGTACAATTTTCGAGGATATTGGTCATTGTTACGAGGTAGTTTTATACATCTGAAGTGATGTTGTTGTTAGTTTACGTACATATGGACCTTCCGGGACTTCGGGAGGTTGAATATGGATTCATTACATGTTTAGGATGTCTGTGTGAGTATCGAAATGAATTGTGATATTGGTTTGTGTCTTCTAACAAGCTGAGATATCAAGTTTTACTATTTTTGAGCTCAGTGGGTTAGTGTGGGCGGTGATCAAAGGAGGACGAACTCTATTTGGTTTATATAATGAGATGATATGGCCAGTGTACATCACTTGTCTAATAGGTTCTCCAGTTGTGTTGTAAAGTTCTAAGGGTAATGTTGTAACTTTGATTTGGTTGTTGAACGGGTGCAGGATCAGGGATGGTTATCAATGTGAATTCGGAAGGAGTCCTGTCAATTTGGTATCAGTGCAAATCAGGTAACATTGTCCTGCGAATTTCAAAAAAGTGTTCAATGCATACCTATATTGTCCGAAAGCACTATGAGTGGATGTTGAAACAACCCGTCCCAGTAACCGGGATTAGATTAGTGGTTAATGATGGATTAGTGAAGATAATTGGTGATTAGTTGGATACTTTCGGATGGACGGTGAGAAATGATGATTTTGCCCTTGGAATGGGCAAAAATGTTGACTTTTCGTTCGGGCGGTCAAATGGACTTTGACCGATGACCGTGACATAGTTCGGGACGTCACGAGTTCATAGACAGGTGGCACGTCCCACTCCAACATCCTAGGAAAAAGTTATGACGTTCGGAAGTTCGAGGGCACTTTGGTAATTTTGACTGAATATGGGTAATGGTTGACTTTTTGGACGGCAAGTCAATTTCACATGTTTCAATGACCGTTGGGAAGGTCTCGATGCCCTGAGTACAACGACAAACGGCCCGCCATCATTGGACGTCAGACGACAAAGTTACAGGTCTAAACGTAAGAAGGGCAAAATGGTAATTTGCCATCTAAGGGCATTCTGGTCCTTTCCGTGCATAGGGAGGTGTGCCCAATAAGAGTGGGACACTTGGCTGCATTTGAAAGGGGTGACCACCAGGGTTTGGACACCTGCCAGGGTCTAGACGGTGGTAGAAGATTGTACAACCACCTTAATGTTGTTCAAAACGGGTTATGTAGTTTATACGGGTGGAAAACAGAGGATGAGTGTGGCCGTGAGTCTGAGTGCAATTCAACTGTTCAAATGGCCTCAGTTGCCTGTGGTTTGTGAAGCAAAGTGAGAAAGGAAGATGTGAGGAACATGATGATGACCACGACGGCCCACGACGGTGTGTGGCAGTGAAGAAACCGTGGAAAACCCGTGAACTCATGTTTGACAATTGGAATTGATAGTCGTGTTCCGATGTTTTAGCTCGATGAAGTTTATGGGAGATGGTTGCTAGAGGTTCAGAGATTTGAATGGGCTTGGTTCCGTGACCTACAAGAGACGGTAAGGTCAAAACCCGTAAAAGCTCAATTTGCAATTTGATTATGGTAAGTCGTTCTTTATAGCATAATACTCGTGTTAGTTGATTGAAAATGGTTTCTAGGAGCTCCAGGAAAGATTTAGGATCAAAACCAGAGATGATTGATGGCTGGAACCATGGAACCGTATGGAGGAACTTGACCGGTTCGAAAGAAAACAATTAAAGGTATGATGTTTAGCTTGGTTTTCCTATTCTGAACTCATGGATCTTTTAGAAACATTGAAATATGATTGTAGAATTAATTAGGTAGGAAAACGGACAAAACTGCACAAGATAGATCCTTGAACCGGCCACGCTGGTTCGGGCTGAACCGTGAACTGGTCAGACAGGGTCGAAGCAAGGTTGAAGATGACTGTGCTGGGTGCGTGGCTCCCACGCGCAGCCACTATAGGCGGCACGTGAGGGCACGTGACACTACTTTTGAGGATGGTTCCAACATGACATTTAAAGTATTTGATGTAACGAACATTTTGGCACTGGTTTCGAGTCGATCAGATATCGTCTCGATATGTTTCGGGATGTCCGAAGGTTTTAGGGCTCGATTAAAAATAGTTAAAAATATGGGGAAAATATGGAGCTTTAGTATAAGCTTAATGAAGTAGTTAGTGACCTCATTATGGAATTTGGACAGGTTTGGGAAAGCCGATGATAGTGGTTTGGCCGGGAACGACGTAAGTGCACGCGTATCGAGGCGGCGACATAACTGGTCTGTGAGTGGACCTTGGTTTCTAACTTATGATGCATGCATATATGTTTTTATATGTTTTCTATACGTGATTCTATGATTGAATTTATGATCTTGATGATTTACAGTTTTGCACGGTTTTCGAGATATTTATGGAATTTCACGTTTTAGAAGATTTCGACTGATCTTGTGATTTGATTATGGTTTTAATGATTTTATTTCGGGATTTGAAATAAGATTTGATTTCATGGATTTGAAAGGGATTTTGGAAAAGTGATTTCGGGCTTGGAGCCCTGTTTCTGAGATTTTGATAAACGAGCTTTCGATTTTGAAACTGGATTTCGGAAATTATATTTCGGATTTGGTTTTGAGGTTTGGAAAGGAAATTTAGATTTGGGTTCGGGATGATGGTTCCGGATGCTAGCTTACAGAATCATTGTTGCAAATTCGGAGATGGATTTTCTATGGTTTTCACTGTTGATTGAAAAATGGTTTTGGGTTTAAAGACTCGGAAAAAAAAAACCGCTGGATCTAGTTTTGAGTTTAAAGACTCGGTTGATTGATGGGGGGAGGGCCCTGGATTGATATGTTTTGAGTTTAAAGACTCGGTATATGTTTTGAGTTTAAAGACTCGGTGATTGTGATACCCCCTGAGGCCTGTGATTGTGTTTTGAGTTTAAGGACTCGTTGATATTCCGGGAAGGCCTGATTATTGCGCATGGTTTTGAGTTTAAGACTTGGGCGCACTTGAGATCCAGCAAACTCGCATGATTGATGTTTTTCACTGATTTTTCACTAGTTTTCAGATATTTTTGGGCAGTGGCCCGAATGATTTGGTTTTGAAGTGTTTTGGGACCGAGTTCCCGTACTTTGAGATTGATTTGGGGTTTTGGGCTGAGGCCCTGGTTTTGAACAACGAATTTGATTCGGGTTTTCAAGAATGATTTTCGTTAATGGTTTTCAATGTGAGATGGTTTCATACCATGAATTGATATGCATGCATTGGTTTTTGAGTGAAGGGTAAAAATGTAATTTCTCTGAACTGTTTTCTAAATTATTATTGATTTTTGTCCACTCACAGCCTTTTCATGTTTTCGATACCCTCCAGGTTGTTGCGGTGCTTTCTGTTGATCGAGAGGAACGAAGACATCACACTCACGATCCATAGTAGATTCGGCGCATTCTGGGAAGTCCGGAGGTTTTAGGGCAATCGGCTCGAGAATCTCTTGTCCGACTTACGTGCCACATGGAGGTTGAACGTCGGTTTAGCCTTTGTGTCATGCGTAAGTTAGACGGGAGAAGGATTTAGCCCTTAATCCCTGGGGATTGGGGGTGGGTCCTGTCAGTGGATGCTTAATGAAACGTTTCAAATATTTTATTGCATTATTTGATTTTATTTGGTCTAAATAAATGATTTTAAATGTGTTGGTGCTTTTTTTTTGGATTTAGAGTACTTATTTTGGGTTTCACTGATTTACGGACACAAGTTTTAAGCTTTTGTGGAAACAGTGTTTTGGTGTAATGAGTCGTCCTAGAAATTGGGGCAATTATGTAAAATAAGTTGAAAAAAATAATGTATTTTCCCTTGTCCGTATTAAGGGTCCAAAAGTCAATTTTAAATTGGGGAGCTTTTAGAAGTTCCAACTGGACTAATGCGTGCATCTTGAACTCACGAGCTCATAGAGAAGTAACATGCGAAAATCAGAGAATGTACATGTAAGATACATGTCGGGCTCTCCAAGGGAATTTTGGTAACTTGAAAACTAGGAAATTTTGGTAATTTCACTTGATCCATTTGGGTGAGTCACCAAGATTTTGGGCAAATGAATAAGGGAGTGACATGTGTCACTTTGGGAAGGCTGGGAGTGTATAGCCCCACCCAAGCAGTGTTTGATTAAGGAAAATGAATGAAGGAAGGAGGAAGGATCGTCCTTAGTTCCTCTCTCGATTGGGGGTTGTGGAAGCATGGAGGATAAGAAAACCACCATAGAAGGTTAGGTTGCAGGTTAGGTATGCTTACACATAAGTCTTGGAATAGGGACAAAGGAGGAAAGTGGACCCTAACCCTTAAAATGAGATTTTTCATTTTGGGTCGTGGGAGCTCAAAATTAAGGATATAAATGGATTCCAAGGACCTCCACGAGCAAACCCAGCCTAAATTAGAGGTTTTTGGACAAGGGAAAGCCACTGGAGTGAACTGGGAAGGTTGGCCGAAATTACAAGTCTAGTTTTTGGTCAAATTTGGAAACATCCACCCATGGTAATTGCATATACCTGCTTCTTAGTTTGATTAGATAAAGACGCATAGTTGGAACTTTGAAAACGAACGAGAAATGGGGAAAATAGAGGTGGGTTATGTTACCCGAGTGGAGGAGACCCAGTTGCAAAAAACTAGGTCGACTTATTGATAGGAGGTAGGCAAATGCGTAGCGACTGTAGCAATAATGCGCGTTGTAGTGACTCACCAGTCGTCCACCTGCGCGTGGTGGTGTGTTCAACGACTCCTCCGATTTCGGCCAACATGAATTTTAGGGTATTTGATGTTACATACATTTTGACATAGGTTTTGAGTTAATCGTACATTACTTAGTGATAGTTCTGTGTGTTCGAAGTGATGGTGTTTCATGTTGGAATACGTGTAGACCTCCTGGGCTTTTGGTTGTTTGAGGAATTATTCTTTATAATTTATTGATATCTACATAGGTCTCTAATAGAGTTAGGATATCATTTGAGGGTCGGAAGAGCCAGGTTTAGAGCTCTGATCGACTTGAGATGTCCGTTGATGCAACTCATCAGGGTTCAGTGGGTTGGTGTGGGTAGTGACCTTAGGAGAACGAAATATGTTTGTTTCACATTTAGTTTGTATATCGAGATAATAATTCTAATATGGTCGGTTTATATCCCTTGTTTGACAAGTTCTCCGGTTTTTTAGTCCCAAAGGTAGTTATGGAACTTGGAGGTTCTTGTCTAACAAAAGTAAGACCAGATATGATTATCAAAGTGATTTTGGGCAAGGTCCTATTAATTTGGTATTAGAGAAAACTAGGTAACATGTTCCCTAGAATTTCGAAAAAGTGTTCAACGCGAGACTGAGATCGTTCAGAAGCACGGTGAGTGAACATTTGTCATATAAAATGTGATGCATGCATAGTTAAATGTTTTAAATGTTTTATTGCATGAGTTTGATTGCAATGAGGTGAATAAATGATCCAATATGTGTTTTGGTGATTTTCAGGATTTAGAATATTTATTCAGGATTTGATTAACTTCTAGACAGAGGTTTTACAATTATTTTGTGAAAACAACGTTTTGAGCTCATGTCTGGTTTGGAAATGATTTGACTTGGATTTTGAGTCAAGGAATTGTTTGAAAGCAAAGTTTTGGCATGATTTGTGCCTATTTTCACTGTTGATTTGTTTGCTTGAGCTCTAAGATGTCCTTCATATGTGACTGGGCCCTGGAATACTACCCGGATGTGTCTGGGCTCGAAGATGTCCTCCAGATGCGACTGAGCTCGGGCATGTACTCGGATGTGTTTAATCCCAGAGGTGTGATGAGATCTTATTCTGGATGTGACTGAGTCTGAACATGTACTTGGATGTGTATGATCCTGGAGGTGTGATGAGTTCATGTTCCAGATGTGACTGAGCCCAGCATGTGCCCAAATGTGTCTGATCCCGAAGATGTGATGGTATGATGTTTCAGAGGTAAGTAAATCCTATGGAGATTCGTGCCCAAGGAGGCCATGCGATATTATCTCTATGTCGCTGATTACTCAATGTGTTTCCTAGGCAACGACCCACTCGGACGTTGTAGGTACGCTACAGGATCCTGAGGTTCATTGAATGTTGATGGAATTGATTTGTAACATGCATGAGTAAATTACAAGGATGAAATTTGTATAAGAGGGGAAGATTGTAACGACTCGTCCCCCAAATTAGAGCAATTTTAAAATTTAATTTGGAAAAAGTATTTATTTACCCTTGTTTGTATTAAATGACCAAAAGTCAATTTAAATTAGGGAGATTTTTGGAAGTTCCAATTGGACCGATGCGTGCGTGTCGAGCTCAGGAGTTCGTAAACATGAGGCACGTAGAAATCGAAGATTGTATGTGTAGGACATGAGTCAAACTATCCAAGGGCATTTTGGTAATTTGGAAACTAGTGATATTTTGGTAATTTCATCTGAGTTATTTTTGTGAGTCAACAGGGGCACGCATAAATCAAAGATTGTATATGTAAGATATGGGTCGACCTACCCAAGGGCATTTTGGTAATTTGGCAACTAGGCACATTTTGGTAATTTCACTTGAGTTATTTTTGTAAGTTAGTGGGTTTTTGGGTGAAGGAGTAAGGGAGCGACGGGTGTCACTTTGTGTAACGACTCGTCCAAGAATTTTGGGATTTATTAAGAATTAATTGAGGATTAGTGAGACTAATCAGGACTTATTCGAGGATTATGGGACGTTCGGGGTGAAATTACGATTTTGCCCCTAGACGAGGGCAAAAAGTTGACTTTTGACTCGAGAGGTGCAATACACGAGGACCGTTACGTAGATCAAGTTGATATGAGTCCGTATACAGACGACAGTCGAAATCAAACATTCAACGGGAATGTTACGGGTCATAGACGTTTTGGTACTATTGCATGTTTTACGAGATGAGTGTCTTTTGTCTTAAGTGGGGCCTAGATATTTTGAATAGGCCCAATGGATAAGTGACATGTGTCACTCATCCATTGCTTCCCATGTTACGTACATGCATATGATCCCATTTCATCTTCTTTGTTCTCCCAAGCCTGAAACCCTTAAACACGAACACCACCCACCCCCAACCTTCATCCCCTGTGTGGTCTGAGAGAGGGAGAGTGAATGTGAGGCTGAGACGGCGACTGTGAGGATGACTGAGCCATCGTGGACGATAGAGGAAAACAGAAACCAGATAAGCCTGAAGACCCATTTTTAATTTTGAAATTCGAAAATCCGACTTGGACGTTGAGGGTGTTTTTCGATGATTGATGGCGTTTATTGAGCCTTTGCGAAGGTCTAGGGATCGAAAGGAAAGAAAATGGACGACAGAGCAGCTCAGGCAGGGAGCTGGAAAATTAGGTTGTGAGGATCAAATCGAATAGGTAAATTCCAGGCCATTTGTGTGTGTTTTGAGTCCATAGATCGAGTCCTTAGGTCCAGACGATCATATAGGAACCAACGAGATCAAAATCGGTGGTTAGACGTGGAAGAACGGACCAGGTCGAGTCCGTAGGTCGCCTGACCCAGTTGCAGAGATTTGTGTTGACCCAAATAGAGGACATGGATGAGATGACATCATCAAATGACGTTGTCATGTCAGACCTGACATGTCAGATGTCAGTTGACGTCACTACTGACGCTAGCGATGACGTCAGGCGTGGACTTTGACCGCTGACGTTAGCATTGACTTTTGACCAACCACCTTTGACCCGTGCGTGGGGGCTCATGGACACGTATTTTGAGGTAGAACAAGGACGATTTTAAAGGTTTCGATGATACGAATCCAATGGTGGTGGTTTCGAGTCGATCGAAGATCGTTAGGTTGGTCAAATTGGGGTTAAAGCCTAGGGTCAGCTTGTCCAGGACACGTTGACTTTTTTGGGAATGTTGGGGGTTCTTGATTTGGACTTATCTAGGTGTGTAGTAACCTTTGAGTGTGTTTTGGACAAGTTTGGATGACCTGGAGAGGTTGGATAAGAGCAGAGAGGCTTATAACACGCGGATCGAGGCATAACTTGGACAATCTGTGAGTGGACTTTGGTTTATGAATATGATGCATGCATAAATATTTTATATGTGTTTATGAACATGATTTTAGATTCCATGAATGCATGCGATTTAAATATGAATTGTTTGGAATTTTCGTAACAAATGCGTAATTGTACGTAGTTCGAGATTTCTATTTTATATAATGGGCTTCGACCGAGTATACTACGTGCATGTGTTTTATGTGATTTCGATGGTTTCACGGAGAAGCGTGAAACTGAGGAACTGATTTACAGTTTTAGAGGATTTCACGGAGATGCGTGAAATAGAGATTCGGGCATGAGTCCTAGTTGAAAAACCTTGAATTAACGTGAAGTTAGGGATGATTTGAAAATGTTTTGGAAATGAGAAATGGTTTTCAGATTTGGAAATATTTTTCGGGAATATGACCTAGTTGATTTGAGGTTTGACTTAGAGTATAGTCAAACTTGAGATAAATCGGGCTACGACCCAGTTACGAGATTTCAAAAGATATTTCGGGCATAAGACCCAATTGCGAATTTGACAGGATTCGAGGAATCCTGGATTATATTTCGGTCATGAGACCCAGTTGTAAGTTTGATAGGATTCGAGGAATCCTATGTGTGTGATGCTACGGGTTAGAGTCCCGAACGATCGGGTTTGAGACCCGGTCGATGATGACATTCGGGTTCGAGTCCCAGGTGATATGACTCTCACCTCCGGACTACGAATGCGTTCCTTCTAGAGAGATCACGATGTCGAGCAGTAGTTGGAGGCTATAGCCGAGGGAGGCTCGACTTAGGAGTGCCCATGTTATTCTCTGAGATCGATCGGTGATGTGTTCACGATGATCTAGAGATGGTCGCAGCGGGTGATGTGTTCACGGCGACATGCTAGAATTGTGAGCGGTCCTGAGCTTTTTGCACATGTGCTAGGATTGGAATCGTGACTGACATTGAGGATGATGATAATGGGCAGAGATCCTACATGGTTTTTATTTGGGCTGTGACCCCGTACTTGTTTTCTATGACTTGGTTTTGGGCTGAGGCCCTGTATGATTTGATTTTGGGGCTGAGACCCTATTGAGGTACTCGCTTCGATTGAGAAGCATTTTTCACTGGATTTGAATTAGGAAACAATACGTCTTGCTTCCGAGAAAGTATATGAAAGGTTGTTTTATGATGCATGCATATTTTTACGTGAAAGGTATAAATATATTTTCGACAAACTATTTTTATAAACTATTATTTTTGTTCACTCACAGCTTTTATGGTTTTTAATACCCTTCAGGTTGATCATGGATGCGGGCTGTAGCAGAGATCGAGACATCACATGCCACCACAGATCCTAGCGTACTCTAGATAACCCCGAGAGGGTGACGTGTTTATCCCTAGTTTGGCATGCAGTGTCAGATGGGAGCAGACACATCCCACATTAATCCAGGGGGATTGGGATGGGTCCAGTCAAAGTGGTATCATAGCATGAGATTTCTCTTAGAGTGACGCGCAGGTGGTGGATGTGATGTCTCTGCAGTGGTAACAGCCCGTCATCAACCTGATAGTTGAGGTGAGAGTACGAGGATTCAGTGGAATCGAACCCTGGTTAGGTTATGTTTGGCACGTGATGCGATGGTTTTAGGTTCGATTGGCATAGGATATCGTATTTTAGTGAGGTTTGATCCCGAGTACGATCGATGTTCATATGAATCCAACGGCTTAGAGTCGTAGTGTTACTGGTGGACTGGGTCCCAGTATAATGACGTTGAGAGTCAGACCATTGGGTGGTCATGTCAGATAGGGGATTGTGTCACAGAGTACAGTGGAGGTCGTGGACGACCCTAGTTGCGACTGTTGAGAATTGGATGGGAACGTTACGAGGGAATGAAAACCGAATATATCCTATTTGGCATGATTTGCCATGGTTAGTGTGTTGAATCCCAGAGTGATTTTGATTGGCAGGTGATGCCACGGTATAAATGTTGTTTGGTATGGTATGCCATGATTGTGGCTTATCGTGGTTAAGCAGTGTTAGACACTGAGTAGGGCCAAGTTTCTTGTGAGCCCAGCGGCTAGAAGCTGTAGAATTACGAGTGGATGAGATCCTTAAATGGTAGATACTAGTCGGTTAAATACCAGTTGTATGAGTATAATGACTCTTCAGAGTTGAGAGCGATGGATCGGTCAAGATGTCAGGATGGACGTGCTGTAGTGAGCAGCCAAGTTCGTGATAACCCTAATTTGAGATTGATTGGACATGTTATCAGGAGAGTGGTACTTATGGACCTATCAGGGATATTTCGAGTTTAGTGGTTGGTGCCTGCAATGAGTTGACCGCATCGGCAAGGAGTCTCGATAACGGAGCGTTTCTGGGATTAGTTTGCACGCGGTTGTGTGAGAAGTTGCTATCGATAGATGTGGACGAGTCTTATCGAGTTGGATAGGCTCATGTTACAGTGACGACTGAGACTATGGAGATTCTCCAATCGCGACGATGATACGGAGGTGTGTGAGTGTTGTTCAGTACGAGCAGAGATTTCTGGATTTGACTCGGTTACAACTGAGTGCGGTCACAGAAGGAGATGTTGTGCTTTGGGTGTTGGCGAGTGTACCGCACTACCTCAGTGGAGGTGACCGAGATGAATGGGAGATGCAATGCCAATAGTGATCACATGGTTCTGAATGACACTGAGTGTGTCGGAGTGATGTAATGCCAATGAGGGATTGGATTGTGGCCGGGATGGTAGACATGCCCTAGAGTGGCAAACATGTGAGTTCAGTGGGAAATGAGCGGTACGGAGAGGATCCCGAGTGACTCAGTGCGAGGCACAAGGTATACCTAGTTTGGTGACTAGTTACCTAGTAACGCGAGACTTGAGACACGAGGGTGTGCTCAGGGGTTGTAATCATAAAGGTTGAAACGTGAGAATCAGATAGTCGTCATGTGCTACCTTTTAAAAGTGCATAAAAGGTTTAAATGAACATGCTAGTTAGATTGAGTTTAAAGACACGCGGATGGATGTTCGAATGAGTTAATGACTTGAGAGTCCAGTGGGAATTGGTTTTGGTCGACTGCGGGCAACCATACCTCCTGAGTTTCAGATAAGCTTGTTTGAGGAGAAATCTGATTCATGAGACAGGATCATCAGAGTGAGTCCAAGGTGGACATGACATAGTAATCGTACAGGGTCAGTTGTCAATTGTATGTTGCACTCTGTAGCCAGGTCCAGCAGTTGGACTTGACACCCGGGTTGCTAGAGTGTTTGAGGATGCTTCCAACATGGTTGCAACTTCTCTTGGTTACAAAGTTGATAAGGGGGACTTCTAATTGTCTGCTCTTTAGCAGGCGATGCTTGGTGTTTACGCTTCCGCAAGATGACGTAGGATGAATTTTGATGTCATCGTCTTGGATCATCCTTAATTTTTCCCTATGTGAAAATTTGACGAGGAGTGATATGACAAATAAAGGGTTCAAAGAGGGTGTAAGACCCTATTCTCATACTTCGAATCATTAGCTGAGAGAGGGCTAATGTGGACCCACCGGGGATCGAGATGATGGAGAAAATCGTGTTGGTCGTAGATCGAGTAGATCGAAACGAGTTGGATCGCAGGGATGATGAGGCTAAGATAATACGAGACAGAGGTTGGATATGAGGATAGAGATTGTGATGGATTGATGTTAGTTTCATGACGAACGGTTGAGGTCTGAGCCGTGTTCGGAATGAGGATTAGTATGTGGTTGGACTTTGCCAGAGTGCAGTCCTTGAATAGGCCTGGGTAGTTCCCTAATGATTGATATGATGTGGGTGCACCTGTGAGCAGTGTAAGTTGGACGATGGGATTAACCACAGTTAATCGGTATGTTTGGGTTTGGAGTTACCAGAGATGATGAATGTTTTATCTAATGGATGGAGTCTAGGATAGACAAGAGATAGTAATCGGATTGGATCCGATGGGGACAGTTCGACGAGGACTATGATCAGACATGGTCTGACATAATGGTATGTTGACTGGACGTCGAATACTGTGTGCTAGAGTAGAGTGGATTGAGAGAGTTCAAAGATTGTATGAGCAGAGAGCTCAGGTCCATATGGGCTAGAGTAACCCTAGTGATTATGCATGTACTTACCTCTGCTAGCAAGTATTCAATGGGGTCTAGATACGTTCTGAAGGTATCAGGAGGACGAGTGAGATGACGATTGGTGTATCAACAAGGTGAGCAATGTGTCAAGTTGAGACTCGAGACGAGTCAGGATTTCAGCGTAGGTCGTTGAGTGACATGATATACGATGTAGGGACTCGAGACCGAGTCGAGATTAGAGTGGCGCAACGAAAGTGCAATGGAGCCCGGAATTGCTGGTTGGTCACGATAGTTGTCATTGGGATTGGCTTCCTTATGAAGTCGATCTGGCATATTGTGGTAATTGAATAAATAGGTATTTGATAGGTTTGGATTGGTATGTAGTGATGAGACTATAGTGAGAGTTAACATGAGTATGGGAAAATGAGAGAGTTGGCTGATGTGAGTACCAAGGCCGATAAATGCCGCAGATTTGAGTATGGCCTACGAGGTGAGAATCGTGCCATTGTGATGACAAGATCTAGAGGATGTTTTTCGGATCAGATGCTAAGTAGGATATCAGCTTCGATTATCAGATGAGAAGAGTCGTCAGGCTGAAAAGCCAACTTTGATGTCAGCTTAGTATATCAGACTTGTCGGAGTGCATGTGATTTTAGATGCATATGATGCTTGCACAAATCTTTTATATGTGTTTATGAACATGATTTTAGATGCCATGAGTGCATGTGATTTAAATATGAATTGTTTGGCATTTTTTCGTAGAAAATGCGTTATTGCATGTAGTTCAATATTTTTGTTTTATATGATGTTTGGGCTTCGACCGAGTATACTACGTGCATGTGTTTTATATGATTTCAATGGTTTCACAGAGAAGCGTGAAATCGAGGAACTGATTTACAGTTTTAGAGGATTTCACAGAGATGCGTGAAATCGAGATTCGAGCATGAGTCCCAGTTGAAAAACCTTGACTTAGCGTGAAGTCAGGGATGATTTGAAAGTGTTTTGGAAATGAGAAATGGTTTTTCGGATTTGGAAATATCTTTCAGGCATATGACCCAGTTGATTTGAGGTTTGACTTAGAGTATAGTCAAACGTGAAATAAGTCGAGCTACGACCCAGTTACTAGATTTCGAAAGATATTTCGGGCATGAGACCTAGTTGTGAATTTGACAGGATTTGAGGAATCCTGAATTATATTTCGAGCATGGGACCCAGTTGTAAATTTGATATGATTCGAGGAATCCTATGTGTGATACTACTGGTTAGAGTCCCGGATGATCGAGTTAGAGTCTCGGTCGATGATGACATTCGGGTTCGAGTCCCGGGTGATATGACGCTCACCTCCGAACTGAGGATGCATTCCTCCCAGAGAGGTCACGATGCACTGCATGTTGTCGAGCAGCCGCTGGAGGCTATAGCCGAGGGATGCTCAACCTAGGAGTGCCGATGTTATTCTCTGAGATTGATCGGTAATGTGTTCACGATGATCTAGAGATGGTCTTGGCGGGTGATGTGTTCATGGTGACATGCTAGGATTGTGAGCGGTCCTGAGCTATTTGCACATGTGCTAGGATTGGAATCGTGTCTGACATTGAGGATGATAATAATGGGTAGAGATCCCACATGGTTTTGATTTGGGCTGAGACCCCGTACTTGTTTTCTATGACTTTGTTTTGGGCTGAGATCCTATATGATTTGGTTTTGGGGCTGAAACCCTACTGAGGTACTAGCCTCGATTGAGAAGCATTTTTCACTGAATTTGACTTGGGAAGCAATACGTCTTGCTTCCAAAAAAGTATTTCAAAGGCTGTTTTATGATGCATGCATGCTTTTACATGAAGGGTATAAATGTATTTTCGAAAAACTATTTTTATAAATTGTTGTTTTTGTCCACTCACAGCTTTATGGTTTTTAATACCCTTCAGGTTGATCGCGAATGCAGGCTATAGCAAAGATCGAGACATCACATGACACCACCGATCCTGGCGTAGTCTGGATAACCCCGAGCGGGTGACGAGTTTATCCCTGGTCTGACACGCGATGTTAGACAGGAGTAGGCACATTCCACGATAATCCAGGGGGATTTGGATGGGTCCTGTCACTTTGGGAAGGCCAGGAGTGCACAACACCGCCCAAATTTTATTCGATTAAGGGAAAATGATGAAGGAATGAGGGAGGATCCTCCTCGGTTCCTCTCTCAGTTTGGGGGTTGTGGAAGCCTAGAGGATAAGAAAACCATCATAGCAGGTTAGTTTGCTTGCACATGAGTCCTGGAGTGGGGGGCATGGATGAAAATGGGAAGGTGGACCATGACCCTTAAAATGGGATTTTTCATTTTGGGTGTTGAGAGCTTGCAATTAAGGACATAAATGGATTCCCATGACCTCCACGAGCGAACCCAGCCTAAATTTGAGGATTTTGGACTTGGGAAAGCTACTGAAGGGAAGCGAGAAGGTTGGTCAAAATTACATGTCTAATTTTAGGTCAAATTTGGTAACATATTCCCTTAGTAATTGCATAAACCTACTTCTATGTGTGATTAGATGAAGATTGATACTTGGAACTTTGAAAACGAACGAGAAATAGGGAAACTAGAGTCGGGTTATGTTACCCAGTTCATGACCCGGTTGCAGGAAATCAGGTCTACTTGACGAGAGGAGGAAGGCGAGTGGCGTAGCGACTATGGCTATAGTGCACATGGATAAGACTCACCGGTTATCCACCAGTGCGTGCGACAGCTCCTTCGATTCCAGCCTACTTGAATTTTGATGTATTGATCTTACATGCATTTTGGCATAGATTTTGAGTGAATCGTATATTAGTTAGTGGTAGCTCCATGTATCTGAGGTGACGGTGTTGCACATTGGAATATGTACAGACCTCCTAGGATTTTGGGAGTTTGAGTAAGGATTATTTATAAGTTATTGATATCGAGATAGGTCTTGTGAAGGGTTGGGATATCATTTAAAGCTCAAAATGAGCCGGAGTCAGGTTTAGGGCTTGGATCGACCTGAGATGTCAGGTGATGAAACTCTCCAGGATTAGTGGGCTGTTGTGGGCAGTGAACCTAGGAGGAATAAATATGTTTGGTTCATATTTGGTTTGTATATCGAGATAATGATTCTGATATGATCAGTGTACATTCCTTATCTAACAGGTTCTCTGGTTGTCAAGTCCCAAAGATAATTCTGGAACTTAGAGGTGGATGTTAGATAGGAGCAAGACCGGTCACACTTATCAAAATGATTTCTGACAGGGTCTTGTCATTTAGGCATAGGCCCTGTTTGAAAACACTTTGACTTGGTTTTGGGTCAAGTATTGGTTGAAAAACAAGGATTTGGTTTCATTTGTAACTGTTTCCACAGTTTATTTTACGCTTAAGCCATGATATCCACCTCTAGATGTGACTAATTCTGGATATACCACCGAATATGTCAGACCTTGGGATACCCTGATTTGACTCGGAAGAGAGTTTAAGGATTCATTCCCAGGGAGGCTTGATATGGCTCAGAGGAGATTTTAAAGACCTGTGCCCGTGAAGGCCTGCTTTGGCTCGAATGAGAATATGAAGACTCATGCTCAGAAAGGCCTAATTTGACCCGGAGGAGAGTTTAAAGACTCGAGTCTAAAGAGGCCTGATTTGTTCTAGAGGAAGTTTAAAGACTTTTTCCCGATGAGGCCTAATTTGACCTAGTGGAGAGTTTGAAGAATCGTACCCAATGAGGTCTGGTTTGATGTGGAGGAGAGTTTAAACACTCATGCCCGGGGAGGCCTTATATGACCTGGAAGAGAGTTTAAAGTGTAAGACCCGTGTCCTGGTGGGAACGGTGAACAATCTCACATTCCTGCGAGGGGGAATGGTATGGGAGAGGTTGGTGGTGTGCCTTAAAGGTGTAGGCACACACCTATCTAGCACTAGGCCTTCTAGGAGCTCACTGGCTTTGGATTCCGGGGGAACTCCAAAGTTAAGCGAGTGGAGGCTGGTGTAATCCCATGATAGGTGGCCCACTAGGAAGTTGCACCGTGAGCTCCCAGGAACAAAACCTTGCGGGCGCAAGTGTGCCCAAAGAGGACAATATAGGGTTAGATAGAGGGTGCCGCTGCACAACTCTGATCTAAACTAGGCCTTTTGGGAGCTCAAGTGGCTTTGGGGGGGGATTGGAACCCCAAAGTTAAGTGAGTTGAGGCTGGTGCTATTCCATGATGGGTGACCCCCTGGGAAGTTGCACCATGAGCTCCCAAAAACAAAATCGTGAGGGCAAGGTCCAAACCGAACAATATGCTGCTAGATGAGTGGGGTCCTGACCGAGGAGGGTCGGGTCCTGACAATTTGGTATCAGAGCCAGACCCCAATCGGGAAGTGTGCCAACGAGGACGCTGGGCCCTAAGGGGGGTGGATTGTAAGACCCGTGTCCTGGTGGGAACAGTGAACAATCCCACATTCCTGCGAGGGGGAATGGTCTGGGAGAGGTTGGTGGTGTGCCTTAAAGGTGTAGGCACACACCTATCTAGCACTAGGCCTTCTGGGAGCTCACTGGCTTTGGATTCCGGGTGAACTCCAAAGTTAAGTGAGTGGAGGCTGGTGCAATCCCATGATGGGTGACCCACTGGGAAGTTGCACCGTGAGCTCCCAGGAACAAAACCTTGCGGGCGCAAGTGTGCCCAAAGAGGACAATATAGGGTTAGATAGAGGGTGCCGCTGAGCAACTCTGATCTAAACTAGGCCTTTTGGGAGCTCAAGTGGCTTTGGGGGGGGGGGGGGGGGGGGATTGGAACCCCAGAGTTAAGCGAATTGAGGCTGGTGCAATTCCATGATGGGTGACCCCTTGGGAAGTTACACCATGAGCTCCCGAAAACAAAACCGTGAGGGCGAGGCCCAAAGCGGACAATATGGTGCTAGATGAGTCGGGTCCTGACCGAGGAGGGTCGGGTCCTAACATAAAGGCTCGTGCTTGAAGAAGCCATGAGATTATTCCGAGGCAGTGGATTACTCGGGGTTATTGTTCCTATGGCACTGTTGCTCAGGGTGTAACCCAAGGAGCGGATTACTTGGATATCGCAAGTACACTACAAGATTCCTGATTCTGCTCGGCTATTGCAAGTACGCTGTAGGATCCTAAGGCTGCTCGGATGTTGCAGGTACACTGCAGAATCCCTAGGTTAATTGAATGTTTACTATGCAAGTTCTTGGAGCTACTCGTAGCTGAGTTTAAAGCCTCTTGCCCGGGGAGGCCTGATGATTCTGAAGATGTAATGATATGATCTTCCTGGACATGGGAACTTACTGGAATTGGGCCTTGACCTATGTTGATACCATATCGACCAACCACGCTCCGTACAAACACTCAATCCAACCCCCCAAAGGAACAAACCGAACAGAAGGCAAGCACCAGCCGGTTAGCTGGACTGCTAAGGACATTCCGTTCGGCAAGCCGGACAATCACATCACCTTCAGCTTGGCTCGGCACCCTCCACTGTTCACACCAGTTGTCCACACCAACTCCTTAGCGCACTAACTCCCTGACACCAGCAGGTTAGACACCACCTAGCACCTTCCCCGGATCCCCAAGGGGCACGCAGCTGACTACCAGCCACAACAAGGAACCTGCTCCCAAACAGTGCTCAACCACCACATTCATGACCACTATAAATACCCCTAGACCCTTTCAAAAAGGTAACTTCTTCCGACTACTGTTACCATTACACACTTGCACCTACGTCATTCGGCACCCCTTGGGTCACACAGCCCGTCCGGTACTTCCATACGCTTACTGACTTAAGCATCGGAGCTCATCTGGCCGGCACCCCACCGGTGCTCCCTATGTCCTGTAGGTCACTGGCCGAGCGGAAGCTAGAGATCGATACTGCCCCCAGCGGGCCCAAAACACCACACAGGTGGTCTTAGATCCCCCATCGGGTCTCATTGCGTTAGGTCCATCCGAGGACCAAACAACCTACATATGTCAATTTCAAGGAAAAAATTTCTATAAAAGGGAGATGATTGTAATGACCCGTCCCAGAAATTCAAGGCATTTTCTGAAAATAAAAATGGGAATGAATGAATTTAACCTGTCTTTTTATTGACCCAAAAGTCATTTTAATATGGGGAACTTCTCTAAAATTTGATTAGACCGTTGAGGCATTAAGTGCGCTTCGAACTTACGAATTCGTAGACAAGAGTCACTCAAAAAACGAAGATCGTATGGAAAGGGTATGGGTCTGAATGTTAAGGGGAAATTTGATAATTTGGGCCAATTAGGGGAATTTTGATAAATTGTGGATTTAAGTTCAGGTGATGACTCATCATATTTGTGACTCAGTTTTACTATTGACTCATTGCCTTGGATGACTGCCAAGTGTCATTCAAGGGGTGTTCTTAATGATGGCTAATTATCATCATCGATTTGGGGAGGTGGTGGGTTTCTTAAGAACGGGGAGAAAAAATCATCACTACAATCACTGGGGTGATGGAGCAAGGAGGAATAACTCCTGCGAGGAAATGATAGGTCGTTAATTAAGCATTATTTTATAGTATTTTATACCATTTATACTTGAATTTTAATATTAAAATAATAAATAATTAGACAAAATAATTTATTTTGTGATATTTTTGTTTGAATAAATAAAGCTTGTAATTTGGAGCGTTTTGGCGAAAGAATCGTCTCGATCGGAATTATAACGAATAAATTATGGACGAGTTTAGATGAAATTATATATTAATTATTATTATTCCTGCAGGCCCAAATTAATAAATAAAAGTCCAAGCCCAAATTATTGTGAGCCCAAGTCACTTGTTTGCAGCCCAAGACCAAATTAGAACTAGCCCAGAATTATGAAGAAACCAGCCCACACGCGCAACCTAGCCCGCGTCCCAACCCATCGCTCCAGCCCAAAATTGAGGCCCAAGTTTCGAACCTCAGCCCAACTTCCCCGTCGAAGCGCTCCTGTCAAACTGGAACCCGTCTATTTGGCGCGCGTGTCCCGAAAGCCGATGACCAGCCCAGCTCGCGCCTCCCGATTTGGTCAACTACTCCACCTGCGCGCCTGCCGATTTCCACCCACTTTGTCAGCGGCTACCTACCGAAATCACTGTCCCTTTTTCAGCAGCAGCTCACCAAACCCTCAACTGCTCCCTTTGCAGTTTTTCCAACATGACTTTTGCAGATTTTCTACAATTATCAGCCACTTTTCAGCCAAAACCATCCCTAATTTCATCATTTTTCATCATTTTTCATCATTATATTTTTATTTTTTATTTTTTATTTTTTTATTTTGATTTTTGGCACTCCCTCTATAAATAGGGTGGCCATTTCACTTGTAATTTTGGTCCCCAATTGTCCCATTTTGTTTCTCTTTTTAGTTTAGATTATATTATTTCTCTCTAGTTTTTCTCTTCTTTTAGTTCAGCTTCTTTCTTTTTGTTCTTTATTTTTTGGGACTATTTTAACTTCTTATAGATTTTCTTATTAATTAGATTTCTTTTAATTCTTGTTATTAATTTATGTTATTTTTATATTAGTTCTTAATTTCATTTCTTCTTTACTTTGTTCTTGTGATTTTTCTTTGATATCTCTTAAACACATTTTTATGATTTCCTTAAGAAATACTTAGGCCAAGTATTTCCGAAATAATTCTAGAATTTAAGTCTGAATTCTTATGTTTTATCCTCCATCTTCATAAGGTTCCAGCCGCTGTTCGGTGTTCCTTATGAATAATATTCCATTGTTTCCATCCACTTTCGGAATCACAAGCTGTTCTTGGGTTCCGAAAGTGTAACTTTATTTCCATCACTTAAATTCTTGTTGTTGTTTCGGTTTACTTATATTTCAATATATGCGTTGGTATTTTCTTTCTAATATTTGTAAATGTGAATACAATCTCCATGTGTTTTACTTTTTGAATTTCATTTACTTCATATGTTTTAGCGCTTAACATTCAATTTAACGCTAAGTGTTTATGACCGCTGTTCGGTGCACTTAGAATAGGTTTGAAAAGATTTAAATGTTTGACGCACATTGAAATCAATAACATAAGGTGAATCGTATTATAAGTGTTTATGACCGCTGTTCGGTGCATTTATAATATTGAAAAATGTATGCATGTATTTGAGATGATTAAGGTAGATTTCGTGATTGGTTCAATATGAGCATGATGTTAGAGTGTTGGTAAAAATATGTGTTTGAAGAAAGTTCACTTGCACAAAAGTTAAAGTAGAAGTAGAATTAAGTTCTTAATTGTTTTTACTTGTTTTCTTTATTTTATGATTACAATCTTTACAAACCCCACATTTAATTCTTTATTATTTTATTCTTTTATTTTTTTATTCTTTATTTCATTAATTCATTAATTATTTTATTATTTTATTCTTTAATTCATTTATTCTTTAATTCTTTATTATTTAAATATTTAATTCTTTAATTCATTATTCTTTGATTATTCGTTATTCTTTTTAACTAACATATTATTAATGTTCCCTAATTTCCCCGATTAAGAACGATCCCTATTTACCAATACTACATCTACACAAAAAAGGTTTAAATTGAATAATATTCGAATTACGTATTTAATTTAATAAGTAGTTTGGGCGTTATTAGGAAAAAAAAATGAAAGGTTATAGGCCCTAAAACCAAAAAAAAAAAAGAATGAATGGATGGAGGAAACGAAGAGGAAAATGGAGAATAAATCGAACTAGGCTAGAACAGAGCTGAAACACCCACTTCCAAAATTGTATTTTCATTTTTTGATGTTGGGGCTTGAAATTAAGGTTCCCCACATCCTGTTTGGACCTTTGCGACCAAACCCAGCCCAATTTCAAGGGTGTTGGACAGAGGAAAGTTGCTAGAATGAAGTTCGATTTTCTGCCGGAGTTATCAGGCTTCTTTCCATGGTTCAAGGTAAAATTCTCAATATTTGTTTTTATAGTGGATTGATTTTTCTTGGTATGATTAGAATATTGGTGGTATTAAATGAAAGAAAAGGATGAAGCTTTGATAAAATGAGCTGGGTTAGGGTTACTGAGTCAGGACCTGGTTGCAGAGAACCGGATCAACTCGGCGACATGAGGAAGGCGAGTACATGATTGCTTACTGCAGGCGTGTGGGAAGACTCGCCTATCGTCCACCAGCGCGTGGCGGCACGTGCGGCATCTCCTTGGAGTCCAGTCAATATGAAAGTTTCTCCTTTTGAAATTCTAGATACATTGGTACAATTTTCGAGGATATTGGACATTGTTATAGGGCAATTTTATACTTTCAAAGTGATAATGTTGTTAGTTTACATACGTGTGGATCTCCCCGGGACTTCGGGGGATTGAATATGGATTCATTACATGTTTAGGATGTCAGTATGGGACTCGAAATGAATTGAGGTATTGGTTTGGGGCTTGGAAGGGGCCGAGATATCAAGTTCCACTATTTTTCAAGGTGAGTGAGTTGGTGTGGGCGGTGATCCCAAGATAACAAACTCTGTTTGGTTTGTATAACGAGGCGATATGGTCAGTGTGCATCCCTTGTGTGATAGGTTCTCCAGTTATATTGTCAAGTCTTAAGGGTAATGCTGTAACTTTGATTTGGTTGTCAAATGGGAGTAAGGACGGATATGGTTATGAAAGTGAATTCGGGAGGGGTCTTGTTAGCTTGCTTGGGTGTTGTGTTGTATCTATGTTATTGTAATGACCCGTCCCGAATATCGGGATTGAATATTAATTAATTATGATTTAGAATGACTAATCAGGGATTAGTTGAGTGAAATCGGACGAAACGTGCAAAATGACCGTTTTGCCCCTAGTATGGGCAAAATGTTGACTTTTTGATCGGAAGGTCCGATGGACGAAGGCCAAGGACCGTTACGTAGGTCTCGTCGATACGAATCCAACGACAGGCGGCATGCCGAAATCGGAGATTCGACGACGAAGTTATGGTCACGGAATCGGGCTCGATTAACCGAACAAACCGGGATTAAAATAATATTTTAATATGAACGGTACCCGGTGACTGTGCACATCCGGATGAGTGACAAGTGTCACCCATCCCTTGATTCCAGCTCCATGTTTCCCTCCCAACACCATCATTACAACATCATCATTTATCCTTCATCATTTCCTCCATTTTCTCCTTAATTTTCTTCTTCTTTGTTTTTCTTACCCGTGAGCATTGAGCAGCAGAATTGGAGAGTGTTAGCTGCCATTTCTAACTGGTTTTGAGGGCAAAATCGAGTGCTTGTTGAGACTAACTCAACTGGGTAAACACGGGAGATTGAGAGTGAGCTGGGAACTGGAATTCGAAAATTGGGTTTTTGGGAGGAAAAATCAAATTGGATGAATTGAGCCTTGTTGATCGAAGGAACTAAGTGGAATTGAGGTCGATTTGAGGTAGAACTGAGGAATGAAGCTTTCAGAAATTTCGAGCTTGAGTCGAGGAATTGGAGGCTTCGATGGATGGAATTGAGCTGGGGATTATGTTCCTGAGGATCCCACGTTGCTTCTGGATCCATCAATTGGAAGAAACTGGTTGAGATTGACTGAACTCCATGGTTGCACAGTGACGAAGAATCGAGTTTGAGTCGTGGAGTTTGAGCCACGAATTGATTCAATTGATTTGGGGAAAAGGTTTACCTGAGTCCCTTGATGCTTCTGGTTGAATCAATTGAGAGGAATCGATTGAAATTGAGGGAGTTCTGTTGATGAACAGTGTGCGGGGTGACCTTCGATTGTTCATCCTTGATCGTGAGGATTGAGGTAATGTTTCAAGTAATTGATGTTACAGAACCCTAATTGAACTTATAACGAAACTAACTGAATGCTCAATTGATGAAATCAATGTCGAATTGATAGGATTGGAACCGGGTCTGATCGCGGGTTGAACGGCCCGTTTTACAGAGAAACGGGTTAGGCTGGTGACACTGTAGCTGGCGCGTGGATTTCACGCGCAGCCACTCACGGCGGCGCGTGAGGGCGCGTCCGGCCTAGTCTCAAGGTGAGGTCAACATGACTTTTGATCCTCTCAGTGTAACGAACATTTTGACGTTGATTTCGAGGAAATCGGATATTGTTTTGTTAATGTTCTGCTATCCGAAGTTTTGTATTACGTTAAAAATACGTATTTAAATTCCGAAAAAATTGGGGAAAATTATATGATGTATTTTGAGATGTTAGTAACCCTCTATAATGATTTTGGACAGGAGTTGTGATTTCCAGATTTTACGGAAACGTGCAGCTCGGAAACGGACCGTTTTGGACGGTGTGTGTGAGTGGACTTTGTTTTCTAACCGTGATGCATGCATATATGATTTAAATGCCTTATTATATGATTTTATATGCTTGGGCATGATTTATGTTTCAATCCGGTAATTTCTCGGTTTTATGATTATTATATTATTATTTTGGGCGATTTTCGAGAAATTACGAAATTTAGTAAAAATGATGTTTGGACTTGGTTTATGAGTCCGGGATTGAAATTGATTGAAAATAATGGTTGGACTCGGATTATTGAGTCATGGATTGAAAAATGATGTGATGACTCTGGAATGAGTCAAGGGTCAATTTTGTGGATTTACGTGAAAATTGGCAACGGAGGTTGCAACGCATGGATTTGCGTGATAATATTATTTTGGGCATGAGAACCCAAGTGAATAGTGATTTTGACTCGGATTTGGAGTCACTTTTGAAATTGTGAAATTAATGATTTATTGGGATTTTATGATTATTTTAATCAGTCTTTTCGGGCACGTTTTACGAGGAACATGCAAATGATGTTTTGGGCTAGGCCCGGAGTTTAAATGATTTCTAAAATGATATTTTGACTTTGTTGGTGAGTCAATGATGATTTCTGGAATATTTGATTGAATTAAAAGGTGATTTTAAAGAAATACGTGTAAATGGTATTTTGGGTTTGAGACCCAGTCGGGGATGATCTTGACTTGGTATGAAGTCAAGATTTGATTGAAATGTTTTGGGATGTAATTCCCGGGATGGTTTTCATTGTGATTGTGATATTCCCAGACGGTCGGTGCTTGGGGGGGATTACCCAGACGACCGGAGCTTGGGGGTTGTGATTGTAGGATCGGGAGTTGATCCTATGGTAGTCGGCTTCTCGGATGAGACTGAGCCTGGATGTACCACTCGGAGGTGTCTGAGCCTGGGGATGTGTTCGCCCAGAGGTGACTGAGCCCGAGGGGGTTGAGCCCAGAGGTGTCTGTTCCCGAGAGTGACTGGATGTTGGCCTACGCGTAGTGCAACACTTGTGAGTAGTGCAGTTTGATTGATTGTGCACTTGTGAGTAGTGCAGATGTGATTTGTGATATTTGATGCACTTGTGAGTAGTGCGGATTGATTGGATTGTTATAGTTCTGGTGCACTGGTGATTAGTGCTGATTGATGTTGTTGTGATGATGTACTGGTATTGAGTACGGATTTTTGGTCTTTGTGGCCAGGTGATTATGTTTTCACATGTTTTGGCCTGAGAGCCGGGATTTGATGTTTTATAACATGAACTGATTTGGTGAACATGAGTTTTATGGACCATGGGAAAATATGTTTTGATTTATCGGTCACTCATGTTTTACGATATGCATGCAAGTTTGTGAAAACTGGAGGGTAAGATTGTATTTTGATAAATATTTTTATAAGAGGTCATTTTTGTCCACTCACACCTTTTCTGTTTTGTGACCCTCCAGGCTGTGGTACGACGTTCGGGACTGATCGTGAGGCAGTGACAGCAGCAGAAATCCGCGCAAACATCCCTTGTCTGGCAAGCACCTGAAGGGGAGTTTCGGACCTTTAGTTGACTTGTCAGACGGGAGCAGGACCGGGCACGGTTTTTGACATCCAGTTGGGACGGGTCCTGTCAAATTGGTATCAGAGCATTTGGTTCTTGATTTCTGTTGATACGTCATGCCTCCGAGTCGTGCGTCCTATACACGGTCTGAAGATGGGTGGGGCGAGAGTAGTGTTAGTAAAGGCCCAGATATTGAGCGAGCTCGACGGTTAGGAGCCACTGTGTTTCGTGGTGATTCGGGACCGGAAGGTGCCGATGATTGGCTTACTCGATTGGAAAGGATTTTTGAGGTCATGATATGTCCCCTGGAGGACATGGTGCCCTTAGCCACTTTTCTTTTGGATGGCTATGCTTACAGGTGGTGGCATAGTTTGCAGTTGACTGGCTGGGATGCCCGTACCTTGGCATGGGATGCATTCCGAGAGCGATTTTTGGATCAGTTTTATCCTCGCTCATTTCGGAACGCTAAGGAGGTTGAGTTTCTCCAATTGCAGCAAGGGAATCGGTCAGTGGTCGATTATGAACAACAATTTTTGCACTTATCTAGTTTCGCTCCTCTGTATGTGGCTACTGAGGAGGATAAGTGTCGAAGGTTTGAGCAGGGGTTGAGGAATGAATTACGAGGTGCTGTAACTGTTGGCTCGTATTCTACCCTGAGGGAATTATCGGATGCTGCTATCCGAGTGGAGGCTACTATTTTACCTGTGCCAGAACAATCTTTGGGCTCTGGACGACGCCGAGAGCGTCAGGATACTGAACAGATAAGTCAGGAAACATCGAAGCGAGTTAGCCTTCATACTCTTGTGTCGCAACCCTCGGTGGGTGTTCATTCGGGAGGAACTTCAACCCAGTCAACAAGTAAGCGGCGTGGTGGGGCAAGTCGCCTCAGCACTGCCACTTGTCACTTTTGTAGGAAACTTGGACATTTGCGAAGGAACTGCCCCGATCGACTTGACCGTAGGTCAAAATAATTGTATTGATACCTTGTAAATGGTTTGTATTGTCCATTTGTGTTGTAATATTGTATCATGTGTTTTGAATGTGTCGAACTAGTGTGGGTCCGGATGGTTGTTTTTGTTAACAGTTTGGTTTGTAGATGGGCGTGTTGGGCCCAAAATAAACTTGACCCGGGGATGAATATTGGTGTTATTGTTTTGGATCATCCTTGGTTTTCCCTAGGTGGGATGGCAAGGGTAGATATGGGGTAATCAGTGAGAACCCACAGTCGCGGCATGTCTCGTCGTTGACTAAACTTTTAATTGTGGGCGTTAGTTGTCAAACGTTGTGACAGTACGCGAATTAGATGAGGGTGTAAGACCCTATGGTTCCTAGTAGTTAACCGTGTGGATCCTAGGTAGATCGGGTTTGTGATGTCGTGGACATTGGGCATTGTGACGATCTAGGATCGTGATGTTCATGGTCAGCTGACGTAGTGATGGATCTGGACCGTGATCCTGATGATCCAGTTGGGTAGAGAGTTTGTCACTCTTACTCCGGTATGTGAGTCGTAAATGACGGGACCGAACTTCTTTTCGAAGTGGAGCCCTTTATGGTACATTACACGAGTGAGTAGGTTTCCGAAGTGGTCGGATTTTGTCAACCTTAACCGTGTGGTTGTTGGATTGGCTTCCTTATGAAGTTAACCGAGTATAATGAATGGGTAACCGATAGGTTCGGTTTTGGTGCGTCCGAGTGGACGTGAACGAGATTTCGGGTTTTGGAATCAAATTTCTGGGTGACGATTCAGGATTCGATTTTAGAACTTGAAAGTGGAATACTGGATTTGGGTGCGGAATGATTATTCCAAATGCTAGCTTACGGAATAATGATTTCGAATTCAGATTTGGACATGAATTGAAAAGGTGATGTCTGGGTTTGGATTCGGGATTTCTTACGAAATTGCGGATTCAGATTTGGAATTGGAATTAGCTGATTGGTGGAGTTTCGATTTGTCTCTTGCTGGTTTGGGCAAATGGACTCTATTATTGGAACATGTTTGGCTATGACCTAGGTGGTTGTAGTCTTGTCAATGGATAGATGTATGTACCTTGTTCATGGTTTGGGGTACGATACCTTGCAGACTTGTGGTGTCGGGTGACGGTATACGGGTTATACCAGTAGTACGTTGGTGAACGTGTTAGTAGTCGGCTTAATCCTGATACCATTGGATGGGTTGTGAACGTGAACTGGACATTGAACACGATGCACTGGGCAGAGTGATTCTGATGATTTCAGTGATTGTTTGAGCAGGTGCTCTTAGCCATGGTTGGCTAGTATAACTCTAGTGTTGAGTTGTGTGATCACTGCTAGGCTGGTGTTCAACGTGTTCCAGTTACACCGTCTGTTTGAGTGTGATGACAGTATGCGTATACTCAGGATGAGTGAGTTGGTGGTTAGTGTGACCGCAAGTTGCTTTGCGGCGAGATGTTACCTTGTCGTGACCTTACCAGCATCTGGGATCGCTGAGGGGGTGACAGTTGTGGTTACTGCAGTTGGTATTTGTCGCAGGATTGAGTTTGCCCTGCGAGGGGAGATCATGTTGTTGATCTTGTGCTACATTGACGGACGTTGTAGTATGATGTGTTGTCACTGATTTGTTACTGATTGGCGCTTTACGAGAGTGGTAAAGCTTGGTGGTGACAGTTTGACTTGTAGTGTCGGCATGGACTGACAAGCGAGTTTTGGTGACTCTCTATGAGAGCGGATGTCAGGGCACAGTAGTGATTACGTGGGGCCGTCAAGCTGAAAGAGTCAGCTTAATGATGACATTGCCAATTTCTGGTGATTAATTTTCACTCGGGGTGGTCGAGTGTAGTCAGTACGACGTGCATCTGTGATGTGACGTCTGAGTGCAGACGAGTTCTGTGTTGGCTAGTGGGTGTACAGGTGTACACGTGTTGTGAGGCCCATTTGTTTTCCACAAGGTAGTTGTGGAATACGGATAGTTGGGAATTTCGGGGACGAAATTCTTTAAGGAGGGAAGGTTGTAATGACCCGTCCCGAATATCGGGATTGAATATTAATTAATTATGATTTAGAATGACTAATCGGGGATTAGTTGAGTGAAATCGGACGAAACGTGCAAAATGACCGTTTTGCCCCTAGTATGGGCAAAATGTTGACTTTTTGATCGGGAGGTCCGATGGACGAAGGCCAAGGACCGTTACGTAGGTCTCGTCGATACGAATCCAACGACAGGCAGCATGCCGAAATCGGAGATTCGACGACGAAGTTATGGTCACGGAATCGGGCTCGATTAACCGAACGAACCGGGATTAAAATAATATTTTAATATGAACAGTACCCGGTGACTGTGCACATCCGGATGAGTGACAAGTGTCACCCATCCCTTGATTCCAGCTCCATGTTTCCCTCCCAACACCATCATTACAACATCATCATTTATCCTTCATCATTTCCTCCATTTTCTCCTTAATTTTCTTCTTCTTTGTTTTTCTTACCCGTGAGCATTGAGCAGCAGAATTGGAGAGTGTTAGCTGCCATTTCTAACTGGTTTTGAGGGCAAAATCGAGTGCTTGTTGAGACTAACTCAACTGGGTAAACACGGGAGATTGAGAGTGAGCTGGGAACTGGAATTCGAAAATTGGGTTTTTGGGAGGAAAAATCAAATTGGATGAATTGAGCCTTGTTGATCGAAATTGGGTTCAGTTTCAGTCTTCTGGGATTACTACGATCAATTTTGTAGAAGGAACTAAGTGGAATTGAGGTCGATTTGAGGTAGAACTGAGGAAGGAAGCTTTCAGAAATTTCGAGCTTGAGTCGAGGAATTGGAGGCTTCGATGGATGGAATTGAGCTGGGGATTATGTTCCTGAGGATCCCACGTTGCTTCTGGATCCATCAATTGGAAGAAACTGGTTGAGATTGACTGAACTCCATGGTTGCACAGTGACGAAGAATCGAGTTTGAGTCGTGGAGTTTGAGCCACGAATTGATTCAATTGATTTGGGGAAAAGGTTTACCTGAGTCCCTTGATGCTTCTGGTTGAATCAATTGAGAGGAATCGATTGAAATTGAAGGAGTTCTGTTGATGAACAGTGTGCGGGGTGTCCTTCGATTGTTCATCCTTGATCGTGAGGATTGAGGTAATGTTTCAAGTAATTGATGTTACAGAACCCTAATTGAACTTATAACGAAACTAACTGAATGATCAATTGATGAAATCAATGTCGAATTGATAGGATTGGAACCGGGTCTGATCGCGGGTTGAACGGCCCGTTTTACAGAGAAACGGGTTAGGCTGGTGACACTGTAGCTGGCGCGTGGATTTCACGCGCAGCCACTCACGGCGGCGCGTGAGGGCGCGTCCGGCCTAGTCTCAAGGTGAGGTCAACATGACTTTTGATCCTCTCAGTGTAACGAACATTTTGACGTTGATTTCGAGGAAATCGGATATTGTTTTGTTAATGTTCTGCTATCCGAAGTTTTGTATTACGTTAAAAATACGTATTTAAATTCCGGAAAAATTGGGGAAAATTCTATGATGTATTTTGAGATGTTAGTAACCCTCTATAATGATTTTGGACAGGAGTTGTGATTTCCAGATTTTACGGAAACGTGCAGCTCGGAAACGGACCGTTTTGGACGGTGTGTGTGAGTGGACTTTGTTTTCTAACCGTGATGCATGCATATATGATTTAAATGCCTTATTATATGATTTTATATGCTTGGGCATGATTTATGTTTCAATCCGGTAATTTCTCGGTTTTATGATTATTATATTATTATTTTGGGCGATTTTCGAGAAATTACGAAATTTAGTAAAAATGATGTTTGGACTTGGTTTATGAGTCCGGGATTGAAATTGATTGAAAATAATGGTTGGACTCGGATTATTGAGTCATGGATTGAAAAATGATGTGATGACTCTGGAATGAGTCAAGGGTCAATTTTGTGGATTTACGTGAAAATTGGCAACGGAGGTTGCAACGCATGGATTTGCGTGATAATATTATTTTGGGCATGAGAACCCAAGTGAATAGTGATTTTGACTCGGATTTGGAGTCACTTTTGAAATTGTGAAATTAATGATTTATTGGGATTTTATGATTATTTTAATCAGTCTTTTCGGGCACGTTTTACGAGGAACATGCAAATGATGTTTTGGGCTAGGCCCGGAGTTTAAATGATTTCTAAAATGATATTTTGACTTTGTTGGTGAGTCAATGATGATTTCTGGAATATTTGATTGAATTAAAAGGTGATTTTAAAGAAATACGTGTAAATGGTATTTTGGGTTTGAGACCCAGTCGGGGATGATCTTGACTTGGTATGAAGTCAATATTTGATTGAAATGTTTTGGGATGTAATTCCCGGGATGGTTTTCATTGTGATTGTGATATTCCCAGACGGTCGGTGCTTGGGGGGGATTACCCAGACGACCGGAGCTTGGGGGTTGTGATTGTAGGATCGGGAGTTGATCCTATGGTAGTCGGCTTCTCGGATGAGACTGAGCCTGGATGTACCACTCGGAGGTGTCTGAGCCTGGGGATGTGTTCGCCCAGAGGTGACTGAGCCCGAAGGGGTTGAGCCCAGAGGTGTCTGTTCCCGAGAGTGACTGGATGTTGGCCTACGCGTAGTGCAACACTTGTGAGTAGTGCAGTTTGATTGATTGTGCACTTGTGAGTAGTGCAGATGTGATTTGTGATATTTGATGCACTTGTGAGTAGTGCGGATTGATTGGATTGTTATAGTTCTGGTGCACTGGTGATTAGTGCTGATTGATGTTGTTGTGATGATGTACTGGTATTGAGTACGGATTTTTGGTCTTTGTGGCCAGGTGATTATGTTTTCACATGTTTTGGCCTGAGAGCCGGGATTTGATGTTTTATAACATGAACTGATTTGGTGAACATGAGTTTTATGGACCATGGGAAAATATGTTTTGATTTTATCGGTCACTCATGTTTTACGATATGCATGCAAGTTTGTGAAAACTGGAGGGTAAGATTGTATTTTGATAAATGTTTTTATAAGAGGTCATTTTTGTCCACTCACACCTTTTCTGTTTTGTGACCCTCCAGGCCGTGGTACGACGTTCGGGACTGATCGTGAGGCAGTGACAGCAGCAGAAATCCGCGCAAACATCCCTTGTCTGGCAAGCACCTGAAGGGGAGTTTCGGACCTTTAGTTGACTTGTCAGACGGGAGCAGGACCGGGCACGGTTTTTGACGTCCAGTTGGGACGGGTCCTGTCAGTTATTCTCTTGTTGCTTTAGCCATTTGTGGCTAAGCTCAGGTCTCTAGGTTTTCTCCCTTTTGTTTGTTTGGGCTTATCCCTTAATAAGTTTATATACCCAAAAAATAGGACTTTTTACTGTAGATGCACCAACACCATGGGCTTCTATGACATTTGTTATATATGTTAAAAAAGGTTTCACCATTGCTTGTACTCAACAAACACAAGCTTGTACTCCACAAACACAAGCTTGTAATTACATGCCAGTTTCAGGAATAAAGCACCGCACATGATTGGCTTTGTGCTCCCTCTTGCATCATTGTTTCAAACTAATAAGAAACTGAACCAAAGTAGTCGAACTCTTTCAAGAGATGTAGAGAGCTTGCAAAGCTCTCCTCCTCCCAATCCTAGAAATTGCAATCAGGATTGCTCTGTTGATGGAGGAATTTCTAGGCTTGGGATGAGGAGAGCTTAGTAGAGAAGCCATGAAAGTAAGTGTGGAGGATTTTGAGGGAGTTTGAGTTGGAGTTTCAGAGAAGAGGGGAAGAAGATGAAGAGCAAGAAGATGAATAGTATTTAACGGCGTTTAAGGAAAGAAACAGTAGTTTTAACAATATCAAAGACGAAACACGTGAAATGGTGCAACGGGTCTAACGTTGCACCCATTCCTTGTGCAAAATGGAACGAATTTTTGTTCATAGTGCATTTTGAGACACTCTGATGTATTCCTAGTGCGTCTATAATAAAAAGCCAAAAAACTAGAGAGAATATGAGCCCTGATAAAAGAGCTCTCTGCTTGAATGAAAAATAATGTCATCAGACGCAAAAAAAATTATGTATGAAATCTCGAATCTTTAACATAAAAAATAAAGTAAAACGTTACGCTTAAATTAACAATTGAGTAATTCGCTATCAAATTGACAACTATATATCACTCTTTGAAATTAATATATTTGCACATAGAAATGTCTCAAAATAGTTAAAAACAGAACAAAATGTTAAAAGCTCATCCCCACCGCAAGAGTAACGACTAAAAAAAAGGGTCCTAGCGTTCCCATGCAAGTTGATCCAATGGACTCATGAGATGGTAATTATACATTTCACAAGGACTAATACTGTTTGTTGACTCCACAAAATCAAAATCAGTAAAGTTAGAGCTCCCAAGTGATGAACCATCCACATTGGTCTGCTCATCAGCCAACACATTGGCCTCTTCCATTTCCACCAGTTCACAAGCCTTTACTGACAATATTTCTTCTGGGTTCGTGGGTTCAAATAATCTACCAGCTCCCCATTTGCCATTTCCACTTACAATGTCAATCTCTGATGATACCGGAAATGAGGGCTGGCTACTGATGTTCATGGCCTCTTCCACCAAAGCATTTAGATTAACTTGCTCTTGGAGATCACTAGTACTCCAACCGGCCATATAATTAGGGTTTTGTGGGTATTCATGTGTTGATGATGAAATTGAAGGCAATGTGAAGGGTGGTTTCGAGAGGTTTATAGATGAAGATTTAGGGAGAGATATTGATGGGGAAATTAAAAGATGATTGCATGGGTTTATAATATTATTAAAAATACTACTATCATGATGATTAGGGTTAGTTTTGGAAAGAGGGAGAAGATTATGAGTGTTGGGGTCTAAACCTTGTGCAATGAGCTTCTTCTTGATGCAAGAGTTCCAAAAATTCTTCACCTCATTGTCTGTCCTGCCTGGCAAATGCTTGGCAATCTGAGCCCATTTGTTGCCTAAAATCCTATGAACATCTATGATGGTTCTCTCTTCTTGCTCAGAGAATGAACCCCTTTTCAGATCTGGTCTCAAATAGTTGATCCACCTTAATCTACAACTCTTCCCACACCTCTGCAAACCTGCAGCCAAAATAAGAAGAAATGAAAGATCGACAACGAGTGATATATGTAGATTAGCGTAATATTATGATAAGAATGAATTACCAGCTAGTTTTGGGACGGAGGTCCATGAGCCATGGCCATGGATGTTTATGTGGCTGATTAGTAACTCATCTTCTTCAGGGGACCATAGGCCTCTCTTGACTTTCAGTTTGGAGCAACAGTTATGGTCCATGCTAGCTAGCTTTAAGCCTTTAAACTCTTGAGCATTTGCACAATAAGAAATATATATGACAAATTATATGCTTTAAGCTTGGATATGGGGGGCTAGCTAGTTTTGTTATATATATGTTTCTTGAAATCTCTAATTTTAGAAATAAAGCACAAATTTTCTTTTGATAAGTGTATGTCTCGCACTCGATTTGGCTTACAAGCATGATGCAGATGAGTGGGGAGAGAGAGACATATGTAATTAATTAACTTGGGGTTTACTCATCGAAGGAGAAACCACTAATCTCTCTAGTGATTTGCTAACTTCCTATAGCCTGAACGTCTCAATGGCTATAAAACATTGTTCTTATATTCTCAATCTTATTCTGGATTAAATAAAAAAACTAATCAAAATAATAAATATTGCACTTCATATAAATATAAATTATTATTTTTTATTCTGCTGAATCGAATATGAGAATTTTAGGAGTACTAATAATTATTTATGTTGGTGGTTACCCGAAGGCTGCTAAAATCATCCTTAAATGCAACCATTTGATTTCAGGACTGGGGAGTAATACTATTTCTATATGTGGATGACAACGTATTTGAATTTAATTACATTCGTTAATTTACTACAAATAAACGTCAACTGTGATATGATGAAGTGCTCCAACTACAACATATGATTGATTAGACATCTAGCTTTAAGTGTGGGCAAAATTCTGTGGCGGATAATCCTGATTTTTTTGGCATAATCATAATTATAACAGCATTTATTTTTATTTATTGATTATTTAGTTAAATAGTAATTAATGATAACTATTAAATATGTGTCAAATGAGTCTAGTTCATTTGGTTTTAGTATTGACTTGTAGATAATTGGTCTTAAATTCCAACACCGATGATATTTTGTATGAAAAATTCCAAAAATCTCTCTTCCCCTTTAATAAAAAAAAACTATTAAATATGTGATTAATCACTGCCCTATTGTGTTTTTTTTAAAAAAAGCTGTTTCTAATGTACTTATTTTTTTTTAAAATTACTGTGAGTATGAAAGTAATGTCAAATTGTTTGGTAATTTTTAATGTAAAATTGTTGCAAATGTAAATAATGATGGACAAAAGTGTAGACGTATTGGTGATCGTGATGGTAGAGGTGGAGGTAGGACTCGATGAAGAGGTCATGGTGGTTGTAGTTGTGGAAGCAGAGGTACATAATGTGGATGTGGAGGAGGTGGTGAAGGTGGGGGTAGATGTAGAATATACATGATAGTGGTGGTGAAGGTATGCATGAAAGAGGGGATGGTGAAGATAAAGGTGGTTGTGGTAGTGAAGGAGGTTGGATGCTATAGAGACGTCGTCAGCAACAATGGTGATGGTGGCGGTGGTGGTGGATGTAACGATCCGTCTAGGAAATTGGAGTAATTTTGTAAATTAAATTGGCAAATGACGTATTTACCCTTGCGCGTAGTTAAGGTCCAAAAGTCAATTTAAACTCAGGAACCTTTTCGGGAATTTCAATTGGACGGTTATGTGAATCTTGAACTCACGAGTTCATAGACAAATGGAACACGAAAAATAGAGATCGTACAAAAAAAAATTAGGTCTAAATATCCAAGAGCATTTTGGTAGTTTTGTATAGACGGAGGTATATTGGTAATTTGGTTGAGTTGTTCTGTTGAGCCAGTAAAGTGTTGGTGGCTCACTTGAAAGGTGACACCTGCACCAGGAAAATAGGATTGGTGGCTTTTAACTGCCTTGAATGTGTTTGCTTAAAAGAAAGGAAGAAAACAAATAAGGGATACATGGCTTTCAAGGGAGGAATGTAACAACCCGTCCTGAGAGCCGGGATTAAGATAGTGACTAAGGTAGGCTTAGTGAGGTTTATCGGTGGTTAGGTGGTCCCGATAGGTCCGTAAGTTTAGAATGACGATTTTGCCCCTGACTTGAGCAAAAATGTTGACTTTTGTTCGGGTGGTCAAATGGGTGTTGACCAGTGACCAGGACGTAGTTTAGGACGTCATGAATCCGTAGGCAGGTGGCACGCTCGATTCCGACATCCGAGGAGGAAGTTATGATGTTCGGAAGGTTGAGGGCATAATCGTAAATTGGTTAAAATAGGGGGAAAAGTTGACTTTTTGGAAGATCGGGTTTTGGTACGTTGACCGAGGATGGTTACGTAGATCTCGTTGTCCTGAGTTCGATGACAGGCGGCACGTATTCATCGGACTTACGGTGTGTGAGATACGGGTCTAGAAAGGTAATGGCATAATCGTAAAATTGAGTAAAAAGGAGGGGCAGTTTGGTCTTTTGTGTTCTGGAATTTGTGTAGAGAGAGAACAGATGGACGGCTGGGATTGGACCAGGTGGGAGTGCATGGATTGGATGGTGACACGTGTTGGGGGACTAGAGGGTTCTGGTTGGATCTTGTGTGAGCACGGTTCCAATAACTTAGGTGAGCCCGTGTGTGATCGTATGTGTGTGTTTCAACCAGAGTGAAACAGAGTGAGGCGGTGAGGAAAAATTGAAGGCTGATCGAGGGTGTTGGTGAGTTGTGGGTGTGTGAGGAGTGATCAGAAGGAGTGAGAGAGATGTTGGGGTGGTGCTGAGAGGGTTAGACGGTGCTGGTGGTGTGTGCGAGGGAGTTGGGAGCCACGGGGAATTCAGAGAAAACAGGGAGGAGGTGTGAGCTTATGGTGGTGCGGTGGCCGTGTACGGTGCAGAGGAACTCGAGAGGAGGCTGAGGCGGCTCTGTGGACTCCAGGGAACGCGGCGGCGAGCACGGCGGTGGACGATTTCAGGTACTCCCTCAGCTCTGCTTCTATGCTCTGTTTTCCCGTTGATGTTCAAATCGGAAATCGTGATGGCTGAGGTTGGGTCGAGAGTTTTGGGGATTTGGGTTAAGCTTAGAAACGTCTCAGGAACCGTCTACGGAGGTTGCCGTGATGGGGGAGTGCACGGTGGAGGCGAGACGACAGAGGAGTTCTGTGTACTCTATTTGGCCGTGAGTTTCAAACGGCGAGTCGTGAAGTTTGGGCGAGAGTCAACGGTTCTGGTTAGCTGGGTTAGGCTTAGAAGGGTCCTAGGAAGAGTTTGGGATGGCCACCGTGAAGGGGGAAGTCGTGGGTGGCCGGGAAGGAAAACAGGGGCTTATCGGGCCGTCTAGTTTGAGCTTCAGTCGACGGTGTAGAGGCCGTGTTGAGGTGAACGGAGTACGGGAATAGGTAGGGCAGGTCTGGACGATGAGACTGGTGAAGGAAGGGAGGAGAATGGTGGCCGGACGGCAGAGAATGGTTCTCGCCGGTTCAGTTCACGGCGACCGGTTCAGCACAGTCATCTCGAGGTTGGGGATGCACTGTAGCTGGCGCGTGAGGGCCACGCGCAGCCACTTTGGGCGGCGCGTGGGGGCGCGTGCGGCGGTTCTGGGGAAAGTGGTCAACATGGTTTTTGGTCCAGGAGTTGTGACGAGTCCATTGGAATTGGTTTCGGGTTAATCGGACGTCGAATCGAAGTAGTTTCGCGAGGGTGAAGGTTTAGGGTTCCGGTTCGTTACGTTTAGGACCCGAGAATTTTTGAGGGATTTTAGATGGATACTTGTGGACGTGTTAGTGACGTAATTTAGTGGTTGTTGACAGGATCGGGATTTCCCGAGGAAGCCGAGGAACGTGCAGGACGTTCGGGACGCGATTGAGGGCTCGGTACTGTGAGTGGACCCTTTCCTTAAACTCAAACATGCATAACTGCTTTTCTATACTTGTTTTATATGCGATTACATAGATGTTGGATTTATGATGTGGTTTTATATCATTGCACGGGTTTTCGAGAAAGTAAAGTAATTGGCACGTTTTACGAGAAATATTGATTTCTGAAAATAAAGCTGTGGTTTTGGGGTTTCTAAATGATAACTGGTTTCAATGATGATAACGGGATTTTGAAACATAAGTTTGATAATTGAGGTTTTCGGTTTTAAAATCGGATTTCGGGAAACGAGATTTGGTTTTAAGATTGAAAAGTGGATTTCCGGATTTGGGTTCGGAATGACGGTTCTGAACGCCGGAAGGGCTTCGAACCGGGGATTTCGGATTCAGGTTTGGATGTGGATTTGTAAAAGGTTTTCATATGGTTTTGATTGGATTTGATGGATCTGGTTATTGGGTTTAAAGACCCGGATATCGATTGACGGAGGACGGGCCTGGATTGAGTTTAAAGACTCGGGAGTTTAAAGACTCGGATATATTGATATTTCCCCCGTAGGCCTATTGAGTTTAAAGACTCGGGAGTTTAAAGACTCGGATATTATTGAGGCCTGGATTGAGTTTAAAGACTCGGGAGTTTAAAGACTCGGATAGGTCCAGCAGGTTTGATCGGAAAATGATGATTTTGACATTCAGGGTTTATGATATGGTTTTATAATTCCTATGCTATGACTTCTATAACTGTTTTATAGTGTTTATGTTTCTTCTGATGTTTTCTGAGTATTGGATCCTACTGTTTTGATAACTGGGTTATGCATGTGGTTTTCAAAACGGAGGGTTAAACTCGGTTTTCTGATAAATGGTTTTAGAACTTTTCTTTTATTATGGTCCACTCACATCTTCTGTTTTAAATTGCCCTCCAGGTTGTGGAGATAGTGGGTCTTGACGTCGAGGCAGTGTCTGAGGCATAGAAGTGACGAGCGGGATTTCCGAGTGTTTAAGTTTTTCTTCCACGTGCGTGTAATTGTCAATTGTCATCGGTTTTTATTTCATTGTATTCGTACTATGCTCTGTAAACTCTAACTTCGGTTTTTAGTGAGTGATTTCTCCTGCGTCTGACTGTTTTTGTGTCGGGGTGTCAGACGGGAACAGGATTTACCTCGGGTTTCGGGGTGAAACCGGGGTGGGTCCTGACAAGGAAAACCAAGAAGGAGGAAAAAATCTTTTTGGGTTTCTCTCTTGATATGGGTAGTTGAAGGTAGCCTAGGAAATAAGAAGACTCTAGCGATGAACTTTGCTTCTTTGTACGCTCCATTTTGTCGATGAATGAAAGTGTTATGAAGGATTTCTCAACTGGGTTCAATCCAGGTACCAAAACCAGGAAAACATGCCTACTCGTGAGACCAACTGGAGGTTAAGGGCGACTGCACCTGCGACTGTATTTGCAGGAGGGTGAAGCCCAATTTCAGGAAGACCATCAGTGTGTAGTGGCGCGTGCGGCGTTTCCTCGTAGTCCGGTTAACATAAAAAAATTTTCTTTTTAAATTTTCGTTCAAATGGGACAATTTTTTAGGCAAATGGATACGATTTCAGGGTAATTGCATATATTCGAAGTGACGCTGTTGCGAGTTGGAATACATGCGGGCCTCTCGGGGATTTGCGAGTTTGAGTAGGACTTTGTTATAATATATTGATGTCGAGATAGGATTCGGGAAGAATCGGAATATCATTTGAGGCTTGGAAAAAGCTGAGAGAATAGGGTTAGGGCCCAGATCAATCTGAGATATAGGACGATGCAATTCGCCAGGGGTTAGTGGGTTGGAGTGGACGGTGGCCCTAGGAGGACGAATTTTGTTTGGTTCGTATACTAAGGTAATCATTCCAATACAGTCGAGGTACATCCCTTGTTTGATAGGTTCTCTGGTTGTGTTGTGAAGTCCCAAGGGTAATTCTGGAACTTGGAGCTGGTTGTCAAACGGGAGCAGGACCGAGCACTGTTATCAAAGTGGTTCTGAGAGGTCTTATTAGTGAAGAGATGGAGGTTTGAGTGGAAAATGTGTACATAAGGATGAAAGATGTGGTGGCAGAAGTGGATATAAAGGTGCTAGTGGCGATGTTAGTAGAGTCCATGAGGGCGGTGGCAGCGATGTTGTTGCTATAGAATTAGGGCCAACGATGGTGGTGATTGTTGAAATAGAAGCAGATAAAGAGGTTGTGGTTGTGGTTGTTTTGGTAATAGAGGTAGATGTAGATAAGGTGAATGAGGTGGATGTGAAGGAAATGATGGAGGTTATGGCGATAAGTGGAGGTAGTGTAAGACCCGTGTCTTAGAAAGAATGGTGAGCAATCTCACATCGCTCGAGGAGAGAAAGCTGAAGTGTCTTATATGTGTGGGCACGTATCTATCTAGCATGAGACCTTGTGTGAGCTCACTGACTTTAGATTTCTTGGGAACTCCAAAATTAAGTGAGTTTGGGCTGGTGCAATCTAAAGATGGTGACCTACTGGGAAGTTGAACGTGAGTTTCCAGAAACAAAACCGTGAGGGCTAGACCCAAAGCGAACAATATCGTGCTAGATGGGTCGGGTCGTGACAAGCAGAGCTAGAAAATGTGGTGGTGGTGGTTGTTGAGGTAGGAGCGGATGATAAGGAGGTCGTGGTGGTTGTCACAATGGTGATTGTGAGCTTGGGCTGGTGCAATCCCAAGATGGGTGACCTACTGGGAAGTTGCACGTAAGTTCTCAGAAACAAAACCATGAGTGCTGGGCCCAAAGCGGATAATATTGTACTAGATGGATTGGGTCGTGACAGGTAGAGCTAGAAAACGTGGTGGTGGTGGCTATTGAGGTAGGAGTATATGAGAAGAAGGTCGTGGCGGTTGTCGCAATGGAGGTAAAGATAAATGAAGTGGATGGGGAGAATGTAGTGGAGGCTATGGAGATACAGTTGGAGGTAGAGATAGAAGAAGTGATGGATGTAGTAAAGGAAGACGAGGAAGGATTGGAGATTTAGGTACTTGTGGTAGTGAAAGTGGGTGACAACTGTGGTGACGACTGCAGTGGTGGAGGTAATAGAGAATAAGGTGGAGGTTGGGTGGAAGAGGTGGAGATAATGGAGGATGAGGTTGAGGTTTGGGTGGAAGAAGTAGACATAAGGGTGAAAAAATGGTGGAAGTGACGATGGCGGTTGTAATTGTGGTCTTGACAATAATGGTGGCGTCGCAATGAATGAGGTGGAGGTTGGAGGAAAATATGGTGGTAGAAAAAGGTAGAGATAAGGGTGAAAGAGATGGTATATCGTGGTGGTAGTGATGGTAGCGTCGGCGACTAAGTGGACTTGGGTATGAATGGTGGTTTGTCATTTAAGGAATAAAATGCATGAGAAAATATAAATAATGAATAAACAATAAATTTTTTTAGAAATTTATTTAGACATTATTAGAAACACAAATTTTCATTAAATTTTCGTGCAAGCGGTTTTCAAAAGTAACATAAATGCCGATTTTAATAGTTACTACCAAGTTTCATTGTTTTTTAACAAAAACGAAAAAAAATTCATTTTTTCCAAATACTATTCTTTCACTTTTAAATAAATCGAAGTTTTTTTTAAAAAAGGAAGACCAAATGGCAAATGAGCGGGGCCTTAGTCTCTTTGTATTGAAAAAATCAGTTTTTTTTTTTTTTCTTTCTTTCTTTTCTTTCACCAGCCTTACTCGTAGTAACGTCTCCGGCTCCTAGAACAATTGTGTTGTTGTTTTTCATTCCTAATTGAAATTTCTCTGGGTTCTAGCCCTAATGTCTACTCTTAAAAAATCTATACTCAGTTTTTAAACTTTGGCACTAGTTCGACGTCGGTTATAGTTTTACACCAAATTTTACTAAACACTGTGGTAATATTTTTTATGCTCACGACACTTTAAAAATAAAATTTACCAAATATTTACTAAATTGGTTATAATAACTACGATTAACAATAATCTTAATGTTTTTGTCCCTTTGTTCTGATGTGTGAATTCTTTTGTATAAGATGGCGGAAACAACTCAAATAAAAAGGCGTGCTATCAGAATATTTTATTTTACAATTTTCCAGAAGAATCGTATCGTTAATTATATCGTCAATTCTACAATTGATTGAGTTTAATAAAAAGCTAATTGTTATTTTACCCTAGTTTTTTTAATGCAATTTTACCCTAGGTTATATATATATATATATATAAAATTAAAGTTGATGTTGATCCATCTTTTTGTTTTGTTTGATAATTAAACTTGCCCTATACTTAATTAGCGATTCACTCTCTCTTTCATGATTTGATGGATAATGGGTAGGGGTGAATCTAAATCCGTTGAAATCATTAATCAAACCTCTTAAAACTGATATTTATCTAATGATTTTGTTTTGATCGGATAAAAATTAAACGATTTGAAAATCTAAACCGCTCTGTTATTAATAATTTATTTTTATTTTTTTTATTTTGGAAAAATGTTAAATTCAAACTGAACTATTAATTTTGAAATCTATCATGTACACTTACATACATAAGTACATCTCAGTTGCTGTGTTTTGATTGGTTTTATTTTATAATGTTGTGTTTTTTATATTTTGGTTGAAATGTATGTTTGAAGCAAATTTAGTAAATGTTGCTATGTTTTGTTGGTTTTAAAGACATCAAATGTTACTGCATTTTGTTAGTCTCATTTTCTAATATTTTTGTGTATTTTATATTTTAGTTGGAATATTTGAAGAAAATTTGGTTGAATGTTTGAAAGTTTGATTCTATAAATTATGAATGATCAAATGAGAAAAAACTTACGATGTTTTAGTTGGAAACGTGACGGCGAGTCCGTATAGTCTTTATATGCTACAAATTTTTTTATTATGCATAAACTGTCGGTATCGATCCAAATCTAACTGTTAATAACAGTTTGATTTGAAATTGTTTCATTTTTAATTTTAGAAAAGCCGAATCGTATCGTATTATTAAGATTTTAACTGTTTGGATTTAAATATTATCAATTTTAGCATCAAACGCACCATGACCACCCATAGCTAGTAGTGGGTTACACACTTTTAGCAAACACACACATGAAATTAAACCATATACATGCAACATAAAATAAAAATTAGAACAAGTCATAATATGAAGTTATGAACAAATAAATAAAGTTGTGGAATAATACTTACATCTCATCCTTTCGATTTATCTAGTTATCATCATACACATATCTTAATCAAAACTGTTCAATCATAAACTACCTAATCTTTCATTTACGTACAAAATCTACGAAATTGAATGTCATATGGTCATTCAAAATGTATAAACTAAATGAAAATTTTCCATAAGGATCTTAATTGTTATTAAAACTATTGATTCATTATTCAAAGCATATATGAATGGCTAATTAAACAACATCAAATCTTATTGATTTTTTTTATAGAGATGATCTTAAAAGATGATTTGGAAAATGAACGGCTCCGATTATAATATATGTACAAAAAAATATTTGATAAATAAAAGGATGATACAAGAATTAATTGTACCATCAAAATGAGATGCAAGTACTAATTAAATTTAAATATTAATATATAAATTATGCATTATATTACATGAATGATATAATCACATCATACCCAAAAAAATGAAATGTGTTGAGATGTGAGGAAAATGTCTCACATCGGAAAATCACAACTATAATTTGTGCCTTATAAGATCTTGAACTACTCCCTTCATTGCCAATTGATTTTGAGGTGGAACCTCAACTTCTTACATGGTATTAGAGCGGGGTTATCTTATGTGATATGTTTAACCGTTATGACACGTGAGGGAAATCGTTATGTGATAGGCTAGAAGCTCGACTTCGTACAAAATGAATCCCCCATAAAATTCTGGTTGTCGCATCTTCCAAAAACTTGAGAGATGGAGCTTCATATGGAGTATAAATGATAATGTGCAAATATGTGGGGGAAGTGGGACGCCCCTTATTAAAGAGGGAAGGCCTAATGATATAAAGCTCACAACATCATTTGGCTGCCAATAATTTTCCATTTTTGTATGTTTTGAATCTTTTGATGCCATTTATATTATTCAGAAATGAAGCGCGGAATCCGCATGCCCTTTTTTTCACTCAACCCTTGCCCCAATGAGGAGGTTATTTAGTCCAAATAATAATAATGTCTTCTTGGTGTCAACGAAGACGATGATGATTGTATATTTCTACGTCCGCCAAATAATAATCATGTTTTCCTTAGTTAATCGTTTTTAACTCAAAGATTAATTATTCTAAGGAGAAAATCATGTGGAAAAACAAATTAAGCAGACAAAAAGGAGGAAAAAAAACACACACATTATATTATATTAAACCAACCTATGTGATCTTTCTTTCCACCATTCCCACATTTTACAATTGCCAAAATTCCATCTATAACATCATTATTGATGCGCTTTGTCCTATCACATTTTTGGAGCCTTCATAACAGCCCTCTAAAGATATATCTAATAAAATGCGTTATATCATATGTTATATTAGAAAATGCAGGTAAGCCTACATATATCTTTTTCTTATTTGAATGAAATTTTGAGTTCGAATCTTATTCCACACTTGTTAGTTAATTTATTGGTTATCTACAGCTTTGTGGTTGCATTTATATTTTTTAAATATAGTCTCGATCTTAGTCTTTGTGATGTATGGATTTAAAAATCAAATATGCAATTCAAAATTCAAGGAATGGTTTGGGAATTGGGGCCAGGATTTCAGATCCATGAAACTTGCATTGTGCGTAAAAACAACCTAAACTTAACATTATTGGTTAATTTTGTAACGTTATTGGTGCCGGCCACAATTAAGTACCTCAGCTGATATCAACTTATATTATATATAGCAGCATTCGATTGCTGATCAAGGTTTCACATTTGTAATGATCATAAGTGTATATTAGTCCAACACTAAATATTTTTAAAATCTGCAAGTTTCCCATATGATCACTAAAGAAAAGTCAGGCATCATGTCTCACCAGAACACCACAAGACGTCCCAACATAATTCATAATATAAATTTCTTTCTATTTCCTTCTTTTGTTTTGTGTTGAGTCATCGGTTCCTGTTCACCAGAACACCACAAGGCGACTCTAGTGATGAACTTTGCTTCTGAAAGTGTTAAGAAGGATTTCCCAACTCGGTTCAATCCAGTACCAAAACCAGGAAAACGAGCCTACGCGCAAGCCCGGTTGGAGGTTAGGGGCGATTGCACCTGCGATTGTATCTGCAAGCAGGTGAAGCCCAATTGCAGGGAGACCATATGTGTGTGACAGCGCGTGCGGTATTTCCTCGTAGTCCGGTCAACATGACAATTTTCTCTTTTTAATTTTTGGTTTAAATGGGAAAATTTTCGAGGCGAATGGAAATGATTTCAGGGTAATTGAATATGTTAGAAGTGACGATATTGCGAGTTGGAATACATGCAGACCTCCTGAGGATTTGGGAGTTTGAGTAGGACTTCGTTTTAAGATATTGATGTCGAGATAGGAGTCGGGAAGAATCGGGATATCATTTAAGGCTCAGAAGGAGCAGAGAGAACTAGGCTAGGTCCCAGATCAATCTGAGATATCAAATGATGCAATTCGTCAGGGGTCGGTGGGTTGGAGTGAGCAGTGGCCCTAGGAGGATGAATTTTGTTTGGTTCATATACCAATGTAATCATTCCAATATGGTCGAGGTACATCCCTTGTCTGACAAGTTCTTCGATTGTGTTGTCAAGTCCAAAAGGTAATTCTGGAACTTGGAGCTGGTTGTCAGACGGGAGCAGGATTGTGCACAGTTATCAAAGTGGTTTCAGGAGGGGTCATATTAGTGGAAGATGTGGAGGTTCCGGTGGAATATGTGGACATAAGGATGAAAGATGTGGTGGCATGAGTGGATATGGAGGTGCTAGTGGCAATGTTAGCAGAGTCCGTGAGGGTGGTGGCAGTAATGTTGGTGGCTATAGTATTAGGGTCGACAATGGTGGTGATTGTTGAAGTATGAACGGATAAAGAGGTTGTGGTTGTTTGGCAATAGAGGTAGAGATGGATAACATGAATGAGGTGGATGTGAAGGAAATGATGGAGGTTTGTGGCACTAAGTGGAGGTAAAGCTAGAAAAAGTGGCGGTGGTGGTTGTTGAGGTAGGCGCAGATAAGTAGGAGGTCGTGGTGGTTGTCGCAATGGAGGTAGAGATGAATGAGGTGGGTGGGGAGAATGTAGTGGAGGCTATGGAGATACAGTTGGAGGTAGAGCTAGAAGAAGTGGTGGATGTAGTAAAGGATGACGAGGAAGGATTGGAGATTTAGGTACTTGTGGTAGTGAAAGTGGGTGACAACTGTGGTGATGACTACGGTGGTGGAGGTAATACAGAATAAGGTGGAGGTTGGGTGGAAGAGGTGGAGGTAATGGAGGATGAGGTTGAGGTTTGGGTGGAAGAAGTAGACATAAGGGTGAAAAAATGGTGGAAGTGGTGGTGATGGTTGTAATTGTGGTCTTCACAGTAGTGGTGGTGTCGTAGTGAATGAGGTGGAGGTTGGGGGAAAATATGGTGGTAAAAAAAGATAGAGATAAAGGGTGAAAGAGATGGTACATCGTGATGGTAGTGATGGTGGTGGCGGCGGCTAAGTGGACCATGGGCAAGATTGGTGGTTTGTTCATTTAAGAAAAAAAAATGCATAAGAAATATAAATTGTGAAGAAATGATAAGTTTTTTTAGAAATTTATTTAGAAATTATCAAAAACACAAATTTTCATTAATTTTTTGCACAAACAGTTTTTAAAAGTAACATAAATGCTGATTTTAATAGTTACTACCAAGTTTCATTGCTTTAAATAAAAACGAAAAAAAAAATTAATTTTTTCCAAATACTAATCTTTATTTTAAAATAAAACAGATTTTTTAGACCTTTGTCTCTTTGTATTGAAAAAAATCAGATTTTCTTTTTCTTTTCTTTCACCAGCCTTACTCGAAGTAACTTCCTAGGCTTCTAGCCCAATTGTATTGTTGTTTTTCATTCCTAATTGAATTTTTTCTGGGTACGTTCTAGCCCTGATTGGTTTCTAAAGGAAACAAAATATTTATCTACTCTTAAAAAATATAAGATGGCGAAAACAACCCAAATAAAACGGCGTGCTTTCAGAATATTTTCTTTTATTTTACAATTTTCCAGAAGAATCATATCGTTAATTATATCGTCAATCCTACAAGTGATTGAGCTTAATAAAAAGTTAATTGTTATTTTACCCTAGTTTTTAATGCAATTTTACCCTAGGTTATATGTATAATTAGAGTTGATGTTGATCCATCTTTTTGTTTTTTTTTTATAATTAAATTTTCCCTAGACTTAGCGATCGACTCTCTCTCCCTCATGTTGTGATAGGTAAAGGCTAATGGGAAATGACTAATTGTAACACTCCGGAAATTCGAGGATTTTAATATTGTAATTTAATGTATGAATTGACGTTTTTACCCTTGTGAATGGTATGACCAAATTGTTGACTTTTTGATTAGTGGGTCAAATGGACTTTGACCAGTGACCGTGACGTAGTTCGGGACGTCACGAGATCATAGACAGGTGGCACGTCCAATTCGGACGATCGGGGAAAAAGTTATGACTATCGGAAGTTCAGGGGCATTACCGTAATTTGGACTTCAGGGGCGAAAATGTTGACTTTTCGTTTGACAACTAGTTTTCACACGACTCAAGGACCGTTAGGTAGGTCTCGACGTCATGAGTCCGTAGACAGGCGGCACACCGAAATCGGACTTCGTACGAGGAAGTTATGGTCAGAAACGTGAAATCGGGAGGTTCGTGTCTCGGTTTTCGTGTCGAATATTTTATTCTGAAATTCTGATTGGAGGACACCTGGTGAGTGACAAGTGTCACTCACCCATTGGCTAGATTGGATCAGATCCACTATGGGATTAAATACCATTTAAACCAACTTTTAATTCCAGCCATTGATCTGAAACCCCCAGATTTCATCCCAGCCATTGATCTCATTCTTGAGATCAAATCTGGACCATCCATTCCATTTGATCAGATTCCCTCCATTTCTATATATTTCCTACCCGACACCACATTCTTCCCATTTCCAACCATCACACCTGCATTAGCACCTGGTTCCTGCGTTGTGAGTGGCTGGACTCATTGGTGAGGCGGCAGACGGCAGTGATCACGGCGGTGGACGGCGGCGAGGGAGGAAACCCCAAACCCGAAACGGAACCTAGAGGGCTTGTTTTCGTGGTCTGAGGTGGCCTGAACGGAGGATAAACGGCGACGGGAAAAACCGGGTCTGTTAATCGAGGTAAGTCTTTGATTCAGCCCTTGTTTACTGATTTTAATTAGCTAGAACTGTTTCTGGGATTGAGGCGAGTATGTAGTAACAAACCAGAATGAAAATGGTTGAGAAATGATGAAATGGTGATCGGGTCATGATCGCGGGTCTAATCGACCCGAGTTGCAGAGATACGGGTCAACCATCTGAGGACAGAGGTGATGACGTGGCACTCTGTCAGACTTGTCAGGTGACGTGGACCACTCGTGAGCCGACACGTGTCACATGTCAGTACACAGTCAGCACTGACATGTCAGTGACGTGGCCCAATCTGGGACTGCCACGTGTCACTGACATGTCAGTGACGTGGACCAGTGCCGTGCTGACACGTGGCACATGTCAGATCTTACACGTGGCCTGACAGATCAGTGAGGTGGACCAATCGGGTGTTGACACATGGCACCTGTCAGAGTCTGACATGTCAGACCTGACAGCTGTCAGATGACGTCAGCATGACGTCATGCTGATGTCAGTAGTGACGTCAGCAGGGACTGTTCCTGCGTTGACCGACGCGTTGACCGGCGCGTGGGGGCGCGTGTGAACAGTGTTTTTGGTGGGACCATCACCATTCTTTAGGTTTCGACGATCCGGATCCAATGGCGGTGGTTTCGGGTCGATCGAAGATCATTAAGCTGGTCAAATTGAGGTTTATTGCCTTGGGAAGCGCGTTCGGGCGGCTTTTCCCGGCCGGCTTCAGCCTAGGATTTCATGGTTGAATGTTAGGGGTTTAAATTGACCTTTACGAATACTTTGGACTTGACAGGGATTGTATATTTGTACCAGGATGAGGGTATACGTTCGGTTCCTAGCAGGATTGTACTGTGAGTGGGCCCGATTTCATTAAACCCTTGCATGCTTAAATGTTTTCTGATTTACTTATATGTTCACATGCTGGAATCAAGAAATGGTTTTGATGATATTGAAATTTCGGTTATGGCACGTTTCACGGTATTTGGGCATGAGACCCGTCTGATGAAACGTAACGATCGGTTCGGATTTTACCTATGTATACATATATGTTTTGCATGTGGATATAAATAAAATGTATTTGGTACTGCACTGTATAGATCCTTCCATATGATACTGTCTCCTCCGGATGAGGTACCCCGGAGTGGTCACGGACGTATAGAACGTCCAGCGTCTATGACGCTAAGCATCGGGGATGCTGTAACCGAACAGGGTTCGGGGATTGAACTCGGAATTGAGACTCGAGTGGCACGCGTAGCCTTGTGATTGTGACCTTATTGGACGTCAGGGACGTCAGACATCAGGGATGTCGGGATTGGAGTGTATAGTGCAGTGGCTAAAATTATGTTTATGGTTTTATTATATGCCTTATGGTTTATATTATATGATTAATGGTTTTAAATTCGGTTGCATGCATGTTTGGAAAACGGAGGGGTAAATTATATGTTTTACTTATCAAATGATTTTATAAACTTGAGTTTCGGTCCACTCACCCTTAATGTTTTGGTAACCCCTCTAGGTCGTGCTAATGAGGTAGAGGAGGAACCTGAGGCTGAGGCATAGATCCACTTCTGCGTACCTGAACCCCTGTTGGGCGGTGTACCCGCAGGTTTATGTTAGAGTCGTGCTCGCAACTTGTAGTTTGGTTTTCATCCCTTGTCTGACATCTGTTTATTTCGGATTTGATGTAAAACTTTAATTTGGTTTTTATGCATTTGAACGTTTAAGGTTAAAATTGGAACATTATTTTGGGTGTCAGACGGGAGCAGGGCACATCCCCATGTGGTCCCAGAGAGGATCGGGGCGGGTCCTGTCACTAATGGGTAGGAGTGGACATAAATCTGTTGAAATCATTAACTAACCCTGTCAAAAACAATATTTATCCAATGATTTGGTTTTGACCGGATAAAAGTCAAACGATTTGATAATTCAGACCGCTCTGTTATTAATAATTTGTTTTTAGATTTTCATTCTGGAAAACCGTTAAATTCAAACCGGACCATTAATGATCATATTAATTTTTAAATCTATCATATACACTTACATACATAAGTACATCCCAGTTGCTGTGTCTTGATTGGTTTTCATTTATAATGTTGTGTTTTTTTATATTTTGGTTGAAATGTACGTTTGAAGCAAATTTAGTAAATGTTGCTATGTTTTGTTGGTTTTAAAGACATCAAATGTTACTCCGTTTTGTTAGTTTCATTTCTAATATTGTTGTGTATTTTATATTTTGGTTGGAATATTTGAGGAAAATTTGGTTGGAATGTTTGAAAGTTTGATTTTATAAATTATGAATGTTCAAATGAGAATAACCTAAGATGTTTTAGTTGGGAATGTGACGATGAGTCCGTATAGTCTTCATATACTGCAATTTTTTTATTATGCATAAACTGTCTATATTGATCCAAACCGAACTATTAGTAACGGTTTGGTTTGAAATTGTTTCAATTTTAGAAAATTCAAATCATGTCGTATCGTTAAGATTTTAAATGTTTGGATTTGGATACTGTCAATATCTGCATCAAACCGCATTATGCTCACCCCTAGTAATGAGTTAGACACTTTTAGGAAACACACATGAAATTAAACCATATATATGCAACATAAAATAAAAATTAGAACAAGTCATAATATGAACAGATAAATAAAGTTGTGAAATAATATTTACATCTCATGATCCTTTCATTTATCTAGTTATCATCATACACATATCTTAATCAAAACTGTTCAATTCGTAAACTACCTAGTCTTTCATTTACGTACAAAATCAACGAAATTGAATGTCATCTAGTAATTCAAAATGTATTAACTAAATGAACAATTTTCGATAAGGATCTTAAATGTTACTAAAACTATTGATTCATTATTCAAAACATATGAATGGCTAATTAAACAATCTCAAATTTTGTTGATTTTTTATAGAGATGATCTTGAAAAATGATTTGGAAAATGAATGACTCCGATTATAATATATGTAAAAGAAAAATATTTGATAAATGATAATGAGCAAATATGTGGGGGATGTGGGAAGGCCCTTATTAAAGAGGGAAGGCCTAATGATATAAAGCTCACAGCATCATTTGGCTGCCAATAATTTCCATTTTTGTATGTTTTGAATCTTTTGATGCCATTATATTATTCAGAAATCAGAATAGAAGCGCGGAATCCGCATGCCCTTTTTTTTTCACTCAACCCTTGACCTAATGAGGTGGTTGTTTAGTCCAAATAATAATCGTGTTTTCTTGGTGTCAACGAAGACGATGACGATTGAATATTTCTACATCCTCCAAATAATAATCATGTTTTCCTCAGTTAATCGTTTTTAACTCAAAGATTAATTATTTTAAGGAGAAAATCACGTGGAAAAAACAAATTAAGCAGACAAAAAGGTGGAAAAAAAACACACACATTATATTATATTAAACTAACCTATGTGATCTTGCTTTCCACCATTCCCACATTTACAAACGCCAAAATTCCATCTATAACATCATTATTGATGAGCTTTGTCCTATCACATTTTTGGAGCCTTCATAACAACCCTCTGAAGATATATATAATAAAATGCGTTATATAAAATGCAGGTAAGCTTAAATCTATACATTTTTTTTTTCTTATTTGAATGAGATTTTGAGTTCGAATGTTATTTCACGTTTCTTAGTTAATTTATTACTTATTTAAAACTTTGTGGTTGCATTTATATTTTTTAAATATAGTTGTTTGGGATGTATGGATTTAAAAATCAAATATGCAATTCAAAATTCAAGGAATGGTTTGGGAATTGGGGCCAGGATTTCAGATACGTGGAACCTGCGTTGTCCGTAAAAACAACCTAAACTTAGTATTATTGGTTAATTTTGTAACGTTATTGGTGCCGGCCAGTGGTTGTACGACATGCACTGAAAAGACTTATCAATTAAGTACCTCAGCTGATATCAACTTACGTTAGCATATAGCAGCATTCGATTGATGATCAAGGTTTCACATTTGTAATCATCATAAGTGTATATTAGTCCAACACCAAATATTTTTAAGATCTGCAAGTTTCCCATATGATCACTAAAGAATAGTCAGACATCATGTCTCACCAGAACACCACAAGAAGTCCCAACTTAATACATAATATAAATTTCTTTCTTTTTCCTTCTTTTGTTTTGTGTTGAGTTATTGGTTCCTGTCCTGAATTCTCTATCTTTCGGGATTGCATACACAAGCAAATTAGGATTATTAGATTATGTATGGCGGACCTAACTAGCTAGGACTACTGCACACTGCTAACTAGCTAGGACTACTGCACACTACTAACTATGCCGACTGCACACGAAGTAATGGCAGGATTTAATTGGACTAACTTCTTAGGTCGATTTTCTCTCTCCCTCATCGCTCATGCTCGATTTTTATTTCTCCATTCACTACTTACACAAGAACTATCTCCTCTTACACTGCAAGAGCATCGATTCTCCTTCTGATGCCTCTTGAGCATGGACTCTCTCCCTTCCTCTCGAGGCTTAAGCCGCATTCATGAGTATTATACACATACGTGCGTATTTCTTAAAAATATTTTAATTTTTCACACTTTTCAAAGATTCGTAAAAATATATGTATTTTTAAAATCAAAATCACTATACCACCCACACTCTCTTCAAATTTCAACCCAGACCCAATATCAATCACTCATCCCTCTCGTCCAATCAGCCGTCTTTCCTCCACCAAACTCGCCTCTCTTCAAATACACATAATTTTGACAATTTTTTTGAACAAGACTCATCAAATTATCGTCCAAGAAAATCTACCAAATGACGCATATATGTACTTTCTACGTATTGTACCCGACCTGTATTTGACTAACTACTTTCCACGCATAAAAAATAATAGCGTATTCAAGTAAAATCTATATTTTAAAAATATCTTTATAAATATAAATTATAAAAAAAAATACTAATCATAGTCCAACCTTTTCTATATACCAAACACAACACAGAATTTAATCCAGTCAATCCGGGAATGGACATGCAGTCTACAATAATCGGAGGGCATACAATTCTGCCTAACAAACAACACCTAATTAAGGTTTTATTACCATGTTTAAGAGTGATCTTATGGCCACACACCTCTTTCGTCAACCTAAAAGGCCAATACATTTTTTATTGTTGTAGAACTCTTGAGAGCATATCAACATATATAGATAATATATAACAACATTTGGTAAGAAATTAAGGTTTCACTCCAAAACCAATTATAAGGCACAAATTGTAGTTGTGCTTTTCCGATGTGGGACGTTTTTTTCACATCTCATTATGCCCCCTCAATCACGTGTGGCGGATTTTTCAGCCTATCACGTGACGATTTGATGGATACATGTGACATGTGTAACGGTTAAGTCTTTACGTGGAATAACCTCGCTTTGATATATACCATGTAAAAAATTGAGATTCCACCCTAAAACCAATTGACAATGAGGGAGTAGTCCAAGATCATATAAGGCACAAATTGTAGTTGTGTTTTTCCGATGTGAGACATTTTTCTCACATCTCAACACATTTGACATTTCACGCAATATCAATAACATATCAGTATTTCGTTTAAGCTAGAAATTAGTTAATTTATGTGTATAATCGGGATTATCTAGTATCTAATAAGAATGATATGGACCACCATGCATGATAAACTTTTCTTGTATATAGTAATGTTGCCGACAGTTTCCATGATCAACATTTATTTTGATGGCCCTATAAGTTTTTATGATCGATCATCACTTATGAAGATATTTTATATGCAAAAGCCAAAATAGGCTCGATTGTTCCCACTAGTTAATTATCAAGGTATTAGTGTGCGTTCATGACTTATATTATTAGTTTTCCTTTTCCTCACTTCTTTTCGTAACTTTTCTTGTATCACAAGTTCTCTCGGCGCACATGTCACTATTCGAAGAGTAATTTCTTTGATATAATCAAAGGGGTCTTTGACCATCATTCCTTCCTTCTGTTTGCCAATGCCCCATATATATAGTCAAATTATAAGTTCACTTAGTTAAATAAATTTCAAATCAAAATTCAAATTCTAAATCTTATGATACACGTACATATATATGTTCTTATTTTGATGTAGGAGTTACCATTGAAGTAGCACCACATGAGCATAGACCACTTGATATGAGATAAGTGAACTGCATGAGGTGGATGAAAAATACTATACTGTATATACTCAACTAATCCAACTAGTAGCTAAATCCGTGCATGTTATATATATATAATCAGTGGCGTAATCAGAATTAGACTCCTATAAGGGCATTTCACAAAATATATAAAAGATAAAAAATTAAAATTTGAAGTAATTTAACTCATAATAGTATTCAAACAATTGATTTTTAATTAAAATGTTATTCAAATTATTTAAATATATTAATATTATACTTTTAAAAAAATAAAATATTAAAATGTTATTGATTTTTAATTAATTTGATATTTATTTAAATAAAATATTTTAATATTATACTTAAAAAAAATTAAATAAATATATGTGAGAGGGGACCCAATACCCAATGAACCCCCTTCCCTTTGCCCTTGTGTATAATGTACATGAACCCATGAGCAAGTGTTCATCAGTAACGTGGGGCGGGCTTGGGTTAGAAGGGCTATAGCCCTCCCCACCCAAGCCGCCTCTTTTGGTATTTATAAATGATTAGGCTAGCCCAACCCACTATAAATTATTTATGACAGGATCCACTCCCAATCCCCCGGGATTAAGGGTTAAATTATGCTATTGTCTAACTTACGCGTGACACGAAGGCTAACCCAACGTCCAACCTGTCAGGACCCACCCCGGTTTCACCCCGAAAACCGAGGTTAATCCTGCTCCCGTCTGACACCCCGACACTAAACCGAAGTAAACTCACGTAACCCACCAAAATACACAGTCAGACGCAGGACGCAGGAGAAACTTTAAACATCCCGAAGTCAAATTTTTACAGAGCATAGTACCAAATACAAAGAAAAGAAATCCGATAAACAAGGTACACGCACAACGGAAAAGTTTAAGCACTCCGGGGTCACTCTCGAAAATTCTATGCCTTCGACTCAAGCTCGAAGCCAAAACCCAAACTGTCCCTTGTTTCACGATCTGTCCACCTAAGTCCTCCCCCGTCACGGTGAAAACACTAGACGCTTCCTAGGACCTCCCTGAGTCTCACTCAACTCACCAAAACCGTCGAATCAACCCCAGACTTCACGACTTCCGGTTTGAACTTCACGGCCCAAACAGAGCAAACATACGGGGAGAAGAAATTACCTGCTGTCGATCGTCGCCGTGCTCACCATCGCACTCCCTGGAGTCCACCGAGTCGTCCTCGCCCCCTGTCGAGCCCAAACGATCAGCACACGGCCACACCACCACCCAAACTCCTCTCTGTTCTCTCTGTTTTTCCCGTGAACTCTCCCCCCTCTCACACTAGTTCCTGTACACGAGTAGTCCTCACAACTCAATCCTCACACTCTCAGCTTCCCTTAGTCACTTACACACTCAGTCACCGATCAATTCTCCCAATCTCTCAGTCTCTGTTTCTCTCTGGTTCGAACACACACACGGGCACACACACCTGCACGATTTTGAAACACCCGTGCACTCACTAGAACCCTCTAGCTAAGCCCCACGTGTCACCATCCCCTCAAGCCTCACACAAAAATCTCCTCTCTGCCCTGGACACTTGTCCAAATCCGGCTGCACCAAGCCTAAAGTACAAAAGACCAAACTGCCCCTCTTTAACTCCAAAATTACAATTTTGCCCTTATCGTTCCAGACCCGTAACTCACTCATCTTAGGTCCGATGAACATGTGCCGCCTGTCGTTGAATTCAGGACGACGAGATCTACCTAACGGTCCTAAGTCAACATGTCAAAACCCGATTGTACAAAAAGTCTACTTTTCCCCTATTTTAACCAAATTACGGTAATACCCTCAACCTTCCGAACATCAAAACTTCCTCCTCGAATGTCGGAATCGGGTGTACCACCTGTCTACGGACTCGTGACGTCTCGAACTATGTCACAGTCATCGGCCAATACCCAATTGACCGCTCGAACTAAAAGTAAACTATTGGCCCAGACCAGGGGCAAAATCGTCATTCTACGCTAACCGACCAAAAGTAACCAACTAAACACCAATTAAGCTCACTAATCCCATTTTAATCACTGTCTTAACCCTAATTTCAGGGACGGATCGTTACACAACCTCCATGTGACACGTAAGTCGGACAAGGGATTCTCGATCCGACAGTCCCAAAAGTGTCCGGACTTTCCAGAGTGTGCCGAATCTACTGTGGATCACGGTATGATGTCTCCGTCTCTCTCGACCAACAGCCTATACCGTAACAACCTGGAAGGTATCGAAAACACGAAGAAACTGTGAGTGGACAAAAATAAAGTATAAGTTTAAAAACAGTTCATAAAACAAGTACATTTAAACCCTCCATGTAAAAAAAAAATGCATGCATATCAAAGCCAAGTTATAGAACCATTCTTTACTCAAGTTATTTAAAACATGTAAGAAAAACCGAATTCATTTTCCTTTTATCAATCCTGGGCCTCAGCCCAAAACCATCAAAACTCAGTGAAATCCAAAACACATTCGAACCCACATTTTCATCCATCGAACCTGCTGAATCTATCCGAGTCTTTGAACTCAATCCAGGCCTCAATATAATCCGAGTCTTTAAACTCCCGAGTCTTTAAACTCAACAGGCCTACGGGGGAAAATCACAATATCCGAGTCTTTAAACCCCCGAGTCTTTAAACTCAATTCGGGTCTTTAAACCCAATCCGGGTCCCCCTCCCGTCATAATCATATCCGGGTCTTTAAACCCAATAACCAGATCCAGCAAATCCATTTTCCATTTCCGAATCCGAATCCACAATCTCATCAGGATTCCGGATCCAAACCCAGTATCATATTCATCATCCATTTCCGAATCCGAGTCCAAAACCATCATTCCGTAAGCTGGCATCCGAAATAACCATTCCGAACCCAAACCCGGAAATCCACTTTCAAGTTCCAAACCAAAATCCAGAATCGTCATCCTGGAATCCGATTCCAAAACCCGAAATCACGTTTCTCAAACAACTTTTTGAACTCGACTTTAAGCCCGAAATCATTTTTCAAAAATCCATTTAAATCTTTGAAACCAAATGTAACGACCCGGACTTTCGAAAAAGAAAAATTTGGAAAATTTGAAGAAAAAGACGATTTTGCCCCTAGAATGTGGGCAAATGGTTGAATTTTTGCTTAAGCGGTCAAACAGACTTTGACCGATGACTGTGACGTAGTTCGAGACGTCACGAGTTCATTGATAGGTGGCACGTCCGATTCCGATGATCATGAAAGAAGTTATGACGTTTAGAAGTTCAAGGGCATTTTCGTAATTAGATCAAAAAGGAGGAAGTTTTTTACTTTTAGATTGACCACTATTTTTCACGCAATTCGAGGATCGTTAAGTAGGTCTCGATGCCCTGAGTCCGTGGACAGGCAGCACGCTGAAAACGGACCTCGGACAGAGGAGTTACAGTTCTAGAACGAGGATGAGCATTTTGGTAATTTTGTGAAGGAAGGGCAAAATGGTAATTTGACTGTTGAAATTTGAAACAGCCGTGGTGGACTACTTGGCTGAATAGTTTAACTGGTTAAGTGACAATTACTAAAAAGGGATGGATTAGTGGCACAAGGGAGTGTGTGATGTTGGGAAAATTGGAAATTGAACTGTGTTGGTGTTTTTAAAATGGTGCTGGTGTTTTTGAGGGAAAAACAGAGACACTGCTGGCTAGTGCTCAGTGTGTGTGAGTGCTGAATTGGAATTTGAAGCCACGGGTGAATTGTTTAGTGCCTTGAGTGGGTTGAGCAGAGCACGGGTGGTGTGTGCGGGAAATAGATGTTGTGCTGGTGCCTTTGAAATTGAGAAAAAAACAGAGACTGTCCCTACGCATGATCAACCTTCCCCAAGCCCGAATTGAGTGAAACTGAGTGTTGGAACAGAATGAAGAGAGGAAGAGCAGCGTCCTGAGCTTGAGAGAGGAAGGGAAGTGTTGAAATTGGTGAGAGGAGAGTTCAAAAATCCAAAACGGGTTCCAGAGAGAGTGGGATTTCAATTCGAAGTTGTAGGCCAACCCAAGGCAAATTGACGTTTCATTTAGTCCCCTGGGATCAATTCAAGTCGATCCAGTGCAAGAGGGAAGAGAATTGATGCTGTTTTTGGCTCTGAATGGACCTGGTGACCGAGAAGAAAATCGAGCTTGAGACGTGAATTTGGAGGGGTTTAAGGGAGAAATTGACATGAGAAACAAGTTCATACGAACACTATGAAGCTTCTGAGTGAGTCAATTTCAAGAAAACAATCGAGTTTGGTCGAGTTTGAAGATTGAACAGTACCCACCTGTTCTTCGAAGTTCGACTTCGAATCGTCTAGATTAAGGTGAGTTCTTACGTAGTTGAGGTCACAGAACCCTAATTAGACAAACGGCGATCCTTTTGGCTCATTGAATTGATGAAATTAAGTTGGAATCGACAGGATTCTAATCGGGTCGTCTCGCGCGCAAACCGGACCCGTTTCACAGTCAGCTGGGTGAGGAAGACGACTGTGCAAGTACTGTAGCAAGCGCATGAGTTTCACGCGCAGCCACTCATGGCGGCGCGTGAGGGCGCGTGGGCTCAATTCTCGAGGTGAGGTCAACATGATTTTTGTCCTATACAATGTAACGAATATTTTAGCGTTGATTACGAATTAATCAGACACCGTTTCGATGTTGTTTCGAGGGTCCGAAGGTTTATGTTACGTTTTTAACTAACGTTTAATTCCCGATAAATTATGGGAAATTAGTATGCTGTTATTTGAGTCCTTAGTGACACTAAAGAATGATTTCGGACAGGATTCGAGATTCTGGAAAATGGCGAAAATTACGGAAACTCGTGCAGCGCGAAAACGGGCGTTATGGACGGTGTGTGAGTGGACTTTGCTTTCAAAATTTAATGCATGCATAAATGTTTCTATGATTTCTATGATTATGATTATGACTTGTGATAATTACGATTTTCGTATTTATACGTATTTTAGTATGCAATACGTAACTGCACGTATTTCGAGACTATGGTTTCTCTTATGCTGTGATGATGGTTTGATGAACGATTTTATATGATTTGTGAGTATGATGTTTTAAGGATGTTTTGATTATGATTGTGAGTATGACCTACGGTTTTGACACGTATTTTGAGATTATTACGGTTTTGCGCGTTTTACGAGATTTCGAGTATATTGTGTTTTGATCATGGTTTTGATGCCTTGACTTTGGAATTTGAAATGTGATTTGATTTGACTTTGGGATTTGAAATGATTTCAACGATTTAAAACGGATTTAGGAAAATGTGATTTCGAGCTTGCCCAAGGCATAAAAGTAATTTTGATGAATGAGATTCAGATTTCGGAAACGTGAAAGTGGATTCCGGGTTTGGGTTCGGAATGATGTTTTCGGATGCTAGCTTACAGAATCATTATTGCGAATTCGGATTTGGAAAGGGATGACAGATATGATTGGGGATTTGAATGTGAAATTCGGACATAAGTCCTATTATGAAAAAATGTGATTTCAGATTGATTTTGGAATTTGGATCACGATGGATCCTGGATTCTTGTGACTTACAAAAAGTTTTGGGTTTGAAGACCTGGTGCTATTGCTGGATCATGTTTTGAGTTTAAAGACTCGGTTAATTGATGACGGGGGCGGGCTCGGATTGGGTTTAAAGACCCGGATTGAGTTTAAAGACTCGTGAGTTTAAAGACTCGGTTATTGTGATACCCCCCCCCCCCTGGAGGCCTATTGATTATGTTCTGAGTTTAAAGACTCGTTGATAGCCCGGGAAGGCCTGATTATGCGCATGATTTTGAGTTTAAAGACTCGGGCGCACTTGAAATCCAGCAGATTGATTGACTTCTGAATTATTGTTGATTTCCGATGTTTTAGGATGTGTTGGGCAATGGCCTGGTTTTATATGGTTTGATGGATTTTGGATCATGTTGTGTACTTGGATTTGATTCATGGTTTTGGGCTGAGACCCTGTGTTTATGATTGCGGGGTAAGACCCGAAGGTTAAGAAAAGGAAAATGATTTAATTTTCGTACACGGTTTTCTTACTTCGAAAATGTAACGGATTGCAAAATGATTTTCGAATGCATGCATTGGTTTTACGTGGAGGGTAGAAATGTCTTCTGTAACTGTTTTATAAACTGATTCATTTTTGTCCACTCACACCTTTTGTGTTTTTATTGACCCTCCAGGTCGGGGCGCGTTGATCAAGGCTGATCGAGAGGCAGAGGTATGAGTGTGTACGTGTGTGGCTATCCCTTGTTTGGCAAGTGCTGAGGGTAATTTGGGAACTCCAGTTGACTTGCCAGGCGGGAGCAGGACCAGGCACAGTTATCAATGTCCCTTCGAGGGCGGTCCTGTCACCAAACCATATTTCAAATCCCGAAATCAAATTATTAAAACCAGGTTCAAATCACAACATCCATCATGTTCTCGTAAACTGTATAATTCCGTAAATACCTCGAAAAATGTGCAAAATCGTAAACCAATAAGATCATAAATCAAATCATAGAATCACGTATCTAAAACATATAAAAACATATATGCATGCATCAAGAGTTAGAAAGCAAAGTCCACTCACAGACCGTTTGCGTCGTCGCCTCGATACGCGTGTAATTACACTTCCCGGGCTAATCCACTACCACCGACTTTCCCGAACCTGTCCAAATCCCAATAAAAGGTTACTAACTACTTCACAATGATTATACTTAAGCCCCGTAATTTTCCCAAATTTTTAACCGAGGCTTAAAACCTTCGGACATCCCAAAAACTATCGAGACGATGTCCGATCGACTCGAAACCAATCCCATAATGTTCGTTACATCAAATACTTTAAAAGTCGTGTTGGAACCATCCTTAAAATCCGTGTCACGCGCCCTCACGTGCCGCCTGAAGTGCCTGCGCGTGGGAGCCACGCGCCTCAGTAGGCCATCTTCAACCTCACGCCGAACTGTGTCCAGACCGGTTCGGTTCAACCCGGTCCAATCAAACCGGCGCAGGCGGTCCAGTGTCCTATCTTGTCTAATTTCACCTCGTTTTCGACCATTTTTAGTCCTAGAGCTTCCTTATGTAATTTCCTAGTGATCTATAACTTAAGGACATGAAATTAGGACCCGAAAGCTACCTGTCTGATCCACCTGCAACCATCAATTTTTCTCCATCGTGGTTTCATGGCTTTAGCCATCATTCATCTTTGTAGTTGGTCTTAAATCCTTCCTAGAGCTCCTAGAAATAACTTCCAATCAACGAACACAAGTATTAATCTATAAAGAACGACTTACCATAATCGAATTTCAAACTGAGCTCTTACGGTTTTGACCTTACCGTCACTTGTAGGCCTCAAGACTAAGCCCATTCAATTCTCTGAACCACCAGAAATCATTTCCCATCAACATCGAACAAGACCCATTAGAACTCGATTGTTACTTCTACTTGTCAAACAAAACTTCACGGTTTCTCCACAATTCCCTTTCCACTACAAGGCGTCGTGGGCCGCCGCGGTCGCCACCGTGTTCAGCTCAGCCTCCCTTCTCACTTTGCTTCACAAACCACGGGAAAATGAAGATGTGTGGAAGATTAGATTTCATTCAACTACACAGTCATTCTCTCATCCCCTGTTTTCCACCCATGTACACGATATAACCCGTTTTTGAACAAACATTAAGGCGGTTGTCCAACCTTCTGCCACCGTCCAGACCCTGCCAGGTGTCCAAACCCTGGTGGTCACCCTTTTCAAATGCAGCCAAGTGTCCCACTCTTACTGGGCAGACATCCCTATGCACAGAAAGGACCAGAATGCCCTTAGATGGCAAATTACCATTTTGCACTTCTTAATCCCTGACCCGTAACTCTATTTCTCAAACTCCAAATGGCACATACCACCTGTCGTTAGAATCAGGGACTCGAGAGCTACCTAACGGTCCTCAGTTTACATGAAAACCACGTGTTGCACGAAAACTCAACCTTTTGCCCATATTCAACCAAATTACCAAAATACCCTTCAACTTCTGAACGTCATAACATTGTCCTCGGACGTCGGAATCGGATGTGCCACCTGTCTATGAACTCGTGACGTCCTGAACTACGTCACAGTCATTGGTTAGAATCATTTTGACCACCCGATCGAAAGTTAACATTTTACCCAATTTCAAGGGCAAAATCATCTTTTTTGCACCGTCCGAACATAATTACCCAACTAATCATTGATTAATTTCACTAATCCGTCATTAACCACTAATTTAATCTCGATTTATAGGACGGGCTGTTACAATTTAGCCCATTATTTAGGCTTTAAAAAGAACACAAACACTGTAACGACCCGTCCCGGGAATTAGGATTAAGACCGTGTTTAAGATGAGATTAGTGAGCTTAATCGGTGGTTAGTTAGTTACGATAGGTAGAATGACGATTTTGCCCCTAGTTCGGGAAAATTGTTGACTTTTAGTTCGGGCAGTCAAATGGACTTTGACCGATGACTGTGACGTAGTTCGGGACGTCACGAAGTTGTAGACAGGTGGCACGCCCGATTCCGACATCCGAGGAGGAAGTTATGATGTTCGGAAAGTTGAGGGCATTATCGTAATTTGGTTAAACTAGGGAGAAAAGTTGACTTTTTGTACGACCGGGTTTTGACACGTTGACCTAGGACAGTTAGTTAGATCTCGTCGTCCTGAATTCAACGACAGGCGGCACGTAGTCATCGGAGTTAGGATGTGTGAGTTACGGGTCTAGGAAGGTAGTGGCAAAATGGTAATTTTGGCTTAAAAGGAAGGGTATTTTGGTCTTTTGCACATGGGGATTTGTGCAACAGATTAGGACAAGTGGATGGCTGAGATTGAGCCACTTGTGAGAGAATGGGGAGGATTGTGACACGTGTTCAGGGTCTGGTTGGTTCTAGGGAACAAGATCCAATTATTTGGGCATTGTGATCGTGTATACCCGTGTGTGAGTGTTCGAAGGGAAGGGAGAACAAAGACTGAGAAATTGAAAGGAGTTGGACGTGGATCGTGCATGTTGGTGTGTTTGGTGAGTGAGGAGTAATCAGAGATTGAGAGGGAGACAGTGTGAAAGTTGGGAGGTGAGGAGTGAGTGTGTGTATGGTGTGAGCTCACAGAGAAACCAGAAAAAAGAGAGGAGTTCGAGTGTTGGTGCTACCGTGTACAGGGCCAATCGAGGCTGGTGGAGGTGTTCAGAGGCTGCAAGTGGACTGGAGGAGTCGTGTCCTCACGCCTGAGCTCACGGTGGTGGTCGGTGTACATGTAATTTCTTCTCCCTGTGTACTCTATTTTGTCGTCGAGTTTCAAACTGATAATCGTGGGTTTTGAGTGCGAGTCGAGGGACTTGGTGAGTTGGGTGAGCTTCCTAGGAGTCGCCTAGGGTGGTTGCTGTGACGGGGGGTTACCTGGTTGGCCGGAGTGTGAAACAGGGGACAGTTTAGGTTTTAATTCGACTTAGGGACGATGATGTAAGGGCTGTGTCGTGGTGTTTGAATGAGGGGAATGAATTGCTTAGGACTGGACAGTGAAGATGGTGAATAAAGGAAGGAAAACGGAGACGGGACGGCGGAGAACCGGGAACGCCGGTTTAGTACAGTCGAACTGGTCGACCCGAGGTAGACGATGACACTGTAGCAGGCGCGTGAGGCCCACGCGCAGTCACTTTGGGTGGCGCGTGGGGGCGCGTGCGGTTGTTTCTGAGGAAGGTGTCAACTAAGTTTTTGGTCTAGGAGTTGTAACGAGTCTAATGGAATTGGTTTCGGGTTGTTCGGACATCATTTGAAGTTAGTTCCGCGAGGTCGAAAGTTTAGGGTTCCGGTTCGTTACGTTTAGGACCCGAAGATTTTTGGGGAAGCTTAGGTGGACCTTCGTAGACGTGTTAGTGACGTACTTTGGTGACTTGTGACAGGACCGGGACTTCCTGAGGAAGCTGAGGAACGTACGGGACGAACGGGGCGCGAGTGACGTGCCAGTAACTGTGAGTGGACCTTTTCTCTAAACTCGAGCATGCATAACTGCTTTTAATTATGTTTTACGATATTAAGTATGTTTGTATGTTTCTCATACAGTTATATGTTGGTTTTACCTAATGGCACGTTTTTCGATAAAGTTCAGTTTTCAGTACGTTTTACGATAAAATGTTGATTTCTGATTATAATGTTATAGTTTCGGGATTTCTAATGATAAATGATTTCTAATGGTTATAAGGGATTTTGGAACATGATTTTGATAATTAAAGGCTTTCGGTTTTAAAATCGAATTTCGGGAAACGAGATTTGGTTTTAAAGTTGAGAAATGGATTTCCGGATTTGGGTTCGGAATGACGGTTCTGGATGCTGGAAGGGCATCAGACCAGTGATTTCGGATTCGGGTTTGGATGTGGAAATGGAAAATGGTTTTCAAATGGTTTTGGATTGGATTTGCTGGATCTGGTTATTGGGTTTAAAGACCCGGATACTGATTTGACGGGGGATGGGCCCAGATTGAGTTTAAAGACTCGGGAGTTTAAAGACTCGGATATTATTGAGGCCTGGATTGAGTTTAAAGACTCAGAGTTTAAAGACTCGGATAGGTCCAGCAGTTTTGATCGGATAATGATTGGTTGAAACTTATGTTTTATGACGTGGTTTTTATGATGCTTATGATATGATTTCTATGACTGTTTTTATAATGATTCTGTAAATGTTTTATAATGATCTTTACGTGATTTATAATTGTTTTCAGCAACTGGGTTATGCATGTGATTTCAAAACGGAGGGCTAAAACCCTGGTTTTAGTATGAAGTGGTTTTTGGAAAATATTTTATTATTTATTGGTCCACTCACACCTTCTGTTTTAACTTGCCCTCCAGGTCGTGGAGCTAGAGCGGGGTTTCGGTGTCGAGGCAGCGTCGGAAGCATAGAAGTTACGAGAGCGACCCCTGAGTATTTTAAATTTTCCGTGTGCGTGTATCTAGTTTATTGGTTTTCTTTCTTTTGTATTTAGTACTATGCTCTGTAAATCTTTGACTTCGGGTTGTTTTATATAGTTTCTCCTGCGTCTGACTGTGTTACTTTCGTAGTTTCGTTGGTGTTGTGTTCGGGGCGTCAGACGGGAGCAGGGTTTACCTCGGTTTTCGGGGTGAAACCGGGGTGGGTCTTGAAAATTGGTATCAGAGCATAGGTTTGTCGAGTTTGTTGGGTTTGTGTCTGTTGTGAGGTTGTGTTTAGGTTGTCTGATTGCTTCTATACCTCTTTCAGCGTGCAATTGACGATGCCTCCGAGACTTAGACCTTCTCCACGACCTGAAGAAGAAGCGGCGAGAGGAACAGAGAGTGCTATGATTGAGCGAGCCCAGCGGCTCGGGGCTACGACTTTTAGTGGTGGGGCAGATCCTGAGGAAGCCCAGAGGTGGATCACGAGACTTGAGCGGATCTTTGCAGTATTGCATTGCTGACTGGAGGATCGAGTGTTACTGGCTACGTTTTTACTAGATGGTGCGGCGTACGAGTGGTGGTATACCCTCGAGTTGTGTGGCTGGGATGCCTATACAGTGACCTGGGAGACGTTTCGGGAGAGGTTCTTAGATTAGTATTACCCTCGTTCTTTTCGAGATGCCAAGGAGGCTGAGTTTCCGCAGCTTCAACAAGGGAATCTGGGTGTGGCTGAGTACGAACAGAAGTTTCAGATGTTGTCTCGATTGGTTCCTGCGTTTGTGGCTACGGAAGCCGAGAAGTACCGTAGATTTGAGTTGGGCCTGCGAGGTGAGATTCGAGTCATAGTGACGGCTGGATCGTTTACTACCCTCCGGGAGTTGTCGGACGCTGCGGTGAGGGTTGAGGCCAGCTTGCCGGGAGCCACCTTTTTCGCGAGCTTCGAGTTTGAGGACACCGAAGAGAGGTAACTTTAGTGGAGCATCGTCGTCGGGCGATGATCGTTTCGGTAGACCTGGTAGTTTCTAGAGTTCAGGATTTCGTGGTTACCGAGCACAGTCGACTCCGCAAGCTAGTGCGACGTCTGTTGCGTCGACAGGGAGACCGAGTCCTTCTGGTCGGGATGTTTGTTTCTACTGCGGAGAGCGAGGTCACTTCTGACGTGAGCGTCTACTGTTGCCATAAGAAGGTGGTGTAGGCCGAGGAGTGGCGGAGCCCGGACAGAGTACAGCGTCAGGGACATCAGGCACTAGAAGAGGTGGTGGTGCCACTAGTAGTTCGAGGGGACGTGCTAGATCTTCAGGATCTCAGGCCCGAGTGTTTTCGATGACTCAGCAGGAGGCTCAGTCGGCACCAGGTGCGGGGACAGCTACTTTTACTATCCTTGGTTGTGTTGTATCTACTTTGTTGTTGAATCCCGGGGTAGAGTCTAGGATTTTCCCTAGGTTACCTGGAGTGTTACGCTGAATTCCGTTGAAGGCGGACGGAAGGAACGGGAAAGGAGTGACTATAACTGATCGATATGAGGTTATCGAAGGAAGAGAACCCACAATCTAGAGTTTTCCTTTAGGACTTTGTAGATTTATCCGACAAGTGGTCGAAGTAGTAGCCAAGGGAGTGAGCCAATAGGTAGGAGTTCTTGCTTGGACTAGATTGTTCTGAGTTGGGAAGTGAGTTGGTTCCGGGAAGTGTCGGTGGTAGTACGTGAGGATGTACTCTATGAATTCTGTTGGGTACTCTATATGAGGTATTCTAAAATACCTTTGTTTTCTGTTCATAGAGTTTCCCTTGCGTACGCCATAAAGTTTTAGTGGTAAACTGGTAGTTGGGGATGGAGTGAAATACCCAAGGTGGAGATGATAGACAGGAAAACTCAGGAGTGGTTGTTGTTAAGCTAGTATTGATCGCCGGGTAGGAAACTTAAAGTGCCGGGAACTCGTTGTGGAATTTCGGGGACGAAATTCTTTTTAGGAGAGTAGGTTGTAACGACCCGTCCCGGGAATTAGGATTAAGACCGTTTTTAAGATGAGATTAGTGAGCTTAATCGGTGGTTAGTTAGTTATGATAGGTTCGTTAAGGTAGAATGACGATTTTGCCCCTAGTTCGGGCAAATTGTTGACTTTTAGTTCAGGCGGTCAAATGGACTTTGACCGATGACTGTGACGTAGTTCGGGATGTCACAAAGCCGTAGATAGGTGGCACGCCCGATTCCGACATCTGAGGAGGAAGTTATGATGTTCGGAAGGTTAAGGGCATTATCGTAATTTGGTTAAACTAGGGAGAAAAATTTTCTTTTCGTACGACCGGGTTTTGACACGTTGACTTAGGACAGTTAGGTAGATCTCGTCGTCCTGAATTCAACGACAGGCGGCACGTAGTCATCGGAGTTAGGATGTGTGAGTTACGGGTCTAGGAAGGTAGTGGCAAAATGGTAATTTTGGCTTAAAAGGAAGGGCATTTTGGTCTTTTGCAATGGGGATTTGTGAAACAGAGTGGGACAAGTGGATGGCTGAGATTGAGCCACTTGTGAGAGAATGGGGAGGATTGTGACACGTGTTCAGGGTCTGGTTGGTTCTAGGGAACACGGTCCAATTATTTGGGCATTGTGATTGTGTATACCCGTGTGTGAGTGTTCGAAGGGAAGGGACAACAGAGACTGAGAAATTGAGAGGAGTTGGACGTGGATCGTGCGTGTTGGTGTGTTTGGTGAGTGAGGAGTGATCAGAGATTGAGAGGGAGACGGTGAGAAAGTTGGGAGGTGAGGAGTGAGTGTATGTGTGGTGTGAGCTCACGGGGAAACCAGAAAAACAAAGAGGAGTTCGAGTAGTGGTGCTGCCGTGTACAGGGCCAATCGAGGCTGGTGGAGGTGTTCAGAGGCTGGAGGTGGACTAGAGGATTCGCGTCCTCACGGCTGAGCTCACGGTGGTGGTCGGTGTACAGGTAATTTCTTCTCCCTGTGTAAGTACTCTGTTTTGCCGTCGAGTTTCAAACTGATAATCGTGGGTTTTGAGTGCGAGTCGAGGGACTTGGTGAGTTGGGTGAGCTTCAGTGAAGTCCTAGGAGTCGCCTAGGGTGGTTTGTCAGGACCCGTCCCAAATATCACCTCGATACTCGGGATGAACCCTGCTCCCGTCTGACAATCACACTTACAATGCCAAAAAGAAACTTAATACAACTATAAGCATAACCATCAGACGAAGGAGTAAATATATACAACAGTAAGTCAGAGCATAGTTCTACAAAATGGGCACCAAAAGTCCTACAAGTCTAAGTCCGCAACGGAAGAACGTCGAAAGCCCTATGCCTCGATATCTGCCTCAACGTTCACCCCAGCGCTATCACCACGACCTGGAGGGAAATTAAAAACCAAAGGTGTGAGTGGACCGAAAAGAATGAAAGTTTTAAAACCGTTTACCAGCACATCAAAGTAAGGAAATAAAATCATTTGTTCCCTCCGGTTTAAAACCAGGCATGCCAATGAAGTATTAGAAAAATCATAATATGAAACATCATAAGAAACAGAAACACTATAAATACCATAAGAAACAGATACACTATAAAACAGCATAAGAAACCAGAGTATAACCCGATCAAACCTGCTGGACCTATCCGAGTCTTTAAACTCAACCAGGCCTCACAGATAAATCCGAGTCTTTAAACTCCCGAGTCTTTAAACTCAATAGGCCTATGGGGGTAATATCATAATATCCGAGTCTTTAAACTCCCGAGTCTTTAAACTCAATCCGGGCCCGTCCCCCATCAATATCAATCCGGGTCTTTAAACCCATATCCAGATCCAGCAAATCCAATCCATATCCAGTGTAAAACCAATTCAAAATCCATCGCCAAATCCGAATTCGAAATCCCCGGTTCGAAGCCCTTCCGGCTTTCAGAACCGACATTCCGAACCCAAATCCGGAAAATCCATTTACATACTAAAAACCATAAGAAATCCCTAACCATGTTTCATAACCCATTTACCATCATCAGAAAACATTTATAGGGTGCATTTCTCAAATATAGCATCAAAATCTGAAAACCGGCTTTTTCTCGAAAAACGTGCAAAACCCCGAAAATATCTCGAAAAACGTGCAAACATCTCAATCACGTATAACCATCATTTAAAGCATAAAAACACACATAGAATCATAAAACAGTAATTAAAACAGTTTGGCATGCTCGGAAATAAGAAAGAGTCCACTCACAGTTTACAACACGTCACTCGCGCTCCGTGCGCTCCTCAACCGTCTCTGGTGCCTCCCGTCCTGTCAATAGATACCAAATAGGGTCACGATAATATCAAGGATACCTTCCCTATTTTCCCCAATTTTTCGGGAATTTAATAATATTTTAATCCTAAACCCTAAACCGCACGGATTCCCGAACCATTCCGTAACACCGTCCGATTAACCCGAAAACTATACCATTGGACTCCTTAGGACATTTAGAGTTAAACTCATGTTGGACGCTTAACCGGATTCCTCCCCACGCGCCCCCACGCGCCGCCCAAAGTGGCTGCGCGTGGGCCTCACGCGCCTGCTACAGTCCACCTTCAACCTCGAGTCACCCGGTTCAACACAGTTGAACCGGCGTGACCGGTTCTCCGCCGTTCACCCACCATTCTTCTCCATTTCAATACCCCTAGCTTCGTCCAGTCCCCTGTAATCAAACCCAGTCCTAAAATCCAGAAATCACGGCCTAAAACCCCTCGTCTTCAACCTCGAAAAAACTTGCCCGTGGGCTCTGTTTTCCTTCCCGGCCGTCCACAGCTTCCCCCTTCACGGTGGTGATACCAGTACCACCCTAGGACCCTACTTAGTCCTACCCAACTCACAGAATCCGTCGATTCATCCCCGAAGTCCACGACTTCAAGTTTGAAGTCACGGCCAAAAACAGAGCATTGGATACTCGCCGTCGACTGAGCCCCGCCGTGTACGCCCCCGTCACGGCAGCCATCACAAACCAATCCTAAGACCTCACTGAACAACACCCTGACCTCCTAATCCCTCGACTCTAAGCCCAACTTCACGACTTTGCATTTGAAAAATCCACGAAAAACAGAGTAAACGAGCTTACCTTTCGATTCCGGCGCCGCCGTGAAAACCGTCACCCACCACGGTGCTCGTGGGACTCCCCTCAACCTCCTGAGTCTCCTACCGCCCTGGTTTGGCTCACCACACGGCACAACAGCCTCCACCGTCCATGGTCTCCTCTGTTTTCCTCAGATGTTCGCCGCACCACCACCGTGCCGCCGTGCACGATTCCAGTCCCAAAACACGATCAGCACCTCACCCACATCTCTCTGTCACTCTCACCAGTCACTCCTCACTCTCCCTAGCCTCCAGATCGATCACCGCCTCACCCAAACTCCTCTCTGTTTCCAGTTTCCTTCGAATTGGTGCACGGTTCAAAAATGTCCAAGTGTGGCCGTGCACACTCAAGTTCCTCCTAGAACCATCTAGGGTCCCCCACGTGTCCCTCAGTAATTGGCCAGCCCAAAATATCTGCCACTTGCCCTTATCTGATTGGGCTGAGGAAAAATGACCAAAATGCCCCTCCTGCACAAAATTACCATTTTGCCCTCAGACTTTCCAGACCCGTATCTTTTCCGTCCGACGTCCGATGACAGCGTGCCGCCTGTCGTTGAACTCAGGACGTCGAGACCTATCCAACAGTCCTCGGTCTACGTGAAAATCACACATCCTCCAAAAAGTCAACATTTTCCCTATTAGCTCAAAATTACGGTAACGCCCCCAACCTTCCGTACATCATAACTTTTCCTCCGGTTGTCCGAATCGAACCTGCCGCCTGTCTACGGACTCGTGACGTCCTAACCTACGTCACGGTCAAAGGCTAACACTCATCCAATCAATAGTACAATAAGTCAACTTTTCGTTCACTATTCACAAGGGCAAAATCGTCCTTTTTTACAAAACTTCACAAAAATTACATTTTTACCCTTCCCGTAGGTACGGGTTGTTACATGGTTGTTGTGACGGGGGGTTACCTGGTTGGCCGGAGTGTGAAACAGGGGACAGTTTAGGTTTTAATTCGAGTTAGGGACGATGATGTAGGGGCTGTGTCGAGGTGTTTGAGTGAGGGGAATGAATTGCTTAGGACTAGACGGTGAAGATGGTAAAGAAAGGAAGGAAAACGGAGACGGGACGGCGGAGAACCGGGAACGCCGGTTCAGTACAGTCGAACCGGTTGACCCGAGGTAGACGATGACATTGTAGCAGGCGCGTGAGGCCCAAGCGTAGCCACTTTGGGCGGCGCGTGGGGGGCGCGTGCAGTGGTTTCTTGAGGAAGGTGTGAACTAAGTTTTTGGTCTAGGAGTTGTAACGAGTCTAATGGAATTGGTTTCGGGTTGTTCGGACATCGTTTGAAGTTAGTTCCGCGAGGTCGAAGGTTTAGGGTTCTGGTTCGTTACGTTTAGGACCCGAAGATTTTTGGGAAAGCTTAGGTGGACCTTCGTAGACGTGTTAGTGACGTACTTTGGTGACTTGTGACAGGACCGGGACTTCTTGAGGAAGCTGAGGAACGTACGGGACGAACGGGGCGCGAGTGACGTGCCAGTAACTGTGAGTGGACCTTTTCTCTAAACTCGAGCATGCATAACTGCTTTTAATTATGTTTTACGCTATTAAGTATGTTTGTATGTTTCTCATACAATTATATGTTGGTTTTACCTAATGGCACGTTTTTCAAGAAAGTTCAGATTTCAGTACGTTTTACGATAAAATGTTGATTTCTGATTATAATGTTATAGTTTCGGGATTTCAAATGATAAATGATTTCTAATGGTTATAAGGGATTTTGGAACATGATTTCGATAATTAAAGGCTTTCGGTTTTAAAATCGGATTTCGGGAAACGAGATTTGGTTTTAAAGTTGAGAAATGGATTTCCGGATTTGGGTTCGGAATGACGGTTCTGGATGCCGGAAGGGCATCAGACCAGTGATTTCGGATTCGGGTTTGGATGTGGAAATGGAAAATGGTTTTCAAATGGTTTTGGATTGGATTTACTGGATTTAGTTATTGGGTTTAAAGACCCGGATACTGATTTGACGGGGTACGGGCCCGGATTGAGTTTAAAGACTCGGGAGTTTAAAGACTCGGATATTATTGAGGCCTGGATTGAGTTTAAAGACTCGGGAGTTTAAAGACTCAGATACGTCCAGTAGGTTTGATCGGATAACGATTGGTTGAAACTTATGTTTTATGACGTGGTTTTTATGATGCTTATGATATGATTTCTATGACTGTTTTTATAATGATTCTGTAAATGTTTTATAATGATCTTCACGTGATTTATAATTGTTTTCAGCAACTGGATTATGCATGTGATTTCAAAACGGAGGGCTAAAACCCTGGTTTTAGTATGAAATGGTTTTCGGAAAATATTTTATTATTTATTGGTCCACTCACACCTTCTGTTTTAACTTGCCCTCCAGGTCGTGGAGCTAGAGCGGGGTTTCGGCGTCGAGGCAGCGTCGAAGGCATAGAAGTTACGAGAGCGACCCCTGAGTATTTTAAATTTTCCGTGTGCGTGTATCTAGTTTATTGGTTTTGTTTCTTTTGTATTTAGTACTATGCTCTGTAAACCTTTGACTTTGGGTTGTTTTATATAGTTTCCCCTGTGTCTGACTATGTTACTTTAGTAGTTTCGTTGGTGTTGTGTTCGGGGCGTCAGACGGGAGCAGGGTTTACCTCGGTTTTCGGGGTGAAACCGGGGTGGGTCCTGACAAACACGCACATTTAAACTCTAACTATCACAACAACCTCAAAGTTCAAAGTAGGTAGCAATTAACAAGTAAGTCACGGAAGCAGCACTCCATGTAATGACACGAAAATTCGAGAAAATGAAAAATGATGATTTTGCCCCTAAAGGTCAAAGGGTTAACTTTTTGCCTTCGATTTCTCTTAGACATTTCATGAGTACCGTTGCAAAGTTCTCAAACTCCCAAATCCATAAACAGGTAATAAGATGAAATTGGAGATTAAGTAGTTTCGTTACCGGTGGAAATTGTTTAGGGGCATTTTGGTAATTATTTCATGAAGAGTATTTTGGTAATTTTACAAGAAGACTCTAGGGAATCTAGAACCAACTAGTTTCCCTCTCTTATTTCCATACTTTCACCGACCTACACTATTATATATAGGGTGTGTGTGTGTGAGTTAGGGTGCTTCGGGGTGGATGGCCGAAAAAGAAGAAAAAGTGACATAAAGGGAGGAAACCAAGAGATGAGGAGGAGGGCCAAGAACAGGAAAGAAAGAAAGAAAGAGAAGAAGAAGAAGAAGAAGAAGAAGAAGAAGAGAAAGAATGAAGAAAGGGAGGAGAGGAAAAGAAAGGGAAGGATAAACCGTGATGACGAGTCGAGGAAATCGTAAGTTTCCATTTCGAGCTTCCTAGCTCTAAACTAGAAAGCTTGGGAACAAGCAGTTGGATATCTTCCTAAAGGTCTTATGATCACTTAGAGACCAGATAGAATGGATTGAGATGCATGTAAGTCCAATGAGGTGGTTGAGAAATCATGTCCGAATGTTCCAGGAGTCGAACCATGATATGAGGTCAGTATTTCCTTGTTTGGATGTCACAGAGACTTTACTTAGGTTGAGTACATGCGAATAGACTATTGAAACGTACGATTTGGACATAAAATGGCCGAGATACGGCCGGGTCACTATCGCAGGTCAGGCGACCCAAAAACCAAACAAACGGGTTTGGGCGATGACCTCTGTGACTGGCATATGGACTTCATATGCAGGGAGCTTTCGCCGGCGTGTGAGGCTGTGTGCTGCGTTTCCAGGAGGAATGATAAACATGAAATTGTTTTATCTTGAAATTTTGAATTTATTGGTATAATGTTTTGAATAAATTGGATACCATTTGAGTATGTTTCAGAATTTTCGATATTATGTGTTTATGTTTAAATTCAAGATTAAAATGAGGAAATTAGGAAATTAGATAATAGTAATATTTTGATATAAATGGACTTCCATGATAAATTATGATGAATGAAAATGAATTAAGGAAATATGAAAGAGGTGTTTAACCATGGACTTGTGTATGTAAATATATCGATTGAACTATTAAAGTTAATATTATGCACAATTTATTACTTGAATTTTTGTAAATTTGATTATGATTTATACGTTGCAACGTGATTTTTGATAATATAAGGAATTGTGAACAAGTGATGTATATTAAATTTGTTATTATTTTAATTACATAATTGAGTCTTCGACAAGATCCACCAGTGCCACCACCACGATTGAAGACTACCGAAGAAGCGGAAGACAATCTCCGTCGCCACCCACAACTAACGGACACCCAACCTCAACGACCACTATCTTCCTCCTCACCTCATCAAGATGAGCACCACCATTTGAAAAATCAACGACTTAATTGCACCGTTTTTGAGCCGATTTTTGGAATTGTTCTTGGTGAGGAGTCTGATCTCCATCACAGCTTGCTTTTGCTCTTCAATCAAACCACTCTCATGGACGAGAGGATATCTAACATATTGGCCACCCAACCTCAATGACCACTATCTTTTTGTGTATAGACCTACTCATGCTTCCCCTCACCCTTGATCACTATCCAATTGGTTTCTTGGTGCCGAAGAAAGAAGGGTGTGTGAGAGAATAACAACTTCTCTCACCTAGATTATGTGTGTGTCAGTTTCTAGAAACTATGTGATACGTGGAGGAGTGTAATAGGACCTTGGTGGCATCATATAGTCATGCAAAGAGTGTGTAACCGATTGTGAGGTGTGTGTGATGTGTGTGTGGGCTGTGAGTGAGAGAGAGTACAAAGAAACTGAAAGAAATATATTGAATTGTACTGAAATCAAATCAATTAACGAAATCAGTAGCCATAGCTACAGAAAATCAAAAAAAACCTCTACTGGCATTTCATCAAACAGTTCATGTGCATTCTTGTGAAATCACATTTTCATACAACAAAGCAATCAATCCAATCCAATCCTATCGATTCTCATAACCTCTCATTCACTCTTTTATCCTAAATCCAATAGAGATAAGCTCTATAACCAGCTAAGAGATTTGGAAGTGAGGAACTTACCTGAAAAGCCATTTTCAATCTTTCCTTGCAAAACAGAAACAAGGAGTTGATCAGATTCAAACCTGAATCAATTCAATCGTAAGATTAGCTCAAGAAGTTACCTGAAGTGTTGCCCTGATCGTTGAAACATCAACATGGTATCCGAGCTCGAGTTACTGATCTAGTAACTGGGCGTCTAACTGTGAAGAGGAAGAAAAACAACATCACATTACTGAGGCAGACTTGATCAACATGACAGCATCATCTGGGGTTGCTGAAGTTCGAGTACCTGTGTTCACATGGGAGAACTATGACTTTTGGAGCATTAAAATGAAGACAATACTCAGAGGCCATGACCTCTGGATGATTGTGGAGCAGGGAATACCTGAACCTGAGTTGGATGAAGATGAGGAGGAGATAGAGACACCACAGACAAGGGCTGATCAGATCAAAGATGCACATGCACTTGGTCTGCTGCAGAATGCAGTCACATAAGAGATCTTCATCAAGATCTCAAATGAAGAAAGGGCCAATGATGTCTGGGCCTTGGTAAAGGAGGAATATTGTGGTGATCCTAAGGTAAGGTCTATAAAACTACAGTCCCTTAGCAAAGAGTTTGAATACACTAGGATGAAAGATGATGAGAACTTGTCAGCCTACTTTTCTAGATTTTTTAGGGTAGTTAACAAGATGAAAACATATGGAGAGGATGTTTCTGAGCAGAGATTGGCTCAGAAAATCCTGATTAGCCTAACTAAGTCCTATGATGCCATTGTGTCTATCTTAGAAGAGACTAAGGATATTGATAACATAAGCTCACAGTCCATAGTGGCCTCAATTAGAGCTTTTGATCAGAGGTTAGAAATGCATTTTGAATTTGTTGAGAAGGCATTCTTTAGTCTACATATAAACCAGTCACAACATGGACATTTCAAGGCTAAGAAACCCTTCAAAGGAAGAAAACCCTGGACTAACAAGTTCCATGGTAGCAAACCTGAGAGATCTACTGAAAGAACATCTGCCAGTTCTAAGGGTGAAGTAAGTTCTAGTGGAGAGAAATGCAAGATCTGTGGGAAATTTCATTATGGAAAGTGTTGGTTTGAAGGGAAAACAAAATGTTTCAAATGCAACAGATTTGGTCACATTTCCAAGAACTGTGGGAGTAAACCAGCAGTGAACATTGCTAAGCAAGTTGAAGAAAAAGAAGGGAACATGTTCTTTGTATGCAATGCTGCTTATGTTGAGCAAAGTTCAGAAATTTGGTATGTTGATAGTGCCTGCAGCAATCACATGACAGGCCATGAGTCCTTGCTGGTGGACAATGACAGGGATTTGAAGGCGAGAGTGAAGATGGGAATTAGAGACCTAGTGCAAGATACTGGGAAGGGGACTTTGGTTTTCCAAACCAGAAATGGCAAGAAACACATCAGAGATGTGATGCTAGTTCCAGGTCTTGATGAAACCTGCTAAGTGTGAGTCAAATGGTTAGGCATGGATACTCACTAGTGTTTGGAAGAATGGCTGTGGATATCTATGACAATATGGACATGACACACAAGATTTCCAATATCAAGATGACAGGGAACATATGCTTTCCCTTAACACTTGACTCAGTGACCTCAGTGGCAAGAAAAGAAACAGTAGAGGGAGATGCTGAGCTATGGCATAGACGATTTGGACATCTGAACTTCATAAGCCTCAAAATTTTGCAGAACAAGGAATTGGTAGTTGGTTTGCCTAGTCTAACTACTGAATTGGAGGTTTGTGGAGGCTGTGTTGCAGGAAAACAACATGTGGAATCTTTTGATACTGAAGAAACATGGAGGGCATCCTCACCACTTGAGTTGATACACTCAGACATTTGTGGTCCAATGCAGACATAGACTGTTAGTGGAAACAGATACTTTATCACAATCATTGATGACTATTCAAGAATGTGTTGGCTGTACTTTCTGAGACATAAATCAGGGGTACTAAATGTGTTCAAGAAGTTCAAAGCAATGGTGGAGCTTCCGATTGGATACAAAGTGAAGAAGCTAAGGAGTGACAGAGGTGGGGAATACACCTCAAATGAGTTTCAAACCTACTGTGAAGAGTGTGGGATTGAAAGACAATTGACAGTTGCTTATTCCTCTCAGCAAAATGGTGTTGCTGAGAGGAAGAATAAAACAATTGTGGAAATGGAAAGGTCTATGTTGCATGAGAAGGGAATATCCTACAGTTTCTAGGTTGAGGCAGTAAGTACTGCCACTTATCTTCTGAACAGGTGTCCAACCAAGGCAGTCCAAGGAAAGACTCCTTTTGAGAAATACAGTGGGAGGAGACCAGGTGTGAAACACTTAAGAGTATTTGGTGCATTGTGCTATGTTCATGTGCCAAATCAGCTTAGACAAAAGCATGATAAAGCAAGAGTCAAAGGAGTGTTTATGGGATATGGAAGTATGGAGAAAGGTTACAGGGTTTACAATCTTAAAACTAAAAAGATTGTACTCTATAGAAGTGTGGTGTTTAATGAGAAAGGAACTTGGAACTGGGAAGAAGGAAAGGAAGGAGAAGTCACTGTTCTGTTTGACAGTGAGATGGATTCAGTCACAAGTGAAAATAAGGGAACATTAAGTCCCTCTCCCACATCAAACCAGGGAATCAGTCCTAGATATGAACATGGTTCATCTAGCACCAGCACTTCTAGACCTGTTTCAACACCAGTCAAGATGAGGCCCCTAAATAAGATATATGCAAGATGCAACATGTGCATTGTTCAACCAGAGAACTATTAAGAGGCTGCTCAAGATAAAGCATGTCAAAATGCAATGCAGGCAGAGTTGGAAATGAGTAAAAAGAACTCTACCTGGGAGCTTGTAAACAGACCCTCAGATAAGAAAGTGATAGGAGTGAAGTGGGTGTACAAGACAAAGCTAAACCTAGATGGTTCAGTTCAGAAGCATAAAGCAAGGCTAGTTGCTAAAAGGTATTCACAGAAGCCTGGGATATACTTCAATGAGACATTTGCTCTTGTTGCTAGGCTTGACACTATAAGGGTTTCGATTGCTCTTGCAGCTCAAAGAAGCTGGAAATTGTATTAGCTTGATGTCAAGTCAGGATTTCTTAATGGAGTCATAAAAGAAGAGGTTTATGTGGAACAACCAAAGGGGTGTGAAGTCGGAAATGAAGAAGAGAACGTGTATAGGCTAAAGAAGGATTTGTATGGTTTGAAGCAAGCTCCAAGAGCTTGGTATGGTGAAATTGACACCTACCTAGGACAGTGTGGTTTTCACAGGAGCCCTAGTAAACCTACACTATACTTGAAGACAAACAACAAGAAGGAGACACTAATTGTGTCAATCTATGAAGATAACATAGTGTACACAGGAGATAGTGAGGAAATGATCACAGATTTCAAGGAGAAGATGATGACTAAATATGAGATGACTGATTTGGGTGTTTTGCATCATTTTCTGGGAATTGGAGTGATACAGTCTGCAAGAAGCATGTTCATTCATCAGAAGAAGTATGCATTGACTCTCCTAGAAAAGTTTGGTTTGAAAGGATGCAAACCAGTCAGTGTTCCATTGGCTACAAGTGACAGGTTATGAGATTAGATGGATCAGAAGAGGTAGATGAGGGGCTCTACAGGCAGATTATAGGCAGTCTTCTTTACTTAACTGCTACTAGACCTGACCTAATGTTCTATGCTAGCCTATTGTCCAGATTCATGCACAGTCCATCCAAGAAACATCTTGGAACAACCAAGAGAGTCCTAAGATATGTCCAAGGGACAATGGACTTTGGGATTGAGTATACAAAGGGTAAACATGCCACTCTAATACGGTATTGTGACTCTGATTGGAGTGGAAGCATGGATGACGTGAGAATCACTTCAGGCTATGCTTTCTCATTTGGAAGAGGTGTTTTCTCCTGGGCATCAGTTAAACAACATGGTGTGGCCCTATCTACTGCTGAGGCTGAATATGTCAATGCCTCAGAGGCTACAACTCAGGCTAAGTGGCTTAGGTTTGTGCTGAAGATTTTGGTGAAGAACAAACAGGTTCAACAACATTGTTTTGTGAGAACACATCAGCTATAGCTATGAGTAAAAATCCTGTGTTCCATCAGAAAACTAAGCATATCAGCAGACCTTTTCATTTCATCAGAGATGCTATTCTAACTGGGGAAGTGGATCTAGTTTATTGCAGGTTAGAGAACCAAGTTGCAGATATCGTTACTAAGGCATTGCCAAAGACAAGGTTCAATTACTTAAGAGGATTGCTAGGAGTGAAATCAGTGAGTGGTCTAGAAGGGAGTGTTGGTGTATAGACCTACTCATGCTTCCCCCCACACTTGATCACTATCCAATCGACTTTTTGGTGCCGAAGAAAGAAGGGTGTGTGAGAGAATAAAAACTTCTCTCACCTAGATTATGTGTGTGTCAGTTTCTAGAAACTATGTGACACGTGGAGGAGTGTGATAGGTCATTAATTAAGCATTATTTTATATTATTTTATACCCTTTATACTTGACTTTTAATATTAAAATATTAAATAATTAGGTAAAATAATATATTTTGTGATATTTTTGTTTTAATAAATAAAACTTGTAATTTGGAACGTTTTGGTGAAAGAATCGTCCCGATTGAAATTATAACGAAGAAATTATGGACGAAATTCAGTTGAATTATATTAATTAATTAATTTTGATTTTGCAAAGCCCAAATTCATGTTTTAATTCCAGCCCATTTTTCCATTCTGCAGCCCACGGCCTACTAGCGCCCAGCAGCCAGTCTCAGTCCACATTCTGCCGCTCGAGCCCAACAATCCGCTGGCCCAGCCGTGAGCCTCTGTTCCACGTGCAGCCCAGACGCCAACCCATGGCCCGCGCTAATGAGAAGGCCCAGTCCGGAATCGCGCCTGCCAACCCACCTATACGGAAGCCCACTTGCGAAACCAACTCCAGCAGCCTGCACATGCTCCCGTGCATCTGCTTCAGCCCGTTCAAGTCCATCAGCGCCAGAAGCCCAGTCTGCACACCAACCTTCACACGCGCACGCAACACCAGCCCAACTACCCACCTGCAGTTCGGTCCAGTCCATCCGCACCTACCCACTTGCATCAGCCCATTTTTTTTTTCTGCTGCTCTGATTTTCCTGCACCAGCCCAACAGCTCCAACCCACTCCAAAATGCTCCCACTTTCTCTATTTTCTCTAATTTTCCAGCCACTAATTAATTCCAAACCATTCCTAATTTCATCATTAATCATCATTGTTCATAATTAGTCATCATTTCATTTCTATCTATTTTTTATTGTAATTTTTATTCACTTTATTTTATTTTTTTAGTAGCTTTTTCCCTCCTATAAATAGGAGTTCATTTCACTTGTTTAGTGACTTTGTTTTGAGAGAGAGCTCAAAAACATAAATTGTATCCTTCCTTTAGAAATATCAAGACTAGTATTTCCGTTGTAATTCTTGAGTTTAAGTTCGCATTCTCTTGTTTATTCCTCCATCTTCATAAGGTTTCTTCTGCTGTCATAAAATCTTATGATTAACATTTCATTTTTTCCCATCCATTTTCGGAATCACAAGCTTTCTTGGATTCCGAAAGTGTAACTTGTTATTTTCCTTGCTTTAACTCTAATTGTTGTTTCGGTTTTATTTTCTTTAATTCAATATTTTTGTGGGTATTTTCTTTCTAACTTTTGTAGACAAGGATATCATTATAATGTGTTCTACTTTTCGAACTTCATTTACTTCATACATTTGAGTGCTTAAGCTTCAATTTTATGTTAAGTGTTTATAACCGCTGTTCGGTGCACTTAGTATAAAATTGAAGAGATTTAAATGTTTAATACACATTCAAATCATAAACATTAGGTTAATCATTTTATAAGTGTTTATGACCGCGGTTCGGTGCATTTATAATATTTAAAAAATGTATGCATGAGTGAGATGGTGAAAGTAGAATTTTGTAATATGTTCGAATTTTGCAAATTTTAGAGTGTTGGTAGAATTTGTGTTCAAAGAAAGTCCACTTGTATATATGTTAAAAATATGAATAGAATTAGTTTATTTATGGTTTTACTTGTTTTGTATGATCATAATCCCTAAAAATGTCAGGACCCGACCCTCCTCTATCAGGTCCCGACTCATCTAGCACGATATTGTCCTCTTTGGGCCACAACAATACTCAACGGCAAGCCTGCGCCCTCAAGGTTTTGTTTTCGAGAGCTCACGGTGCAACTTCCCAGGGGGTCACCCCTCAGGGAATTGCACCAGCCTCAACTCGCTTAACTTTGGGGTTCCAATCCCCCCCAAAGCCACTGTGCTCCCAAAAGGCCTCATGCTAGATAGGTGTGTGCCTACACCTTTAAGGCATACCTCCATTTCCTTCCCAGACCATTCCCCCATCGCAGGAATGTAGGATTGTTCATCGTTCCCTCCAGGACACGGGTCTTACAATCCACCCCTCTTAGGGCCCAGCGTCCTCGCTGGCACACTTTCCGGTTGGGGTCTGGCTCTGATACTATTCTGTTAGGACCCGACCCTCCTCTGTCAGGTCCCGACTCATCTAGCACGATATTTTCCTCTTTGGGCCACAACAATACTCAACGGCAAGCTTGCGCCCTCAAGGTTTTGTTTTCGGGAGCTCACGGTGTAACTTCCCAGGGGGTCACCCATCATGGAATTGCACCAGCCTCAACTCGCTTAACTTTGGGGTTCCAATCCCCCCCAAAGCCACTGAGCTCCCAAAAGGCCTCATGCTAGATAGGTGTGTGCCTACACCTTTAAGGCACACCTCCATTTCCTTCCCAGACCATTCCCCCCTCGCAGGAATGTGGGATTGTTCACCGTTCCCTCCAGGACACGGGTCTTACAATTACTTGTCACGACCGGTCCCAAATCCCCCAGGATTAACGTGGGACCCGCCTGATCCCGTTTGACACCTTATGTCAGACCAGGGAAAATTCCATCTTTGCCCTCGTCGAGGCTATCCGAGTGTATCAGGATCGTAGGAGGGGGGAGTGATGTCTCTCTCTGCTACAGCCCGCATCCGCGATCAACCTGAAGGGCATTAAAACACGAAAACTGTGAGTGGGCGAAATAAACATTTTCATTAAAAACCTTTTCAAGTAAAGATATTTGACAGGACCGCCCCCGGAAGGGCATCGATAACCGTGCCCGATCCTGCTCCCGTCTGGCAAGTCGACTGAAATACCCAAGTTACCCTCAAGTAAAAACGAATGCATGCATACAAAAATTATTTTGCAATCCGTTACAAATTTCCACATAAGAAATCAGTATATGACGAACAAAATCATTTTCCCTTTCTCAACCATCGGGTCTTAGCCCGCAGTCATAAACACCGGGCCTCAGCCCAAAACCATGAATCAAGACCAAATGCACAACATAATCCAAAACCAATAACCATATACCGGCCACTGCCCAACTCAACCGAAACATCAGAAATCACCAATAAATCACAAGTCAATCATTTGCTGGATTTCAAGTGCGCCCGAGTCTTTAAACTCAAAACCATGCGCATAAACAGGCCTTCCCGGGATATCAACGAGTCTTTAAACTCAGAACATAATCAATAGGCCTCTGGGGTATCACAGTAACCGAGTCTTTAAACTCACGAGTCTTTAAACTCATTAAGGGCCCTCCCCCGTCATCAATTAACCGAGTGTTTAAACTCAAAACGTGCTCCAGCAATAGCACCGGGTTTTTAAACCCAAAACAGTTTTCAAACACAACAACGGGTCTTCAAACCCAAAGCAGTTCTCAGCGGGTCTTTAAACCCCAAAACAGTTTATCAATCACGACAACGTGGGATCCATCCCCAAACATATTTTTCACAACAGGACCCATGGTCCGAATTTCCACATTCATTTTCCCCAAATCATACTTTACAAACATAATCAAATTTTCATGAAACACGGGGCATGCAAAATCAGACCAAATCACTTTTTTAAATCCTTTTTCATTCCCGAATTCGAATTCGCAATAATGATTCCGTAAGCCGGCATCCGGAAGCATCATCCCGAACCCAAACCAAGAATCCGCTTTGTTATTTCCGAAAACCGAAATCACGTAAGTCAAAGTTACTTTTATGCTCCGAGCATTAAGCCCGAAATCACCTTTTTCAAATCCCTTTTTAATTCTTAGAAATCACTTCTTTCTCAAACCTTATTTTCAACACACCAAAACCACAATCCTAATCACCAAAATTTCGGTCCGATCAAAACATACTCAATACCCATTTTTAAATCCTTAAAATTACAAGTCTCATTTCAATTCCCAGATTCAACATCAATAGTGATCAAATCACAATAAGTCGAAATCTCGTAACACGTAGAAATTCGGAACGTATTAAAAAAAAACGTGTCAAATCGTCGGTCACACTCGCAAATCATAAACAACCTTCTTAAATCATTTTATACCCATTCCATATAACTTCTTTCATTAGAACATCATTAAGCACGCGAGTGACCATAGCCTCGAAATACGTATAATTTCACAAGTATAGTAAAAATACGTATAAATACGGGAATCGAATGCGTATAAATACGGAAATCAAAATCAATCACAACTTAGAATGTAATGACCCGTCCCGAATATCGGGATTGAATATTAATTAATCATGATTTAGAATGACTAATCGGGGATTAGTTGAGTGAAATCGGACGAAACGTGCAAAATGACCGTTTTGCCCCTAGCGTGGGCAAAATGTTGACTTTTAGTTCGGGCGGTCAAATGGACTTTGGCCGATGACTGTGACGTAGTTCGGGACGTTACGAGTTCATAGACAGGTGGCACGTTCGATTCCGACATTCGAGGTGAAAGTTATGATGTTCGAAAGTTGAGGGGTATTTTGGTAATTTGGCATATTAGGGGCCAAATGTTGACTTTTTGATCGGGAGGTCCGATGGACGAGGGCCAAGGACCGTTACGAAGGTCTCGTCGATACGAATCCAACGACAGGCGGCATGCCGAAATCGGAGATTCGACGACGAAGTTATGGTCACGGAATCGGACTCGATTAACCGAACGAACCGGGATATTTTAATATGAACAGTACCCGGTGACTGTACACATTCGGATGAGTGACAAGTGTCACCCATCCCCTGAAATCTGGTCCATGTTTCCCTCCCAACACCATCATTACAACACCATCATTACAACATCATCATTTATCCTTCATCATTTCCTCCATTTTCTCCTTAATTTTCTCCTTCTTTGTTCTTCTTACCCGTGAGCATTGAGCAGCAGAATTGGAGAGTGTTTGCTGCCATTCCTAACTGGTTTTGAGGGCAAAATCGAGTGTTTGTTGAGACTAACTCAACTGGGTAAACACGGGAGGTTGAGAGTGGCTAAAAACTAGGAATTCGAAATTGGGTTTTTGGGAGGAAAAATCAAATTGGATGAATTGAGCCTTGTTGATCGAAATTGGGTTCAGTTTCTGTCTTCTGGGATTACTACGATCCATTTTGTAGAAGGAACTAAGTGGAATTGAGGTCGAATTGACGTAGAACTGAGGGAGGAAACTTTCAGAAATCTCGAGGTTGAGTCGAGGGAATTGAGGCTTTGATTGACGAAATTGATGTGGGGATTGTGTTCCTGAAGATCCCACGATGCTTCTGGGTTCACCAATTGAAGGGAAACACTGGAGATTGATGAAGCTCCATGGAGGCACAGTGTACGGATGTTCGAGTTTGAGTCGTGGCGTTTGAGCCACGAATTGATGCAATTGAGTTGGGGAAAATACTTACCTGAGTCCACTGAAGCTTACTAGTGAATCAATTGAACGAAATCAAGAAGCTTTGATGGTTTTCGAAGGATGAACAGTGGACGGATGTTCTTCGATTGATCATCTGTGATCGTGAGGTTAGAGGTAATGTTGCTTGTAATTAAGTCCACAGAACCCTAATTAGACTTGAATCGAAACTGACTGAATGTTCAATTGGTGGAATCAATGTCGAATTGACAGAAAACAAACCGGGTCGCCTCGCGGGTTAAATGGCCCGTTTTACAGACAAACGGGTTGGGACGGTGACACTGTAGCAGGCGCGTGGATTTCACGCGCAGCCACTCACGGCGGCGCGTGGGGGCGCGTCCGGCCTAGTCTCAAGGTGAGGTCAACATGACGTTTGATCCTCTCAGTGTAACGAACATTTTGACGTTGATTTCGGTGAAATCGGATATTGTTTCGATAATGTTCCGCGTATCCGAAGTTTTGTATTACGTTAAAAATACGTATTTAAATCCCGGAAAAATTGGGGAAAATTATATGATATATTTTGAGATGTTAGTAACCCTCTATAATGATTTTGGACAGGAGTTGTGATTTCCAGATTTTACGGAAAAACGTGCAGCTCGGAAACGGACCGTTTTGGACGGTGTGTGTGAGTGGACTTTGTTTTCTAACCGTGATGCATGCATATATGATTTCTAATGCCTTATTATATGATTTTATATGCTTGGGCATGATTTGTGTTTCAATCCGGTAATTTCTCGGTTTTATGATTATTATATTATTATTTTGGGCGATTTTCGAGAAATTACGAAATTTGGTAAAAATGATGTTTGGACTTGGTTTATGAGTCCGGGATTGAAATTGATTGAAAATAATGTTTGGACTCGGATTATTGAGTCATGGATTGAAAGATGATGTGGTGACTCGGGAATGAGTCGAGGGTCAATTTTGTGGATTTGTGTGAAAATGGCAACGGAGGTTGCAACGCAAGGATTTGCGTGATAATGATATGTTGGGCATGATAACCCAAGTGAATAGTGATTTTGACTCGGTTTTGGAGTCACTTGTGAATTTGATGAAATTAATGATTTTTGTGATTTTATGATTATTTTAATCAGTCCTTTCGGGCACGTTTTACGAGGTACGTACAAATGATGTTTTGGGCTAGGCCCGGAGTCTAAATGATTTCTAAAATGATGTTTGACTTGGTTGGTGAGTCAATGATGATTTCCGGATTATTCGATTGATTTAAATGTGATTTTAACGGTTTATGTGTAAAAAGTATTTTGGGCTTGAGACCCAGTTGAGAATGACCTTGACTTGGTATGAAGTCAAGATTTGATTGAAATGTTTTGGGATGTAATTCCCGGGATGGTGTTCATTGTGATTGTGATATTCCCAGACGGTCGGTGCTTGGGGGGGGATTACCCAGACGACTGGAGCTTGGGGGATGTGATTGTAGGATCGGGAGTTGATCCTATGGTAGTCAGCTTCTCGGATGATACTGAGCCTGGATGTACCACTCGGAGGTGTCTGATCCTGGGGATGTGTTCGCCCAGAGGTGACTGAGCCCGAGGGGGTTGAGCCCAGAGGTGTTTATTCCCGAGAGAGTGACTGGATATTGGCCTACGCGTAGTGCAGCACTTGTGAGTAGTACAGTTTGATTGATTGTGCACTGGTGAGTAGTGCAGATGTGATTGGTGATATTTTATGCACTCGTGAGTAGTGCGGATTGATTGGATTGATATATTTATTGTGCCCTGGTAAGTAATGCTGATTGGTATTGATTGTGATGATGTACTGGTTTTGAGTACGGGTTTTTGGTCCTTGTGGCCAGGTGATTATGTTTTCACATGTTTTGGCCTGAGAGCCGGGATTTGCTGTTTTATAACATAAACTGATTTGGTGAACATGAGTTTTATGGACCATGGGAAAATATGTTTTGATTTTATCGGTCACTCATGTTTTACGATATGCATGCAAGTTTGTGAAATCTGGAGGGTAAGATTGTATTTTGATAAATGTTTTTATAAGAGGTCATTTTTGTCCACTCACACCATTTCTGTTTTGTGACCCTCCAGGCCGTGGTACGACGTTCGGGACTGATCGTGAGGCAGTGACAGCAGCAGAAATCCGCGCAAACATCCCTTGTCTGGCAAGCACTGAAGGGGAGTTTCAGACCTTTAGTTGACTTGTCAGACGGGAGCAGGACCGGGTACGGTTTTTTTGACGTCCAGTTGGGACGGGTCCTGTCATAGAATCATAATCATAAAACCATAGAAATAATTTATGCATGCATTAAATTTTGAAAGCAACGTCCACTCACACACCGTCCAATGAGGCTGGGTTTTACGCCGCACGCGGTTCCGTACTTCTCGATATTTTCCAGAAATTCCAAATCCTGCCCGGAAACATACTTTAGTGTCACAAAGGGCATAGATAACAACATGCCAATTTCCCATAATTTTCCGGGAAGTAATCATTAATTACAAACATAACGGAAATCTTCGGACCCTCGGAACCACATTGAAACGGTGTCCGAAAATTTCGAAACCAACGCTAAAAGGTTCGTTACATTGTGTAGAACAAAAGTCGTTTTGAACTCACCTTGAGAAAACGTTCCACGCGCCTTCACGCGCCGCCGCAAGCGGCTGCGCGTGAAAGCCACGCGCCAGCTACAGTGCGGTGCACAGTCGTCGTTCCTACCCGGATGACTGGTAAACGGGCCATTCCACCCGCGACTCGACCCTGCCCAATCTCCTGTAAGCACGGCTAAATTCCATCAATTTTTCCATCGAAAATCTTCTATTGCAACTTAATTTAAGTTCTCCATTACTAATTTCCTACATAAAGCCCCAAACCGATCATTTCTCTTACGATCAATCAAACGGGTCCAGTTTAAAAACTTCCTCGAATCAACTCGGTTTCCAAATTAGTTAAAACAGGAGCTTCATAGAACCAAAACGAACATTAAACCATAACCAATTTCAAGAATCCTTACCCGTAGGTGGTCGTCCTCAAGCTCGAAATTTTTCCAGAAATGGGACTTGTGTTCTTGTCCTTTCCGCTATCGATTTCCCTCAGTACTCGTGCGGTTGAGTTCAACAAGCTCCCAGAAAGCTATCCTTAAGCTCAGTTTGGCTCAACACTCCTCACAATTCAACCTTTGAATTTTCCCTCCAACTCTGATTTTTCTCCACCCGACTCAGTTCTCTCCCTTTCAGCTCTCTCTCGGTTCGAAAATGAACCTCACACTCTCCACTACTCAGCTAATCGATCAAGACGACGGCAACCCGTGGGGGACACTCTCAGACTCACTGAGAATTGCTTCCCGCAAACAGAACCCAACCAATTTTAAACTCGCCCGTGCACTGCTTCTGTCCAGGCCATTCAGCCGTGCCTCCAACATCCTCAAAGTCCATAAACAATATACCCCATATAGCCACTAACAATTAAACAATGGATTGCACGAAGCACCACGGCATGGCCGTGCAGGCTCTGTTTCACGGGGGTGAACAGTAACCGCCGCACAGAATTACCATTTTGCCCCCAGAACAAAAATTACCAAAATGCCCTCATGCAATCTAGACCCGTAACTTGGTCATTCGAACTCCGATCGACGCGTGCCGCCTGTCTACGGACTCAGGGCATCGAGACCGTCCTAACGGTCCTCGGTCCTCGGTCATCGGACCTCCCGGTCAAAAAGTCAACATTTTCCCCCTATTCATCCAAATTACGAAATTTCCCTCGGGCTTCCGAACCTCATAACTTTCATCTTGAACGTCGGAATCGAACGTGCCACCTGTCTATGAACTCATGACGTCCCAAACTACGTCACGGTCATCGGTCAAAGTCCATTTGACCGTCCGATTTAAAAGTCAACGTTTTCCCCCACGACCAGGGGCAAAACGGCCATTTGGCATCGTTCGTCCGATTTCGCCCAACTAATCACCGATTAACCCCGCTAATCATGATTAGGTAGTAATCTAATCCCGAATTCCGGGATGGGTCGTTACAATCTTCCCCCCTTAAAGAATTTCGTTCCCTAAATTTCCAACCGATCTAGTCTCAAACGTTCCTCCCTCCAAAAATTAGTTCAGTTCTCGAAATTCCCAATTATCCTCATTCCACATCCACCGCGTGGAAAACATTTTGAGCCCCCAACACGCGTACACCCGTACACCAGCTAAACCCATTTGTGCTCAGAGGTCCCATCACAGTCTCACGTCGCCCTGACCACACTCGACCATCCCAAGTGAAATGGATCACCACTAAGCTTTACCGCCCTAGTAAAGTGCCAATCATCAGCCAATTGGTGATAACACCTCATCCTGCTACTCGCTCAAGTAGCGTAAGATCAACCACGTGATCTCATCTCGCAGGGCAACCCAATCCTGCGACATATATCTATCTCAAGTCCATAACTGTCAATTCCCTCAGCGAACCACAACGCTGGAATCATTTCGGTGTGATAACATCACGCAAGGCCACACGTAGTGACGCAGTCACCCACTCACTCATCCTAAGTGTACGTATACCGTCATCATACTCAATCAGGTGGTGTAGCTGACACACATTGAATACTAGCCCATCGGTGTTCGCCCAACTCCACACTGGGGTTCACTAGCCATCCGTGGCTAAGAGCGCATGCTCATGAATTCACTGAACCCAACAAAATTAACTCTGCACAGTGCATAGTACTCAATGTCCAATTCACACCCACCACCAAATCCAATGGTGTCGGAACTAAGCCGACCATCAACACGTATAACCAATCCCTAAATAAGCCCACTGCATGGCCCGCAGTCAAACATGATTCGATACTGGGGTTCTCCTGTCCAATCTCATACTAGACAAATCGATCATTCCACTCATCATCCATTCTGGATCCCAAGGTCACCCGACCAGTAACACAACATCAACTCCCAAACAAGTCATCCAAGATGTACTAACCCAAGCACGCTCACCGAGGCATGTACAGTCATGCCGAATGGGCATATAATCTCATTCATAAATACCGAGGCACACCAAATCAGAATCTATCGGATACCCGCTCAAACGGTTACCACATCACCTCTGATTGACTTCGAAAAGAAGCCAATCCCAATCGCACATATCTATAACTAACCAATTAGACCTTGTTGGGTATCCACTCATCCACAAGTCAAGCCTCGAGTTCAACTCATAACCGTTCCCATTCGCTCGAGCACGGATTAACTTCGAAAAGAAGTTCAATCCAACAATCCTCATATCTAAACATTTACGACAGAGCGATATGCTCTTCGCCTAGCCTGATCAAGGCGATCACAATTCGAGTCCGTTACCACGTCACCCGACTGGTAACACCACGATCCTAGATTGTCACTACGCCCAAGGCCCACAACCTAATAATCCAGATCCACCTAGGATCCACTCATGCTCACAGCTGGCAATCCGCCAGGAACTCAATAATAGGGCCTTACACCCACTAGATTTCTTGTCAACCACCCAACATTCCTCAACTATTTTCTCCCCCAATCAAACACCCAACAACGAAACACATCCACTCTGTGGATCCCCTCCATTTACCTCATATCAATCCTTGCCACTCCACCTAGGAGAGACCAAGGATGATCCAATACGATGTCATCGGCATCCATCCCCTGTGAGTGCAACATAACTCACTGCACCCACCGTACCAATATCCAACATCGTCTGCCGGAGCAAAAGATAAGAAGTCAACCCCAATGACTTCAGAATACCAATTACCAATGCGGAAACGAGCACTCCTCTCGTCCCACAGTCACAACTCTCCTTGAACTAAGATTCCACCCACGTTGAAAATAGACACACTCCCCATGAGATGTCAAGTCCAACCGCCGGACTCCCTACATCCGTAACTCACTTGGACAACCCCGCATCCACAATCAGCCCAATACTCAGACCTCATGTCAATTAATGATTAATTATGCACATACACCGATTCCGACGGGGAATTACTCAACTCTTGTCACCTCGTCACTGTTGGGACTTACCCCAATACCTCATAATCTCCGCTGGATCCTATCCAGTCCATGAGTCAACCACTACTGAATCTCAAATGCCAACGCACTCTCATCATGACAAAGTCACACCCCAACTCGTGGCTCAACACAATCTCACCCACTGACACTAGCACCAGCGCTAGTACCAGCGCCAACATGCAAACATCCACACAAGCACACCGTGTGCAACGTGGGTAGCCCTGGATCTCTGCACATACCGAGCGACGATCCCGCATCATCACCCGTACCCCGCAACCAGGGGTACCACCATCCCGACAATCCACATCGGGATAGATGAACGTTCCCTGAACGCTCCCTGATTCTCAACTACTACTACTACACCAAGTACCCCAGACCATCAGCTAAACTCCACCAGACCACCGTTCCACAGAACCAAGCCATAACTCCTAACTCCTCAATACCTGTCCATACTCTGGTCCTTGGCATCCTAAGTGCCAAACGTTCCTCACTTAGCTTTTCTGGCTCCACTCAAGCCGTGACACCCAATCATGACTCACCTCACGTTCCTAACCCAAAGTCCTGACTCATCGTGAGTCCCACATCCACATCTTGACTCCTCCTAAGTCCAATCTCATACCAAACCAATCATGTCATCACTGACATACCCAATCCCCGAGCAATAACCAATGCTCAACCACTTCCTATTCGACCAATAGGGGCTAAGAGAAAGTACAATTTGCCCAAAAATGTGGCCTTCCAGCCACCGGTCTCTTCCGTCCCTGCGACCCACACAAATCTATGTCTAACCAATCGCAGTTCACAGCGTCCACTTTCCGACATCTGACCCACAAACCAGGGTCAATCTCACCCGAGATCTAGCACGTGGTCCCAAACACCCTCGCCTACTAGTCTCACTACCAGGTCGCGCACGAGGCTTACGCTCCGGAGGCATGATGTGGCAACAGGCTCTGATACCAAATTGACAGGACCGCCCCCGGAAGGGCATCGATAACCGTGCCCGGTCCTGCTCCCGTCTGGCAAGTCGACTGAAATACCCAAGTTACCCTCAGTGCGTACCAGACCAGGGATAGCCACAAGTGCTTACTCATGCCTCCGCCCCTCGTACAGCCTCGAACAACGCGCCACTACCTGGAGGGTCCATAAAAACCAAAAGGTGTGAGTGGACAATAATAATTCAGTTTAGCAAAACAGTTACAACCAGCGTTTTTACCCTCCGCGTAAAAACGAATGCATGCATACAAAAATCATTTTGCAATCCGTTACAAATTTCCACATAAGAAATCAGTATATGACAAACAAAATCATTTTCCCTTTCTCAACCATCGGGTCTTAGCCCGCAGTCATAAACACCGGGCCTCAGCCCAAAACCATGAATCAAGACCAAATGCACAACATAATCCAAAACCAATAACCATATACCGGCCACTGCCCAACTCAACCGAAACATCAGAAATCACCAATAAATCACAAGTCAATCATTTGCTGGATTTCAAGTGCGCCCGAGTCTTTAAACTCAAAACCATGCGCATAAACAGGCCTTCCCGGGATATCAACGAGTCTTTAAACTCAGAACATAATCAATAGGCCTCGGGGGTATCACAGTAACCGATTCTTTAAACTCACGAGTCTTTAAACTCATTAAGGGCCCTCCCCCGTCATCAATTAACCGAGTCTTTAAACTCAAAACGTGCTCCAGCAATAGCACCGGGTTTTTAAACCCAAAACAGTTTTCAAACACAACAACGGGTCTTCAGACCCAAAGCAGTTCTCAGCGGGTCTTTAAACCCCAAAACAGTTTATCAATCACGATAACGTGGAATCCATCCCCAAAATCATATTTTACACAACAGGACCCATGGTCCGAATTTCCACATTCATTTTCCCCAAATCATACTTTACAAACATAATCAAATCTTCATGAAACACGGGGCATGCAAAATCAGACCAAATCACTTTATTAAATCTTTTTTCATTCTCGAATTCGAATTCGCAATAATGATTCCGTAAGCCGGCATCCGGAAGCATCATCCCGAACCCAAACCAAGAATCCGCTTTGTTATTTTCGAAAACCGAAATCGCGTAAGTCAAAGTTACTTTTATGCCCCGAGCATTAAGCCCGAAATCACCTTTTTCAAATCCCTTTTTAATTCTTAGAAATCACTTCTTTCTCAAACCTTATTTTCAACACACCAAAACCAGAATCCTAATCACCAAAATTTCGGTCCGATCAAAACATACTCAATACCCATTTTTAAATCCTTAAAATTACAAGTCTCATTTCAATTCCCATATTCAACATCAACAGTGATCAAATCACAATAAGTCGAAATCTCGTAACACGTGCAAATCCGGAACGTTCTAAAAAAAAACGTGTCAAATTGTCGGTCACACTCGCAAATCATAAACAACCTTCTTAAATCATTTTATACCCATTCCATATAACTTCTTTCATTAGAACATCATTAAGCACGCGAGTGACCATAGCCTCGAAATACGTATAATTTCACAAGTATAGTAAAAATACGTATAAATACGGGAATCGAATGCGTATAAATACGGAAATCAAAATCAATCACAACTTTGAATCATAATCATAAAACCATAGAAATAATTTATGCATGCATTAAATTTTGAAAGCAACGTCCACTCACACACCGTCCAATGAGGCTGGGTTTTACGCCGCACGCGGTTCCGTACTTCTCGATATTTTCCAGAAATTCCAAATCCTGCCCGGAAACATACTTTAGTGTCACAAAGGGCATAGATAACAACATGCCAATTTCCCATAATTTTCCGGGAAGTAATCATTAATTACAAACGTAACGGAAATTTTCGGACCCTCGGAACCACATTGAAACGGTGTCCGAAAATTTCGAAACCAACGCTAAAAGGTTCGTTACATTGTGTAGAACAAAAGTCATTTTGAACTCACCTTGGGAAAACGTTCCACGCGCCTTCACGCGCCGCCGCAAGCGGCTGCGCGTGAAAGCCACGCGCCAGCTACAGTGCGGTGCACAGTCGTCGTTCCTACCCGGATGACTGGTAAACGGGCCATTCCACCCGCGACTCGACCCGGCCCAATCTCCTGTAAGCACGGCTAAATTCCATCAATTTGTCCATCGAAAATCTTCTATTGCAACTTAATTTAAGTTCTCCATTACTAATTTCCTACATAAAGCCCCAAACCGATCATTTCTCTTACGATCAATCAAACGGGTCCAGTTTAAAAACTTCCTCGAATCAACTCGGTTTCCAAATTAGTTAAAACAGGAACTTCATAGAACCAAAACGAACATTAAACCATAACCAATTTCAAGAATCCTTACCCGTAGGTGGTCGTCCTCAAGATCGAAATTTTTCCAGAAACGGGAATTGTGTTCTTGTCCTTTCCGCTATCGATTTCCCTCAGTACTCGTGCGGTTGAGTTCAACAAGCTCCCAGAAAGCTATCCTTAAGCTCAGTTTGGCTCAACACTCCTCACAATTCAACCTTTGAATTTTCCCTCCAACTCTGGTTTTTCTCCACCCGACTCAGTTCTCTCCCTTTCAGCTCTCTCTCGGTTCGAAAATGAACCTCACACTCTCCACTACTCAGCTAATCGATCAAAACGACGGCAACCCGTGGGAGACACTCTCAGACTCACTGAGAATTGCTTCCCGCAAATAGAACCCAACCAATTTTAAACTCGCCCGTGCACTGCTTCTGTCCAGGCCATTCAGCCGTGCCTCCAACATCCTCAAAGTCCATAAACAATATACCCCATATAGCCACTAACAATTAAACAATGGATTGCACGAAGCACCACGGCATGGCCGTGCAGGCTCTGTTTCACGGTGGTGAACAGTAACCGCCGCACAGAATTACCATTTTGCCCCCAGAACAAAAATTACCAAAATGCCCTCATGCAATCTAGACCCGTAACTTGGTCATTCGAACTCCGATCGACGCGTGCCACCTATCTACGGACTCAGGGCATCGAGACCGTCCTAACGGTCCTCGGTCCTCGGTCATCGGACCTCCTGGTCAAAAAGTCAACATTTTCCCCCTATTCATCCAAATTACGCAATTGCCCTCGGGCTTCCGAACCTCATAACTTTCATCTTGAACGTCGGAATCGAACGTGCCACCTGTCTATGAACTCATGACGTCCCAAACTACGTCACGGTCATCGGTCAAAGTCCATTTGACCGCCCGATTTAAAAGTCAACGTTTTCCCCCACGACCAGGGGCAAAACGGTCATTTGGCATCGTTCGTCCGATTTCGCCCAACTAATCACCGATTAGCCCCGCTAATCATGATTAGGTAGTAATCTAATCCCGAATTCCGGGATGGGTCGTTACATATTTATGCCCTTCATAAAAGCATATGCATGCATTCAAAACCATTTATCAATTATTCATAAAAACCTTTATCAAACAATTACAAAACCTTTCAAGGGTTCATGCCCAGCCCCATAAACCGTCATGACCCATAAATCCATTTGGGTCCTCGACTCGAAATCACAAACACCCGTAAATTCATATATGTGGGAACTTAGCCCAAATCAACATACGTGTGACTCAGCCCAAACCATTCTCAGTGAAATACCAAAACATACAGTACGGGGTCTCCGCCCCCAAATCATTTCTAAAACATCAAATACGGGGTCTCGCCCCAAAACACTTCATAAAATCTCATATGCACCGTCATATATATAACCCATCCTAGGCACTTCCGGAGAAGATGCAGACTCCGGGCACACAGCCCCTAGGGAACAAATCCCCGATATAGTCACGATATCAATCATCTCTATCTAGTGTGCACACTACTCGGGGTCTCACTCCGAGTCTTCCCCCAGGAATCTCCATCTGGGAGGCTCAATCACTGGATCTAGTCCGAGCTCTCTCTCTGGATCTAGTCCACATATCTCACTAGAATCTGGTCCGGGACCATAACTTAAGTAACCTCCACTCCTGGAACGGGATCCCTATGGGGATACCCATTCTGGTCTATGGATCGTGACTCTCCAGGTCGACGCTGGAGGAGACCATATAAACATATGGAGGGTTCATTTATTTCAAGTACTTTCTTTCTTTTCTTAAAATCATATTTCAACTGGGTCTCAAACCCGATTCATCTCAACGGGATTCCTCGAATCCGATTAAAATCCATTTCACAGGCCTCGGCCTAAATCCTCAGTTCAACTGGGTCTCATGCTCGAATTCTCATTTCATAAATCGAACTGGGACTCAAGCCTGATTTCACAATCAACAGGGCCCTAAGCCCGAACCACGACTCAATGGGACCTCACGTCCGGTTTCACACCCAACGGGGCCTTAAGCCCGAAATCTCAACTAAATGGGTCTCAGGCCCGATATCATCAATCAACGGGGCATCAACCCCGATAGTACTACTAACTGGGCCTCAAACCCGAATCGTAAACCAACTGGACCCTCGGTCCGATCGTATAGCTCTAATGGACCCTAGGTCCGATTCCTCGTCAAATCAAATGGACTCCAAGTCCGAGAGTTGTAATTCAAATGGGTCTCATGCCCGATTTCATATTTCCAAATCCAAAATCCGTTTATTAAACCCTCGTTGAAAACATGGTACGCAAAGGTACGACATAAAGCTGAAAACCTCGAAAAACGTGCAAATATGTCGATCCTAAGCTACCACAACCAAGTGCACTCAAGGCAACACAAAATATATTCTAAAACAATTATAAAACATTTATGCATGCATCAATTTCGAAAGAAGGGTCCACTCACAAATCGTTCGAAGCCGCGCCTCGATACGCGTGCCATAAGCGTCTCCCGGGCCAACCGTCGCCTCCGTGATTCCCGAACCTATGAAAATTAATTTAGAGCGTTACTAACTACTTAAATAACCCCTCACTAAAGTCCCGTAATTTTCCGAAATTTCTAACTATTTTTAAACGCGAACCTAAACCTTCGGACAGCCCGAACTATATCGAAACGATGTCCGATTGACACGAAACCAGTCCCAAAATGTTCGTTACATCGAATAGATGATTTCGTGTGTTGAACACATGCCCAAAAACCCTAGCACGCGCCCGTACACGCCTCTGGAAGGGACGGCGCGTGGGCTTCACGTGCCCGTGCACAGTGTCTTCTTCTCCACGCAGTCGACCGGTTCACTAGTTTGGGCCGGTCCAGTTGGACCGGCGTGACCGGTTCGAGGTCCCCCACTCCTCATTTTTCGTCCGTTTCAGTCCCAATCAATCCTAAAATTCCTAATTTAATGTTTCCTATCCAATCCAATTAATAAAACTAATTGAAACCACCTAAAACCTCACCATGTTCAAAGAGGCTCATGGCCTCTGTTTTTTTTCTGGCCACCCCAGTGCTCCTCTGCCGTGAACCGCCCTTAAAAGCTTCCTAAAAACCCCTAGAAACCTAATAACCGAAACCTAATCACCCTAAACCCGACATAAAGCAAGAATCGAAAATATGGGGAAAATGGGCCTAACCGTGCACTTCTCGGGTTCAAGGCCGCCGTCCACGGCGGCGTGGCTTCCAGCCGGCCACCATCATTCCCCCTTCTTCCTGGTTTCAGTCTCAGCCTCCTTCTCAGTCTCTCTTGGTTAGCACAGGTAGGGGAAATAGTTTGGGGTGGTGTGGTTTGTACGAGATCGGGTTTTGGGTTTGTAGGAAACAAAGAAGGTGAAATGCATGTATATGGAATGGTGGCCAGTGGATGAGTGACACTTGTCACTCACCCATTGGTTGCTGGGGAAAAATATCTGGCCCACCTAATTCCACTTGCCTCGAAAAACGCGCTATAGTGAATAATACCTCACAACTTCCGTGAACCGTAACTTCTTCGTCGAACGTCCGAATTCGACGTGCCGCCTGTCTACGGATTTGTATCGTCTAGATCTATGTAACGGTTTTCGGCCCTCGGCCATTGAACTTCTCGGTCAAAAAGTCATCTTTTGGCCACAATTACCAAAATGCCCTCGAACTTCCGAACGTCATAACTTCCTACTCGGACGTCGGAATCAAGCGTGCCACCTGTCTATGAACTCCTGACGTTACAAACTACGTCAAGGTCATTGGTCAAAGTTCATTTGACCGCCTGAATGAAAAGTCAACGATTTGCCCATTCTAGGGGCAAAATCGTCATTTCGCCCGAACGTTCGCTAATCCTCGTCTAATCTCTGATTAGTCTTAGATTAGCGAGGCTAATCCGTCATTAATTCTTAATTAATCCCGTTAATTCGGGACGGGTCGTCACAAAAAACCCTCATCTTTATTCTTTTATTCCTTTATTCTTTATTTCATTAATTCATCGATTCTCTTGTTCATTAATTATTTCATTCTTTTACTCTCTAATTCTTTAATTATTTTTTATTTAAATATTTAATTATTTAATTATTTGATTATTTAATTCTTTAATTTTTCAATTCATTATTCTTTGATTATTCATTATTCTATTTAACTAACATATTATTAATATTCTCTAATTTCCCCGGTTAAGAACGATCTTTATTTACCAATACTATAACTACACAAAAAGGGTTTAAATTGCATAACACTCAAATTTCGTGTTTAATTTAATGCGTAGTTTGGACGTTATCAATTTTTGGCGCCGTTGCCGGGGAAATTAAAAATCATTTTTAATGTGTTAGTATGTATAAAATTGTTTATATTTGAAATGTTCATATTTGTGAATTAAGTATAAACATTCTTAAATTTTATTTATTTATTTATATATGATGCCATACTACTTGTTCATATTTTATTTGTTTACTTTCATAGTATTACATGTATATTACTTGTTTACAATTACTTTATTTTATGCTTATTTATTTGTCTATTTATTATTTTTATTAAACTCTAAAAAAATCAGAAAAATATAAATTAATAGTAGTAAATAAATAAACAATTTAATTCGAAAAGAAAAAAAAAATATGTATATATATGTGTATTAGACTTGATTTAATTTGTTTATAATGTGCATACTTAATTTTAGAATGTGTTTTAAATATTCATTTTTTTTTATTAAATGTTCCTACTTGTTTATAATTACCTATACATAAAAATGTTCATACCTTTTATTTTTATGTTAGCATAAATAAGTTGTATATATGTTACTTGTTATTTGTCATTGTGTACTTGTTCATATTTTGTTTATACTTTTACACACTTGAGTTATTTTGTTCAAACTTGTATATACATTTTTGTTCATAACTTTTATGTTTTATGCTTGCCATATTATATTAGTTCACAATGTTCATAATATACTTTTTCATAAATTGTATATAATGCCTTTATTGTGTTATTTCATGATTTGTATATTATACTTGTTCATTTTATTAATTTTTTTAGAGCTATATTTATATATGTGACTTTCCTAAGTGTAAATATTGTTTCCTATTAAAAGTTTTAGAGTTGCATGAATCTCAAGGCCCCTTTTTCTTCAAAATTTTACTTTCGGGAACAGTTAGCGCCCCTTGTGTTTATTTTCTCCTTAACCCTTCGTGATGTGTGGATTTCATCGCCACACACCATAGACTCGAATCTATGAGCATGAGGTTGGGGCGGAGTTTGTAAACACTCGGGTTTGGTAATTCACCAAATCTTCTATCGGTTGGTTATGTTGTCTAGAAGGGTTATGACTGGTGACAAGTTTTGGATTAAGAAAGAGCACCAATGGAGTATATGCCAATGCTAGCCTCGGGGTGTTCTCAAAATTATCCTTGCTTCTCGTGTTACATCTGTCTCAACTGGCCATGATTAACGTTGAATGGTGGAAGGGTGGTTATCTGTACGCGCAGGCCGTACGCCCAGGAAAGTATTATGAGAAGTGGAAGGGGAAAGTTATTCATGACACTCTAAACCTCTACTTATTGCATTAATAGTTGCATACCCTCCCTGAGATTTCATGATGCTCGGATTTCATCACCGGGCCCCCTAGACTAAGTGAATCTAGGGAAGTGAGATCGAAGGTGCAGACCATTCTTTCATGAACTGTCACGTAACTCTTATGTCTTGTGCAGGTTCTAATAATTTCTCTCTTATGCATTCACATCATGCTTCATGTAGATACTTTTGTGTTGCATTAGTTTAGATGCATTTGGAACTTGTGCATTTTCTTGCTATTACCGTGACTTTTTGTTAATTCTAGCTTCTAATTATGTCACACTGTATGAAATCTATACTCTCACACTCTTATTATCTCTTTTTGTGTATATGTTAATTCCGGCTTAAATTTATACTTGTTTATACCTCACATTTTCTTGCTAATTGTGACTTTCTTAACTTATATTCCGAACACTAACCCTAACTCTTGTCGCAACTATATTGTTTTAATTAAACTTTCACTAGCTAAGTACTTGTGTATATTTACTTTCTAACTTAGTGTTCACTTTTAATATAGGTACGTACTTATGAATGCACGCTTATCAGTCTAAGCTTGATCGGTTGAGAAAGCAACTTGACATCTCACCAAGCAACGCAACATTCAGAGACGCACTTAAGAAAACCAGCTCATTCGGACCACCATCTCCAATACTCGGTGAATCAATAAGTGAGAAGAGTAATTCAGACGAGGAATAGACTTTCGGAACACCAGTAGTCATGGTAAGAAATCTGAGTATCCTGGAACAGACATGTACGAACACAAGTGGCACTACAAATTTCTGCATCCATTATCCCGAGCCTATAACCAACAAGAAAGGTATTGAGCTTAAGAGTGGAGTCCTTCATCAGCTACCCAAGTTCCATGGAAACAGAAATGAAGATCCACACAAACACTTGACGGAGTTCCAATTCATTGTCGGTAGCATGTGTCCCGATGATGCGAACTTGGAAATCATGAAGCTGAAAGCTTTCCCATTGTCCTTAGAAGATAGAGCACGGGTGTGGCTTTTGAGTCTCCCACCTAATCATATTGACTCTTGGGAGAAACTGGTTCAGGAATTTCTTACCAAGTACTTTCCTGCCTCAAAGATTACGGTGTTAAGAAAAGAGATCACTGACATCAAGCAAAAAGAGCATGATGAGAATTTCATCCAGTATTATGAGAGGTTTAAGGAACTTTGTGCTTCATGCCCGACTCACAGAATCACTGAAGGCTATCTCTTAACCTACTTCTACGAAGGACTCAAAGGTTGGGATAGAGGGCTACTTGATGCTGCAGCTAACAAAAGTTTCTTAGCTCGGAGTTTAGTAGACGGTCGTGCACTACTTGAAAGCCGTGCACTCACTGATGCACAATACGAAGGTGCTGAGCCTATTCCAAGAAAGGTACATGAGGTGAGTTCCCATGTTATTGATGATACTAAGTTAGATAAAATCACCTCTATCCTTTCGAATGTGTTGGAACTAAAGAAGCAGGTAGCCTCGGTGTGTTCCATATGCTCCCAAGGCCATCTTGAGGACTAATGCCCCTACACTGTAAGGGAGGAAAACCCCGGGACTGAAATGGAACATGCCATTGGTGGATTTCAAGGAGGGCCAAGGACCCAAGGTTATAGTTGGAGAGATCCGAACAATGTCCTAAACCCTCAACACATGTTGACAGGCCCAAACCGCGCCCCGAACCCTCAACATTTCCAAAAGCCCACATGGCAACCAAGGCCCCCGGTTCCATTTTCTAGCTTTTCTCATAATCATGCAAATAATCATATCTCTTCATCTTCTAATCCTGATTATGATAAAATGCTGGCTGCTCTTTCCCAAGGGCAGCAAACACTAATTGCTTCGACTCAGGCTCTTGTCACAGGTCAGCAAAATCAGCAAAAAGACATCGCTGATCTTAAGGACCAAATGGCAAGGTCTTAGACTTCATGGGTAAAATCCAAGCTAGTGGGGTGCTTCCACCTCAACCTACACCCAACCTGAATGCAAGACCTGAAGCCAATGCGATTATCACTCGATGTTGTAAAGTGCTCGGAGAAATAGAGCCAGATCCAGCCGTTTATGAGGCTGAAAAGCACAAGGTGGCAACTAAGACCACCACGGCACAACCGCCAGTTCAACCTACCCACACACAAGGTAATAACCCAATCCCTTCAAGTTCGGTCGTTACTAAATCCCCATTTGTGCATGCACCATTTCCAAGTAGGCTTGCCAAATCTAAGAAGGATGAATCTGATGAGGAAATCTTGGAAATCTTCAAAAGGGTGCAAATCAACATGCCCTTGATCGAGTGCATCAAACAAGTGCCGAAATATGCAAAATTTCTGAAAGAGTTATGCACTCCAAGGCGCCAAACGAGGGAGAAGGAGGTTGTGATGGTGAGTGAAACAGTTTCTGCTGTAATCCAACGTCGGCTACCCCCAAAGTTGAAGGATCCAGGGAGTTTTTTGTTCCCTGCGTGATTGGAAACAAGTCTTTTGATAAAGTCATGCTAGACTTAGGTGCATCCATTAATGTTATGCCATATTCGTTATGTGTTACCCTAGGTTTAGGTAAACTACAGCGTGATGATGTTATCATTCATTTAGCCGATCGTTCTAATGTGTATCCTAAGGGATACGTTAAATATGTTCTCGTGCAGGTTAACCAGCTCATTTTCCCCTCGGATTTTTATGTCCTAGACATGGAGGATTCCCCTACGAATCATGCTCCACTAATGTTGTTGGGAAGACCATTCATGAGAACTGCCAAGACGAAGATTGATGCATTCAATGGTACATTAACTATTGAAGTCGATGGAGAGGAAATTGGCTTCAACATTTTTGATGCCATGAGGTACCCTAGTTCCATAACTCAAACTACTTTTTCTGTTGACGTGTGCACTTATTTTGCAGAGAAACATCTTGAGTCAATTCGAGAAGACAAGCTCAATATGATAATCCAGGAAGGAGTTAGCCTAACTCAATCGGGGGACGCCTTGGTTGAAGATACGGATTATGAACTAGAGCCTCAAATTTGGGAAAAAATCATGACCCTAAATGAGGCCCCCAGAATGGTAAATACTCAGGTACCCTTGTCACTTCCAGTTAGTACTAATGCCACTCCTCCTTCAGTGATTCAGGCCCCCGTTCTCGAGCTCAAGGTTTTGCCTGACCACCTGAAGTATGCCTATCTTGGCCCGAACGACACTCTGCCCATTATAGTGTCCTCTGCACTAACCGAATCACAGGAAGTCAGATTGGTACAGGTCTTGACAAAGTACAAGACAGCTATTGGATGGACTCTGTCAGAAATCAAGGGAATCAATCCTACAACCTATATGCATCGAATCTTTCTTGAAGATGATGCAAAACCCTCTCGTGAAGCTCAACGTCGCCTCCATCCTCCGATGATGGAGGTCGTGAAACAAGAGGTCATCAAAGTCTTGGACTGTGGTGTCATCTACCCAATTTCAGACAGCAAATGGGTCTCACCAGTCCAAGTAGTCCCAAAGAAAAGTGGAGTCATAGTTGTGGTGAACAGCGAAGGCGAGCTTGTGCCCCAGCGAACAGTGGCCGGATACAGAGTCTGCATTGATTATTGACGCCTAAACAAAGCAACTAGGAAGGATCACTTCCCTTTGCTCTTCATTGATCAAATGCTTGAAAGGTTAGCAGGTCACTCCTATTACTGTTTTCTTGATGGTTATTCCGAGTACAATCAAATATGTATCGCTCAAAATGACCAAGACAAAACGACTTTCACTTGTCCTTTTGGAACTTTTGCCTACCGAAGAATGCCTTTCGGTTTATGTAATGCCCCAGGTACTTTCCAAAGATGCATGCTTTCTATTTTCTCTGAATATGTCGAAAAAATAATTGAAGTATTTATGGACGATTTCAGTGTCTTTGGGGATAGTTTTGATGCATGCTTAGAACACTTAGAACTTATCTTACAAAGGTGTGTCAGAACTAATCTAGTACTTAACTGGGAAAAATGTCATTTCATGGTTAGACAAGGGATAGTCTTAGGCCATATTGTCTCTAAAAGAGGAATTGAAGTTGATAAATCTAAAGTTGATGTTGTGCGCCACTTACCCTCTCCCACTTCGGTGAGAGAGATCCGTTCATTTCTTGGTCATGCAGGTTTCTACAGAAGATTTATCAAAGACTTCTCCCACATTGCAAGGCCCTTGTGCCGATTGCTTTAGAAGGAGGCACCCTTCGTCTTTGATGCAGACTTTCAGGAAGCTTTTGAGAATCTTAAAAATCGTTTAACCACTGCACCCATTCTTTGTGCCCCGGATTGGTCCTTACCCTTTGAACTAATGTGCGATGCTTCTGATTATGCAGTTGGTGCTGTACTTGGAAAAAAGGGGACAGGAAGCCCTACACCATCTATTATGCATCCAGAACTTTGAATGATGCCTAAATGAACTACACCACTACCGAGAAGGAGTTGCTTGCTGTAGTGTTTGCTTTAGATAAATTTTTCTCTTATTCACTTCGAACTAAAGTCGTTATTTACACTGATCATGCAGCACTGAAATATCTCCTAGCCAAGAAGGAAGCAAAACCTAGGCTAATCCGATGGATTCTTTTTCTTCAAGAATTTGACATTGAAATTAAAGACAAGAAAGGTGTAGAAAATGTGGTGGCAGACCATTTGAGTCGCATAGCACATGAACGAGAGCCCGTGGAAATTCAGGAGATGTTTCCGGATGAACAACTCTTCGGAATTCTGGTAAGTACTCCTTGGTATGCTGATATCGTAAATTACTTAGTTACCAAGAAGTTACCTTCCACTCTCACTCGTGCACAAAAAGATAAACTCAAGAAGCATGCTAGGTACTATGTTTGGGATGAACCTTATTTATGGAAACACTGTGCAGATTTATTGATTAGGAGATGTGTCCTTGATATTGAACATAGGTTAGTCCTAGAGTTCTGCCATAACCATGCTTGTAGAGGCCACTTTGGATCTAGAAAAACTGCACTCAAAATTTTAGAATCTGGACTATATTGGCCCACACTTTTTAAAGATGCACATTCATTCTGTTTAGCCTGTGATAAATGTCAGAGATCAGGAAACTTAGGACAAAGGGACGAAATGCCACAACATTATGTTTTAATTGTTGAAATATTTGATGTTTGGGGTATTGATTTTGTGGGTCCATTTCCTCAATCTAATGGCTATCTCTATATCTTACTTGTTGTTGATTACGTCTCGAAATGGGTGGAAGCTAAAGCCACCAGGACTAATGACTCTAAAACTGTTGTAGATTTCCTCAGAACTAACATTCTTTCCAGGTTTGGGATCCCTCGGGTCCTGATAAGTGATGGTGGAAGTCACTTTTGCAACAAGACCATTGAGGCCTTACTGAAACGATACGGTGTCACTCACAGAGTCTCTACACTTTATCATCGTCAAACGAGTGGAATGGCCAAAGTTAACAATACGGAAATCAAGAAGATTTTAGAGAGAACTGTGGGCCCTAGTCGCAAGGATTGGAGCCAGCGATTGGATGATGCACTTTTGGCCTACAGGACGGCCTACAAAACTCCTATAGGGATGTCACCCTATAGGTTGGTCAATGGAAAAGCATGCCATCTTCCGGTGGAACTGGAGCACAAAGCATGGTGGGCTGTCAAGACTTTCAACATCAAGCGTGATGACGCCGGTTTGCATCGAAAGCACCATCTGAGTGAGCTTGAGGAAATCAGAAATGATGCATTCGAAAACACTCTGATCTACAAGGAGAAGACTAAGGCATTTCATGATAAGCAGATCAAGAGTAAAACGTTCGCCATTGAACAGAAAGTTTTGCTATTCAATTCCCAGCTTAGACTCATTCCTGGTAAGTTATGTTCTAGATGGGTAGGTCCTTTTGTTGTTACTAATATGTTTGCCCATGGAGCCATACAGATCAAAAGCATTGAAAATAGGAAGGAGTTCAAAGTTAATGGCCATAGATTAAAGCCGTACATCGAGGCATTTGGAGAGCACGATGTGGAAACAGCGAAAGTGCTCCAGCCCCGCATCATATGAATTAATTCCGGCACTTCGTCAAGGATTACCAGACATTAAACTTCAAGCGCTTGTTGGAAGGCAACCCAACCGAGTCGTGAAGGAGCCATCACCGCAGATTTGCTCTCTTTAATCCCTTCACTCTCTTTTATTTTTGTTTCTTTAGTGTTTATTTTATTTTATTTTCGTAAATCCTATTCCTTAAATAAAGTCTATTTTCATTTCACTTCTACTTTCTTACATTAAGGAAAATGTAGAATTTAAGTGTGGGGGAGTGGTTTACAATTTTAAATGTGCAATAAAATTGTTTAAAAAAAATATTTCGGCTTTCTTGAGTCTTTTCGTTTTTTTATCGAGTCTTAAGTTGCCTCTTAACCTGTCAATGATAATAATGAAGGGAATAAGTATGTTATGGCTATAAAGATGATCACTATAACTTGAATTCGTTTGTTAATACTTTGTGATAAAATGTTATAACTTTTAAGAGAATGCATGTAAATTGGTACATAAACGAGTATGTTAAGATAAGTATGAATCATTTGAACCTTATGTGAGCTTTAGAACTTTATACATCTTTGATGAGTGATTCATAAGTTCATTGTTTAAATTGATATACATATGCCTCATAACTGCTTGCAATAGATATTAATGAACTCTAGAGTACTAGAACTTATTCGATTTGATTTTCAAAGCTTTTAAGTCAATAAACTCTCTGATTTTGGATATGATTAATGCATTAGGGTTAACACCACAAATTCAAACATCCATGTTCCCTATTTTGTGCGCACAAGTTGCGGCCCCCTTAGTTTTAACCCATTTGAGCCCACATTAAACCTTTCCTTCATCACTATGATTATCTAAACACTTGAGCTTAGTATAGACATCTTTCACCCTTGTTCCAAAGACTTGATTGAAGACATGAAATTGGTGTGAAGAAAAATTGATGATGTTTTGAAGACTTTTATGTGTATGAATTTACTTACTCAAACTTTGTATATTTTGTTATTACCTTGATATTAGCAAAAAAAAAAGAAAATTGAGTCTCTATCAAGGTAATAAGGATTGATTATATTTGACTTAAGTCCTTTACATTTGAATAATTGAACATGTTCGAAGGGATGAATTCATACTAAGGTCGGGAAGTTATGTTATGGTTTGGGAATCGTTTAAGTCTTGGAACGAATTTGAGCACCACTTGTCCTATATATTCTTTGCCTCTAAACTTAGTCCCATTACAACCTTCATAAAGACCTTATGATCCTTAAGATGGTAAACTTTGATTAGTTGAGTCAATCACTTGAGTAAGCATATGGTTTTGGTTCATTTGTGCAAGTATGTTTTTGTTTTTATCTTGAGGTGTTTGTTTGAGATTTTTCAAAAGTACTTCATGTCTATTATGTGAGCATTTTTCTCACATATTTTGAGTGCAAACACAAACCCTTACAAATTGAGTGAATTTATGAGTGCATATCCTTGTGAGTTGATTCATACTTGCTTTATTCATGTTGAGATCCATTTCACCATATTTACTCATTATCTTACTTGTTTAAACATTTTGTTATCATGTATTAACTCTTGAATTCTGTATGTTTAAACGCCTTAAGTGAAAAAAATTTATGCCATAATAAAATTTTGAGACAAATGGTTAAGGGTTTACTTATTTTGACTTCGTAGTTTAAATTCAGTATTTTCTAGGAACTAGCAAAGTTTAAGCGTGGGAGTATTTGATAGGTCATTAATTAAGCATTATTTTATATTATTTTATACCCTTTATACATTACTTTTAATATTGAAATATTAAATAATTAGATAAAATAATATATTTTGTGATATTTTTGTTTTAATAAATAAAACTTGTAATTTCGAGCGTTTTGGCGAAAGAATCGCCCCGATTGAAATTATAACGAAGAAATTATGGACGAAATTCGGTTGAATTATATTAACTAATTAATTTTGATTTTGCAAAGCCCAAATTCATGTTTTAATTCCAACCCATTTTTCCATTCTGCAGCCCACGGCCCGCTAGGGCCCAGCTGCCAGTCTCAGTCCACATTTTGCCGCTCGAGCCCAACAATCCGCTGGCCCAGCCGTGAGCCTCTGTTCCACGTGCAGCCCAGACGCCAACCCACGGCCCGCGCTAATGAGAACGCCCAGTCTGGACCTGCGCCTGCCAACCTGCCTGTACGCAAGCCCACTTGCGAAACCAACTCCAGCAGCCCGCGCATGCTCCCGTACATCTGCTTCAGCCCGGTCAAGTCCATCAGCACTAGAAGCCCAATCTGCACACCAGCCTTCACACGCACACGAAACACCAGCCCAACTACCCACCTGCAGTTTGGTCCAGTCCATCCGCACCTACCCATCTGCATCAGCCCCTTTTTTTTCTGCTGCTCTAATTTTACTGCACCAGCCCAACAGCTCTAACCCACTCAAAACTGCTACCACTTTCTCTATTTTCTCTGATTTTCCAGCCACTAATTAATTCCAAACCATGCCTAATTTCATCATTAATCATCATTGTTCATAATTAGTCATCATTTCATTTCTATCTATTTTTTTATTGTAATTTTTATTCACTTTATTTTATTTTTTTAGTAGCTTTTTCCCTCCTATAAATAGGATTTCATTTCACTTGTTTAGTGACTTTGTTTTGAGATAGCTCAAAAACACAAATTGTATCCTTCCTTTAGAAATATCAAGACTAGTATTTCCGTTGCAATTCTTGAGTTTAATTTCGCATTTTCGTGTTTATTTCTCCATCTTCATAATGTTTTTTCTGCTGTCAGAAAATCTTATGAATAACATTTCATTTTTTCCCATCCATTTTCGGAATCACAAGCTTTCTAGGATTCCGAAAGTGTAACTTGTTATTTTCCTTGCTTTAACTCTAATTGTTGTTTCAGTTTTATTTTCTTTAATTCAATATTTTTGTGGGTATTTTCTTTCTAACTTTTGTAGACAAGGATATCATTATAATGTGTTCTACTTTTCGAACTTCATTTACTTCATACATTTGAGTGCTTAAGCTTCAATTTTATGCTAAGTATTTATGACAGCTGTTTGGTGCACTCAGTATAAAATTGAAGAGATTTAAATGTTTAATACACATTCAAATCACAAACATTAGGTTAATCATTTTATAAGTATTTATGACCGCGGTTCGGTGCATTTATAATATTAAAAAAAATGTATGCATTAGTGAGATGGTGAAAGTAGAATTTTGTAATATGTTCGAATTTTGCAAATGTTAGAGTGTTAGTAGAATTTGTGTTCAAAGAAAGTCCACTTGTATATATGTTAAAAATAGGAATAGAATTAGTTTATTTATGTTTTTACTTGTTTTGTATGATCACAATCCCTAAAAACCCCCATCTTTATTCTTTTATTTTTTTTATTCTTTATTTCATTAATTCATTGATTCTCTTATTCATTAATTATTTCATTCTTTTACGCTCTAATTCATTAATTCTTTGTTATTTAATTATTTAATTATTTGATTATTTAATTATTTAATTTTTGAATTCATTATTCTTTGATTATTCATTATTCTATTTAACTAACATATTATTAATATTCCCTAATTTCCCCGGTTAAGAACGATCCATATTTACCAATACTATAACTACACAAAAAAGGTTTAAATTGAATAACACTCAAATTACGTGTTTAATTTAATGTGTAGTTTGGGCGTTATCATAGTGTAATTGGACCTTGGTGACATCATAAAGTCATGCAAAGAGTGAGTAACCAATTGTGGGGGGGTGTGTGATGTGTGTGTGAGCTGTGAGTGAGGGAGAGTACAAAGAAACTGAAAGAAATATATTGAATTGTGCTGAAATCAAATCAATTAACGAAATCTGTAGTCATAGCTATAGGAAATAAAAAAAACCTCTGCTGGCATTTCATCAAACAGTTCATGTGCATTCTTGTGAAATCACATTTTCATATAACAAAGCAATCAATCCAATCCAATGCTATCAATTCTCATAACCTCTCGTTCACTCTTCTATCCTAAATCCAATAGAGATAAGCTCTATAATCAGCTAAGAGATTTGGAAGTGAAGAACTTACCCGAAAAGCCATTTTCAATCTTCCCCTGTAAAACAAAAATAAGGAATTGATCAGATTCAAACTTCAATCAATTCAATCATGAGATTAGCTCAAGAAGTTACCTGAAGTGTTGCCCTGATCATTGAAACGTCAACACTATCTTCCTCCTCGCCTCGTCAAGATGAGCACCACCATTTGAAAAATCAACGACTTAATTGCACCGTTTTGGGCTATTTTGAGCCGATTTTTGGATTTGTTCTTGGTGAGGTGTCTAATCTCCATCGCAACTTGCTTTTGCTCTTCAATCGAACCGCACTCATGGATGAGAGGATATCTAACATATTGAATGTTCTTTTTTCTAGGTATAGCATAATAGCCTATCCGCTTACTTCTGCTCTTCTTCCCGTCTCTCGATCAAGCTTCCTTAGCTTCTCCGACGAGCTTCCTTTCGTCGAATCTCCCATCTTCTAGTCGTCAATGCATGAGAATGGTAGGGTTGTCTTTGTCTCCTCACAACAGCCACGATGATGATAGTTGTGATGGTTGGTTTTCCAGATGTCGAGGGTGGTATAATGGCTTGTTTTGGTGGTCTTCTCGGTGACTTCGAGAGCAAATGTGAGTGAGGGTCCCAGAGGCTAGCCCTATTTTGGTGGTCTTCTCTGTGACTCCGAGAGTGAATGCGAGTAAGGGTCCCAGCGGGTGGCTCTATTTTTTTGGTCTTCTCTCTTTATTTTTCCACAGTCTCGAGCTAGTTCAAGAATGTGTTGAAGTATTACACGATGTTGTTTGAGTAAAGTTAACATGTAATTTGATTGAATCTTGATTTTTTTTTACTCAGTGATTGAATATCCACTCGGGTAAATTGATTTTATTCTTATTTTTTTTTTTACTTTTTTGTAAAGTTACTATGTGGAAATTGTTGAATTGAAGTGTTTGGATGATTGTGTTCTTGTTTTGAATAATGATCAATTTACTTATGATGCACACCAGGTGTTTGTGAAAATTCCCAAGTGAGAAATTTCAAAGAAAATTATTGGATAGATAATTGAATGAGCTCTCATGCTGCTTGGGGGGAAGGAGGGACGATGGTGAGAAGGATTTGAGCAAGAGGAGTTGTCCATGTAAGATGAGGAAGAAGGATGAGTGGAAGGAGAGCAAGAAGAAAAACATGAGGTGGTGTGAAAGACATTGATATAGAGCCTTTTTTGAGGCTCTGGATGCGAGTTTCGAGTTGGAGCAAATGAGATTGAGTGGTGGTTGCAAATCGCCTATCTAAATTGAGCCATTAATCACTATGTTCATGCATAAAATGGATCAACTAGTCCATGAAGACCGCCCATACACAAGGAACATGAAATGTACGTGGTTCATCCAAATCGGGCTACGTCTATGGTGTTGCTTTATTTTCATTAATGATATAAGGGAGGGAGCTCCTTATTTATAGCTAGATTTGGGTGATGGGCCTAGTAATGGGATTTTGACATAGGCCTTCTTGGTGGGCCTAATTCAGGTGGCTCTTCATGTCTCGATGTGCCCTGATGGTGGGCCGAGCTTTGTAACGACCCATCCCGCATTCAGGGATTAGATTAGTGACTAATGAAGGATTAGTGAGATTAGTCGGTGATTAGTTGAGCGAAATCGGACGGAAGGTGTAAAATGATCGTTTTACCGTTGGTCTTGTGGACATTGGGCATTTTGACGATCTAGGATCATGATGTTATTAATTGGGTGTTGTTGTGATGGATCTAGATCGTGAGCTGGATGATCAGGTTAGGTGGTGGATCGGGATGACGTGGATTGTGACGTCTTGTCGTACTGGTAGACTTTGCCTCGCTGATTATGCTAAGTTGGGAGCAGAGGAGAATCAATTTGTGAGACAATTGAAGAATCTTTTGGAATAGTTAGTGAGATGACAAGACAGAGGTTGGATATGTGCGTGTGGGGATAGATGACGAGTTTATTGCTTTGGTTTGGATATTTGGACATGAGGATGTTGGGACTGAACTTCTTTTCTAGGTTAATCCTGTATGGTGTATTAATCGAACGAGTAGGTGTCCGATGGGGTCGGATTTGGTCAGCCTTAGGCGTGTGAGTGATGAGATTGACTGCCTTTCGAAGTTAATAGAATACGAGATGGTAAGCGCATGAGCAGGTAACTGACAGATTCAGAGTTGGTGCGTCTCGGTAGATGCGGGTGAGATTGGATGCTCAATTGGCATGAATGGGTATGCCTTGGTAGGCATGAGTTAGATTCGTACGTGTTGGATTACGTGTTTGGGAGTAGACGTTGTGATGCTGGTCGGGTGACCATGGGACTTAGAATGGATGATGAGTTGGAGTAATCGAATTGTCTAGTACAGGATTGGACAGATGAACCCCAATATTAAATCTCGATTGACTACGAACCATGTAGTGGACTGGTTGAGGACGTGAACTGGACATTGAATACTATGCGCTGGGCAGAGTGATTTTGACGGATTCAGTGATTGTATGAGCAGGTGCTCAGAGCCGTGGATGGCTAATGGAACCCTAGGGTTGGGATGTGTATTACTGCTGGGCAAGTATTCGATGGGGTCTAGGTAGGTATAGGTCAAGTGAGATGTTGGTATACGTATACTCACGTTGAGTGAGTTGGTGGTTAGTGTAACCACAGGTTATTTTGCGTGGATCGGCTGATCTGTGACTCTCACTAATGGCAGCATGGATTATAAGGAAATTTTGGTACGAGGTACCTTGGTGCGACTCTCGATTGAGTCAGGGTGTGTCGGTGATTCAAATTGTGACCGTGGAGCCATGAGTGACGGCTGAGCGCGACGTTATGGAACGTGTAATGTTGACATAGTAAAATTCAGGAAATGCGGAGAAATTGTGAGATTTGGTAACTCTCGATGTAGGAGAGATGTCGGATTGATTTACGACTGGCCAAGTGGTGACAGTTTGGCTGAATGTGTCAGCGTGGATTGATGAGTAGATTTGGTGACTCCCAGTGGAAGCAGATGTCAGAGTGGACTGGTGATTGAGATGAACCGTCAAGCTGAGTGTGTCAGCTAAATGGGTCAGCGTAATGGTAGAATTGTCGCAGGAGGGGGGAGGGTATCAACTCGGCATGTGTGATCAATTTCACTCGAAGTGTTCGAGTGTAGACGATGAGACGTGAGTGATAGTAGAACGTCGAGGTGCAGACAAGTATTGTTCTGAGTAGTTGGTGTACAAGTGTACACATATTGTGAGATCAAATTGTTTTTCCACGAGGAGGATATGGAATCGGGATAATTGGAATTTCTAGGATGAAATTATTTAAGGGGGGAAGGTTATAACGACCCGTCCCAAATTCTGGGATTACATTAAAGACAAATGAAGGATTAGTGAGATTAATCAGTGATTAGTTGAGCGAAATAGGGTGGACGGTGTAAAATGACCGTTTTGCCCCTAGACTTTGGTAAAATGTTGACTTTTGGCTCGGGGAGTCAAACGTACGAGGACCGATGACCGTGACGTAGATCGGGGCGTCACGAGTCCGTAGACAGGCGACACATCAAAATCGGACGTCGGACGGAGAAATTATGGTCACTGGATCGAAATCGGGGATTTACGTGTCAGGATCTGAATAAAATATTAATTACTTCTGATTGGGTAGATATTTTTTGTGGGACCCTTGGATGAGTGACACTTGTCACTCATCCCATTGGTCATTACCCCTAAAAGGTGGATCTAAGCATTAAAAAATTATTACCTTAATTAAATTATAATTTCACTCATTTCTTATCTCTACCATTCATTATCTTCATCTTTATCTCTCCCTCCCATCCTCACCCTTCACATCATCATCATCCATCATCTTCTATCTTCATACTCCTTTCTCCAAAACCCGATCACCATTTACTTTTCACCCTCAAAACACACGACACAGACACACCACACCACCACCATATTTGCATCAATGTGTTCGTGTGAAAGATTGGTGAGAGACTGAGAGTTACGAGGACGACGCGACGGTGAGGCTGAGTACGGCGGAGGTGACTAAAAACCCGAAAACCCGATAAGCCATTTTATGCCCATTTTGAAAATTCACTTTATGTCATATATGGACCGATTTAATGTTTTAGGTTTGGTTCTAGGCTCAAAAACGAGTGCTATGGACGTGGTTTCGAGGATGGAAACGGCCGGAATTGTAACGCCCTGGAAATTCAGAAAATGTAATATTGTAAAATATTGAATAAAATGACGTTTTTACCCCTGTGATTCGTTTGGTCAATTTGTTGACTTTTTGATTGGAGGGTCGAATGGACGTTGACCGATGACCGTGACGTAGTTCGGGTCGTCACGAGTTCATAGACAGGTGGCACGTCCAATTCCGACGTTCGTGGTGAAAGTTATGACGTTCGGAAGCCCAGGGGCATTATCGTAATTTGGTCGTTATAGGGGAAAAAGTTGACTTTTTGTTTGACAATTGATTTTCACATGACTCAAAGACCGTTGGGTTCTTCTTAATGCCCCGAGTACAACGACAGGCGGCACGCATAAAACGGACATCGGACGACCGAGTTACGGGTCACGGAAGTTGGAGAGCATTTTGGTAATTTGCCAAGTGAGGGCATTTTGGTCATTTGCACGGCGGTTACTGTTCACCACCTTGAAAAACAGAGTGCACGGCCATTCCGTGGTGTTTTGTGCGTGCAAATTGTTTAAGGCATTAGTGGATTGCTCAGATGATTAGTTTATGGACTTTAAGGCTTTGGGAGGCATTCAGGCGTGTCTGGGCAGAGTCTCAGAGCACGGGTGAGGTTTTAAAATTGTTCTTGGGGTCTGTTTGCGGGAAACAAACTGCTCAGTGATCAGCTGAAGGATTCTCACGAGTTGTCGTCTCATTTCGATCGATTAACCGAGTTAGAGGAAGTGGGGAGTTCATTTGGAGTTAGTGGAAAGTTGAGAGCTAGAGAGAAAACCAGAGAGATGAGTTCTGGAAAAATGGAGGGAAATTCGAAGGTTGGGTTTTGAGGTGAGTTGAACCAAAATGAGGGTGGAATTAGTCTTATGGGATCCTTGCTAACACGACCGTGCAAGAATTGAAGGGGAATGATCATTGTTTGCCCAGGAACCTGAGTTCCAGGTTCAGAGAAAAACCAGTGTTGAGGACGACGACTTCCAGGAGAGTTCTGGTCGAATTGGTTGTGTAATTTTGTTCGTCTAGGTCCCCTAAAGCTACTAGTAAAGTTAATTTGAGAATGGAACTATTTTGGGTGAGTTCTAGATGATGACCCATTCGACTGTTCGGGTCTGGGTTGATCGATTTGGGGCATGTCGAAGTAATTAAATGACGTAGAACAGAAATTAAAAGGGTATAGGATAAGTTAGGATAAAAAATGAGAGCATTTGAGTAAGAATTGAAGGCTAATTAGACGGGTTGAACTCGCGGGTTGAAGACCCGAATAGCAGTAGTCAGGTGAAGACAGTGACACTGTAGCAGGGTCACTGTAGCAGGCGCGTGGCCTACACGCGCAGCCACTTTGGGCGGTGCGTGACGGCGTGTATGATGTCATCTCCGGTCACGGTCAACATGAAACTTATTCCTTTCAGTCTAATTCACATTTTATCTTTAGAGTTCGAGCCGATCGGGAGTCATTCGAGATAATTTCGGGAGTTCGGAAGTTTAGGTCCTTAAGGTTAATTTCGTCGAAAAATCCGGGAAAATTAGGAAAAATCATACGAGTTATTTGGGGATGATTGTAACCCTCCTTGTACGTTTTTACAGGCCCGGACATTTCCGAAGCTACTGAGGAGCGCACGGGGCGCGATTGACACGTCCGAAAACCGTGAGTGGACTTTTGGTTTCCAAATTGTGCATGCATGACCATTTTTACTCATTGATTACTATTTCATATATGATTTATGGTGATGATTATGATATTCGGCTTTACGTGATTTCACGCTTTTCGAGATATTTATCGTATTTCATGTCTTTCGAGGTTACGATTTTCTTCTATGCATGAACAATGTTTTGATGAAGTAATTGGATATGATTATGCATGTTACGTATTTACGATGTTTTGATTATATTTGTGAAGTGACTTTCGGGAATTGCATGTTTTGGGTGTTTGCATGTGAATTCGGACATAAGTCTTATTTGACATGTTATGATTTCAGAATGATTTTTGGAAAATGGATCATGATGAATTGTGTTTATAAATGGTTTTGGGTTTAAAGACCCGGTTGATTGTTGGATCTAGTTTTGGGTTTAAAGACCCGGTTAATTGATGACAGGGGCGGGCCCGGTAAATTGGGTTTAAAGACTCGGTTATTGTGACACCCCCGAGCCCTACTGATTATCGTTTGAGTTTAAAGACTCGATGATATCCCGGGAAGGCCTGATATTGAGTTTAAAGACTCGGATGGATCCAACGTTTAATTGTGATTATTGATTCACTTTTTACTTGATTTGCGTAATTGATGTTGCAATATGACGGTTTCTGGATTTTGGTAATATTATATTATTTTATACGAGTTATGACGGTTTTCTGAAATGTTTTATCCGTGTTTCGGAAAAAGGGATTTTGAATGTTTAGTACGCGTTTTTTAAATATCTGGTTATGCATGCGTGTTGTAAAACTGGAGGGCGAACCCCGATTTCCTTAAACTGTTTCCTGCAACTTTTGTTTCGGTCCACTCACACTTTGTTGTTTTGACTACCCTCCAGGTCGTGGTACAAGTTCGGGGGCTAGCGCCGAGGCAGAGGCATAGGCATAAAGTTTTCCGTGGCGGAGTAGTTAGTTCACAGAGTAGGATTTGTTCTTTAAATTGTTTTGTAATATTATGCTCTGTGAAACTATGGACTGGAGGTCCAGTCGGTTGTATTTGTTTAATCTCCCTGGTCTGACAATGGGCGTGTTGTATTATTATTTTGGTTTTCCGGTCTTTTGGATTCGATTGTCAGACGGGAGCAGGATGCTTCCCGATTATCGAGGCGATAATCGGGGTGGGTACTGACAGGAATCGATGGAGGAACTTAGTTGCAGGGACCGTCTCTATTGTTAGATCAAGGAGGTACATTCCCGTGTGTTTCTTGGCCTTTTGAGTTTATAAAACGATTAGAAATGATTAGACAAAACTTTAGGAATTAAAAGGGTTTTAAAACGGTCGACAATGAAGGAAAACCAGGAACGCCGGTTCGGTTGGACCGAACCAGTTTGAACCGGGTTCGCCTGAGGAAGACGATGAACAGTGCCCAGTGCGTGGATATCACGCGCAGGGTGTTCAAGCCGCCCGTGAGGGGCTTTTTGGGGAAACTTTCAACATGTGAAATAATCTATTCGATGTAACGAATATTTTGGGACTGGTTTCGTGTCGATCAGACATCGTCTCGATATGTTTCGGGGTGTCCGAAGGTTTTGGAAGGAGTTTAAAAATAGTTAAAAATTTGGAAAAATTACGGGGCTTTAATGGGAGGTTAATTGACACGACCCATCCCAATCCCCCCGGGATTAACGTGGGATGCGTCATGCTCCCGTCTGACATGAATTGTCGGACAAGGGATAATGCGTACCTTAGCCCATACGGGGCTGCTAGAGCGCACCAAGATCGGCGGAGGAGTGCGATGTCTCGGTCTCAGCCACAGCCCTCATCCGTGATCAACCTGAAGGGCAATAAAACCATTCAGAACTGTGAGTGGACGAAAATAAATAAGTTCAAAAAATTACATTGGATAAAGATATTTATGCCCTTCACTAAAACGTATGCATGCATCGAAAACCAGTAATCAAAACATTTACTCAAATAAGCCATTAGGGCCTTAACCCAAAAACCGTAAATCCAAAACCTAGTGGACCACTGCCTAAATCCACAAACACAAATCCAACCGAAAAACCATTTCATAGATCCAATAGTCCATATTTACCACATAACCATCTCTGGCATCCCAGATGCCTAGCGTCCCAGACGCTTGACGTCCCAGACGTCATATCTCACGGTAATAAGCAACGCGTGCTACCCGGGGTCTCTTCGGGTCAATGTCTCTGACATCCCAGATGTCTGAAGTCCCAGACGTCTAATCATATCATTCCTGCTCTTGAGTCACTACAAGGTCCGGTAGCTTCGTATAATGACCCCTCGCAGGCAATGCACTGTGACTTCTCCAGTGTCCCAGGCACCTGGAGGAGACCATCACACATTCTCGTATCAAGATGGTATATGGAAAATAGTTTTACAAAGTCATTTCAAAACATCTCAATGGGCCCTGCCCGAAATCTCCATAAAACATCACAAATCAATTTAGAGTCCCCGACCAGAAATCACGTTTATGAAACATAGGGTCCCAGACCCGAAATCACATTTATAAAACTCAACTGGGCCTTATGCCCGATTTTGTAAACCATTAGGCCCCCGGCCCGATCACAAGACTCAAAAGGGTCTCAACCATATTTCGTAAACCAACTGGGCCCCTCGCTCGATCACATAATTCAAATGGGTCTCATGCCCGAGTTCATCTTTCCAAAACCAAAACCATGCCATAGAATTATACATAGACTCACAATCACATAGCCATAGCATAAACTCGTAATCCTCGAAAAGCGTGTAAATACGAGATTACCTCGAAATACGTGCCATCATGTAAACCGCCAGTGCCACAATCATCATCATAGAAATAACGTATGTAAAACATATAGAATAGTTATGCATGCATCACAGTTTAGAAAACGAAGTTGTCAGGACCCACCCCGGTTTCACCCCTAGAACCGAGGTAAATCCTGCTCCCGTCTAACACCCAGACACAAATACAGTCAGACGCAGGAGAAATTATACAACATATCCCAAAGTCAACAGTTTACAGAGCATAGTACTCAATACAAAAGAAAGAAAACTATTAAACTACATACACGCACACGGAAATTAAAACAAAATACTCCGAGATCCCTCTCGCAACTTCTATGCCTCAGACGCTGCCTCGACGCCGGAACCCCGCGCTAGCTCCACAACCTGGAGGGCAGTTAAAAACAGAAGGTGTGAGTGGACCAAAATAAAATAAGAATTTCCATAACCATTTTATAAGAAAACCGGGTTTAGCCCTCCGTTTTGAAATCACATGCATAACCCAGTTATTAAAACAGTTATAAATCGATCACCATAAAACATCATAAGAAACAGAAACACTATAAAACGGGTATAAAAGTCATATCATAAGCATCAAAAACCGCATCATAAATCGTGAATATCAAATCATCATTTTACGATCAAACCTGCTGGACCTATCCGAGTCTTTAAACTCAATCCATGCCTCAATAATATCCGAGTCTTTAAAATCCCGAGTCTTTAAACTCAACAGGCCTACGGGGGAAATATCAATATATCCGAGTCTTTAAACTCCCGAGTCTTTAAACTCAATCCGAGTCTTTAAACCCAATCTGGGCCCGTCCTCCGTCAATCAATATCCGGGTCTTTAAACCCAATATCCAGATCCAGCAAATCCAATCAAAACCATGTGAAACCTTTTCCAAATCCACATCCAAACCCGAATCCGAAATCACCGGTCTGATGCCCTTCCGGCATTCCGAACCGTCATTTCGAACCCAAATCCGGAAATCTACCTTTCAACTTTAAAACCAAATTCCGCTTTTCGAAATCCGATTCTAAAACTGAAAACCATGATCATCAAAATCATGTTCCAAAATCCCTTTATAATCATTGAAAACCATTTATTGTTTGAAATCCCAAAACCAAGGCATCATAATCAGAAATCAAACCTTTCTCGTAAAACGTGTCAAATACGTTATTTCTCGAAAAACGTGCAATTAAGTAAAACTGTTATAACATATTCAAATGACCATGAAATCACATATAAAACCATAAAACAAGTAATTAAAAGCAGTTATGCATGCTCAGTTATAGAGAAGGGGTCCACTCACAGTACCGAGCCCTCAATCATGTCCCGAACGTCTCGTACGTTCCTCAGCTTCCTCGGGAACTCCCAATCCTGTCAAAAACCATCAAAGTACGTTACTACCACATCTACGAGGATCCACCTAAATTCACTCCAAAATCCCCGGGCCCTAAACGTAACGAATCGGAACCCTAAGCCTTCACCGTCGCGGAACTACTTCGATTCGACGTCCGATAAACCCGAAACCAACTCCAACGGACTCGTCACAACACCTAGACCAAAAACCATGTTGACACCTTCCCCAAAGACCGCCGCACGCGCCCCCACGCGCCACCCATAGTGGCTGCGCGTGGCCCTCACGCGCCTGCTACAGTGTCACCGTCTACCTCAAGCAGACCCGGTTCAGCACAGTGTCTGCAACTTGAACCGGCGTCAGCGGTTCACCGCCTTCCGTCCACCAAATCGACTCCTTCCTTCACCAACAGCATCGTCCAGACCTAGGCTACCCATTCCCGTAATCCAATCACCTCGACACAGCCTAATACGCATCGACTCGAACTCGAAACAAAACCCGCACACTGCCCTGTTTCCTTCTTCGGCCACCCAGGTCACCCCCCATCACGGTGGCTGGCTTAAACCCTTCCTAGGGCCTTCCTAAACCTCACCCAACTCACCAAAACCGTCGACTCTACCCCAAACTTCACGACTTTCGATCTGAACATCGACGGCAGAACAGAGCACACAAGGTACTCTCCGTCGTCTGGCCTCCACCGGACACTCCTCCGTCACGGCAGCACAACCAGAAGACTCCTAGGACTCCACTGAACTCCCTAGACCTCACAGGACTCCTCGATTCTACTCCTATAGCTACGACTTAGCTTCTGAAACTAGACGGCAAAACAGAGCATCGAAAGGGAAATCAGAAATTACCTGCCATCCTACCGCCGTCGTGAGCTCAGCCGTGAGGACACGGCTCCTCCCGTCCACCTCCAACCTCTGGACACCTCCTCTGGCCTCGATTGGTCGAACACGGCACAACCACCACCACGATCTCTCTGTTCACTCTGGTTTCTTCCTTGGTTTTCCCGTGGCTCACAACTCACCCACACACTGCCACCGTACCTCCAAACCTCCTCTTTGTCTCCCTCTTGATCTCTGATCACTCTCACACACTCACAACTCACCAACACCTCACCCCTCAATTTCTCTCAATTCTCTCCCTCTGTTTCTCTCTGGGTCGAAGAACACCCACGAACACACGGGCATCCACCAAATAATTGAGACCGTGTTCCCTAGAACCTTCTAGTCAAGCCCCACGTGTCACCAATCCTACCCTCCCTCTCACACAAATGGCTCAATCCTAGCCATCCATTTCCTTCTCTGTGCACAAATCCCCAGACAACCAAAAGACCAAAATACCCTTCCTTTTAGGCCAAAATTACAACTTTGCCACTAACTTCCTTGACTTGTAACTCACACATCGTAAGTCCGATGAATACGTGTCGCCTGTCATCGAACTCAGGACGACAAGAGCTACCTAACCATCCTAGGTCAACACAAAAAAACCCGTTCAAACGAAAAGTCAACTTTTCCCCCTTAAGTTAACCAAATTACGGTTATGCCCTCAACCTTCCGAACATCATAACTTCCTCCTCGGATGTCGGAATCGGGCGTACCACCTGTCTACGGGTTCGTAACGTCCTAAACTACGTCCTGGTCATCGGTCAAAGTCCAATTGACAGCCCGAACTAAAAGTCAACTTTTTACCCGAACTAGGGGCAAAATCGTCATTCTACACTAACGACCTTATCGAGACTAACTAACCACCGATTAAGCTCACTAATCCCACCTTAATCACTATCTTAACCCTAATTTCTGGGACGGGTCGTTACAACCTACCCACCTAAAAAGAATTTTGTCCCCGAAATTCCACAACTAGTTCCCGACACCTAGGGTCTCCTGCCCGGAATTAACACTAGGTCAACAACAACTTCTCCTGGGTTTCCTGTCTATCATCTCCACCTTGGTATTTCACACCATCCCCAACTACCAGTTACACTTCATGGTGTACGCAAGGGAAACTCTATGAACAGTAAATAAAGAAATTTTAAAACACCTCATATGGCTGTACCCGATAGAATTCACAGAGTACATCCTCACGTACTACCACCTCACCTTCCCAAAGCCAACTCGAGTCCTATCCCAAAACAATCTAGTCCAAACAGGAAAACCTATCTATTAGCTCACTTCCTCGGCTGCTACTTCGGCCACGATCGGAATAAATCTACAAAGTCCTAAAGGCAAACTCTAGATTGTCGGTTCTCTTCCTTCAATAACCTCATATCGATCAGTTATAGTCACTCCTTTCCTATTCCTTCTTCCTCTTCCAACGGAACTCACCGTAACAACACAAAACTAGGTACAACACAACCAAAGATAATCAAAGTACCTGTCCCCGCACCTGGTGCTAACTGAGCCTCCTGCTGAGTCATCGAAAACACTCGGGCCTGAGATCCCGACGCTCTACCACGTCCCCTCAAACTACTAGTGGCACCACCACCTCCTCTAGTGCCCGCTGTCCCTGACGCTGTACTCTGTCCAGGCTCCGCTGCTCCTCGGCCTACACCACCTTCCTGTGGCAACAGTGGACACTCACGTCGGAAATGACCTCGCTCTCTGCAGTAAAAACAAGCATCCCGACCAGAAGGACCACTCGATCGCCTCGTCGACACAACAGACGTCACACTAGCTTGTGGAGACGGCTGTGCTCGGTAACCACGGAATCCCGAACTCTGGAAACCACCAGGTCTACCAAAATGATCATCGCCCGACGACGACGCTCCACTGAAGTTACCTCTCTTCGGTGTCTTCAGACTTGAAACTCCTGGAAAAGGTGGCTCCAGGCATCGCACCGGAAAACTAGCCTCAACCCTCACCGCAGCGTCCGACAACTCTCGGAGGGTAGTGAACGATCCAGCCGTCACTATGGCTCGAATCTCACCTCGCAGGCCCAACTCAAACCTACGGCACTTCTCGGCTTCAGTAGCCACAAACGCAGGAGCAAACCGGTACAACATCTGGAACTTCCGTTCGTACTCAGCCACTATCAGATTCCCTTGTTGAAGCTGCAGAAACTCAGCCTCCTTAGCATCTCGGAAAGAACGAGGGTAATACTGATCTAGGAATCTTTCCCGAAACGTCTCCCAGGTCACCGTATGGGCATCCCAGCCAGACAACTCGAGGGTATACCACCACTTGTACGCTGCACCATCCAGTAAAAACGTAGCCAACAACACTCGCTCCTCCGGTGGACAATGCATCACTACAAAGATCCGCTCAAGTCTCGTGATCCACCTCTGGGCTTCCTCAAGATCGGCCCCGCCACTAAAAGTAGTAGCTCCGAGACGCTGGGCTCGCTCAATCGTAGTACTCTCAGTTCCCCTCGCCGTTTCTTCTTCAGGTCGTGGAGAGGGTCCACGTCTCGGAGGCATCGTCAACCGCACGCTGAAAGAGGCATAGAAATAGTCAGACAACCTAAACACAACCTCACAAACCGACAAACTCAACAAACTCGACAAACCAATGCTCTGATACCAATTGTCAGGACCCACCCCGGTTTCACCCCTAGAACCGAGGTAAATCCTGCTCCCGTCTAACACCCTGAAACAAATACAGTCAGACGCAGGAGAAATTATACAACATATCCCGAAGTCAACAGTTTACAGAGCATAGTACTCAATACAAAAGAAAGAAAACTATTAAACTACATACACGCACACGGAAATTAAAACAAAATACTCCGAGATCCCTCTCGCAACTTCTATGCCTCAGACGCTGCCTCGACGCCGGAACCCTGTGCTAGCTCCACAACCTGGAGGGCAGTTAAAAACAGAAGGTGTGAGTGGACCAAAATAAAATAAGAATTTCCAAAACCATTTTATAAGAAAACCGGGTTTAGCCCTCCGTTTTGAAATCACATGCATAACCCAGTTATTAAAACAGTTATAAATCGATCACCATAAAACATCATAAGAAACAGAAACACTATAAAACGGGTATAAAAGTCATATCATAAGCATCATAAAACTGCATCATAAATCGTGAATATCAAATCATTATTTTACGATCAAACCTGCTGGACCTATCCGAGTCTTTAAACTCAATCCATGCCTCAATAATATGCGAGCCTTTAAACTCCCGAGTCTTTAAACTCAACAGGCCTACGGGGGAAATATCAATATATCAGAGTTTTTAAACTCCCGAGTCTTTAAACTCAATCCGGGTCTTTAAACCCAATCTGGGCCCGTCCCCCGTCAATCAATATCCGGGTCTTTAAACCCAATATCCAGATCCAGCAAATCCAATCAAAACCATGTGAAACCTTTTCCAAATCCACATCCAAACCTGAATCCGAAATCACCGGTCTGATGCCCTTCCGGCATTCCGAACCGTCATTCCGAACCCAAATCCAGAAATCTACCTTTCAACTTTAAAACCAAATTCCGCTTTTCGAAATCCGATTCTAAAACTGAAAACCTTGATCATCAAAATCATGTTCCAAAATCCCTTTAAAATCATTGAAAACCATTTATTGTTTGAAATCCCAAAACCAAGGCATCATAATCAGAAATCAAACTTTTCTCGTAAAACGTGTCAAATACGTTATTTCTCGAAAAACGTGCAATTAATTAAAACAGTTATAGCATATTCAAATGACCATGAAATCACATATAAAACCATAAAACAAGTAATTAAAAGCAGTTATGCATGCTCAGTTATAGAGAAGGGGTCCACTCACAATACCGAGCCCTCAATCGTGTCCCGAACGTCTCGTACGTTCCTCATCTTCCTCGGGAACTCCTGATCCTGTCAACAACCATCAAAGTACGTTACTACCACATCTACGAGGATCCACCTAAATTCCCTCCAAAATCCCCGGGTCCTAAACGTAACGAATCGGAACCCTAAGCCTTCGCCCTAGCGGAACTACTTCGATTCGACGTCCGATAAACCCGAAACCAACTCCAACGGACTCGTCACAACACCTAGACCAAAAACCATGTTGACACCTTCCCCAAAGACCGCCGCACGCGCCCCCACGCGCCTCCCAAAGTGGGGGCGTGTCGATTCACCGTCTACCTCAAGCAGACCCGGTTCAGCACAGTGTCTGCAACTTGAACCGGCGTCAGCGGTTCACAGCCTGTCATCGAACTCAGGACGACAAGAGCTACCTAACAATCCTAGGTCAACACAACAAAACCCGTTCAAACGAAAAGTCAACTTTTCACCCTTAAGTTAACCAAATTACGGTTATGCCCTCAACCTTCCGAACATCATAACTTCCTCCTCGGATGTCGGAATCGGGCGTACCACCTGTCTACGGGTTCGTAACGTCCTGAACTACATCCTGGTCATCGGTAAAAGTCCAATTGACCGTCCGAACTAAAAGTCAATTTTTTACCCGAACCAGGGGTAAAATCGTCATTCTACACTAACGACCTTATCGAGACTAACTAACCACCGATTAAGCTCACTAATCCCACCTTAATCACTATCTTAACCCTAATTTCTGGGACGGGTCGTTACAGAAGTCCACTCACAGACTGTCCTACGCTACCACCTCGATAAGCGTGCTAAAAGCCCTCTTGGGCCCCATCACTATCGCTGGGACTTCCAAACCTATCCAAATCACACTAGAGGGTTACTAACCTCATCATTAACCTCCTATTAAAGCCCCGTAATTTTCTTGAATATTTAACTATTTTTAAACTCGATTCAAAACCTTCGAACAACCCGAAACATATCCAAACGGTGTCCAATCGATACGAAACCAGTCCCAAAATGTTCGTTACATCGAATAGATTATTTCACATGTTGAAAGTTTCCCCAAAATGTCCCTCACGCGTCCCCATGCGTGGCTTGAACTCCCTGCGCGTGACACTCACGCGTCGTGCACTGTTTATCGTCCCTAACCTTTGTTCAGACCAGTTCAGACCGATTTGGTTGGACCGAACCGGCGATCCCGGTTCAACACTATATTTCGTTCAATCTCAGTCCAAATTTAATCATTTCAAGTCCTAAAGCTTCATCTTGATATTTCCTATCGATCTACACGGTTTAAACAAGAATTTTAGGTCGAGATCGTACCTTTCCAACCGATCATTAGAACAAGCCAAAAGCCTCCGCCATGTTCTCGGCCTTCCTGCCATCTCCAACCTTGGTCTTGGCCCCAATAGCTTCCTTTCAACCTCCAAGACATTTCCCAATTCATCAATTCGATTGAAAACCAAAAACTCATGAATCACCATTTTCGAACCCAGACTTACCTTTCACGGATTTGACGGCCACTGTCCACGGACGAGCCCCATTCCACGCTAGAACCTCTCCTAGCAACCTCCAGAACATCATGAAAGCAACTAAAACGATCATCTATCTCCCTAAAACAAGCTCACAATTTTTTGAGCCGAAACAGGGCTCACGGTTTGGTTCCCTAGTCACCACCGCCGTCCACGACGGTCATAGTCACCGTCACCACCAACCTCGCCATCCTTCACACTCCAACTTTCATTTAAAATTTATTAGCATTAGATGAGGTCTTGAGGGTTCATGGGTGAGGGTTCACGGTTTTGGAGAAAACATCACAGAGAGGGGTGGTGATGCACGACTAAGAGGAAGATGGTGATCAGAGGAAATGATCGAACAGTGAGGATGAGAAGATATGAGAGATGGATGGCTAGGATTAAAAGATGATTAATATATAAAATTGACCAATGGGACAAGATCCCAAATTTAAAGAGAATGGCCAATGGGATGAGTGACACTTGTCATTCATCCAAGGGCCCCACCAGAAATATCTGTCATTCACAATTTAACAATATTAAACTCAAATCCCGAGGAGTAAGTTCCCGATTTCGCTCCCGTGACCATAACTTTTCCTTCCGACGTCCGATTTTGGTGTGCCTTCTATCTACAGATTTGTATCGACCCGATCTACGTAACGGTCCTTGGTCCTTGGCCATCAAACCTCCCTGGTTAAAAGTCAATATTTTTCCCAAGCCCAAGGGCAAAACGATCATCTTACACCGTCTGTCCGATTTCTCTCAACTAATCCCCGATTAGTCATTTAAACCATAATTAATTATTATATTATCCCGATATTTGGGACGAGTCGTTACATTAATGAAGAGGTTAGTAACCCTCTAGTATAATTTGGATGAGTTTGGATGTCTCGGTGATAATGGTGTGGCCCGGGAGGGTTTATGGCACGCGTATCGAGGCGGCAACGTATAACGGTCTGTGAGTGAACAATGTTTTCTAAACTGTGATGCATGTATAACTATTTATTCTGTTTTATATATGTGATTTCTATAGTGATGATTGTGGCATTGATGATTCACATGGTTGCACGTATTTCGAGGTAATTATGTATTTGCACGTATATCGAGATTTATGGCTTTATTGTAGTTTTCCGTGCATGTGGTTTCATTGATGGTGTGATGAACTAGTTTTGGGTTTTGGAAAGATGAACTCGGGCATGAGAACCATTTGAATTATGTGATCGGGCTAGGGGCCCAGTTGGTTTACGAAGTCGGGCTGAGACATTTTTGAGTTATGTGATCGGGTCGGGGGCCCAGTGGTTTACAAAATCGGGCATGAGGCACAGTTGAGTTTTATAAATGTGATTTCGGGTCAAGGACCCTAAATGGATTTGTGATGTTTTATGGGAATTTTGGGCAGGGCCCATTGAGATGTTTTGAAATGACTTTGTAAAATTGTTTTTCCATATACCATCTTGATACGAGGATATGTGATGGTCTCCTCCAAGTGTCTAGGACACTGGAGAAGTCACGGTACATTGCCTGCGAGGGGTCATTATACGGAGCTACCAGACCGTATAGTGACTCAGGAGCAGGATTGCTATGATTAGACGTCTCGGACGTCAGACATCTGGGATGTCAGAGATATTGACCAGGAGAGACCCCGAGTAGCACGCGTTGCTTATTACCGTGAGATATGATGTCTGGGACGTCAAGCGTCTGTGACGCTAGGCATCTGGGATGTCGAGGATGGTTATGTGGTAAATATGGATTACTGGTTCTATGAAGTGGTTTTTCGGTCGGAATTGTGTTTATGGATTTGGGCGGTGGCCCACTTGGTTTTGGATTTACGGTTTTTGGGCTAAGGCCCTAATGGTTTATTTCAGTAAATGTTTTGATTACTGGTTTTCGATGCATGCATACTTTTTAGTGAAGGGCATAAATATCTTTATGAAATGTGTTTTTATGAACTTATTGATTTTCGTCCACTCACAGTTCTTAATGGTTTTTTTGCCCTTTAGGTTGATCACGGATGCGGGCTATAGCAGAGACCGAGATATCGCACTTTTTCGCCGATCCTGGCGTGCTTTGAGAGCCTCCTATGGGCTGAGGTACGTATTATCCCTTGTCTGACACTTCTTGTCAAACGGGAGTATGACGCATCCCACGTTAATCCTGAGGGGATTGTGATGGGTCGTGTCAAGCTTGATCTGAGTGATCTTCCGAGTGTAGTCTAGTTGATCGATATGGTATCAACACACTAGAAGTGGTGAAACCAACTGTGTAAGGGGACATATATTGAGATAGTTAGGAGTGGAGAGCTAGCTAGTTTGCAAACGCAATCTCCTTCGAGTCAAGAAGAAAAGGAAAAAAATTTCAGTAGAGGATAAGAGAAGAAACTAGGGTGGGAGTGGTTTAGAGCCATCAATGATGGTGAGGAAACCATAAACCTAAAAGACAGAAATGGACTGTTTTACCCTCAATTTTAATAGAATCCATTTATAGATTTAACGAAGGGACAAAATCAACTTTTTTGAACAAGTTCAACGACATTTGAATCTAAAAAAACAAGTCCAGGGACATTTATTAAAATTAGTGTAAAATTCAAGGACGACTGCTACAAATTTTTCATTAAATTATTAAAATTATATAAACCCAGAAGATTTAAAAGGAAATATTTTATCCTGATAAAGATATAGTCACATAAATGAAATATATATATATAGATGAAGTTATGCATGTGTAAATGAAAAGAGACTCTGAGAAATAATCCATCTTTTTACTAACTTAGGTGATTATTGCAGGAGGAGAAAACAAATAAAAAGAGAAGACAGTGATGAAACTTTAAAGATTAATTAGTCATATTTAAAGAGAAATAAAAATAAATCAATAAACAATAGAAGTTGGAATGACAAAGGATGTTGTTTACTTGTTTAGTTTTCTAAAACAACTAAAATTCCCTTTTTTTCAAGCATAATAGACGGCCAAGTAAATGAATTTTTTTTCTTCCTAGTATTAGGGTTATAATAATTGGGAGTTTTTTTCTTTTTCTTTTTCTGAGCGGTTCCCTTGGAAACCCAGCCCCTTGGCCGGCCCTGATTTTTTAGAAACGATAACAGCCCTCAAAATTTTAAATCATGCATAACTATAAATCTCCACCAATTGGGTTTTGGATAGAAGGACCAGATCGATGGGAAGTGGCAGATACAAATCTCACCAATTGGGTTTTGGATAGAAGGATCAGATCGATGAGAAGTGGCAGATACAACCACTAAAGAGACAGAAATAATTTAAAAATGATTCCAAAGCGATGGAGCTAGCAACTGGGAAATAGGATAAGGAGATAAAGTATTCAAGCGAATCAGCAAAGCATACACTTCAAAATAGATGAATACCATAATACCCTTATGGCTGCTAGTTAAATTCATTAATTCTTCGCATCCTTATTTGTAGGGGTGGACATGATGCATTTCGATAGGGTTATCGATAATATTTAAATCCAAACTGTTAAAATTTTAATGGTTCGATATAGTTTGAATTTTCTAAAATTAGAAATGAAAATGTTTCGATCCAAACCGTTACTAACAATTCGACTTGAATCGAAATGGTTTAAAACCGTTTAGACATAAAATAAAATAGTAAAGGATACAAATGAATAAATGAAGGATCTTCAATCTTTGATCATCTTAAGACAACTGGTTAGATTTTTTGTGTGCAACATTGCACAAGATGTATTGATTTGCATATGATGGGTTGATCTTCATTTGCCATTCCAGCTTGTGAAAGATACTCTGTGGAGTTTATAGTAAGTAGTAAGTTTTTAAAAACAAACATGTTTTTGGTTACTTATTTGAATTAGTGCGCAGTTTCCTAGCCCTACTTCACGCAGGATGGATCCACATGGGCATTGTGGAACCCAAAATCATCCGAAAATTATGGAGCCGCCACGTGTCCCATAATTCCCAAAAATGACCAAATTGTCCTTGGCAAATAACGTTGATCATTTGAAAAACACCCGCACATTAAATAATATATTTACCAGTTAAATACGTTATTTGATCGGGTTAAAGCCTCCGTAATGTTGATATTCTCCCCGAGAGTTAATTATCGTTATTCTTAATAATGGATAATTAATATTAATATTAAAATACAATAAATATCATTACTATCATGATGAGCCATCATTATGATTATTAAATAATATATTTAATAATAATATATTATTTACTAATTAAATATTCAAACCGACCAATCAGAACTCTCCAAGGCTCCCAAGGTTTTCCTATAAATAGCAAGGCACATTTCATTTCCAAGGTACGTTGATTCTTCGTTTCGAAGTATATCCCTTTCCTCTCTCAAAGCTAATTTAGGCATCGGAGTGTTCTTGGTCGAACAACCCCCCGAGTAAATCGATCGAGGCAACGATAGCTAATTGTTTGCTGTTTGTAGGAATTGTGAGGACTTTTCGCGACGAGTTCAATCTTTGATTCAACAATTGGTGCTTTCATTGAGAGCTATTGAGATATACTCAGAAGAAGCTCTCTCATTTGTTCATCGTTCATCTTTCTTCGTTCGTCGTTCATCGACATTGTTCGAAGATTTTGAACGTTGTTCATCGCTCATCAGGATTTTGTTCATCGTTCATCTTTCTTCGTTCGTCGTTCATCGACATTGTTCGAAGATTTTGAACGTTGTTCATCACTCATCAAGAATTCGTTCATCATTCATCTTTCTTCGTTCGTCGTTCATCGACATTGTTCGAAGATTTTGAACGTTTGTTCATCGTTCATCTCCCTTCGTTCGTCGTTCATCGACATTGTTTGAAGATTCTGAACGTTGTTCAAATTATCCATCAAACAGCTTTCCAACTCAACATTCTTCGAATCAGCATGGCTAAGGTTCGTCGATCCGTTCAGTCAGCCGGAGAAGGTGTTTCTGCCTCAACATCTCAGACGAGGAATGAAGCTCACATAGAAACTCCGGAGAAGCGCCCAGCTCAACTCAGGCATGTGTCTATAGAAGCGCCCATTGAGACACTCGAAGGGAGGCCAACCTTCAGTTTTGGAGCATTCCCCTCTCCAGCTAACCAAGTACCCACGCTAGGGGATGGAACTTCGACTTTACAACAAGCAAACGAGAGGTTGATAGGAAATGCATCACGACATGATCAACTCACAACAAACATGGTCCTAAGGGACTTTCTGGACGGGTGTCATGACATCTCAGGGAGAAGTCGTCACCAACCTCCCCAGGACAACTTGGCGCAGCAAGTTGAAGGGTTAAGCAAACAAGTTCAACTTCAATCAGAGCTCTTGCAGCAACTCCTAGCAGGGAGACCAATCCAGGAGCAGGACAGACGATCCACGTCACGTGGAAGACAAGAGAATGCCCAAAGACGTCCTGGGAAAGAGCAGGTCCGCTGCCAAACAATGTCACGAGATACTTCGCTAGGCGACTCTGGAGAAGAAAGTCACACTCATCGAGCGAAAAGCCCATAACGCCTAAAGCCGTTAGTACGTGAACAGCTAGGAGGTAGGACTGGGGCAACTTCACGGGCAGAGCACTCACAACACTCACATGGGAGCAGGGCAACTTCGAGCTCTATACAAAAACCCAAAACGATCAGCCCACGGCAGTAAAGGGGAAGATGAAGCCTACTCCCCTGCACGATCCCAGAGATCAGGGGGAGAAGCTCAAAGAGGTTCTCAACGATTAGCAAAAAGGGACTCATCGCCTCAGCAAGGAGCGTTGCAGGCTAATGATGTTCAAAAAATGCTGGACATGCACCTTCGTGCTCAACAAGGTGGCGATCTAGAGGACGATCTACGTCGCCAGATACGGCTCTCTACGCCCTTTATAAGGGATATTGAGGAGGAGCCATTCCCCCAGAGGTTCGCAACGCCAAACTTCACTTCATTCAAAGGAGCCTCCGACCCGGTAAAACACATAGATTATTATCGAGGAGTCATGATCCCCCACAGGTCTAACGATGCGCTCATGTGCAAAGTTTTTCAAGCTTCCCTTCAAGGCAAAGCCATGACTTGGTTCAATCATCTCCCCCCGAGGTCGATTGAGTCCTTCGAAGAGTTGGCTTTGACATTTGTGAAGGAATACGCACAACTTCGGACAATCGAGGTGAAAGACGACCATCTTTTCTCTGTCCGAAAGAGAGCAAAAGACACTATGCGACAATACATACGGAGATTTTGTGAGGAGAAATCTCGCATTATTGGCTGTAATGACCTTGTTGCGGCAATGGCATTCAAGCAAGGACTCTCTCGAGACAGCCAGCTTTACGGAGACATCGTCATGAGCAATACCCGAAGTCTTTCCAAAATACTTTCGCTAGCAGAGCGACATGCAAGTTGGGAAGACGAGAAGAGCGCCGCTCATACTCATGACCATGCTGGGACTAGCGAAAAGGCCTCCAATGAGGATGAACCCCATGGAAAGTCTGCGACTGGAAAGCTCAACAAGCGAAAGGCGCAACACTCCCAAACGCCAATTATGGGGAAGCCTAACTTGCAGCTATCTTTACCAGCCCATCAGATCCACAATGAAATTAAGAACAAGTCATGGTTTGAGAAGCCAGAGCCAGTCAAAGGCAATAAGAGAATGCTGATAAAACCAAATGGTGCGCCTATCATGAATGTTATGGGCACAATATTAGCACATGTATATCTTTCGAAAGATATCTCCGAAATCTCCTGAGGGAGGGGCATTGTACAGACTACATCAAAAACAAGACTGTAAATCACATGGAGAACAAAGAGTCAAACGAGCCAGCGTCAAAGGTGATCCGCATCAACTAGACGCAAGTCAACATTAGAAAGACATAAAATTCTATGGAGCTTTTCAATTTTGCTTTTCAAGTTGCCTTCTAAATTCAAGTATCAATGAAATGAGATTAACAAATTGATTTGTTCACCATGTACAATTTTCAAAGCTTATTCTCTCTAGTGTAAAAAGCCTTTGTTATCGAAGCATCCGAGTTTTCGCCTTGCGAAGCATCTAATCCTTCGCCACGCGAAGCACCTAACCCTTCGTCATCGAAGCATCCAAGCCTTCGTCATCGAAGCATTCAAGCCTTCGCCCTGCGAAGCATCGAAGCCTTCGCCATGCGAAGCACCTAAGCCTTTGTCATCGAAGCATCCAAGCCTTCGTAATCGAAGCATTCGAGCCTTCGCCCTGCGAAGCATCTAAGCCTTCGCCAAGAAAAGCACCTAAGCCTTCGTCATCGAAGCATTCAAAGCCTTCGTCATCAAAGCATTCAAGCCTTCGTCATCGAAGCATCTAAGCCTTCTGAGTCCTGCAAATTTCTGCGCAGCAGGGAGAGCTCATCTCGAGCGGTATCTCGTTCATTTTCTATCAGCATCCTCTCTGCACGGCTCATCTCCAACTCACCCATTTTGGCTTCCGATGTGAAATTAGGACCTCAAGTTTTCTTAAGTTATCGTAATCTCACATCAAAAACATAACTTTCCATTTCTGCAGGCCCTTCGCGTCAAGATGGCACATTCGCGGGACCAGGGCAGATAGGTTAGGAAAGAAGTTGCTCAGTATGCTTTTTGGTTAGGAAAGAAGTTTCTCGGCATGGTTTTTTCTCCCAAGAACCAATAAGTCCTTGTTTATTGTCCTTCTTCTGAACAACAGCCTCCTTCAAGCACAGTGGAACGCACAACCACTCCTTGATCGGGATGTCTGAAAGCTTCTCGTCATTCATGGAGAGAGTAGCCGGCTCATGTCCCGGAACTCTAGAAGAACATCTGTCACCAAGCTCCACGAGAACGTCGCTTGGAAAGGCAATTTGATTGCGAGCCTTCCACTCCATGAAGTCTTCGGGTTTCTCAGAATCCATATCTTTCCCTCGGAATGGACTTAGGCCACGAAAACCGCCACGCTCCCACATGGCAAGTTTGCCGGGTCTCTCAGCACCTTGACGCATGGCGAGCATGTATGTGCTACTAGCAAGAGTCACAGTGAATGTGATCCTGCCTACCGATGCTCACTAGTCACGTCCATAAGTGCACTCAGTCACCTCCAAGTCCCCGTCGACTGTTCAGCCAAACTCCGTCCACCACGTGGCACCGGTAGTACACCCGCTCCAACAAAGTTTCTAAACACCTTCGACGGACTCTTGATGCATAGCAAGCATATTTGCGGTACTAGCAAGGGTCACATTAAATGTGAGCCAGCCTACCAATGCTCGCACGCACCGTCCAAACCGCTCATTTTCCAAGCTTGACGCACTTCCGTAATTTCCCACGCTTTCCAGGAATCTCGAATTCTGTCCAAAAACAACATGAAAGGTCATTAATGACTCTAAAAAATATCATATCAATTTCCCACAATTTTTCGGGAATTAAATAATGATTTAAAACATAAACTAAACCTTCGAACCCTCGAAACAGTATCAAAACAGTGTCCGATTAACTCGTACCCAATACCAAAAATGTTCATTACATTAAGTATAGTAAAACACCTGTTAAAAACTTCCCCAGAAAGTCTACCACGCGCCCTCACGCGCCGCCGTGAGTGGCTGCGCGTGAAACCAACGCGCGGTGAACAGTGATTGCTACAGTGTCGTCCCTACAACCCGTTTCTCTGATAAACGGGTCGTGCAACCCGCGTCACAACCCGACTAGTTCCACGTCAATTTAACACCTAATCCTTCAATTGAACATTCAAAAAGCTTAGGTGTAAGTCTAATTAAAGTTATGTATACCTTAATTAGACAATTGATTACCTTAAACCACACGATTCGAAGATGAACTTCGAAGAACACCCGGACTCTGTTCAAACTTCGAAATTCCTTAATCGCAACATATTTCCTTCAATTGATCCATCCGGTAGCTCAAATGGACTATGTTAAACTCTTTCCCCACTTCAATTGCATCGATTAATCTCCCCACGATCACGACTCAACGTCGAAATTGGCTTACTGTCGACTTGACCGTTCAGAGCCAATTAGGCCTCAATTGGCTTCGTTCTTTCGATGATTCTGGTCGTGGCAATCCCAGAAAGCTTAGTATGAGCTCAATTTTGATCCTCGGAGTTCATAGCAGCAAATTCGAAATTCCCCCCCCCCCCCCCCCCCCAATTCCAAAAATTTTCGATTCGGATTTTCACCTCACACTCTCTGTCCCCGTGTTTTTTCTCAGTTAAAACCGACTCTTCAAGCACTCAATTATTCACTCCCAAGAACAATTTCATCCTTTGTTCACGGATTGAATGAAGAGGAAGAAGAAAATTAATGGAGTTTAAATAGAAATTAGGGATAATTAAACAATAATTAAAACATAATGATGATAAATTCCATAAAACATGGAGTTGTGTTTAGGGGTCCCTAAATTAAGGGATGGGTGACACTTGTCACTCATCCAAGTGTTCACTCTCAATGGTCACTATTCACAATTTAATATTATTTTAATCGAAATCCCGGTTTGTTCGGTTAATCGTTTTCGTCCCCGAGACCACAACTTTGTCGACGAACCTCCGATTTCGGCATGCCGCTTGTCTATGGATTCGTATCGACTCGACCTACGTAACGGTCCTTGGCCCTCGTCCTTTGGACCTCCCGGGTCAAAAGTCAACATTTTGCCCTTACTTTGCAAAAATTACGAAAATGCCCCCCGTCTTCGTAGACCCATAACTTTTGCATCCGATCTCCGATTTTGGCATGTCGCCTGTCTATGGATTCATATCAATTCGACCTACGTAACGGTCTCTGGCCCACGTCCTTTGGACCCCCGGGCTCAAAAGTCAACATTTTGCCCATGCTTGGGGGGCAAAATGGTCATTTTTGCACATTATGACCGATTCACACCACTAAACCTAGATTAGTCATTCTAAAAATAAAAATGGACTTTTAACCCTTATAATCAGGGGCATGATCGTCAAATAAACACTGACTCGTTTCTTGTACCTAACAGTAAAAGCTAACCCGGTAAATATAAGATTCCAAACAATATACATCCCTCCGGATACCCTGAATACCGAATCGATGTGGGGGCATCTGTGGAACCCAAAATCATCCGAAAATTATGGAGCCGCCACGTGTCCCGTAATTCCCAAAAATGACCAAATTTCCCTTGGCAAATAACGCTGATCATTTGAAAAACACCCGCACATTAAATAATCTATTTACCAGTTAAATACGTTATTTGATCGGGTTAAAACCTCCGTAATGTTGATATTCTCCCCGAGAATTAATTATCGTTATTCTTAATAATGGATAATTAATATTAATATTAAAATACAATAAATATCATTACTATCATGATGAGCCATCATTATGATTATTAAATAATATATTTAATAATAATATATTATTTACTAATTAAATATTCAAACCGACCAATCAGAACTCTCCAAGGCTCCCAAGGTTTTCCTATAAATAGCAAGGCACATTTCATTTCCAAGGTACGTTGATTCTTCGTTTCGAAGTATATCCCTTTCCTCTCTCAAAGCTAACTTAGGCATCGGAGTGTTCTTGGTCGAAAACCCCCCGGGTAAATCGATCGAGGCAACGATAGCTAATTGTTTGCTGTTTGCAGGAATTGTGAAGACTTTTCGCGACGAGTTCAATCTTTGATTCAACAGGAATAACCAAGCCCAGTCAATGGGGATGGCAAGCAGGGAATCTTGGATCAGATGCCACAACCATAGGAGATACTTTTGTGACTGAGTGAGGTAAATTTGGCAATGGAAACTTAAAAAATCAATAAAAAAATTAGAAGATGCATGATGCCACCAACGGAGTATATGATATATTTGTTGATCACATACATTTTTTGTTTTTAATTATTGTTGGATTTTTTCTTATTTTACATATTTTGTCTCCTTTTATTTTTATTATTTTTACTTTGTATTAATAGTAGATTTAAAAATAAATAAAAATTAATATATTCCTTAATGGTTCGATTTGGATTTAACAGATTTTCAAAATGAAAATCCAAATCCAAACTGTTACTAATAGAGTAGTTTGGATTCTCAAACTGTTTGATATTTATCAGGTCAAACCTAAATCGTTGAATAAATAACAGTTTGGAACAAATCAGTTAACGATTTTAACGGATTCACTACAACAAGTTCATATTAACTAAATGAAATTCCCCTTGAAAAGACGATTCCAATGAAAAGCTCAATACAAGTTACAGGAATTCATCGGAATAGCTCTTTAATACAATATAAAGTTAAAAAGTAGCAATTTGGTTAAATGATAATAAATTCATTATACTAAAAATATAATGTTTTCCAAATATGCTTGGAAATTTTATTATTGGGAATAATTTTCTCTCTACATATTTTTCAATGATTGTAAACCAGAATTCTATTTTTCTCACTCTAAACAAAGAGTTTGTTGAAATTTAACTTCTTCAACAACATAAATATAGATTTGAAGCAGGGTTTGAGTCAGTCCAACGTGGTGACCTAACACCAATCCTACAACAAGTAGAAGAAAATTTTCTGCTAGAAACAAATCATTGGGTCTATAAAATACTTGAAGAAAACTTTAGTGAAGACCCATTAAAGTTATGGTCTAGAAGCTCTAGATTTTTTTCCCTTAAACATAGAGACCTAAACGTCATAATCCGAGTTAAACTAATGGTTTATACTCGAATGGGCATTGATGAATTCAATGTTCAAATAAAAAAGCTTCTAGAGAAAAAACTCATAGAATAAACATTAAATTCTCATTCTAGTCCTACATTCATGGTAAGAAATCACGCAGAAAAACTATAATGATCATTAATTATAAAAGGTTAAACAAACAACTATAATTTGATGGCTATTTTATTCCCAGAAATGATGTCTTAGTTAATCAAACTAAGTGTACAAAAATATTTAGCAAATTCGATTGTAAGTCAGGTTTTTAGCAAATCAAAGTAACTGAGTCATAAGCTTTAAAGACTTTCAATACTCCGAGCATACATTACTAGTGGATCGTAATGACCTTTGGCCTAAACATGGCACCACATGTATATTAAAGGTGGATGGACAAAATCTTTAAGGATTATAAGATTTTTATGCCGCCTACATAGATAATATCCTTGTATTCTCTAAAATAAAGGAGGATCACAAGCATCATCTACAAATTTTGTGTAAAACATTTCAAACCCACGAAATAATCTTTTCCTCTAAAAGGATAGGGGTCGAAAGAGACTCAATAGATTATTCAGGTATAAAACTTAGCAACATATGATCTCTAAAATAAGATATTTTCTTGAAGAATTAAAAGATAAAAGACAATTACAAAATTTTTTAGAAGTCCTAAACTATGGACTAAGTTTTATTAAAAACTTATGTCAAAAGGAATTGCCTTTTTGGGAAAAACTAAAAAAGGATAAATTTTTTTCGCGGAGATTCAAGAATAATAAGGTATATTACATAGAATCTAAAATATATTCCACATGTTTATTTTCCTAAAATAGGTGCATGGTAAACTTATTCTAGAGACTGATGCCTCATATTTATGTTGGAGTTGTATTTTAAAAGTTATTCCAAGATAACATTGGAATGATAGAGATACACATTAAAAGAAAATGGAATTAAACCATTAAAATCCGCAATACTTAAAAAGTTTCAAAAAGAAAAATTAATTTGTGGATATAATTCTAGAAAATTCAAACCAAATAAGGTAAAATATATTACCTTTGAAAAATAACTTTTGACTTTTAAACTTGCGATAAAAATATTTCATACTTATTTTGCCCCAAAAGTTTTTATTCTCAAAACTGATAATCAAGAAATTTGAGATTATTTTATTAATAAAAATGCCGCAACTAATGGTTGAAGAATAAAATGGTATCATGTTATTTCCAAATATACTTTTGATGTTGAACATGTTAAGGGAACTATCAATTTTCTTACAGATTTTCTTAGCCTTGAAGATTAATAAAACAAGTTATTTATTGTGCAGGAATGGATAATGGTAAATAGCCATGGACAGATAAAGGTAAACAGTCCTAGACAACCGTTGTGAGGAAAAACCCTCCACGTCAAAAGGTTTACGTTGTTTTCCAAGGATTCCAATAAAAAATTTACCAAAAATTGGGCTCTTTGCCATGCTCAGGTGAACAAATATCGAGGAGTATCCTATCACGCTTTTGATAACATTGAATGCGCAATCAATGCCTTCAATGATTTTTTCTCACCCAAAAAAATGTTAGAAAGATTGGATTCAAAGGTAAAAAAAACTTCTCTATTCCCAGTATAAAAACACATTTATGAAGATATTAACGGAATATGGAAAACACATATTCAAAAGAAAATAAAAGTTTTCGAAAGCATATGACACAACTTTCATTAAAACTAGTTGAAGAAACAGCTACATTTAAAAAATAAAAAAACCATTTCTAAAAAATAAAAAAATTCTTCGGTAAAAAATGAAAATATTTTGATAAAAAAGTTTTTTGTTTCAAAATCGTTAAACAAATGAATTGAGATGAAGATTCCAATTTTGAAAAACTTGATAATTTTTTTCAATTAACGGACACAATGGGAACCACTCATTATGATCATGTTTTTGAAAGAATAAAATGAATTTGTCTCTTTGAAAAAGCAAAGCAAGGACAATTTTACCGAGTCATATTTTTTAAGACATAAAAACAAAAGTTCATGATCACCAGGAAAAACTCAAAGACAAGCATTCTCGAAACCACAAGAATATAAATTTGGATGACAAAATCTCAAAGGTCTCATTTGTTTCAAGTAGTGAACAAAAAGTAGAAATTATTGAAACTATTGAATGAGGTGTTACTAACAAAGTAATATTCCAAACAAAAAAGTTTCCCATGTTTTATTAAAGCAATGGTTTGTATATTTACAATAAACTTCAACTTGAATAAATATCTTACATTCTTCATATCCAGCACAATGACATGGAGAGAAAGGGAAAGACTCTTTCAGCCCTAGCAAATTTGGATGTTTACACAAACAATCGACCAAAATGTTCCAAAAGAACAACTTACTGGAGCTGAACAGATTAATACATGCCTCAATCCTATAACAACATGGATTGACAGTTTGATCCACATATTTGAAATTACAAGACAAGTTGTGGACTCTCGTAATTTGGTAAAAGTCACTTACATGAGAAGAATTTTCTTGACAAGTCTACCAACAAGCTATATATTTTATGAAAAACATAAAATAGAAGCTATGGACTTGGTCGAAAAATTAGCCAACCAAAGTGGTTCATTGGACTTTCCTATCGAACTTGAAATTGCCGCCAAAGAAAAAGAAGTTCATAGGCAAAATGAAAATCTAATGGCAATGAGTTCAGATGATGAAGATGACGTTGAATATGTCAACTTGAATAATTTGTTGGAAACGTAGTTGGCCCGTAGTTGGTCCAGAATCTTATCATGATAAATTTTTCCACTCAAAAAATCAATAATTGAATTAAAAAAAATGGAACACAAAACACTCAATTTACTGTTAAAGAGGAGGAAGCTAAGGGGAAAAGCGCATTAACTAATTAATCTAGTAATTATATCGTGATATTGTAGTAAGATGGTATGATATTTCAATCCAAACACCATGCTAACTCAATCAAATTTTCTGTGGTTCGATAGTAGTCCACTGAATATCACCTATTACTATGCTTGTGTCCACTGAAAGGTCAAACAACTTTCGATTGCATCTTGCGGCGAATGCCCTGATTCCAAACTACTAAAATGTTAGAGCGCGCTACCTACTAAACTAGTTTTTCAAATGAATCTATAAGGGCAGAAAAATGAAAGCCATCGTTCTAACTCTCTCAAACCATCTTACAACAAGAACCACTAACCACGCCTTTTATTGGTTTCTCAAAAGTTACAATTCATGGGCTTCGGCTATACGAAATGCTTCTTCCCCCCAAAAAGCTATCGACATCTACTCTCAAATGCACCGTAAATCGGTTCCTTTTGACAGCTTCTCCATCCTCTTTACGCTAAAATCGTGTACCCAGTTGTGGAACCATGGAATTATTCAACACCTCCATTCCCATATCATAAAAATCGGATTTTGTTCTCATGTGTATGTGGCTACTTCCCTCCTACATGCGTATGTTTCCACTTCATTCGTGGATGCCCGCGTATTATTCGATGAAATGCCTGAAAAGAATACGGTCACCTGGAATACGATGATTGCAGGCTATTCGAGGTCCAGGGATGTGGAGAGCGCACGTTTGGTTTTTGAGGAGATGCCATTGAGAGATGTTGCATCATGGTCTACCATGATCACTGTGTACGTGAATAATAGGGATTATGAGCGTGGTTTGTCCCTCTTTCGGGATATGGTAAGAAATGAGGGTTTAAATCCTGATCAAGTGACTGCAGGCTCAGTTTTATCCGGTTGTGCCCATATAGGTTCTCTAGGGTTACTGGTGGGGAAATCAGTTCATGGGTTTATTGTCAAGAATGGTTGGGAGTTGAATGTGGAAATCGGTACTGTTTTGGTTGACATGTATGCTAAGTGTGGGTTTCTGAAGGGAGCTGCAGGGGTTTTTGATTTGATGCAAGAAAGGAATCTCATGTCTTGGACTGCATTGATTTGTGGCTCAGCACAACATGGCTACAGCAATGCAGCATTGTCTTTGTTTGAGATTATGCAGAAATCCGGTGTAAGACCTAACGAACTGACTTTCACAGGAGTTCTTAGTGCTTGTGTGCATACAGGACTGGTTGACGAGGGCCAGAAATATTTCAAGTTGATCGAAGAATCTGGCTTGGAGCCTAGAATTCAGCATTATGGCTGCATGGTCGATTTGTATGGTAAGGCCGGACTGGTAGAGGAAGCTTATGAGGTTATTAAGAAAATGAAACCTGAACCCAATGCTATTGTCTGGGGTGCTTTTTTATCGGCTTGTAAGGAGCATAAACAGTTTGAGATGGCAGAACGAGTGGTTGAGCAGGTCATGAAGACGGTAAAACTAGAGAACGATAGCGGTGTTTATTCTCTTATCTCAGATTTGTATGCTTTAGGTGAAAAGTGGGATGACGCAGAACGAGTGAGGAGTTTAATGGTCAACCAACAAGTGAGGAAGGTCAGGGGCTCTAGCTTTGTTAGAAGTGTATAGTACAATGTTGCCTTTCATTCTTACATTGGGGCATCTTTTGAAATTTACATGGATGATACTAACTTGGGGGTGAGCTTTCAATATCTTTACATGGTTTTAAGAGCGATGCGTTGCTCAGAATAAGAACAGTAGCTGGTTTGGTTTTTCTAAGTTTGTACTTAACAAATTGGAAGGTGAAGATTAACAAGATTGTGGAGGAAAATATAAAGTTGTTGGTTCATACTTTGCAGCTGTGTTCATAGGCTCTATTATTACTTTCCGGCACAAGAAAATATCATCGATTTGGCTGATATATATACACTAAGTTGATCAGAATAATCATCAATTGGTGTTAAAATCTGACTGAGGTATCGAACTTACGAGACGGTGACTAGAATCTGACTAGTGCACTGGCTTTATTCTAATAATCATATTGGATAATCGGAACTTGCAACCATCTTGAAGACAAAACTAACTTATTCTCCTGAAACTCTTGAATTGGAATGATTACATTTTTCTTTACCGATACATGCCAAGTAAACATGTCATAAGGCAAAAAAGATGAAGTTGATTGTTTTTGACTTGATTAGGGGGAAAACGTGTCTTGAAGCTTCCTCCGGAACTTGCATATGGCGTAAGAGGAGCCGGCTGTAGAGGGGGTAAGAGTCGTGTTAAATTGACAGGATCTTCATTCCATTTTTTTTTACCTCTGTTTGTAGAACTCATGAAGTTTAGGCCATCTTTGGTGGGTAGGATTCAATTGGATTCGTTAACATGCTAGATTCAAGGAATGTTAAAGTACGATATGGGGTCAACTTCCAATTTTCGTCCAAGTTGAAGCTAGAGTGGTTTGTCAGGATATGTTTGCTTCATGACCAATCCATCTAATTCCTTCTGCTTGGACAAATTTGGGAAGTCGGCCTTCATTTCTTACTTAAATATACCTTAACTTTAGTGAGTTACCCAGTCCAATACAATCTTAGTACCCGGTTTCTAATTGGAACCAACTCTGCATGATGCAGGTTCATGTATTATTCCACCAGATTCAGTTCTTCCGTTTGATGTCGAATTCATTGGAAAGGCATGAGAAATTGCCCAAGAGCTTCTGAATCAGCACTGCCTCTCCCAACCGGCTCTTTGAATTGTTTGTTTGTCTAGTGTTAAAATAGAAGGATGGTGATACTACTATGTGTGTGTCGGCTGTTCTTTGGATGTCAACATATCTTTATGCAAACAAGCTTCCTTTTCTTCCAAGCCATGCCTTTATGCCATTGATCAAACCAAACGTTTTCTTCCAAGACCACATTCACTCATCCCAGCCTTGATTTTCTACCTGTTTTTTTATGTTGAAAATGAGCATCCATATTCATTCACATTTTATTGATAGACAAGAGGAAAAACGAGAACATCAACTTTTTTTTTTTGATACCCAGAACTTATCTAAAATCGAGCCTTTTGGACTCAACTCTGACCGGTAAGCTAGGACTCGAAGGTCATCATTTTTAAAAGGCTTCTAAATGCACCATAGAATTGAAGCCCAATTGCCAATTACAAGCTGATTTACTCTTGGCCCAAGTCCACTGAGCCCAATTTATTGCCCATAAGAGCAAATTCGGATATCTCTCCATCTTCCTCAACTCTTCAGTCGTTCTCACCTTCACACTGGAATTAACATAGAGACCACGCCACCACCACCATCATTAGGCACATACTTCTATCGTTCAATCCAAGCACCGTTAATCCATCTCAAAATCCTTTACATTCCCTCAATCACATACTTTGGGCTCCTAGAATATCTTTTGTTGCTCTACGCGATGCTTTCAGATTAATAGGTTTTATGTTACGTCAATTTGAACTTACTTGATCTATTCAATTGAGACGTAATCTGCAATTTCTAATCCGAAGCTGATAATGAAAAAATCCCTTATCTTTATACTACAATAATTTTAAAAATTTTCTATTAAATGTCATAGTTCTGCATCAACAAGAAACAAGAAAAGAAGAAATAAATTATTGGCTGGTGATCGAACGTTATCTAGTAAGGTAAAAACAAGGTAACTGGCAACCATCAACGACGTCGTTTCTGACTAGCCCAAACATCCAAGTCACGATCAATGTCGTCCTCTCGTTGAGATGACTTTAATTCCGTCAACTTTCATCGTAGACGAGTAGCGTAGTGCAAGAATCGAGGCAAAGACATAGGCAGCCTCAAAGCTTTTGATCGATCTTCTGACGAATCTAGATAAGTTTTCAACTCACTGATTTCACCATTGATCTCTTCGTGCTGAGGGCTTCAACTTAACCTACTTGCATGTCAATTTTGAGGTAGGATTGATGACACTCAACATCGCTGGAAGTTGCAGAGCCATGAAAACACCCATGAAATCTGACAACCCAACCTATAAAACCATCCCTAAGGTCACATCTCGACGAAGTGAACTCAACCTTGGAAACCTTCATCAACGACGTTCACCAAGGAGTGAGAACTAGGGAAGGAAACAACGATGGCCATGAGCTTTCTGAAACATTTCTGGCATTCTTAAGTAACAATTAGGTTTGGCTGAGTTTGCATTGGATTGCAAGTGAAAGATACTCGAGGTTTAACTAGTTGCATGCTTGATTTAGTGTAAGGAACGCAATCAAACTTGCGAGAGAAGTCAGAGTCCGGTAGAAGCTTGAACCACCTTACGTTCCTAGAGGATTTCCGGTTAGGATAGGTACTTTCCCTACCTAACACACGCTTTTTAGAATCCTTGTTTAATTTCAAGTCGATTAGTGGAAATTTGGTTGGAACTAGAGTTTGTGGAATTTTCTAGAGAGTTTTTTTAGAAATTGGCCATCATGTACGACAGTGATAGTGGTCGTGTGCTGCGGTGCTAGTCACATAACTGGAGCTCACGTGGAAGTCAAGTGACTTACACATGACTGACATGTGGAAACATAGACACCACATGTCTGCCATCTGTCAACCACGTGGGTGCCCCATGATAATCACGTGGAAATACACTCAACAGACGAGTGAGCGCATGTGTCAACGTGTGTCACCTTTAGCTGGTGCAAGAGGTGTAACGACCTGTCCCAAATTTCGTAATTAACGAGTTTTAATTAAGGTAATCGAGAATTAATCGAGGATTATCGGACGATCAGGGTGAAATGAAAATTTTATCTCTAGAACAGTGAAAATGTTGACTTTTGACTCGGGAAGTCATTGGCACGTGGATCGAGGTCCATTACGTAGATCGAGATGATACGAGTTTGTTGACAGGCGGCAAGTCGAGAGCGAACATCGTACGGGAAAGTTATAGGTCAAGAACAGTTGTACGAACTATTTCAGTTACACGTACTTCGAGGCGGTTGACTTTGGTATTTGAAATTGGGACCCAAAATATCTTCTGCAGACCAATGGATGAGTGACAAGTGTCACCCATTCTTTGGTCCACACCTTACATACATGCATCATCCTATTTCCTTATTTCATTTTGCAGCCAAACCGAAACCCTTCCCCATTTCTTCCTCCAACCTTCTTTTGATTTGCTTAAGAGAGATTGAGAGTGGGGGAGAGGCTGAGAGACTGAGTGGGATGATAGAGACGACGGAGCCACGACGGTGGCCTGAGGAACCAGGTAAAAATTGTGAACCTGTTTGGTTGAATTTCGGGTTCTTGCTTTGGGGCTTTGGGAAGGTGTTCTAATGCCTTGGATGTGTTCGTTGAGCTCATACGCGTGTGTAGGGACAAATAGGAGGGGCCGAGGACGTTTGGAGTGGCTCTGGTGGTGGTTCGAACATTGGTCGTGAAGGTTCGAGGTTAGCCAGCCATGTTCAGGTGAGTTTCCAAATTTTGAACCCATAGATCGATTTTCAGGTTAAAGACGAGTCGAAGAGAAGAAGAATCAAGAGTTTCAGTGGTCGGATGGCGGAGTTATGACTGAGTCGAGGTCGGAGGTCGAATGACCTGTTATAGTCAAACAGGTTGACCCATTTGAGGTTAACGATGATGTCAAGCCACGTGGCTAGTTGTTAGTAGGTGTCAGTCCAGTCAGCAGCTGACGTGGTAGTGTCATATCATACATGTTAAACCACGTGGACCAGTGAGGTGGTGCCACATGGCAAAGTGTCAGAAGTTGTCAGGTGACGTTGCAGTCCATGTTAGACCACGTGGACCAGTGAGGTGGTGCTACGTGGCAGTGTGTAAGTGGTTTGTTAGAGGTATCAGTGACACGTGGCACCAGTTAGGGTGTTCCACGTGGCATGTTGTTAGACTTGTGAGAGCTGTCAGATGTCAGGCTGACGTTAGCACTAACGTCAACCCTAGCTGACGTCAGCATGACGTAAGTGTTGACTAGGCGCATATGAGGTTTGACCGGCGCGTGTGGGTACGTGGGCACGAATTTTGAGGTTAAATTGGTCTTGTTCGAAAGGTTTTGACGTTCTGAATTTAATGGTGGTGGTTTCAAGTCGATCACAGATCGTTTAACAAGGCATTTGGAGGTTTTTAATCTCAAGAAGAGTGTTCAGGAGCGTTCTCGGTTCTGGGATAGTTAAGGGTTTCTGTTATGGACTTATATAGATGGTTGATAACCCTTGAGTACGATTTGGACAGACCCAGACATTACAGAGACTTTGGATTAGCCTTGGATTGGCTCACGACGCAGATTGTGAGCTCTCAGCGTGGGCAGTCAGTGAGTGAACATTTGCTTTATAAAATGGTGCATGCAAAAATGTTTTCTATGCTTTATGAATATGTTTTGAGATACACTAATTGCATATGCTGTGAATATGATTTGTGTTGATATTGCGCATTTTCGTGGAAAATGTTATATTACACGTATTTCGAAATTTGTATTTTATGTGATACTTTGGGCTTAGGCCGAGTTTTATAGGTTCTTGTGATTTCAATGATTTGAATGAGGATTCGATTATCGGATTATCGATTTTGAATGTTTTCACGGAGAAGCATGAAAATGGAATTTTGGGCTTATGTCCTAGTTGGTTTATGGTTTGACTTAGAGTATATTCAAACCTAAAATTGAACAATGTTTTGAATAGTGAAATGGTTTTCAGATTTGGAAATATTATATCGGGCTTGTGACCCAGTTCGAATTTATGATATGAGATTTAAGGCTTGTAACCCTGTTTTGGATTTACAAAATGATATTTCGAGCTTGAGACCCCGGTCGAAATGATTTTGACTCAAATTGTGAGTCCTTGTGAACTGTTTTCCACACGACCATCCTCTGTAATGTGATTGTTCCCTTCAGACGTCTTAGATCCTGGAGTGGCATCCTCCAGACGTCGTAGATCCTGGAGTGGTATCCTCCAGACGTCGTTGATCCTAGAGTGGTATCCTCCAGACATCGTAGATCTTGGAGAGGTCGCGATTACACTGCCTGGAGGTGAGTATCTCTGAGGGGAGGCTTAGGCTCAGGAGTGTCAGATGTGGACATTACCCAGACGTCGTAGATCCTGGGAATGCCATCACTCAGACGTCATAGATCCTGAGTGTGTACTCGGACGTAGAAATCCTGAGTCGCACGCGTAGTATTGATATCGTGACTATTATATGGATGTTGGATATTGGATGGGTTGCTCATGTTTTCATACGACTCTGAGTGTGAGTCCATGTGTACTTAAAAGCTATGTTTCGGGAAAAGGCCCTATTGAGATGATTTATGAGATTTGATTTGGGCTGAGAACCTACCTGATTTGGGTTTGGGCGGAGATCCTACGTGATTTGGTATTGGGCTGAGACCCTACGTGAGATACTTGATTTGATTTGATGAATGTTTTCACTGTTTATTGATTTGAAAAGTAATATGATTTGGTTTTAAGAAAGAATTTGAGTTACGATTCAATTTCTGATGCATGCATGCTTTTAATTGAAGGGTATAATTGTTATTTTGAAAATTGTTTTCCAACTGTTTATTTTTGTGCACTCACAGTTTTAATGTTTTTGATACCCTTCATGTTGATCGTGGAGATGGGTTGTAATATAGATTGAGACATCACACAACGCTACGTAGTCTGGAACCTACTGCGTACTCTAGAAACCTCAAGTGGGTTATGGTCTTATCCCTAGTTTGACACGCGGTGTAAGATGGGAGTAGGACATCCCACAATAATCCATGGGGATTAGGGATGGGTCCTGTCAACTTTGTATTAGAGCACTAAGTTGCTCTTGTGGTGTTGTGCATGCGTAAGATGTGATGTCTATACGACGACAACAACCCGTCATCAACCTAATAGTGAAGGTAAGAATAGGAAAGTTAAGTGGGAATGAACCTCAGATAGGTTCTGTTTTGCATTGGATGTCGTGGTTTAGTAGTCTTGGATCCCGAGGAGGGTCGAGTTTCTTATGGGCCCAGCGGCTGGGAGCCGTAGAGTTACGAGTGGATTGGATCCTCAAATAGTTGTTATTGGTTGATTGGATCCCAATATGGCAACTTTTCAGAGTTGTGACCGATGATTGATCAGGTTGGATGTGCTGCTTTTAATAGCCGAGGTCGTTGATGACCCTTATTTGAGGATGGTTGAACAAGTTACTAGGAAAGTGGTACTTGTGGATCAGATCCCAGGGTAGATCGATCAGTGGATCTCACACTTTGTACGGATTGTACGGGCAATGGGTTGCTCGATTTAGTGCATGATCTCGATAGCAATGAGCTTCTTGAATTAGTCTACACGGGGTTTGTGGAAGACATTGTTAATGACGGACGTGGATAAGATTATCGAGAGTTGGGCGACGTCTAAGGAATGTTTCTTACGTCATATACACCCCAGTCTTATCGAGATACGAGGGAGGTGGAGTTCCTCTGCCATGAGCAGGAAATTTGACGATAGTTCAATACGAGTAGTGGCTTGGGACTTTGTCATAATGTGCTCACATTTCGGTGGTGATTGAGGCAGTGAGGCTTCGTCGTTTTGTGTCAAGTCTTGGGAGTAAGACTCGAGCGATGGTGTGGCATCTCAGTGGAGATGAGTTGGATGGAATCCAGCAGCGATCAGATGATTCTAGAGGACACCGAGTGCGCCTAGAGGATGTTTTGCCAGAGAGCTTAGATGAGGGTTGCCTTTAGCTCCGAGTTCATCGAGTGGCAGCGTACGAGATGTAGTGATCAATGGACAGGATAGAGAGGATCCCGAGTGGCTCAGTGAGATTTCAGTATCCACCTTGTTTGGTTGGATTACTGCAGGCACGGAGAATGTGTGGATTGGTTACAGGTACCCTATACCCGCCCCAAATTTTGGGATCAGTTTAGTGAGTAATCGCAAATTAGCGTGACTAATCGGGGATTAGTCGAGAAATCATGGACGGACAGTGCAAAATGATAATTTTACCCTTGGGAATGGGAAAAATGTTAACTTTTGACTCGGGCCGGTCAAATTGACTTTCACCAATGACTGTGACGTAGATTGGGACGTTACGAGTCTGCAGACAGGTGGCACGTTGAAATTGGACGTTCGACAGGAAAGTTACGGGTCTAGGAAGTTTTACCGCACTATTCATGAAAACCGAGGATTTCGACACGTGGCATGATTTAATTGGGGAAAAATCTGGAAGGACCCACCAGATTAGTGACAAATGTCACCCATCTGATTGGCCCAACTCCCAAAATTGGGGGATATTATCTTCATCCTCTTCAATCATCTTCTCCATTCTTCTTCCCAAACCGGTGGAAACCCATAACCCATGCAACCCAATCCCTCACACACCCCTACATTCTCATCTATTGTGCTTGGCCCGTGAAGGAAAAAGGGAGAGGACGGTGAGACGATGATGATGGTGGCACCAGCGTAGGCTGTCGTGCACGGTGGCCGAGGTTCGATGGTAAACCCGTGAGCCCTGTTTAAGTTAAAAATGAAAATTTTAGATTGGACAAGTGTTGATCGTTTCTATTGATTGGACGAGGTTTCTGATGATCATACGAACTCGAGGGCTTGGAAGGTTGGGATGACCGAAGTTGGCCTGAATTGAAGTTAGAAAAACGGGGTTACTGTTTCAGTTTACATAGGTACAATCTAGGTTTTATTTCTAGGTTGAGAGGTCATAGATCGATAGGGTAGGATTGGACGAAACTATAGGAAGAAACGGGATTGAATTTGGACTAGAAATGAAGAAATGGGAGCCAGGTCGGGTCCGCGGGTCTGCACGACCCCAATCGTTGACCAGGACTGAGGTTGAAGGCGATGATGATGTCAGCGGGTGACGTCATCAGCTGACAGCTGTCATACAGGGACCAGTAGCAGGCTGACACCTGTCACATGTCAGTGCCTATTCAGCATTGACATGTTAGTGCATAGTCAGCATTGAAATGTTAGTGACGTGGCCCAATCACGGGCTGCCATGTGTCACTGACATGTCAGTGATGTGGACCAGTGGCAGGTTGACACATGGCATTGTTAGAGGTGTTAGATGACGTCACACTGACATCAACGATGACGTTAGCCGTTGACCGCTGACGTCAGCGTTGACTTTGTTGACGTCAGTAGTGTTGACTTTGTGTTGACCACGCGCGTGGGGCGCATGAGCACCATATTTGAGGTGAGACGAGTGTCATTTTTAAGGTTTCAACGATCCAGATCTAATGATGGTGGTTTCGGGCCGATCGGAGATCGTTGGGTTGGTAAAATCGAGGCTTTTCACGTCAGTAAACATGTTAGGGACACGTTGACTTTCTTGAGACTTTCAGGGTTTTATCATTTAGACTTGCATAGAGCGTTAGTGACCTTCGGGTATGATTTGGACAGGATTGGAAGTCCCGGAGATGGTGGATTAGCCTCGAAAAGGCTTATGGCGAGCATATCGAGGAGGTAGCTAGGACGGTCTGTGAGTGCACGTTTTTTTTTTCAAAATTTGATGCATGCATAACTGTTTTATATGTTTTATATATGTGATTTCTATGATTATGATTGTGGTCTTTATGATTTATGTATTTGCACGTATTTCTAGGTTTATGGTTTTATACTGTGTTTATACATGCTTGAGTTTTTAATGATGGTTTAATGGAATCGTTTTGGATTTGGAAATATGGAAATCGAACATTAGAACCATTTGATTGGAAACTATCGGACTTGGAGTCCATTTCATTTAATGAGATATCGGGCTGGAGGCACATTTGATTTACATGATTGGGCTAAAGACCCAGTTGAGTACGATATCGGGCATGAGTCTCATTTGTGGTTTAAAAATGTGATTTCGGTTTCGGAAACCCTAAAACGGATTTGGATTTGAGTACTTGGATTTTTGGATTTACAATGGTTTTATGGAAATTCCTGGCATAGCCCCTTTGAGATGTTTTGAAATTATTTTATAAAGATGTTTTCCATATACCATCCTTATATGAGGACATGTGGATGGTCTCCTCCAGATGTCTGGGACACTGGGAAAGTCACGGCGCATTGCCTGCGAGGGGTCATTGCACGGAGCAACCAGACCGTATAGTAACTCAGGAGCAGGATTGCTGTGATTAGACATTTGGGATGTCAGAGATTGACCTGGAGAGGCCCCGGGTAGTACGTGTTGCTTAGACCGTGAGATATGACGTCTGGGACGTCAAGCATCTGGGACGCTAAGCATCTGGGATGTCGAGGATAGGTATTTGGTAAACATGATTTATTGAATTTATGAAATGGTATTTCTGTGTTTATGGATTTGGGTAGTGGTCCACATGGATTTGGATTTACGGATTTCGTTGTTTTACGGTTTTGGGCTGAGTTCCCACACTTGGTTCAATTTATGGTTTGGTCTAAGGCCATAATGATTTGAGGAAATAAATGACTTTGGTTTTATAAACGGTTTTATTACATTTGAATTAACTGGTTTTCATATGCATGCATAGTTTTTAAGTGAAGAGCACAAATGTCTTTTATGAAATGAGTTTTATCAAATTATTTATTTACGAGGATCAGCGCGTCATCAACTTGAAAGTGAGGGTAACAGTACGAGAGTCTAGTGGAAATGAATAGTGGATGGGCTGCGATTTTCCTGATACGCCGTGAACCGGTGTGGTGGACCGAGTAGGGTCGGATTGATGAAAGTGTAGTTCGGGACCATTAGTCGATCATGTCAAGATAGTGGTACTGTAGAGAGTAGTATAGTTAGTGGAGGCTAATTGGGACTGTTAGACGTTGAGGGACGTTCCTCATTCCTTTTTTCTAGTATGGTTTGTCCGAGTGGTTGTACCTAGAGTTGTAGGGTATGAAGGAGGCAAGTTCCTCCAACATGATTATAGATTAAGGGTTTTAGCTCGGTATGAGCAGAGATTTAGGGTTGGTGTGATGCAAGCACTAAATAGGAGATGATTAGCCACGAGCTGAGGATGTGGCCCTGTGGTGATGTGCTCATGTTCGATGTGGACCGAATGAAGACATCCAATAAAGTTGGAACGTTTCCTTTTCCTGGTATGCTTTGTCATGGTGGTTTTATCAGAGTGGCGCAGCGGAATCGTGGTGGGCCCAAGCTTAGTTCTGGGTCATTAATCAAGGGAAATTGGTTTGAAGTTGGAAGAATCCGAAGAGAATCAACGGAAGTGTTTAGCTTTGAGAAAAGGATTAAGCATTACAGTAATTATCAGAGAATACACTTAGTCAGAGGAAGTGACTTCTCTGCTTGTTTGGCTAGAGCTTCGAGCTTGGCTGTCTATAGGATTGTGAGACTTGAGATGCCACAACGGGATCTTGGATAGAGATGGACTGGATGGAACCCAGTAGTGGATGAGTTATGTTGGGACTCTTCCCAACCGTTATTGAGAAGACAATTGTGATGGTGATAACTAAGTGGTGATTGGACGAAACGGTATAAAGGGATGACGCAAATACTGTCATAGGGATTAGTGGTCTATTTGTCAGATATGGTAGTATGCAGAGATTTGGCTCCTGATTACAGCAAGAGCCTGTTGGGACTCTTCAGTCGAGTGGTGCATCTAGTTAGGTTGGATTGACATCCTTTTGGATGTGTATAAACGGTCTTAAACGAACAGGCGAATTGGGTATTAGAATGTTTACGGGACGCATAGGTTTATGTGGTTTGAGTGAGTTGGGGACTGGGAAGTCCAATGGTTGGAAAATATGGATATGTTTCCAACATGGTTCAAACTTTGGAATCAAGAGAATTTGTGAGTGTGATTCCGAAGTTGGTAAAGAGGATCATTCCCTGCTCTGTAACTGATGATGTTGGGTGTCACGAGTATGGTGATCATGTATTGGTTGGTGGACCCATGATTGGCTTTGGGTCATTGATAAAAAAAAGTTGTGAATGTGATTCTGACTCGGGAATGAGTAGTGAACGTGGTGAGTGTAGAGGGGATTGTGTTGCGCTCATGTAGGATGAATTTTGATGTCATCGTCTTGGATCATCCTTGATCTGTCCTATGTGCGGTGTCAGGGTTGATCTGACATAGGAAATGAGAACGAGGGAGTCCCGATAGGTAACGATGACAATGAGTGACTGTAACTGATCGATATGAGGTAAATGAAGAGAACCCACAGTCTAGACGTGTTCTATCTTTAACTGAGCTGTTTAGTTGTGGACAAAGTGTTGAGGAGTGTTGTGGTGACAATGCAGAATCATAGGAAGGAATTACCTTGTTGATTTTGCTAAGCTAGGAGCAGAGGAGAATTGTATAGTATGATAGTTGAAGAATCTTTCGGAATAGTTAGTGAGAAGACAAGACAGAGGTTGGATATGTGGGTGTCGGATTTGGTCTGTCTTGGATATGTGATAGGAGTATAGAATCTGTCCTGGTCATGTGGAGGAGTATGGGTTGGATTTGTGCGTTGGTGGGATTGGCTTCCTTTCAAAGCCAATCAGTTTGTGATGGTAAGTATGAATGATATGGTAAGTGAGATGATACCTAGGGTGGAAATCAGGAAAATATGAATAGCTGAGAAATGAGTAGGATGTGTTTGGGCCTGGAGTGGTGATCTATCTGGTACGAGATTGGACAGAGGGACTCCAGAATTGAACCGTGATTGGCTACAAGCCATGCATGGGCGGTAGATGCGAGGATGTTGTGTGTCCTTGGGGCGTGCACCAGTGGTGATGATGGACATGCTGGTGATCGGCTTAGTTCCGATGCAGTTGGGGTTAGAGTGACCACAGTTAAGGCACGATGTCGGGTTGCCTTGCATGAAACGACTACTCTGTGACTCTAGTGGAGTCAGCGTGGATCGCTGAGGGAGTTGATTGAAGTGAGTACCGAGACCGATAAATGCCGCCATTTTGAGCTTAGCTCAGTTAGGTGAGATTCGTGCCATTGTGACGGTAGAATCTTACGCTACATTGAGAGAGTTGGTACAAGGTACCCTTAATATGACTCTAGTGTGGATCGAGGTTGGTGTCGTGACTCGAGTAGTGGATTGTCAGGGTGGCATCAGTGATTGAATGCCAGTTGGAGATAATGGTTGGAGCTCTAATACCAAGGCGGTATTGTCAAGTGGTGACATTTTTGGGGAGGTATCCGTATAATAACAGAATTGTCAGGTGGTGTACATTAAATGTGAAGCCCAGGTGTGAGGCAGGTTTGATTCCCACGAGTTGGAGGTGGAAATGGGAACCTTTTAGAATGTCGTTTGAGTTAGCGTTGTCAGGTGGTATCAACTTAAAAGGTGTGGTTGATTTGTGGACTCCTACTTAGGGCGTGGATTTCCACAATTGGAGGTGGACTTGGGGTAGATGGAATTTCGAGGACGAAATTATTTAAGGGGGGAGGCTTGTAACAAGCCGTCCCGAATTTCAGGATCAGTTTAGTGAGTAATCGCGGATTAGCATGACTAATTGGGGATTAGTTGAGAAATTGCGGACGGACGGTGTGAAATGACGATTTTACCCTTGAGAATGGGAAAAATGTTGACTTTTAACCCGGACGGTCAAATTGGCTTTGATCGATGACCGTGATGTAGATCAGGACGTTACGAGTCCGTAGACAAGTGACAGGTCAAAATCGGATGTTCAACAGGAAAGTTACAGGTCTAGGAAGTTTTACGGAACTATTCACGTAAACTGAGGATTTCGACACGTGGCATGATTTAATTAGGGAAAAATCTGGAAGGACCCACTAGATGAGTGACAAATGCTACCTATCTGATTAGCCCAAATCCCCAAATTGGGGGATATTATCTTCATCCTCTTCGATCATCTTCTCTATTCTTCTTCCCAAACCCGTGGAAACCCAGAACCCATGCAACCCAATCCTTCACACACCCCCAAATCCTCATCTATTGTGCTTGGCCCGTGAAGGAAAAAGAGAGAATACGGTGAGACGATGATGATGGTGGCACTAGCGTAGACTGTCGTGCACGGTGGCCGAGGTTTAAAGGTAAACCCGTGAGTCCTGTTTAAGTTCAAAAATGAAAATTTTAGATTGAAAAAGTGTTGATCGTCTCTATTGATTGGACGAGGTTCCTGATGATCGTACAAACTCGTAGGGCTTGGAATCGAAGGTTGGAATAACTGGAGTTGGCTGGAATTGAAGTTGGAAAAATGGGGTTACTGTTTTAGTTTGCACAGGTACGATCTAGGTTCGATTTCTAGGTTTCGAGGTCATAGATCGATAGGGTAGGATTGGACGAAACTATAGGAAGAAACGAGATTGAATTTGAGCTGGAATTGAAGAAATGGGAGCTGGGTCGGATCCGCGGGTCTGCACGACCCAAATTGCAGACCCGGGCGGAGGTTGAAGACGATGGTGATGTCAGCGGGTGATGTTAGCATCTAACAACTATTAGACAGGGACTAGTAGCAGGGTGACACGTGTCACATGTCAATGACGTGGCCCAATCACGGGCTGCCACGTGTTACTAACATGTCAATGACGTGGACTAGTGGCAGGTTGACATGTGGCACTGTCAGAGATGTCAGATGATGACATGAGACCCAATTGTGGTATTTATGTTATACGTATTTGCACGTATTTCGAGGTTTATGGTTTTATACTGTGTTAATACGTGCTTGGGTTTTTTATGATGGTTTAATGGAATGGTTTTGGATTTAGAAATATGAAAATCGGCCATGAGACCCATTTGATTGGAAACTATTGGACTTGTAGTCCATTTGATTTATTGAGATATCGGGCTGGAGGCCTATTTGATTTACATGATTGGGTTAGAGGCCCAGTTGAGTACGATATCGGGCATGAGTCCCATTTGTGGTTTATAAATGTGATTTCGGGTTCGGAGATCCTAAAACGGATTTGGATTTGAGTATTTGGATTTCTGGATTTATGATGGTTTTATGAAAATTTTGAGCATAGCCCCTTTGAGATGTTTTGAAATTATTTTATAAAGATGTTTTCCATATACCATCCTTATGCGAGGATATGTGGATGGTCTCCTCCAGATGTCTGGAACACTGGGGAAGTCACGGCGCATTGCCTACGAGGGTTCATTGCACGGAGTAACCGGACCGTATAATGACTCAGGAGTAGGATTGCTTTGATTAGACATCTGGGACGTTAGACATCTGGGATGTCAGAGATTGACGCAGAAAGACCCCGGGCACCATGCGTTGCTTCGACCGTGAAATATGCAGTCTGGGACGTCAACCGTCTGGGACGCTAGGCATCTGGGATTCTGAGGATGGGTATTTGGTAAACATGATTTTTTGAATTTATGAAATGGTATTTCTCTTTATGGATTTGGGCAGTGGCCCATATGGATTTGGATTTACGGATTTCGATGTTTTACGATTTTGGGCTGAGTTCCCACACTTGGTTGATTTTATGGTTTTGGGCTAAGACACTAATGATTTGAGGAAAGAAATGACTTTGGTTTTATGAACGGTTTTATTATATTTAAATTAACTGGTTTTCGTATGCATGCATAGTTTTTAAGTGAACGGCATGAATACCTTTTATGAAATGAGTTTTATTAAATTATTTATTTTAGTCCACTCACAGCTTTTATGGGTTTTAATACCCTTTAGGTTGATCGCAGATGTGGGCTATAGCAGAGACCGAGACATCACACTCCTCCACTGATTCTGGAGTGCTCTGGAAGCTTCGTCTGGGCTGTTAACCTCAGTTATCCCTTGTCTGGCCTTCTCGTTACATGGGGGTTAGATGGGTGTCTAGTCTTCGTGTCACCCGTGGGTTAGACTGGAGCATGGCACATCCCAAGTAATCCCAGGGGGGATTTGACATGACCCACCCTCAATCCCCCGAGATTAAGGGTTAAGTCATGCTCCCGTCTAACTTACGAGTTACACGAAACTCAATATAATCCGAGTCTTTAAACTCCCGAGTCTTTAAACTCAATAGGCCTACGGGGGAAATATCAATATCCAAGTCTTTAAACTCGCGAGTCTTTAAACTCAATCTGGGTCTTTAAATCCAATCCGGGCCCGCCCTCGTCATGTATCATATCCGGGTCTTTAAACCCAATAACCAGATCCAGGAACCAATCCAAAATCGTTTGCAAAGCATTATCCATATCCATGTCCAAATCCGAATTCGAAATCACTATTTCGAATTCCCAACTGAATCCGAAATCAGCATCCCGAATCCAAATCCAGAACCATATCCATCCTCCATTTCCAAATCCGAATCCGGAACCATCATTCCGTAGGCCAGCATCCGGAATAACCATTCCGAACCCAAATCCGGAAATCTACTTTCCAGTTTCAAAACCGAATCCAGAATCGTCATTCTGAAATCCGTTTCAAAAACCCGAAATCACGTTCTTTAAAACCACTTTTTATGAACTGAGCTTCAAGCTCGAAATCACTTTTCAAAATCTATTTTAAATCATTGAAATCAAATCGTATGTCAAATCCCCAAATCAAATCATCTAAACCATAGTCAAATCACAACATCAATCAAAATCTCGTAAAACATGCAATTCCGTAAATATCTCGAAAACCGTGCAAAACCGTAAACCATCAAGATCATAAATCAAATCATAGAATCACATATAGAAATCATATAAAAACATATATACATGCATCATAAGTTATAAAGAAAAGTCCACTCATAGACAATTAACGTCGCCGCCTCGATACGCGCGCTCTTATGTCGTTCCTGGCTAAACTGCTATCATCAACTTTCCTGAACCTGTCCAAATCCCACAAGAAGGTTACTAACTACTTCATTAAGCTTCTACTAAGTCCCCGTAAGTTTTCTGAATTTTTAACTATTTTAAACGAGCCCTAAAACCTTCGAACATCCCGAAAACTCTCGAGGCGATGTTCGATTGACTCGAAACCGGTGCCAAAATGTTCGTTACATCAAATACTTTAAAAGTCGTGTTGGAACCTTCCTCAAAACGCGTGCCACCCACCCACACACGCCGTCTAAAGTGGCTGTGCGTGGGCCTCACGCGCCTGCACTGTTTATCTCTATCCTCAGGTGAATCAAGCTCGGTTCGATCTACTGTTCAACCGGTTCAACTGAACCGGCATCCACAGTTTCCTCCATTTTCAACCCGTTTTGAAATTCTTTTTAGCCCAGTAGCTTCGTCCCCCTCTACATAATCGATCTAGATACTAAAACCATGGACTTAAGACGTAATTTTTACCTTCCAAAAGCAAGGTGAGCTTCGAATTCCTCCTCCCTCTGTTCAAGTGAGCCCGGCCACCTTAGGTCATGATTCCAGTTCCTTTGCAGCTCTTTTAACCTCCAGAGACCAGTTCCAATAATGAAAACTCATCAATAAGCATTAAATCGTGACTGATCAATCCTGAGTCCAACTGAACCGTTAACTAAAACAGTGGACTTACCACTGTCGCCGTTCACCGCCGTGACCTCCACCGTGTCCTCACATTGTCCTGAGTTCACCTCCTACTTACTAAACACACGAGCACCACTGGTTCCACTCACCTCACTCCCAAACTCACAGAAACCCGCACGTTTCCCCTGTTTCTATTTCTCAGTATTCCTCACCTCACTCTCACCCGATCTCCTTCTTTGTGCACTCTCACACACAAATACAAACACACACACACACACACACACACTCCTTCTAATTATAGACACCAAAATCACTTGAACTCAGGCACCTCACACACACAATGGCTCATTCACTTTGTCTCTGTTTTTGTATGTAAATGGGGAAATGGCTTAATCGATCCAGCATGAAAGAAAACAAATGGAAGAAGTGGTTGGAACCTACCAGACCACGTCCACGTGTCCACATCTTTCCAATCTCTGGTGAAAATAAAAGGACAGATGGCATCATCTGATTAATCTCACATATCAAAAAGTGCCAAAGACGATTTTGCCCCTTTAATGTCTAAATTACCATTTTACCCCTCACTTATCTAGACCCTTAACTAATTCATCCGATGTCCAATGATGATGTACCGCCTGTCGTTGTACTCAAAGCATCGAGACCTTCCTAATGGTCCTCGAAGTTTGTGAAAATTCCATGTCGTATGAAAAGTCAACAAATTGCGCCTATTCAACAATCTTACCAACGTGCCCTCAAACTTCCGAACGTCATAACTTCCTCCTCGGATGTCGGAATCGAACGTGTCACATGTCTATGAACTCGTGACGTCCCAAAACTACGTCACGGTCACCGATTAAAGTCCATTTGACCGCCCAAATGAAAAGTCAACATTTTGGCCCGTTATAGGGGCAAAATTATCATTTTGCACCGTCCGTCCGAATCCGTCCAACTAATTACTGATTAACTTTACTAATCCGTCATTAACCACTAATCTAATCCCGATCTCCGGGATGGGTTGTTACAAGATTGGGATGGGTCGTGTTATACCCGAGCTATCTTTGGACGGATTACATGAGTGTTGTGCTCAGGAGTTGATTCCATAGAGTTGGGACATGCGAGCTAATACTCTGACCAGTACTACGTTGATTCTAGTTTGGGGAATCGAGACTGTTCAGTTTGGATATGGTTTTCACCTTAAGACAGATTGGTTTTCCAGGACACATTACTTATAATGATGTTCCTGATAGATTGGTGGACTACCCGTTACTCCTCTGTTGAGTATTCAAAGAACCAGTTGCATTTGGTAGTCCTGATTATTTGTTATCCGAGTGAGTTATGGCTTGGAGGCCGGGAGGATACGATATGATGGTTGTTAGGGACACAGGAGACGTGTTGTGATGTCCCCAGTTAGCTCAGTGAGCTTGGAGTGAGTTTTAGGCTGTGCCGAGTTTCCCAATGTGTTATCGGAGGATTTACTTGGTTGCCACCTAGGGAAGTTTTCCCGGGTACGTAATGTAACGCCCTGTCCCGAGTATCGAGATTAAATATTAATTAATTATGGTTTAGAATGACTAATCGAGGATTAGTTGAGAGAAATCGGGTGGAATATGCAAAATGACCATTTTGCCCCTAGGCGTGGGCAAAATGTTGACTTTTGACCTGGGAGGTCTGATGGCCGAGGGTCGAAGACCGTTACGTAGATCGGGTCGATACGAATCCATAGACAGGCGGCACGTCAAAATCGGACGTCGAACAAAAAAGTTATGGTTACGGGAGTGAAATCGAGGATTTGCTTCTCGGGATCCGATTAAAATATTAATTAATTCTGATTGGGTAGATATGGTAAATTCAGGAAATACGGAGAAATTGTGACCATGGGGTTGTGAGTGACGACTGAGCGCGACATTATGGAACGTGTAATGTTAACATGGTCAATTCAGGAAATGCGGAGAAATTGTGAGATTTGGTAACTCTCGATGTGGGAGAGATGTCGGATTGATTGACGACTAGCCAAGTGGTGACAGTTTGGCTGAATGTGTCTGCGTGGATTGATGAGTAGGATTTGGTGACTCCTAGTAGGAGTAGATGTCAGAGTGGTTGGTGATTAAGATGAACCGTCAAGCTGAGTGTGTCAGCTAAATTGGTCGCCGTGATGGTAGATTTGTCTTAACTCGGATTGTGTAGTCAATTTCGCTCGACGTGGTCTAGTGTATATGATGTGACATGAGTATTGATGAAACTTCTGGGTGCAGACGAGTATTGTGTTGGTTAGTGGGTGTACAACTGTACACTTGGTGTGAGATCGAATTGTTTTCCACGAGGTGGATGTGCAATCAGAATAGTTGGAATTTTGAGTACGAAATTTGTTAAGGGGGGAAGGTTGTAACGACCCGTCCCGAGTACCAGGATTAAATATTAATTAATTATGGTTTAGAATGACTAATCGAGGATTAGTTGAGAGAAATCGGGCGGAATGTGCAAAATGACCGTTTTGCCCCTAGGAGTGGGCAAAATGTTGACTTTTGACTCGGGAGGTCCAATGGTCGAGGGTCGAAGACCGTTACGTAGATCGGGTCAATACGAATCCATAGACAGGTGGCACGTCGAAATCGGACATCGACGAAGAAGTTATGGTCACGGGAGCGAAATCGGGGATTTACGTCTCGGGATCCGAATTAAATATTTTTGGTGGGACCCTTGGATGAGTGACACTTGCCACTCATCCTATTGGTCAATATCCCTAAAATGTGGATCTAAGCATTAAAATATTATTACTTTACCACCACTCACCTCTTATCTCCACCACTCATTACCTGCATCTCTATCTCTCCCTCCCATCCTCACCGTTCAAATCATCATCAACCATCATCTTCTATTTTTCATACTCCTTTCTCCAAAACCCGATCACCATTTACTCTTCACCTTCAAAAACACATGGCACACCGCATCACCACCATATTTGCATCCATGTACTTGTGTGAAGGACTAGTGAGAGAATGAGAGTTACAAGGACAACACGACGGTGAGACTGAACATGGTGGGGACACGGTGGAGGTGACTAAAACCTGAAAGCCCGATAACCCATTTTTGCCCATTTTCGAAACTCCCCTTTTTGACATGTATGGACCAATTTAATGTTTGAGGTTTGGTTCTAGGGTCAAAAACAAGTACAATGGATGCGGTTTTGAGGAAGGAGATGGCGGGAATCGACGACATAAGGCATTTACAAGTGGGGGTCACTGTTCACTTTTGAACAGGTACGATCTCAATGTTGTTTCACGAGTTTGAGGTTAGAGAATAGTATCGGAGGTTTAGACGCAGGCTTAGGGATCAATAGGATCGAAAATGGTTGACGAACGGCTGAGAACTAGCCGAGTCAGTCCGTCGGTTCGGTTGAACCGGACCAAACCGTTGAACCGGTTCATACCGGGTTTACCCAAGGTTGACGATGAACAGTGTTTGGCGCGTGGCTTTCACGTGCAGTAGCTTACGACTGCACGTGAGGGCGCGTGTGACTCTTTTGGGTCATGATGTCAACATGTGAAATAATTTATTTGATGTAACGAACATTTTGGGACTGGTTTCGTGTCGATCGGACACCGTTTCGATATGTTTCGGGGTGTCCGAAAGTTTAGGATTGAGTTTAAAAATAGTTAAAAATTCAAGAAAATTACGGGGCTTTAATAGGAGGTTAATGAAGAGGTTAGTAACCCTCTAGTAAGATTTGGACAGGTTTGCAAGTCCCGGTGATAGTGATGGGGTCTAGGAGGGCTTATGGCACGCGTATCAAAGCGTCAGCATAGGACGATCTGTGAGTGGACTTCGTTTTCTAAATTGTGATGCATGCATAACTGTTTTATATGTTTTACATACGTGATTTCTATGATGATGAATGTGGCACTGGTGGAATATACGATTGCACGTATTTCGAGGTAATGGCATATTTATACGTATTTCGAGTTTTACGAGTTTATGCTATGGCTATGTGATTGTGAGTTTAATAATGGTTCTATGGAATGGTTTTCGTTTTGGAAAGATGAACTCGGGCATGAGACCCATTTGAATTATATGATCGGGCTAGGGGCCCAGTTGGTTTACGAAATCGCGCTAAGACCCTTTTGAGTTATGTGATCGGGTCGGGGTCCCAATGGTTTACAAAATCGGGCATGAGGCCCAGTTGAGTTTAATAAATGTGATTTCGGGTCTGGGACCCTATGTTTCATAAACGTGATTTCGGGTCGGAGACCCTAAATGGATTAGTGATGTTTTATGGAGATTTTGGGCAAGGCCTATTGAGATGTTTTGAAATGACTTTGTAAAACTGTTTTCCATATACCATCTTGATACGAGGATATGTGATTGTCTCCTCCAGGTGTCTGAGACACTGGGGAAGTCACGGTGCATTGCCTGCGAGGGGTTATTATACGGAGCTACTGGACCGTATGGTGACTCAGGAGCAAGAATACTATGATTAGACGTCTGAGACGTTAGAAATCTGGGATGTTAGATATATTGACCCGGAGAGACCCTGGGTAGCACGCGTTGCTTATTACCGTGAGATATGACGTCTGGGACGTCGAGCGTCTGGGACGCTAGGCATCTAGGATGCCAGGGATGGTTATATGGAAAATATGGATTGTTGGAATCGTGAGATGATATTTCTATCTTTGTGGATTTGTGGTTATGGATTTGGGCAGTGGCCCACTTGATTTTGGTATTCTACAATTTTGGGCTGAGTTCCCACACTTGGTTTTAAGTTACGGTTTTTGGGCTAAGGCACTAATGGCTTATTTGAGTAAATGTTTTCATTATTGGATTTCGATGCATGCATAATTTTAGTGAAAGGCATAATTTAATTTATGAAATGCATTTTTTATGAATTTATTGATTTTCGTCCACTCACAGTTCTGAATGGTTTTATTGCCCTTCAGGTTGATCGCGGATGTGGGATGTAGCAGAGATCGGGACATCGTACTCCTCCACCGTTCCTGGCGCGCTCTGGTAGCCCTGTATAGGCTGAGGTACGTATTATCCCTTGTCTGACATTTTGTTTTAGACGGGAGCATGACGCATCCCACGTTAATCCCGAGGGGATTAGGATGGGTCGTGTCACGTAAACTATTTTGCAACCACCTTGTCAGAAGGTACCAACAGAGTTGCGATCATTGAGAGTTCGGTTACAGGACTTAGTGGATTTTGGGTTCAGTTGGCTTGGAATGTCACTTTGGGGAGCCCCAGTGTTATTTGTCGAAATTTGATGTAACTTCAAGAGTTAGATTTGACGAGGCAGTTGGATAATGAGCTGGTATGGAATGAGTATTCCTTACCATGTGTCAGCCTAGTGAACTTTCTTCATCACTTCTAGGTTTCATGGAGATGTCACCCAGGTAGAAGTCAAATTGTCTATGGACCAAAAATTCTCTTAAGTTGAGGAGCGGAAGGTGCTTGGTGTCACCTAACGTGATGAGTGAGTATTAGATTTGGTGGACCCGTGTTCGTGTTATAGGTCATGTTACGTTAGCTGAGATAGCTAGTATAGATTGGGTTGTTGTGAATCGAGAAGGTTTTGGATCGAGTTGGTTATGAATCGAGATGGTTGTGGATCGAGTTAATTATGGGTCGAGAGAGTTTGGGATTGGCGTCAGCCAATTATGGCGCTTGAGATTGGATTCACTCAAACTGGATGAGTGTCATTGATTGCCGAGTGGAGGTTTATCCCCGTACTTATAGCTATGGACGTGATTGACTCGGGAGAGAATCAAGTTGATTTGGTTTGAGACCATAGTGCTGGATTAGAAGTTACAGCACATTGTAGGATCTGACCCTTCACATCGTCGGGAAGGGGGTCGAGGTAGGTAACTTACATGATTTTTCATTTAGGATTGGTACGTCTTGGTAGACGTAAGTTGGTTGACCTTTGGAGTTAACCAAGAAATGGGATTTGTTAGTGAATTGGATGGTTTGTCTTGGGAGTTCTCGAAGAGTACGTGTTGGACATGTCTCAAGTGTGGTCAGGTGACTACGAGAACTCTGAGATTATTTGAGTTAGTATGCGATTTGGCCAGGTCTGGGATTGGACAAACATGATCTAGTGTTGGGCCACGATTGGCATGTCATCTAAATAATGATCAGATTGGATCCGTGATTGACGTGGTCCAATAGATGGATTAGATCCGAGATTGTTATGGACTTGATTGTGGATATTAGTACGTGTCCGGATGTTCCGTGATTGCAGTCCTTGAGCAGGTCTATGAGTAGTGCCGATATGATTGATGTGATGTGGATGCACCTGTGAGTAATGCATGTTCGGTGGTGTAATCGTTGAGTGCTGATCATTCTGATTGATGTGGTACGATCATCAGATTGAATTCGAGATGGACACAATGGTAATCGGATTGGATCCAATGTTGATAGTTCGTTAAGAATGAGGACTGGGCATCGAATACTATGCGCTAGTGAAGAATGGCTTTAAAAGGTTCAGTTGTTCTGTGAGCATGGAGCTCAAAGCCATGGTTATGGGTCAGAGGAACCCCAACATTTGTGTTTGTGAATATCTCTGCTAGAGTAAGTATTTGATGGGGTCGAGATACACTTAGAATGAGTGAGATGTCAGTTTGAGACTCGAGAGAAGTTAGGATCACAACATTAGTCGCTGAGTGATACCAGGTACCCTAATAGGACTTTAGAGCAAGTCGAGTTTTTCAATGGGGACTCGAGCGGAGGTAGTTGAGCAGTGAGTTATCGGCTGATCATGACGATGCGTCGTGGGTGTGATTAACAGTTAGAGACCGTCTAATGAGACAGAGAACTTGACATTGCTCTGTAGGAGCAGGATTGTCAGATTGGATTCTGAGTACACCCAAGTATGTGGCAGGTGATATTGAAAGTGTTGATGTCTCATTCGAGACTGGAGATTTGAGCTTGGGGATTTCTAGAGACGATTTGGTCACACGCTTGTTGGATACGGTCACGGAGGATGTACCGAGTTGCAGCATTGGTCTTTGGATTGTAGTTAACGTCGAATGATAATTGATTCAGTATGCCTACTGTGGATGGATGTTGGACGAGTACGTACACACGTGGGAGCCTCGAGTTGGAGGCAGGATTAAATTCACTCAGTGTTGATGTGGATTTGAGTTGATGTGAATTTCTAGGAAAAAATTCTTTAAGGGGGTGGATTTTAATGACCCGTCCTGAATTTCGTAATTAATGAATTTTAATTAAGGATTAATCTGGAATTAATCAAGGACTATCGAACAATCGAGGTAAAATGACGATTTTGCCCCTAGACTGATGAAAATGTTAACTTTTGACCTAGGAAGTCATTGGTAAATAGACTAAGGTCCATTATGTAGATCCAGACGATATGAGTCCGTAGACAGGCGGCACGTCGAGATCAGACATCGTAAGAAAAAGTTACGAGTCAAGAACGGTTGTACGAACTATTTTAGTTACACGTGTTTTGAGGCTGTTGACTTTGGTCTTTGAAATTGGGGCCCAAAATATCTTCCACAGACCAATGGATGAGTGACAAGTGTCACCCATGTTTTGTTTCACACTTTAAATACATGCATCAACCTATTTCCTTCTTTCATTTTGCATCCAAACCGAAACCCTTCCCCATTTTCTCCTCCCACCGTCTTTTGATCTGCTTGAGAGAGACTCAAAGTGAGGGAGAGGCTGAGAGACTGAGTAGGATGGTAGAGACGGTAAAGCCACAACGGTGGCCTGAGGAACCAGGTTAAAATCGTGAACCCGTTTGGTTGAATTTCGGGTTTTTACTTTGGGGCTTTGGGAGGGTGTTCTGATGCCTTGGGTGTTTTGTTGAGATCATACGAGCCTGTAGGAAAAAACAGGAGAGGCTGAGGACGTCCTGAATGGCTCTGGTGGTGGTTCGAACATTGGCCATGAAGGTTCGAGGGTGGCCAGCCATTTTCATGTGACTTTTCCCACTTTTGAACCCATAGATCAATTTTTGGGTTAAAAACGAGTCAAAGGGAAGAAGAATCGTGAGTTTTGGTGGTCGAGTGGCTGAGTTACGACTGGGTCAAGGTCGCGGGTCAAATGACCCGTTACACTCAAACGGGTCGACCCGTCTCACTCAAACGGGTCGACCCGTCTGAGGTTGACGACGATGACATGTCAAGCCACATCATCATATCAGGCCACGTAGCTAGTTGTCGGAGGTGTCAGTGACACGTGGCAGTGATGATGTCAACAAGTGACATCATCATGTGATATGGCAGCATCATAGGGTGACATGTGGCACCCATGTCGTTGTGCCATGTTGCATGTTATCAGAGCTGTCAAATGTCGGCCTGACATCAGCATATGACGTCAGCGTTGACCAGGGGCGTGTGAGGTTTGATAGGCGCGTGTGGGCATGTGGGCATGAATTTCAAGGTCAAATCGAACTTGTTCAAAAAGTTTCGACATTTTGAATCCAATGGTGGTGGTTTCAGGTCGATCAGAGATCATTTTATATGTCATTTGGAGGTTTTTAGCCTTAGGAAGCATGTTCGCGACACGTTGTCGGTTCCTGGATAGTTAGGGGTTTCTGTTATGGACTTATATAGATGGTTGGTAACCCTTGAGTACGATTTGGACGGGCCTGGACATTCCGGAGACTTTGGATTAGCCTTGGATTGTCTTACGACGCAGATTGTGAACACGCAGCGTGGATAGTCAGTGAGTGGACATTTGCTTTATAAAATGATGCATGCATAAATGTTTAATATGTTTTACAAATATGGTTTGAGATGCACTAATTGTATATGATTTGAATATGATTTTTGTTGAAGCTGAGCAATTTCGTGGAAAATGTTATATTGCACGTACTTCGAGATTTGTATTTTATGTGATACTTTGGGTGTAGGCCGAGTTTTTTACGTGCTTATGATTTCAATGATTTGAATGAGGATTCAATTATTGGTTTTAAATTTTTTCACAAAGAAGCATGAAAATGGCATTTCGAGCTTGTGTCCCAGTTGGTTTATGGTTTGACTTAGAGTATAGACAAAATTGAAATTGAACAATGTTTTGAATAGTGAAATGGTTTTCAGATTTGGAAATGATATATTGGGCTTGTGACCCAGTTCTGATTTATGATATGAGATTTCGGGCATGTAACCCTGTTGTGGATTTACAAAATTATATTTCGGGCTTGTGACCCCGTTGGAAATGATTTTGACTCAAATTGTGAGTCTTTGTGAACTATTTTCCTCACAACCATCCTCTATAATGTAATTGTTACATTCGGACGTCGTAGATCCCGGAGTGGTATCCTCTAGACGTCGTAGATCCTGGTAAGGTCGCGATTACACTGCCTGGAGGTGAGTAGCTCCGAGGAGAGGCTCAGGCTCAGGATTGTCAAATATGGACATTACCCAGACGTCGTAGATCCTAGGAATGCCATCACTAAGACGTCAGAGATCCTCAGTGTATACTCGAATGTAGAAACCTCGAGTCGCATGTGTTGCATTGATACCGTGACTATTGTATGGATATTGGATATTGAGGATGAGTTGCTCACGTTTTCATACGACTCCGAGTGTGAGTCCATGTGTACTTAAAAGCTATGTTTCGGGAAAATGCCCTATTAAGATGATTTATGAGATTTGATTTGGGCTGAGACCCTATGTGATTTGGATTTGGGAGGAGACCCTACGTGATTTGGTTTTGGGCTGAGACCCTACGTGTGATACTTGATTTGATTTGATGAATGTTTTCACTGTTTATTGATTTGAAAAGCAATATGATTTGGTTTTAAGAAAGTATTTGAGTTACGATTCGATTTCTGATGCATGCATGCTTTTAATTGAAGGGTATAAATGTTATTTTGGAAATTTTTTTCCAACTGTTTATTTTTGTCCACTCACAGTTTTAATGTTTATACCTTTCAGGTTGATCGAGGAGGCGGGATGTAATAAAGACCGAGACATCACACAACGATGCGTACTCTAGAACCCACTGCGTACTCTGGAAACCCCGAGTGGGTTATGTTCTTATCCCTGACATGACACGTGGTGTCAGATGGGAACAGAACATCCCACGATAATCCAAGGGGATTAGGGATGGGTCCTATTAAGAGATCACTTCCCGATCTCTGGTTGGTGCATGGTAGCGCGTGAGGGCCATATTTCAACCTCCGACCTACTCATAGGGTCGTCTCCTGGCCTACATCAATGCTTGGACTTAGTTTTGGGACATTTTAGATTGTCTAAACATGTTTTTAATCTATTTAGAGTTGTTTTAGTATTGTTTTGACCAACCCAAAATGGGTTTTCCTTAGTTTCCTTTTCGAAGTAATTAGTAAACCTTGTGGTTGACTTTTTTTAGGGTTGTGACAACTTGGAGCTTAAGTTGGCTCGATATGTCGAGTGATTTTGACTCCTCGACTAGTTAGTGAGTGGACCTCCTTCTTAAACCCTATTTTATTATTGTATTTTATGTGCAAGCACTTGTGACCCTTCCTTGAAAATCTATAATTTTTGATATATCGGGTTGTGGTTGATGAGTTCAATAAGTCATATCGTTATTAGTTATATTTCATTTCTGAGCATCATATGATTGTTTTAAGTTAGTGAACTTTACTATGAAAGTAGTTGAATTCTTCTTTGGTAATGTTAGATATTTTAGTGCGACTAGAATTACTAATCAAGACAATACCTAGTGACACGTCTGCTCCCGAGCAAGATTTGTTGGATGTTAATCTATGGTTACTATTATGAGATTGGTTATGCACTTGCTAGCTTCACGAGAGGTGCGTGCATATGATTGTGTTCTTAATCAACTTTCCTTATTATTTAATTATGATTGTGATTAGGGTCTAGACGACCTTGAAGTGGTATTTACAAATGTTGATTTACTTTAGTGCGTAATATGATATATTCCTAAGTATGATTGGCTGACTATGTTTGTTAAATGCCACTATAAGAGTGGGGTTGTACACATGTTATACACGAGGTGTATAACACCCACTTAGGAGTCACTGGTATCTTTAGTACCTATTTGTTGGCCACATACCAGCCTCCATGTAATTGAACACCCCCTCCACTAACTTGATCATTCAAAAGGAGAAACAGAGAGAAGAAAAAAGAGAGAAGAAGAAAAAAGAAAGAAAATAGAGAAAGGAAAACATGGAAGGAGAGGAGAAAGCAAACCCAACCCGAAAATAACCAACTCGGGTATCCTGCTTTTGATTTTCAAAAATTGAACATGAAAACATGAAACTAGGGCCAGAAACATCTTCCTTGGACCCAGGCGATCACAATGAGCCTAAGTTTCCTAGTTTTGAACACGAAAAATTGCTAGAAGAGACGGATCGAACCATGGTCGAAACTTGAAGGTGAGTGTTCTTGATTTCTCGGTCAATTTACTTAGTTTAGATTTCATAAACATGTTTCTGGGTTTGAGGAGATGAAATTTGATGTTTAAAACGTAAGATTTGGACGTGAAGCGAAGGAGTTACAACCGGGTCAACTCGCCGGGTCGGGTTGGAATTACAAGAAAACGGGCCAAACCCGGGAGAGGCTAAAGACAACCCATGCAGGTACATGAAGCCATGTACAAAGAGGATAGGTGGCACAAGGGGCACTTGCCACGCCATCTCAGTTTCCGATCAACACGATTTTGATGTTTTTAATGTTACAAATATTTTGGCACAAGTTTCGAATCAATCAGATATCGTCTTAGAGTAATTTTATGTGTCCAAATTGTTTATGTTATGTTTTAAATACGTAAGGTTACTTGGGATGTTAGTGACCCTGGGTGATGGTTTTTGATAGGAAAGATGACTCCTGCGATTTCTAAGGTGCATACAGCTCGGAATCGAGCCGCTTAGATAGTTTGTGAATGGACATTTGTTTTACAAACTGTGATGCACTCATAGTTAAATTTTTTAAGTTCTTTATTACATGATTCGAGTTGTGTTGATTTGAATAATGATTTGAAATGATTATCTAATGATTTTCCGGATTTATTGATTGATTTTTGGACAGGATTTTATGGTTATTTTTGTGGAAACAATTTTTTTGGGTTCACACCCGATTTCATAAATGTTTTGACTTGGTTTTGAGTCAAAAATTTGTGAAAAAGTAAGTTTTCTTGATTTTAATATTATTTTCCACAGTTAACCATCCTCGTGTATTATTCTATATGGACATCATTTTTGGATCCTAGAAAGGTCACGATTTTAACATTGCCTGACGTCAGTTCAGAGACTTAAGTTTCCAAGGATGTCGTGGTTTAGTATCACTTAGATGTCGACATTGCTAGGATACCACCTAGAGGTTGTCCGGATCTCGGGAATGCTAGACAGTCCGGATGTAAGCATGTTCCCAGGTTACCACCTAGATGTTGGCTTTGTTCTCGGACAATCCCGATGTGAGCATATTCATGAGTTCCACCCAGAGTTTGACTATATTTCGGATTGTGACTTAGATGATTCGTGAGTGTAGTTCTCAAGTTTGCCTACGTAGTGCTGTTTGATCCTCGTGACTATTATTTGAGTATTCGAGGTTTGGTTGTGTTTGATTATGATTTTGTGTCCAAATGTTTTTGCATGATTTGATAAACATGGATTTTGCGAAATATGAGCCATGGATTTTTAATACATTTTTTTATTTGTAGGTCCCACGATTTACAATGTAATTTGATTTGAAATTAGGTTATTTACGTTTTATTATATGCATGCTTGTTTTACATTAGTGGGTAAAGTGTATTTTCTCGAAATGTATTTCTAAATGTTTATTTTGTCCATTTTATCACACTTTTATTCGTTTTGATGACCCTGCAGACCGTTGTATGAAGATCGGGGCTGATCGAGAAATGAAGGCATGAACGGGTGATCAATACGAACCTCACTTGTCTGATAGGTGTTAAGGGTAATTTCAGAACTTCAGTTGATTGGTTAGACAAGAGTAGCACCAGGAACATTTATTAAATTATTTTCTAGAAGGGTACTTTCAATTTGGTATCATAGCATTGTAGTACTGATTTTTGCTTGTCAATGTCATGCCTCAAAGACGTGAGCCCCATGCATTGCCTAGTGATGAGGTAGAGATACAAGGCATACATAGGATCCCATGATTGATGACACGACCCATCCCAATCCCCCCGGGATTAACGCGGGATGTGCCATGCTCCCTTCTATTCCACGTGTGACACGAAGGACCAGACAAGAGATAACCCAAACCTTAGCCCACTCAGGGCTTCTAGAGTGCGCCAGGATCAATGGCGGCATGTGATGTCTCAGTTTCTGCTACAGCCTGCATCCGCGATCAACCTGAAGGGCATTAAAAACCATAAAATCCGTGAGTGGACGAAAATAAATAATTTAATAAAAACACATTTCATAAAGAAGACATTTATGCCCTTCATTAAAAACCATGCATGCATACGAAAACCAGTTAATTCAAATGTAATAAAACCGTTTATAAAACCAAAGTAATTTCCTTCCTCAAATCATTAGGACCTTAGCCCAAAACCATAAAACTAATCATATGGGAACTCAGCCCAAAACCGTAATCCAAATCATGTGGGCCACTACCCAAATCCATAAACACAGAAATCCGCAAATTAGTAAATCCAATAAAACACAGTTATACCAATCCTTGGCATCTCAGACGCCTGACGTCCCATACGTCATGTCACGGTCTAAGGCTACGTGTGCCGCTCATGGTCTCTCCAAGCCTATCTATGACATCCCAGGCGTCTAATAATAGCAATCCTGCTCCTGAGTCACTATACAATCTGGTTGCTCCGTGCAATAACCCCTCGCAGGCAATGCTCCGTGACTACCTAGTGTCCCAGACAGCTGGAGGAGACCAGCCACATATCCACATATGAGGATGGTATATGTAAAAAAATTTATAAAATCAATTCAAAACCGTTTAGAAAGTGACCCTTTCCCGGAATATCGTTAAATCTATTTCCTTTCTATCAACCATAAATGGGACTCATATCCGATATCATAATCAACTGGGTCTCTAGCCCGAGAGTTCATACTAAATGGGTCTCAGCTCGATACTTCATTAAATCAAATGGACTCCAAGTTCGATAGTTTTCAAATCCAAAATCCGTTCATCAAACCATCATTGAAATATCATCACATATAAACACTGTAGAAAACCATAACCTCAAAATACGTGCAAATACGTAAATCATAAATACCACAATCATCATCATAGAAATCACATATATAAAACATATAAAATATTTATGCATGCATCGTATTTAGAAAACAAAAGTCCATTCACAAACCGTCTTAGCTGCGTCTCGATACGCGTGTTATAAGCCTCTCTAGGGTAAATTCACCATCTTCGAAATTTTTGGACCTGTCTAAATCATACCAAAGGTCACTAACAGACTCTATAATGTCATACCTAAAACCCATGAATAGTCCCATCTCGGGAACGCGTCCCGAACATGCTTCCCGAGGCTAAAAACCTAGATTTAACCAACCTAACGATCTCTGATCGACCAGAAATCACCACCATTGGATCCAGATCGTCAAAACCTTTCAAATGACACTTGTCCCACCTCAAAAGTCGTGCCCACTCGCCCCCATGCACGTGGTCAACACAAAAGTCAACGCTAACGTCATGTCTGAAAACTCTGACAGCTGTTAGATCTGATAGTGCCACGTGTCACCTGCGTACTAGTCCACGTCACTAAAATTTCAGTGACACGTGGCAGCTCGTGATTAGGTCACATCACTGACATGTGAGTGCTGATTATGCACTAACATGTGACACGTGTCATCCTCCCATTATCCTACCTCTGAAACCTGTTAGTCTGACATGTCAGACCTAACATGATGTCGTCATCAGATGACGTCGTCGCTGATGTCACTTCATCTTCAACCTTGAGTGAGTCAACCCGAATACCTGCAACCGGGTCGCGTAGACCCGGGACCCTGACCAGGCCCTAAAATGTCCATTTCTAACCCGATTTCATTCTAGTTTGTTCCTATAAGATCATCCTCAACCTAGGAATTGATATATCTACTTAAAACCATGAAAATCGACCTGAATCATACTATTCAAGCATAAACAGTAACCGACCACTTGCAACTCCATTCTTCCATCGACTCCCGCCATCGTTGCCCTCGATTTTGACCTCTCTGAGCTTGTCTCACTCTCTAGAACATCATCCCAGCAACCAAATCGAACAACTAACTCTAAAATCCAATTTCAAATTTTGAACATAAACTTCACCGTAACGGGTTTCCAGCCACCGTGCACCGCCATCCATCTTGTTAGTACTGTCACGATCGTATCCCCTCACTCTCTCACTTTCATTCACAAACCAGGTTCATATGATGAGGATGGAAGGGTGTTTGGTGTGGGATTGGGTAATACGAGGTATGGGTTTCGGGTTAATGGAACAAAGGGATAAGGATGAATGATGAAGATAATATCCCCACAATTTGGGGATTTGGGCCAATCAGATGGGTGACACTTGTCACTCATCTGGTGGTTCCCACCAGATACTTATCCAATCAAAATAGTCGACGTGTCTAATTTCTCAGGTTTGCATGAATATTACCAATTTTCGGTTCTAAACCCGTAACTTTCCCGTTGAACGTTCGATTTCGTCGTCTTGCCTATCTACGGACTCGTAACGTTCCGATCTACGTAACGGTCCTCGGTCCTTGTGCATGTGACCATCTGGGTCAAAAATTAACTTTTTGTCCATTTTTAAGGGCAAAATGGTCATTTTACACCGTCCGTCTTAATTCCCTTGTCTAATCAGGGATTAGTCACGAGAATTAATTATTAATTAATCCTGAAATTCAGGATGGGTAGTTACAATTGACCTAAGGATGAGACGTAGCCTGAATTATTTGGGTCAGACATTAGATAGTGCGCTTCAGTATAAAAGGACTTGTGTGTGGATCCAGATAGTAAGTGAGCGTAGTGGCTAGGGTTACAACATTTACGGGCGTGTTGGACCTGGATGAGACAGATGAGTGAGGTCCTTGGTTGGAGTGAGTATTGGAGGTTTTAAGATGATGAGAGATTCTTTATAGGATCTGATAAACCTGTGATGTTTCTGCTTAGTAACTAGGCATGCCGGTAATGGCATGGATTGTGAATGATGGATTAAGACTCAAAATGAGTCAGGATATTAGATTATGGCTCGGTAGGAATCAGAACATGGGACTAGGGCTTAGGAAGAACCGAAAAAATCGAAATATTACTTATCAGTTTGAATATCTCGAATGAGGGTTCAAATAGGAGTTCGAGATATTATTGTGGACCTCGTAATTACAATAATTGATTGATTGGTTTGAATTTTGATGACAAAATTCTTTAAGGAAGGGTAGATTGTAATGACCCAAAAATTCAGAAAATGTAATTCTGGGAATTTTAAAAAGGAATTGACCTTTTAACTTTGTAGGTCAAAAGTTGACCTTTTGCTCAGAATATTTTTTGGATTTTCCATGAGAACCATTATGTAGGCCTTAGAATTTGGAATTCGTAAACAGATGGCATGTCGAAATGGGAGTTCAAATGGGTTAGGTATAAATCTAAAACACTTAGGGGTATTTTGGTAATTTTGAGATCAGGGGTATGTTCATTTTTTGTGCTAAAGAGGTGAGACATCATCTGTGAAGATTAAGCCTAACTATGTAGTGACACCCATCACCATTTGAGAGGGGATTGGTGGCACACCACCTCTATTATTTTCTTAACCGTGCATGGTGTTCATGTGTGGTGTGCAACCAAAAACCAAAAATCCCCAATGGTTTTATCATTCAAAAGGAGAAACAGAGATAAGAGAGAAGAACAAAAAAGAAGGAAAAAGAGGGAGAGAAAGGGAAACATGGAAGGAGAGGAGAAGAGAAAGCAAACCCAACCCGAAAACCTTAATACAACCAACTTGGATACCCTACTTGATTTTAAAAAATTGGACATGGAAACACGAAACCAAGGTCACAAACATCTTCCTTGGACCTAAACGCCCACGATGAGCCTATGCTTCACGGTTTTGAACACGGGTACTATCAGAACAGAAGGATCAAACCATGGATGAAACCTGAAGGTGAGTGTTCTTGATTTATCGGTCGAGTTACTTTTTAAGGTCATAGACATGAAACAAAAGCCTTACGATCTGGTCAACTCACCAAGCCTATGAGGCCCACGCGTACCACGTCATCTTGGTCTTCACTCAACACATGTTTCATGTTGTCAATGTTACAGATATTTTGGCACAGATTTTGAGTTGATTGGACATCATCTTAGAGTAGTTTTGTGTGTTCAAAGTGTTTATGTTATGTTTTAAATACGTACTTTGTGCCGAAAAATTAGCAGGGGGTATAAATGTAAGGTTACTTGGGATGTTAGTGACCCTTGGTGGTGGTTTTTCATAAGATCGATGGCTCACGGGATTTCTGAGGATGTACACCTCAAAATCAAGTCGCTTGGACGGTTTGACATTTGTTTTATAAACTATGGTGCATGCATAATTAAATGTTGTGAATGCTTTGTTGCATGATTTGAATAATGGTTTGAAATGATTATCTGATGATTTTTTGAATTTATTGATTGATTTTTCGGCACGAACTTTATGGTTGTTGATAACGCTCAAACTATGCATTTAATTAAACAAGTAATTTAAGTATTATGCAATTTAAACCCTTTTTGTGTAGATGTAGTATTGGTAAATAGGGATCGTTCTTTAACCGAGGAAATTAGGGAACATTAATAATGTGTTAGTGAGAAAGAATAATTAACAAAATAATAAATAATGAATGAATAAATGAATCAAAGAATGAAAGAATTAATGAAATAAATGAATTAATGAATTAAAGAATTAAAGAAAGGATAAAGAATAAAAAAAAATAAAAGAATGACATAGTGGGTTTTGAAAGATTGTAATCATAAAATAAAGAAAACAAGTAAAAACAATTAAGAATTTAATTCTACTTCTACTTTAACCTTTGTACAAGTGGACTTTCTTCAAACACAAATTTTACCAACATTCTAGCATTTGCATATATTTGAACCAATCACGAAATCCTACCTTCGTCACCTTAATTACACGCATACATTTTTCAATATTATAAATGTAATGAACAATGGTTATAAATACTTATAATATAATTCACTTTATGTTTATGATTTGAAATGTGTGTTGAACATTAAATCTCTCAAATCCTCTACTAAGTGCACCGAACAACGGTCATAAATACTTAGCATTGAATTAAAGTTTAAGCACTAAAATGTATGAAGTAAATGAAATTCAAAAAGTAAAACATATGGAGATTGTATTCATATTCACAAATGTTAGAAAGAAAATATCAACAAAAATATTGCATTATAAGTAAAGCCGAAACAATCACAAGAATTTAAGTAAAGGGAACAAAGTTACGCTTTCGAAATCCAAGAACAGCTTGTGATTTCGAAAGTGGATGGAAACAGTGGAATGTTATTCACAAGATTTTCTGATAGCAGATGAAACCTTATGAAGATAGAGGAATAAACACGAGAATGCGAACTTAGACTCTATACCTGCATCGGAAATACTTAGCCTAGGTATGTCTTAAGGAAACATAAAATTGTGTCTAAGAGCGCTCAAAGAAAAAAGTCACAAGAACAAAGTCAAGAAGAAATGAAATTAAGAAAAAAAAAAGTAAGAATATAAATTAAAAACAAAATTAAAAGAAAACTAAAAATAAAATTAAAAGAAGTTACAAATGGTCCCAAAATAAATCTACAAAATAAAAAGAAATGGACTAAAAGAAGGAAAAAAAAATGAACTAACAAAAGGGAAAAAGGAGACTAAAATGGGGACTAACTAGGGACCCCAAACAAATGAAATGACCTCCCTATTTATAGAGTGAGTGTCAAAAAACTAAAAACTAAATGCAAAAATTAAATAAAAAATAAAATAATACATGAAGAAATGATGAAAAATCATGACTTTTAGAATTGATTAGAGCTGGAAAATGGCAGAAAAAGTGCAAAAGGGAGTAGTTGGGAGTAGGGCATGGGCTGTAGTTGGCTGCTGACACGTGTCAGACCTGACATGTGTCACGCCTATCAGGCTGACGTCAGCGGTTGACTTTGATCGTTGACCGTGATGTCATCGTTGACTTTTGCTAACGTTAGCGTTGACTTTGACCAGAGTTAACTAAAAGTTTTGACCGGTGCGTGGGTACAAATTTCAAGGTGAAACCGGTTCCATTTGAAAGGTTTTGACATTCTGAATCCAATGGTGGTGGTTTCAGGTCGATCAGAGATCATGTGGTAGGTCAAATTGAGGTTTTAGCCTAGGGATGCGTGTTCGGGATACATCGATTTTTTCGGGAGTTTTGAGGGTTTTGATTAGGACTTGTCTAGGTTGGTAGTGACCTTCGAGTGTGTTTTGGACAGGTCCACACGACTCGGAGAGTTTGGATCAGCGCAGAGTGGATTACGACGCAACTTGGACGGTATGTGAGTGGACATTTGATTTCTAAATATGATGCATGCATAACTATTTTATATGTTTTATGAACATGATTTGAGATGCCTTTTGTGCATATGATTGTGGTGTTTTGGCATTTTCATAAAATTATGGTATTGCACGTATTTCGAGATTTATGCTTTATGTTGTACCTTGGGCTTAGGCCAGGTTTTTGTATGTGCTTGTGTTTTCAAATGATTTGAACAATGATATGATTTTGGATTTGGAAATATGATATCGGGCATGAGGCCCAATTGGTTTATGATATCGAGCTTGAGTCCCAGTTGTGGTTTATGAAATGAGATTTCGGGTTTAAGACCCTATTGAGATGATTTGGGCTGAGTCCCTATGAGTTATGGATTGGATCGGATTCGAGAAATCCTAATTTTGTGGAAATGGTTTGTGAAAACTATACATCGGGTTGAGACCCTGTTGAAATGCTTTAGACTGGATTTGATGTATAAATGGTTTTACAATGATTTTCACTGGTTTGATCATTGTTTTACTTATACCATCCTTATGTGTGGATTATCTCCTCCAGATGTCTCGTAGTATCTTGGAGTAGTCACGGTACACTGCTTGGGAGGGGCCGCTCCAAGGAGAGGCTCAGGATTATGAGTGTCAGCATTGCCTGAGAGGGGCCGCTCCGATGAGGAGATGCTTAGGATCAGGATTGCTAGATACTTGGTATCACCCCGGACAGGGTGTAACGACTGGTCCCAAATTTTCGGGATTAATTAAGAATTAATAGTGGATTAGCAAGGCTAATCGGGGATTAGATGATGATCATCGAACATTCAGGGTGAAATTACGATTTTACCCCTAGATGAAGGAAAAATGTTGACTTTTAACTCGAGAGGTCCTATGCACGAGGACCAAGGACCATTACGTAGATTGAGTCAACAAGAGTCTGTAAATAGGCGGCACGTCAAAATCGGACATTTGATGGGAAAGATACGGGTCACGGAAGTTTCAAGACACTATTACACGTTTTACGAGACGGATGGACTTTTGTCTTGAGTGGGCCCTAGATATTTTCCCAGGCCCAATCGATTGCCTATCACCCCACATACATGCACCCACCCCTTTCACCCTAATCTGTTCCTTTCAAACCCGAAACCCCCCAAACCTGTGCAACCCAAAACATCACCCCATCCCATCCTCTACTGTGGTGACTGAGGGACTGAGGGACTGAGATAGAAGGAAAGTGACAGAAGGATGGATGTGTGACGATGAAGGGACAGTGGTGCACGACGAAGGAGCCACAACCAAGTAGAAACCTGAAGCTCTTAAGGGGGTCAATTTTCGAAGTTGGGTTTACAGGATTGTTGGGCCAATTCTAATGATCGAATGGGGTTCCTAGGTGGCGTATGATCTCACAGAGACCAAAAGGAGGGACTACAGTGGCTAGGAACGACGGGGAGGCAAACTAGAAATGAGCCGAACTGTTCATCGATTTCCCAGGTAAATTCGAGACTATTATTCTAGTTTTTGAAGCGATAGATCGACTAGGAATGTTTGGATGATCATATTGGTACGAACGACATCGAAAACGGTGATTTGAGTTGGAAAAAAATCCAAGTCTAGTCCACGGGTCTGCGCGACCCGCAACAGTGCAATCGGGTCGACCCGACTCAGTGAAGACGATGATAACGTGGCATGATGACATCATCATCTGTCAGATGGCAGGCCACATGGCCAATGGGAGGCTGCCAAGTGGCAGTTGTCATTGTCCACTCAACTTGACACGTGGCAGACCCGTGAACCAGTGAGCGTGTGACACGTGGTAGTCAGACGTAACATATCAGACTAACACGTGTCAGTGTCAGAGATGACGTCAGCGTTGACTTTTTTCTCAACGTTAACCAGCCACTTTGACCCACGTGTGGAGGCACGTGGGCATGTATTTTAATGTGGGACCAAGACTATTTTAAAGGTTTCGACGATACGAATCTAATGGCGGTGATTTCAAGTCGATCGGAGATCGTTAGGTTGGTCAAATTGAGGTTTTTAGCCTCGAGAAGCGTGTCTGGGACACATTGAGTTTTCCGGGAATGTTGGGGGTTCTTGATATGGACTTGTGTAGGTTAGTAGTAACCTTTGAGTGTGATTTGGACAGATCTGGATGACCTAGAGAGGTCGGATTAGCCCGAAGAGGCTTATGGCGTGCCTATTGAGGCACAGTTGGACGGTCTATGAGTGGACTTTGTTTTATGAATTGATGCATGCATAAATGTTTTATATGTGTTTATGAATATGATTTGAGATGCCATGAGTGCATGTGATTTAAATATGAATTGTTTGGCCTTTTCAGAGGAAAATGTGTTATTGCACGTATTACGAGATTTTCTGTTTTATGTGATACCTTGGGCTTAGGCCGGGTTTTATACGTGCTTGTGATATCAAATGATTTGATTGATGACATGATTTCTGGTTTAAAAATATGATATTGAGCTTGAGACCCAGTTGATTTATGATATCAGGCTTGAAGCTCATTTGATTGATGATATCGGGCTTGAAGGCTAGTTGATTGATGGTATCGGGCTTGAAGCCCAATTGATTTATGGTATCGGGCCTGAGGCCCAGTTGATCGATGGTATCGGCCTTGAAGCCCATTTGATTTGTGGCATCGGGCTTGAGTCCCAATTGTAGTTTATGGAATGAGATTTTGGGTTTGAGACACTATTGAGATATGGATTTGGGCTGAGGCCTATGAGATTTGGGTTTGAATCGGATTCGAGGAATCCTGGATTATGATTCGGGCATGGGACCAAGTTGAACTATGGTTTGGAATGAAAAATATGTTTTCACACTTATGTATATACCCTCTTATATGAGTAGTCTCCTCCAGACGTCGATGATCCTGGAGTGTCACGATACATTGACTAGGATGAGTGACTCCGAGAGGGAACACATACCCAGGAGTGAGAGATATGATATAGTCTCGGACAGGGTCCGGAGACAGGTCCTCTTAGACGTCGTAGATCTTGGGGGTAGACTCGGAGACGAAACCCGAGTAGTACACGTACATTAGAGAAATCGTGACGGGATTTGATTAGACATCTGAGATGTCGAGGATGGGTTATATATATATACGATATTTCACTGAGATTGGTTTTGGACTGAGACCCTACTGAGTTAATGGCTTTGATTGAGAAGCAGTTTCAATGTGTTTTGATTTGAAATGCAAAGTGTCTTGCTTTCGGAGTTTCTTGCTTTCCGAATGTATTTGAAATGAACTAGTTTTATGATGAATGCATGCTTTTACATGAAGGGTATAAATATTTTTTCGGTATAAATGATTTCTATAAACTGTTGTTTTGTCCACTCACAGCTTTTATGATTTTAATACCTTTTAGGTTGATAGCGGATGTGAGCTGTAGCAGAGATCGAGACATCACATGCCACCGCCAATCCTGGAGTACTCTGATGAACCCCTAGTGGGTGACGACCTTATCCCTGATCTGACAAGCGGTGTCAGACGTGAGCAGGCACGTCTCACGATAATCCAGGGGGATTGGGACGGGTCCTGTCACAGGGTCCGAGGGAAGGACTCGGACTTGAGACCCCGAGTGGCACGCGTAGCCTTAGAGACCGTGACATTATTGATTAGATATTTGGGATGTTGAGGATTTGTTATATTGTATTTTACAGATTTGGGCAGAGACCCCACATGTTTGGTTTTGGGCTAAGACCCTATTGAGGAAATGGCTTTGATTAATAAACGTTTTCAATGAGTTTTAATTTGAAAAGCCATATGATTTGATTTAAAGAAAATGGTCGTTATAACTTGTTTCTTGATGCATGCATACTTTTTAGTGAAGGGTATAAATGTTTTTTCGTGAAATGGTTTTATAAACTATTTATTTTTGTCCGCTCATAACTTTTACTGTTTTAATGCCCTTCAGGTTGATCACGGATACGGACTATAGCAGAGGCTGAGACATCACATGTCTCTACAAATCTTGGCATACTCTGGTAGCCCCGGGAGGGTTTAGATGAATCCCTAGTCTGGCACGGTGTGTTAGACGGGAGCATGGCACATCTCGCTTTAACCCAGGGAGGATTGAGATGGGTCGTGTCATTCTGGACGTTAGCTCGAAGACTCGAGTTCCCAAGGATGTCGTGGTTTAGTACGTTTCGAACATTGACAATGCTCGGAGGTACCACCCGGAGGTTGTCTGGATCCCGAGGATGCTAGACAGTCCGGATGTAAGTATGTTGTTGAGTTACCACGTACATGTTGACTCTGTTCCCCGACAATCCAGATATGAGCATGTTCTTGGGTTTCACCTAGAGGTTGACTTAGTTCTCGGACGTGGCTCAGATATTGCGTGAGTGTAGTTCCTGAGTTTTCCTATGTGTAGTGTTGTTTGATCATTGTAATTGGTATTTGAGTATTTGAGGATTGGTTTGTTTGATTATGATGTTTGTGTATAGATATTTTTACATAATTTGATAAACATGGATTTCAGGAAATGTGAGCCACGGATTTTGATGCATTTTATAATTTATGGATCCCACAGTTTACGATGCGACTTGATTTGAAATTCAATTAATTTTGTTTTATTATATGCACACATGTTTTACGTTGGAGGGTAAAATCTATTTTCTCGAAATGTATTTCTAAATTTTTATTTTGTCCACTCACACTTTTATGAGTTTTGATGACCCTCAAGACCTTGCATGAAAATCGGGGCTGATCAAGAGATAGAGGCATGAACTAGTGATCAATAGTGTTATCCCTTATCTGATAGATGTTAAGGGTAATTTCAGAAATTCGGTTGATTGGTCAGACGTGAGAAGGACGATGCGTGGTTATCAAAATGTTTTTGGGAAGGGTCATGTCACTTCATGTCTATTAAGGAAGAGTTCTTAGCTGCTACTCTGACCTTCACATTTGCGCCTTTAGGTGTGAGCATTAGGAAATCGAGAAACTCGGGTTTAAACTTTTTGATCATCAAAATTATGTACTATGATGTCGTGGTAAATTGCTAATTTATTTTTGGTAATTAAGTTTTACACTACCTTCTAAAACTCACTCTTTTAAATTTTTAGATTTCGTTATTTAAACGTCATCATTTAGATGTCGGCTAGTATGCCTCCTATCTTGGCTTCTTTGTGGACTTTATAGGTTGGGGTGTGTCAGGTGAGATGTAATTATTATTTTTATTTAAATTGACCCATGCAGAGTAAATAATTGTAAAAACTTATTGTAAATTGATTAGGAGTATGAGAGAAGGTAGAGAAGGAGACAAAGAGAAGAAACGTTCTCTGTATTATAATAGGTTCACAATAATACAGATAACCTAATATAGAACTGAGTAATTCCTTTTTATAAGGAAAGGATTCATATATGTATAATTACCTATCTATCCCTCATACCCCTTACCTATCTATCCCTCATACCCCTTTCCTATCTATCCCTCATACCCCTTTACATAAATAGACACATCCCATAATGTTATTTACAACACTCCCCTTTGGATATTTCATGTGATGGTGTCGCTGGGCTACGCGCTTATGTGTTGCCTCGTTAAAACCTTGCTAGGTAACAAAAAACCATATGAGACAAAAATAACCCTAGTCGAAGGAAAAAGAGTACAACACGCGTGTAAATGATCACATTGAAATCTTCTAAGGTAGTTGATGTTGCCTTTTCTAGAATACATGTATATAGTACGCCTTTGAGATAAAATGCATTTGTGTTGCTTCACCAAAACCTTGCCCGGTAAACCCAGTAGGAAAAACCCGTGATCGAAGGGAAAAGATGAGCAAATGCATATGAGTCAAATCAAGGCATCTTCGGGATGCATTGTTAGCGGGATGATCATACCAAAATGTGCCTCATTAAAACCTAGCCAGGTAACAAAACCCAATGGGACAAAATAACCCCGATCGTAGGACAAAAGAGTACACGATGATCATGTGAGTATACTTCGGGATACTCAGTATACTTCCGGATACTTGGTATACTTCAGGATACTCCACCTGATATCGACTCCCCCTGAAATTAAGAACTCGGTAGATCAGCTGGTCTACCTAAGCCAATACCATGAATATGCTTCTGGAATGTTGCATTGGATGATGGCCTGTTGTTGTCTCCTATAATGAAGCTGATCATCATATGCCTAATAGAGGTACCATTGTCCTAGTAGATAATCTTCGGTTCATTATTGGTGGAATGCAGTCCACAACTACTTCGAATATGCCCCGTAATGACTTTTAGCCATATACATTCACAAGTTACTTCGTGAAGAGTTTGAATCTTCGCATGATTCGAAGACGTAGTAAGGAGGGTCTGTTTCTTAGACCTCCAAGATATTGTTGTGTTCCCAATGGTAAAGACATAACCAGTTTGAGAACATATCTTAGGTGGGTCTGATAGTTAGCCTACATCAGTATACCCGATAAAGCAATGTATCATTCCGAGGACCAATTAGGTTTTATTCATTCCTCGATGCATAGGGATAGAATAAACCCATATCTCACATACCATTAAGGTATTAGAAAATGTCTTTTATGCCATTCCAGTGGCAGGGTGTTGGCGCAGAGCTGAATATAGCTAGCAAGTTCACATCGGATAAAATGTCTAGTCTAGTGCATTTGAATCAAGTACAATAATGCGCTTATTGCACTTAGATATGAAAATTCTCGTCTCACTATCTTTTCGTTGTCATCTGCTAGATGAATCGCGTCCTTTATAGGATCTAGACTACAGATGATCATAGGCGTACTTGAAGGTTTTGCTTTATCCTCATTAAAGCATTTCAACATCTTCTGGGTCTAATATCAACATCTTCTAGATGTGATTTAATCAATAGACTAAAACCTCATGTGCACAGTACTCGAGCTTCAGGTAGAGATAGAACTCTGTTCTCTTAAGATCCTTCATTTCAAAATCCAACTTCAGGTGCTTAGTAGTTTCATTGATTTCTTCTGCAATACTAATCAATAGCAAACTTGGAATTTGTTTTCTTAATAAAAACGTATGGGTATTCTTCGTTATCCCACTCTGATCAAATACTCACTTGGACGGTTATACCACATCCGTCCGGATTATCGCAATCCGTAAAGTGAATGCCTCAAAGAAGTAGAGAGTGTGTTCCATGGTCTGGAACTATTTGCATCAGATATTGTAAGTCCTTCAGGAACTTTCAAATTTATCTGTTTATTTGTATCCCTATAGAGATAAGCAGAAACCACGTTCATAAGCTATATATTCAGTTTTTTTCGGAAACTACCAAACTGATAAAGTAGTGGAACGTTATAACGTTCATTACGAGAGAATACGTCTCCCTGTAATCAATCTCAGAGCGTTGAGAAAACTGTGCGCCATAAAATGAGTTGTACATCTCACAATCTCATCTTTCTCATTACGCCTCCTTATGACTACTCATTTAAATCTTGCAGGTTTAACATGGAAAGGTGTGGGAACTATAGGTCCAAACACCTTCCTTTTTGTCAAGAAATCTAATTTAACCTGGATTTGTTTTTCCATTTTGGTCAGTCTTCTCTACATTGGAATTAATTCATCTACGGAGTAAGGTTCAATTTCTTTTATAGTTATTATTTCGGTAGTTACCGCGAATACATATATATCATCGATGATAATATCATTCTGATTCCATATCTCACATAAGCATGCATGATTTACCGAGATCTTTTCATTCTCGGGAGTGGGTTCAGACGTTGGAGCGTCCCCCACCGCCATCACAGACCCATAATCCGGAATTATCTCGTGAGATAGATCAGTTGATATTTAGAAGGGATTCGATTATTAGCTACACTCTGTAAATCTAGAATTCTCCGCATTTCATTCTTACTTTGTACAAATCAGGGATCAAAATGAGACGTAGTGGGGATGTTCCACGTCAATTCACGTCGTGCTTCAGAAACATTTAATAGTATTATCTCCCCCTAACGATGGGAAAATTGTCTCATCAAAGTGATAATCCACAAATATAACGGGAATGAGATCGCCTGTCAAGCACTAATATAAAATAATGGAGAGGGGTTCATAACCGATATGTATGCCCCTCCTTTGTTGAGGTCTCATATGTGTATGTTGTGGCAGCACAATTGGCACGTAACTGCACACCCAAAAATGCGTAAATACGAAGCATCTAGTTCGTACCCAGTCACCAGCTGTGATGCAGAATATCGTTAGGTGGCGTTAACCTCAACCGGACCAACATTACCGCATGAAAAATTGCATTTCCCCAGCGAGAAACTAGAAGCTTGGTGCACATTACCAAGGTGAATTAGTGTTTCTGCGAGACCATTATGGGTGTGAATATGGGGAACCAAATGTTCATCAACAATCCCAAGGGGCATGCAATAGTCATCGAATTATGTCGATGTAAACTCTTTGATATTATCAAGTTTTATAGACTATATAAGAGAATCCGGATGGTGTGGCCCTCAATTGAATGATCTAGGCTAAGAGTTTAGCAAACACAGTATGCGTGTGGACAAAGGGTAGCATGTGACCACTTTGTTGGTTCTCAACCTGAACCATGAAAGTTTTTCAAACGGTCCGCATGGTGGTTGGAAAGTCCACAAAATTTCCCCTTGTATTTTGTACAAGAAAGAGTGGAGTCTTTACTCATCTTTGCATATAATGGTATAATATTCGATTTTTTCTTACGATCGAAGATGACATAGTGTTTCATCAAACACAAAGGTGCCTACTAGTAAGAGGATGTACGCACAATATATTGAGAATACCTTCAAAGGTATTCCACTTTCTTGTCATTAGTGGTTTCAATGTGATAACCATTGGTTTGAATATCTGTAAATCTCAACAATGTTCTTATGGAACTTGGAGAATGAAATATCTCATTGATGATAATTCAGTACCATTCAACAACGTTCTTTTGTCATATCTATCAGAGTATAAGATGTGTGATAACACTATCAACCGGACAATAAACTTCCCCACAAAACATACATATTTATAGATTTAATTCAATGGATCACATGCATGTGAATAAGTGTTCATATTAATTAAATCATATTCGAGTGAAAAACCACATTTTTGAGTTATATGCATACGTGGATTTGTAATCCTTATAATGGATGATGTATCATTCAATTCTTGTTTCGGGCAAGATATTACGATGATGATTATGTTTGATGAATTTATGAAGGAAACTTTGGGTTCCCCTTTTCTTTTCAGCATTGCCGAATCTACAAATTCAATGTTTAATATGAACTACTAGTTCATTTATAATTGTTAATTCGTTTATGAACATCTAATTCATTTAAACACATATGATTCTTAAATGAGTACTAAATAAATACTTGTCATTTAAGTAAACATTTAAGAAATGAATTAATGTAAATAAACATTAAATAAAACTTAAGAATAATTTGAATAAATGCTTCAGGCATAAAATAGTGTATAGATTTAAACAAGAGCAGCGGATCCTAACTCCAAAATTTGGGCCTCAAACTGCATTAGTTACCTAATTTCGAATGAGCTGTTATCCCAAGCCTTCTGGGCTCATTTCTTGGGCTTGCTTATCTGAATGGGCTGGTGTGCCAAATCTACTGGACTAAGCTACTGAAATAGGCTTCAAGCTCTTCACGCCAAATCTCCAAGGCGAGACCTTCAGAATGACTGCAATTTAGGCTAAGGATAAGCCTATGTCTACTCGACAAGGGCAAGTTTTGCAACGGGTCAAACATCACTGTGGGCTGCTTCTGGGCCATGCCACAACTGGGGCTAATAGTTGGATTTCGATTGGCTTACCTTGTGGACCATGCCACAACTGGGGCTAATAGTTTAGTAGCCTTTTGGGCTAAAAGTTAAGCCTTGCTCATAAAGTTTGTTGGGCTGATGTATTTAGAGCTTCATTATCATATCACCCTCAGAAATACATCATCATCGTCAGCATGACATCATCAACATCAAATCATCATATACATCATCATTATATAGATCAACATAATATCAATAGCATCATAGCATCTCAACATACATCAACATGTCATTTCATATCATTCTCATCATGCTATATCATAATAACATATGTTATTCACATCATCATCATCGCCATACCATCATTATAATAATCATCATCATGGTATCATATAAACATCAAACATATCATTAACAATATGTCATCATAATAGCATCATCATAGTCATAGCATCATATATAACAACATAATATCATTATGTATGTATCATATAACCATCACATATATATATCATCATAACATCAATATCGTCATTATTTCATCATCATCATATACAACATCAAAAGATGCAACCCGCATTCATGTTGCAATGCTTCATGCATGCATGTTTATATTTCAACGTCCGAGGAGTGTAAGGAAATTTTTTTTTTGGTTGGAGTCGAGCCGAGCCTTGACTCTAAGCTAGATTTCTATTCGGTTGGGTCTGTTTTGTGAAAGGTGGCCTCCTAGGCCTGTTCGCCTTCTTGGCCTTCTGGGTGTTTTTTTTTCTCTCGGACTTTGTTCTTTTTTTTGTTTCTTTTCTGAGGCCTACATGGCTGGTGTGAATTTTTGGCGTTATAGGCATTTATTTTTTTTTCGAGATTTGTGAAAATAGCCCAAGCCTTTTTCTTTTTTTTTCTTTGGGCTATATGGAACAGCCGTCGAGGCTTTTCTGACTTTCGTTCTCGGGCTTTTGGGAGCCTCAATATTTTGATGCAAGTCCAATGATGCAAAACCGTGAATTTGCATGAATGCAAAACCGTTAATGCCCCAATATTCTCGATTTTTTTGTTTATTTAGGGTTTGACTAGATCATGATGTCGCAACATTCGTGGGTCGTGCATGATCATCATCATATATCATTCCAATAATCAATATCATCAAAAAATTTGTTTTCATGCGACCAAACATCAAATATCAAAGTCATGCATGCGGCAAGGTATGAAACCAATTGAGAATTCATGATCTCCATCAAATATCATGTTCATCATCAAAATTATAAATATCTAACTTTAGAAGTTCATGGCTTTCATCAATTAATTGTTGCTGAAACAATTAGATAAAGTAGCGAACCATGAATTAGCAATTATCAAAATTATATGCATAGGGAATTCATCGTCGAGAAGCATGCCCAGATAAATTATAATTCCAATCCAAAACCAAACATACATTCACCATGTATATTTTATTTTATTCAATAGCAAACATTCAATTTCAATATTATATGCACAATTTCAAATTAAGCATAATTCTAGGGTTCATATGTTCCTAGTTGATCAACAATAAAATAAAGTATAAAATTGAAATTGAATTTAGATTAAAGAAACCTACTTGGTTTGAAGAGGCAATAATCCTCCTATTGAGCAATCTTCAATTTCCGAACTATTCGTGCTGATAACGTATTTTAAATTGATTAGGAGTATGAGAGAAAGTAGAGAAGGAGACAGAGAAAAGAAACATTTTCTGTATTATAATACGTTCACAATAATACAGATAATTTAATATAGAACTGAGTAATCACTTTATATGAGGAAATGATTAATATATGTACAATTGCTTATCTACCTCTCATACCCCTTTACATAAATAGACACATCTATTAATGTTATTTACAACAAAACTCTAATTATTTTAAAAAATATTTGAGGAACTTGAATTGAAAATTATAAAACAGATTCTGCAGGGAAAAAAAAAATCAACAAATAACAACACAAGGGGAAAAAAAAAAAGGGAACAAATACTAAACAACCCCAAAATGATAGAAATCCAAGCAACCAAACATGGCCTTTAACCGATACGACTCTGAACTCCGCAGCTATAAATACCAAAATTTAGTCTTTAGTTGGGTATCTTTTGTTTCGCAAAACCCTAAACCCAGAATCAAGCGGCGGTGATTCAGAGCAGAGGTGATAATGGCGAAGTCCATGAGATGTAAGCGAGAGAAGAGGCTGAGAGCTATTCGCAGAGATATGGTGGAGCCCTATTACGAGAAGAAAGACGAGGCTAAGCTTGCCGCCCAGGAAGCTGCCCTCGCCGCCCCCAAGCTGCCTGTACGGCCCTCTCCTAAATCCTCCTCCGCCATGGAGATAATTCCCACCAACACCACAACGGCCTCAACAAGCAACATGGGTATGCTCTCTTTTGCTCGATACCCACTTTGCTTTACTAAATTCAATTACCCATGTGCTTGTGTTTCGTAATTAATTGGAGAGCATGTGGGTACGCTCTATTTTTCTCTATTGTTCAATACCCTTAGGTTTTCGGCAATTTTTTGTACACCCACTTGGATTTCGTGATGCCTGCCTTTTAATACAAGTTATTCATGATTCAAAATAGTCCCTGTTTTTGTGAGCTTATAGCCTATATGCATAAAAAAAGCACAAATACTACATATTTTGTGATAGATTTATTTTCTTGAAAGATAAAATGTAGAAGAAACAGAAAATTTAGACAGGTAGGACAGCTGGAGTCTTCTGTTCTAGTAAGGAGAAACGAAAAATTTAGACATTTAGGTTCTTGAAGATCTATTGGCTTAAGAATTCATTCCGATTGTTAGGGGGCAATTGTTTGGCATGAAGGAATTAAGGGAAAGGAAAAATTCGTGTACGATGTTTTTTTATGTAAGTATATTACTGGGGATATTGTAGAGACTCATCTTTAGGTCAGAAAATAAGTGGAGCGGGTTTTTCATTTCAGATAGATAGTGTGCCCCAAGTCAATTGTGTGTTTGGGTTTATCAATTTTGAGTTTGCACATCTAGCTAGCTTATATAACTAGCTAGAAAATTTTAGTATGTTAGTGTCTTGGAATTCTGTTTCAGCTTAAAGCATGATTTCTATGCTTGGTTAGAACAAGCAGTCTGATTTCATAGTGGATTTGTATATAAATTGAGCAAGTCAACTAGCAAACAAATAGAATGAAGGGGTCAGATGCCTTGTTTCAGCCATTTCTTTCGTAGCTACATGGATTTCTACATACTGCATTTGTTAGTTTGGTATATCTGCAACCTTGTGATACTCTTGATGACGTCATAAATTTCTTATTGTAACTTAGATCTAAGAGTCGCTCAGAAATGAGGTGCACCATGGTTTGGTGGCATAGTTAACTTGGTTATTGAATATTGATTATACACTTGACTAACCTTTTGGACTTTTAAGTCAGTTGTCTTATATTTTCAATGTTAGGTTGCATTCTAATATTGTGATTATATCTGTCGGGTATTTCAAGATTAACGAACTCGATGTTCTCCTCTTCCTTTAACAGATGTGGAGATGTTTGGTGGCAATGAAAGTATGATGGCTTTGAAGATAGGAAAGAAATCCAAAATGGTATTCAAGGTGGGTAAAAGAAGGAAAAAGAAAGGCAAAGGTTCCAAGGTTAAGAGGCGACACATATAACTGCCCTAGAAGCAGATCAATGCTCAGTTGTAGCCACAATGGAATAGCTGTTCTTTTTAAGTCTGTCTTGTATTCGGATTTTATTCTATAGCTATTTGAGAAGAGTAAGTTTTCAGAAACAGTAATCATCAGCGTACATGTGATGTGTAAACTATGAATTTAAGCAACATTTATGATTATGGATTAATTTCTGTTATACTTTTACCTCTTATCTTGGAATCCAATTTGTGAGACCCTCTTTTGTACTGTTTTTTGAGTTGGATTGAGGGAAGCTGTGAATTTCGAAAGTCGGGAGTAAGGAAGAGAATGAATGAGTATGTGATCAAGTTCTTAATCAGTTAATCTTTTAGGTCAAATTTGGTGGGTGAGATTGGATTGAGGGAAGCTGTGAATTTCAAAAGTCGGGAATAAGGAAGAGAATGAATGAGTATGTGATCAAGCTATTAATCAGTTAATCTTTTAGGTCAAATCTGGTGGCTGAGATTGGATTGGTTTAAATTAGACATGGAAATTTACTTCTTTCAATCTTATTATTTTGAGAGGATTGAATTAGATATATATTTCTTTATGGCTAATCTTTTCTAATCCCTTTCAAGTGAAAATATGTTGAAGTTTACATTCATGGAAGATACATTGAATTGATAAGTTATTCAATTCAATTCAATTTTACCTATGAAATGAGGTCTTAGTTCTTTTTAAGTATTGAATTACGAATAGTAATGACAACTCACTCAATTTTGGATGTAGTATGTGTTCTTTGAAGGAAAAGATTGGTTCATAGTTTTAGCTCACCCCGTCTGGGTCATATATTATCATATTTGTGGTCTTGGTTAATCAAGTGGAAGCATGTCCCTAAATTAAACAGCAATAATAAAAGGACTAGCATATATTTTCCAATTGAGAAGAAAAAAAAAAACCTTATGGTGATGAATGGGCATGGGTTGTATTTTGCCCAATAAGATGGAGTTGGTGGCTGGATTAAATTCCTGTATTGTTGGTAACGCATAGGACTAGCCACTAATTATAATTACTTTGCCCCTTAAACACTCAAACTTGCCTTGTAAGGTCAGCTACTTTCCATTGACTGTCTAGGAGAAGTCTTGAGATGTAGAAATATGATAGTAAAAGTCTCTTAAGTCTTCCCCTTCTTCAATTGACCTACCCATCCTCCTGAGTTTTATGCCTAATATATGAAATCTCAATTCGAATTTATTGTTTCAATGAAAGTTCAATCTAGTGTAATTCATTTAATCACTTAAATAACAAATTTTTTCATCATAAATGTTTTGAAAAGTAAGAATTGTTTTGAAAAGTAAGAATTGCAAGTTAACTTTACCACTTTCGTGAATATTTGATATGTCAAAAGATCTTTATTTTACGCCCCCTTTTTTCTTAAGAGTCAGCATACCGTCTTTGACCAATATCTATTAATCACCTATAGAAAACTACCCCAGAGTTTAGCTAGGTATCCCCAATTACTTTGAAAATACCCATAATCAGAATTATAGGATATTAATTTTTGACATTATTTTATTTTAGTGGAGATCTATTCCCTCAATGAAAGGGTCTTTCTCTTTCTTCTGAGATATACCCCTCATGAGATTTCCCAACTGGTGCTAACGAAGTAGATCTCAAACTAGCAGAGAGTGAAAGTTGCACGTTAATGGACGGACATGAGCGATGTTAGTGCCCGTGCGTGAGCAGCGGATTACATTAATTAAAATAACTATTTTTTTGTTTTCATAGTCACCCTGAAAGTTTGTAACATGTCTCGTGAAACTTACGCTTAATGACTTGTACCTCAATTCCATAAGTCAATCCCTTATGGGGTGTATTAAGGAAAAACATGACCTAATTAGGGTGATCTTAAAAATTTTAAATAATTTTGGGATAATACTAATCTGATTACATACCAATACGTGATATCATACCTAACATATAGAAAATTATGGTGCTTGCATCATTGTGCTTTTTATATCAATATGCTTAAAAGTCTAACATTAGAGATCACAAATTAAACTAGCTTAATTAATATATTAGTGAGAAGTCTCTCGGATATTGCTTCATAATTTCATTGTTGAATCTTCAAGTCACCAAAGCATGTAAAAGGAAGTTCATGAAGAAGATTCAGCTCTGAAAATGAAAAAAAAAAAAAAAAAAGCTTTATTGTTAAAAGTTTTATCGTTGCAACGATGGTTGATATAATCTATATTCTACTATTTAAATTCCTAAGCTCTCAATATTACTTGTATAAACAATATTCCTAGTAGGCAAGAAGTGGTTCCTATGACTCAGTCTCGCGCTCTCTCTCTCACTCTCTCACCTGTCGTTCCCTTTACGTTCCAGCTCGAAAGAGAAACTTAAACCCCTCTTATACGATAAACAATCAACCCTCTCTCTCTCTCTCTCTCTCTCTCACACACACACACACACACCAACCAACCTTTCTTATTTTCTAGTTCACCACTCTTCACCCGTAGACCGTTGCAAAGTCTCCTCAGACACCAAAAAAATCCCATCAACCCGAAAAAACAGAGGACCCCTTCAAAACAGAGCAGCGGGTGACAAGAGGCTCCTCTGCTTTCATGGCTCTTCTCCCAAAGCTCGTAGCTTTTCTTCTGATATTCTTATCAATTAGTCTCCAAAGCCATGTACATGGGAGGTTTGTGGTGGAGACAGGAAGCATCAGCGTCCTGTATCCAATGACCCTGCGGTCCAAGCATGATGGAGCTATTGGCAACTTTGGTCTGCCTGACTATGGAGGCTCCTTGGTGGGTGCTGTTGCTTATCCAGACAAAGGGTCCAACGGGTGTCAAGCTTTTGAGGGTGACAAGCCTTTCAAGTCGAAACATTCTCGACCCACCATTGTTGTTCTTGATCGTGGAGGTAAATCAATCTTATTCTTTCTGTAATTCATGAATCTCAAATTCACTCCAATGGTCTTGATTGGATTGACTTGTGATTAACTTTCCCCATTGCTTGAGAATTTGATCGATTACCATGCAATGAAGTGTGCCTCATGGGTATTCCTTTGATTTTTTAATGGCGTATTTTATAGTTCGAATTTCGTTTTTGCAAACGTGAGTTAGGCCAATTGGTTAAGATATTTTCCCATCTATTGGTACTTTAGAGTATTTTATAATATCTTGCATGAAAAAATAGTTATAATTTCCTAATTTGTTGTGTGTTTTGAATTGTTCTTAAAGCAAACAGATTTAGTAGAAGGGTGCGTTCTAATTTGCTTCTTGAATTTGTTCCCATTTCGTGAATCTTCCAGCTAGAATGAGATGACACATATAGAAAGATAGAATTTTTTTTCACCAAAAAGATGATATTTTTCTTTTTCTGGGTTTATTTGAGTAACATCAACTTATGAAAAGTCTCTTTTGAATCTTCGTTCTATTCCTTTTTACTTTACCTTTATAAGTGATACTTTAAGCAATTCTAATATCTAGGTAGTGATATCGAATTTGGATTCAATGAGCCCGTCATGCTGTCTTGGTTAACTGCCTAACCCACGTACAATGTTTTCATTTCTTTTAAGAAAAGGCAGGTTCATTTTTTAATTTTTCATCTTTTAAGCTACGGCAGATTGATTTTTAATTTTACAGTTAGTCTTATCTACTAGGACTTTAATTTACTTTGAATTTTATGCCATTGCCCTTGTAGGTTGCTACTTTGCTTTGAAAGTGTGGAATGCGCAAGAGGCTGGAGCAACGGCGGTTTTGGTGGCTGACAACATTGAAGAGCCTCTAATAACAATGGACTCCCCGGAAGAGAGCATTGATGCAGATGGCTACATAGAGAAGATAGGAATCCCATCAGCTTTGATAGAGAAAGGGTTCGGCGATAGCTTGAAGGAAGCTTTGAAGAGCAACAATGAAGTTGTGGTGAAACTTGACTGGAGAGAGTCAGTTCCCCACCCTGATCAAAGGGTTGAATACGAGTTCTGGACAAACAGCAACGACGAATGTGGGGCTCGGTGCGATGAGCAAATGACTTTCGTGAAAAACTTCAAGGGTCATGCTCAGATTCTTGAGAGAGGGGGCTACACTCTCTTCACTCCACATTATATCACTTGGTATTGCCCTCGGGCTTTCGTTCTTTCGGCGCAATGCAAGTCCCAGTGCATAAACCATGGGAGGTATTGCGCGCCGGATCCAGAGAGAGACTTGGGAGAAGGGTATCAAGGGAAGGATGTGGTGTATGAGAATTTGAGGCAGCTTTGTGTTCATAGAATTGCAAATGAGAGCAACCGGTCGTGGGTTTGGTGGGATTATGTCACAGATTTCCATCTCAGATGTTCCATGAAAGAAAAAAAGTACAGCAAGGAATGCGCCGAGGATGTCATGAAATCACTTGGTAAATGGTTTGTTTGGTCATTGCTGTGTATTCGAACATTCTTTGTTTTTGTGTTTTCTAATAAATTTAACCTGATTGCTGCAGATTTGCCTATTGAAAAGATTAAGAAATGTATGGGGAATCCTGAAGATGATGTGGAGAATTCAGTGCTGAAAGCGGAACAAGAAATCCAGGTCAGATATACTGCATATGCAGAAGCATAGCTTACTGGATTAGCATATTTAGGCACAGATTATCTCATTGCCGCTTTTCTTTTTGGCGTTATTATGTTTAGGTTGGACGAGGATCTCGTGGTGATGTTACAATCTTGCCAACATTGGTTATTAATAATGTTCAGTATCGAGGTTTGTTAGTTACAGCCTTCTTGATCCCTCTATTAATATCCATTTGAAACAATTTATGCTACATATCAGAAAGCTGAAGTTTTTTTTTATGTTGCTGATCTATAGGAAAATTGGAGAGAACTGCTGTGTTAAAGGCCATATGTGCAGGATTTAAGGAGACAGCTGATCCTCCAATTTGTTTGAGTGGAGGTCGGTTTGCTTGCTTCATTTTCAAGTGTCTATACTCATAATTATCTTTTTCTTGATGTTTGAAAAATGCATCCCGTGGTCCGTGTTACTCAACAGATCTTGAGACAAATGAGTGCCTTGAGAGGAACGGGGGCTGTTGGCAGGACAAGCAATCTAACCTAACTGCCTGCAAGGTACATAGAAAATAAATTTGACATTTTCTCCCATTCATAGTTGTTGCCTATCTTCCTATATGAAGTACTTGTTCTTTTTTTCAGGACACATTTAGGGGAAGAGTTTGTGAGTGCCCTGTGGTGAGTGGTGTTCAGTACAAAGGCGATGGTTATACATCTTGTCATGGTAAAAACCTTCTCTTCACAAAATAAACTGCACCAATTTTCTTCTCTTTGTTAAAACTGTTACTCCTTTCTTGACAGCTTTTGGACCTGCAAGGTGCGCGATCAACAATGGAGGTTGCTGGTCAGAATCTAGAAATGGACAAACTTTCTCGGCTTGCTCAGTTGCGTGACGTTTATCTTTATATTGCTCATTTTTAATTGGATCCCATTTTTCTCCTTCCTAGAGTTTAATGAGATTCGACCTCAAAATGTCATTATATTTTTTCTTCCTTATCATTTTCCATTTGGTGTACAAGCAGAATTCTGAGTTATCTGGCTGCAAGTGTCCACAAGGCTTTGAAGGGGATGGCCATAAATGCCAAGGTGATTTTTGGGTCCAGTGTAACTGACGAGTAGCAAATGACAGGAAATATTCAATAATCTAAAGGCTTATTTGAAGTCCAATATCCTTTGATCATTAGATTCATCCAGTATATTTATGTGTATCAGATATTGACGAATGCAAGAGCCGTACTGCTTGTCAGTGTGACGGTTGCAGCTGTAAGAACACTTGGGGTGGATACAACTGCAAATGTAAGGGAGGCCAGTTGTACATGAAGGAGGAAGACACTTGCATTGGTAAGACAACAACTTTGACTCATACTTGCTACCTCATTGTTGATTGTCACCGGACAACGTTGATATTTTTTTTGATCTGAGACAACGTTGATATATGTCTTGATTTTTGTTGATCTATTCAATTATATGTGCAGAGAGACACGGATCAAGATTTGCGTGGTTTGTAACTTTCTTGGTTCTTGCGGCTGTGGCAGGAGCTGGTCTAGCTGGTTATATCTTTTACAAATACAGGCTTCGAGTATGTCTAAAGAACCTCCTCAATTTTGACCAACTCTATCCCCAACTTGGTTAATTTGTAATTTTGTATCCTAATTAAACAAGGAACTATGCCCTTTGTTAACGTTTGTTACTTTCACTTTGCAGTCTTACTTGGACTCAGAGATCATGGCTATCATGTCACAATACATGCCTCTGGACAGTCAACAGGCCAGTCAAGTCCCCAGTGCCGACACAGAACCACTACGGCGAGGATCAGTATAAGGTAACTAATTTTGTTTTTAAGCTCTTTCAGCATTTTTGTGAATCAGATTTTTAAACAACTGTGATTTAAATTGTTGTTTCTATCTGCAGAAGCCAAACTAATCATCAATTCCGAGAAAAGGCATCTACCTGTAAGCTGGACCTGTGGAAATACACTACTCCGTTTATTAGCTTAGGTAACACAGGGACAGGTCCAGTTTCATTGAGGTACACCGATTTAGGATGAAGTCCAGAGATATCTGTATTTTCTTGACATACCACTCTTTTCTGTCTGTAGATAAAAATGATCAGATGTAAATTTCTGTTTGAGAAAAATCAAGGATCTCTGTAATGATAACGACACGCATAAAAGAAAAGGCATGACAAATAAGAAGAGAGAGATTTGTAGAACAAGATCGTGCTTGCCCTGTTGTTTCAAGCCTTTTCATTTTATACGTAAACATGCAGAATTAGAAATTTACAGCAAAAAGCAATAGCAACCATATACTTGTGACTTGTGAGTGAATCTTTTGGATTTGGTTTGTATTCATGAACAAAGTTCATGAAATGTGCATGAGGTTATGACCGTCCGACTGACCACCGTGAACGACCAACAGTCATCAATACTAATGTGTACCTGACCAGATCAATTTTGGTCGACCTGCGTGGACCAGCTGGTCTCACGCCATGCATGCCAGTGGCGGAGCCACTAGAAGACTAGAGGGAGCATAGGTCCCTAGTGGGGTTTTTTTTTTTTGTCACAAGCATATGTATCTTCAATTATATCCTTATAAATTTTTTCTTATATTTTATATTTTGTCAGCAACATACCAAATATTATTTAATTATTACTTTATAAATATTGAAGTTTAGATATACCAGTAATTATTTTATAGACTTTTAGGTACTTAAATTGAAGATAATACAATACTTATTGGAAAATGAATGAACACGTGCTCTTGAAATTCTCTAAATTATCGCCGTAAATATTTTTATTTTTGTTGCCATTTTAAATGTCTATATAAAGTTCCCTTTCTAATATTAATATTTTTCATAATAGAATTAGTACTAAGTGGCCCCACTTACTTAAATTTCTAGTTACACCATTGATGCTTGCCGCTAGGGCCCTCTGTGATCGGTACCTCGTGGTCGACACCTTATGGTCGGCACCCTTGCCTAGGTAGGAACAGAATTGCCTCAATGCCCAAACGAACCTTTCATCAAGCATCCTAGATTCTCAGGGCACGTGTCATGATCTGGAGGAACTCACAGGGTCAAACCTAAAGGAGGAACACATAAAGGAAAGAGCCTTTGAAACAGGCCTCAAAGGAGGTAAAAGAACCAACCACTAGCTAGCACAAACTACACATCAACATTCCGATTCTTTAGAAGAGACACATTTGTAGGAGTAAGGGGAAGATTGGGAGAGGAGAGACGGCTACGGATCATATTAACAATGGAAAGAAGAATAGCATGAGTAGGTATACACTTAGAGGTAAATATCCTAAGGTTCCGTTCCCTCCATAAACCATAAACAGTAGCTGCAAGAGAAATCTTCAAGACCACAGCTTTCAAGGAAGATCCACCCCAGCTAGCAGCAGCTCCAGCAATAAAGGAGGGCCAAGGAGGAAAAAGCCAAGGAACCCCACTCTTAATCAAAAGCAAACCCCAAATATGACCTGACATCGGGCAATCAAAGAATAAATGCTCATGGGACTCAACCTTCTCACCACAAAAGACAAAGTCAAGACTAGTTCTACCCGTGAAGTGCCCAATGCGATCGAAAGTCGATAACTTCAATCTAATGGCCAACCAAAGAACAAAGTCAGTACGAGGAATGGAAAACCACACAAGCTTAGCCCAAGAACAGAGAGGTCGAGAAACCCGCAACACCTGCCACAAGGAGTAGGAAGAAAAAGACCCATTACTGCATAAAGACCAAACCACTCCATTAGAGCCAAGAGGGGAGAGGGAATAGACTCGGACTTAGCTTGAATAGCACGCAAGGAACCATTGAGGAAAGTAGGCCAACCTAGTAGGAGCCGTAAATAACCTCACTTAGTCTCGCATCTCTATGAATCCCAGAAATCATTAACAGCTTGTCACCCCACCCTCCCCCCCCCCCCCCCCCCCCCCCCTCCTCCCCCCACCCAAAAAAAAAAAAACTCGATCAACGGCCCAAACTGGGACCAGTTATCAAGCCAGAGAAAAATAGAAGAACCATTACCCACAACTGAGCGAATATGAGGATGAACAAGGGGCCTAAGCTTCAAAAGCTTCCTCCAATTCCACAACCAAAACATAGGAGTAGGGATAGTCCAAAAGCACCGACTCTTGATATAATAAGCTTTAACCCAATCAGACCAGATGTTCCCGGGAGCATCCGAACATATGAACCAAATGTAACGAGCCATAAGGGACTTGTTCCTGACATGCAGAGAACGCAGCCCCAAGCCATCTTCCTCCATGGGAAGGCAAACTTCCCTCCAAGCCACCTTAGCCAAATAGGACCCATCCACATTACCAGACCACAAAAAACGGCGCATAATCCTCTCAATCGATAACAACAACCTCTTTGGGACAAATAAGTGGGAAGCCCAATAGACCTAGAGACTAGAAAGCACAGATTTCACCAAAATCAACCTCCCTACGAAACTTAAAACTTTGTGCTCCCAAGTCCTAATACGGGAAGTAACCTTCTCCAACAGAGGAGTACAATCAGAGTAGCCGAGCTTTGAAGAGATGAGAGGGATGCCCAAATAGTGAACAGGAAGAACCCCGTGAGGTATCCCAAAAAAACGAAGAGCCCATGACCTATTAGATGCACTCAAACCAGAAGAGAACACCTCACACTTACTCAAATTTAAATGAAGACCCTACAATAAGGAGAAACTATCTAAAGCAGACTTTAACACCCGAATAGAACACCGTTCCCATAGCAAAATAATAGCAGGTCATCAACAAAGGCAATATGGGAAAGGTGTACCTTACAACGCTAATGATACTGGAATCTAGGACAATTAGCAATATGGCTCCTCAGCATTACAAAAAACATCTCTGTAACTATCACAAAAAGGTAAGGAGACATTGGGTCCTCTTGCCTAAGCCCTCTCTTCCCAGGAAAGAAACCAGCAAGCTTACCATTCACAGCCACCGAAAACCTAGTGGAGGAAATACAGCTCATAATCCAGCTAATCATACGATCAGGAAAATTAACTGCTCTCAACGCCTCCAACAAGAAATTCCAGTCAAGCGAATCATAGACCTTGTGGATATCCACCTTAACAACAAAACGAGGAGAGTCGACATCCAAATGATAGCCCCTAAATAGCTCCTGAACAAGAAGAATATTATCACCAATACGCATGTCCCCAATAAAGGCTGACTTACCCACAATCGAGGGAAGAACCTGCTTAAGATGACCAGCAATTAGTTTAGAAATAATTTTATAAATAGTATTACAGCAAGAAATAGGTCTAAAGTCACCCATAGAGTTAGAATTGGGAACTTTGGGAATAAGAGAGAGGATAGTAGTGTTGAATTCCCCAAGCAACGAGGACGAATGGACGAACTCCCGAACCACCCTAATTACATAGGTGCCAACAATCGACTAGGCCCGATGAAAGAAAATGGCATTAAAACCATCAGAACCTGGAGCCTTGTTTTCCTTCAGACTAAAACACGCTACACGAATATCCTCACTAAAATAATCAGCCATCAGATTCCGAGCTTGACCTAGAGAGATACGGTTGGGCACAATGGAACTCCAATCCCCACTAGAACCCGGATTGCGAGGGCCAAGGAGACTCTGAAAATAAGAATCGGCCTCATTCTTAATCCCATCCATATCCTGGATTAGAACACCGTCACTCGAGTAAATTGAAGAGATACGATTTCTACTAGTCCGTTTCTTCACAACATTATGAAAATAGGACGTACTACGATCCAGGTCACCCGCCCACTTTAGGCGTGATTTTTTTTTTATTAAGGCACTCCTCACGAATCAGGCACTTCTCAAAACCTTTAATCAGTCTCCTCTCATTCACAACCAATAAGAGATCCTGAGGATACAATAATAAATCCGCTTGGCACGCATCAAGCTCAGCCTTAGCAGCCACAACTGCCTCACCAACATCATATAAGGGAGCCTGATTAAGCCTCTTCAGCTCCATTTTAACAACCTTGAGATGACTCATAAGCTGAAACTGATACGAACCCCAAATAGAGACACGAAAAGCCTGCTCCACAATGTTCAAAAAATCCACATGATCAACATAAAAATTAATAAACTTGAAAGGTACCTTACGGTTGACTTAACCCACACCAAGGTCCACCACACCAGGGCAATGATCAGAGCTCCCTGAGGGGAAGAACAAACCAGAACTATTAGGAAAGGAAGATAACCAATCACCATTAACCAAAACACGATCCAACTTCCGATTGGAGAGAGCTCCACCATATTGGTGGTTACACCACGTTAGCTGCCTGCCCGCATATCTAAGGTCGTCCAGACTGTACTACTCCAAGCACGCCCAAAAATCCCTTAATGAACCCAAACTAATATCCACACCACCTTCACTTTCATTCAAGAATCTCACACAATTAAAATCCCCAAGAACAACCCACAGAGCACTACCCCACAACAATGGCAAAGAAAGATAGGCAAGACCACAACTCGCTTCTCAAGGTAGCATCATTCGCTCCATAAACAAAGGACAAAAAAAAATAGAACCAGAATCACATATAGAGACTCTAGAATTAATCACATGCATAGAAGAACCCACCACAACCACAGAAACAAGAGCACGGTTCCACCCAATCCAAATGCGCCCATTAACATGATAATCATAATTATGGGCCTAAATCCAGGAAGAATAAATAGACGTCATGGCAACAAAAGAATTAAGCTTCCTAACTCTAGTCTCCAATAAACCAAAACAACTCAATTTATTACGATCAATGAACTTTCTAACTTCCAAATGCCGAGATAGGCTATTTAGCCCCCTCACATTCCAACAAGCGAACTTAGACATAAAAAAAAGAGTAGATTCCTTGCCCGGGAGAAACATCCAAACCCCCTCAGCTCTAGGATTTTTCTTTCTTTTTCTAGCTTTCTTCTTATTTTTCCCTGGACCAGTAAAACCCGGAGCAACGATCCTACTAGAAGACAGATTATCATGCCTTACAAACTCACCTAGAGGAGTAGGCAAAGGCTCAGCATCAGACACATCACTCTCCACCATGAGAGCATGAAACTAATTATTAGGAGAAGTAGAAGGGGTCACGGAAGCTAGAGCCACAACACCACTAATAGAAGAAGGTGCCAACCCACTAGAGATCGAAGATGGATTCAGACCAGAGGAAATATTAAAGGTAGAAATGCTATGGTCCACAAGATTCTCATTCAGAACCACACAAGATGGAAAAGTCAGCTCCCGAGGCAAAATTGGGATAGTGGCATGTCCGAGATCAGTAAGAAGCCTATCATCAAGAGGGCAGGGCTGGACAGGACAAGTCGATATGGGTTTAGGAGGCCTAACAACATAAGGCTGATCAACAAGAGGACTAGGTTGAGCCAGCCTATACCCCATGGGATTACAACTAGGAATAGGCCTAGATGACTTGTGCTTGAGTATGACTTTTAGGCTTAAAGGGCAATTAGACTCCAAATGCCCAAAAGACTTACATTTAGAGAAAATCTGAGGACGACCTTGGTACTCAACCCGAACTTCCACCATCTGAGGTACCTCACCCTCCTCCTCCGACAACATCAGATCAAACGAATCAACCAAGGGTTCAGAAGCATTAATTTCCACACAAATCCGCATAAATACAATACGTTTCCTTGATTCCGTTAAAGAATCCACATAGTGGGATTTCCCCAACGCATTGGCAACATGGCCAAACCCCTCGGTATTCCAGTGCTCAAGGGGCACATTGAAAAACTTAACCCAAACTAGAACATGAGCAAGGGCAACTTTAGAGAGGACCAAACCCGAATTACATCGAGTCAAGGAAATCATACACCCTGAAAACGACCAAGGTGCATCCTCAAAAACACTAGTACAATCCTCAAGAAACTTAAAAAAGTAGAAACCACCGTCATTTGAAAGGACCTCCACCAAACCACGATTACCACATAGTTTTTTAGCCAGGATATGATACGTAAAAACTAAGCATTAAAGTAAATACAAAGTCACACTCAACACTTAAGAAATGTATGCAATTAAAAACCCTTTTTTGTAGATGTAACATTGGTAAATAGGGATCGTTCTAGACCGGGGATTGAGGGTACCTAAGCATGATTGTCGTTTGATTCGTTACTTAGGGGTAAAGATTGATTTTTAAAGTTCTAAGTAATTAAACTACTCTAAACTAATCTAATCTAATATTTACATGGTCAACTCATCTTTAACCTAACTCATTCATAAATCATACCAATTTTCATAATCAACGAAATTCCAAAACCTTAGTTTAATGAAAATACATGTACATTATCTTAAGTACGTTCTCGGGAATATGCCCTATACACTTTCAATGATCTAGACTCGGGAATACGCCCTATATCTAATCTAGCATTAAGCATAAATATAGCATGGAAGATTATTGAAATCAATACAAAATATAGAACCATAATAAAATTAATTATCAATCCAATAAACACGATATTCAAATACAAAGAGAAAACTACAGGGGTTAAGAGGTTGAGTTACACTTTGAATCCTCGGGAATACACCCTATAGATGCTAGGTGGTTTGACACTCTTGGTGAGACACTCAGGAATACGCCTTATATGTCAATGAAGGATTGGTGCATTATGGAGGATGGTGCAGTTTCTTTTTGCACAAGAAATCTCAAATTTATTAAAAAGGGAAAATTGGTTTAAACAAAGCTTTGGTGTAAATAATGAGCGACCCTTACAAATAACCTAAGCCTCTCTATTTATAGGAGAAAATTAATTCACAAATAAATAGGAGTTCACAATTTAATTCTAAAAGGAAAAGGATTAAACTAATTAAATAAAAGTCCTAAAGAAAAATGTATTCTAAATCCTAATGAAAGAATAAATACAAAACTTAATTAAAAAGGTGATAGAAACTCTTAATTTAAAAAGGGAAAACAAATCCTAATTAAAAATGGGAAATTCTTCTCCTTAATTTGCTTGGAATTTGGGTTGCTTGCTAGAATTTTAGATGATGGAACAGCTGGAAAACGTGCAAGACTTCAATTCCTAGTAGAACAAGTAATCATTCCTGCGCAGACTGACTATGCCTCACCAAAATAGGAATTCTCATTGTTGTAGGACTCTGATTCGAGTAATTCTTAAAGCATTGGAAACTAGACTTCTAGAGCTTTCCAACCATACCTTACTCACATTTTGATTCTATCTGAGGCGTTCACAATGGTCCGTGGAAGCGGGATAATCTGCATAGGCAGATTTCTGCTTTGTAACTTTTAATCCATATCTTCTTTCGGGCTTCTTCAAGAACGAATCTTGGCATAATCTTCAACCTTCTTGCACATATGGACATAGTGTTGACCCATCTTGATGAATCTTGATCCAATATTTATAAGTCTTGGCCCATTTTTGATAGCGTATGCGGGTTTTGTAACGACCTGTCCCCGAAATCGGGATTAGATTAGTGATTAATTATGGATTAGTGAAGTTAATCAGTGATTAGTTGGACGAATTCGGACGGACGGTGCAAAATAAAGGTTTTGCCCTTGGAATGGGCAAAAATGTTGACTTTTCGTTCGAGCGGTCAAATAAACTTTGACCGATGACCGTGACGTAATTCGGGACGTCACGAGTTCATAGACAGGTGGCACGTCCGATTCCAACATTCGAGGAAAAAGTTATGACGTTCAGAAGTTCAAGGGAAATTCGGTAATTTGGATATAAAGGGTCAAATTGTTGACTTTTCAAATGACAAGGAATTTTCACGAACTTCGAGGACCGTTAGTAAGTTCTCGATGACCCGAGTTCAACGACAGGTGGCACACCGTCATCGGACGTCAGGCGACAAAGTTACGGGTCAGGAAACACGAAGGGCAAAATGGTAATTTGTGCAATTAAGGGTAAATTGGTCATTTCCTGCATTGGGTTTTGTGCCCAGTGACCACGAGACACTTGGCCACCTCAGGATTGGCGCCCACCCAGATTGGGATACATGTTCCTCATTGGAAGGCTGTGGAAGCCTCTTCCCTCACCGCCTCACAATTGTCACGCGGGTTTAATTTAAGGTGCACGATCGTAGGAAGGAAAAACAGGGGACAGCGAGGTTGTGACAATTCAAACCCCTTCAACTGTCCTCAAACGGCTGTGCCGTGTGAAAAAAATGGAAGGTTAGACATTAAGGATTGCGGTGGTGACACCGTGAGGAGCAGCCGTGTAGGGTGGCCATTGGACTGATGGACTAAACCGTGAAAGCTTGTTTGGGAGCTAGAATCGTACCAGTGATTCTAGCCATCATTAATCTTTTTTATAGGTGGGTTGTGTTGACAGAATCTTTGTGAGTCGAAGAAGCACCTTTTTGAGGCCTTAGGTAGACGGTAAGGTCGGAAATCAGTAGAGCTCAGTTTGAATTCGAGTATGGTAACTTGTCCTCTATAGAATATTAATCGTGTTTTTCGATTGAAAGTTGTTTCTAGCAGTTCTAGGAAATACTTAGGATTGAAAACAGAGAAGAATGACGGCTAGAACCATGGAACCACAATGGAGGAAGGTTGGTGGTTGCAGGTTGATCGGGCAGGTATCTTTTAGGCCCTAATTTCTTTCTATAAGGTTATAGATCAATAGGAAATCACATAAGGAAGCTATAGGACTAAAAATGGGAGGAATTGGAGTTGAATTGGATGAAAAATAACGACGAACCTCCCATGCCGGTTTAGTTGAACCGGCTGGACCGCTGGACTGGTCTGAACCGGTCGACTCCGGGTTGAAGATGATGAACAGTGGCTGGGCGCGTGAGTCCCACGCGCAACCCTTTTTAACGGTGCGTGAGGGCATGTGGGGCCCCTTTTGGGGAAACTTCCAACACGACTTTTAAAGTATTCGATGTAACAAACATTTTGGAATTAGTTTCGAGTCGATCGGATATCGTCTCGATAGTTTTCGGGATGTTCGAAGGTTTTAGGCCCCAGTTAAAAATAGTTAAAAATTCGGGAAAATTACGGGGCTTAAGTATAATCTTTGTGAAGTAGTTAGTAACCTTCTATTGGGATTTGGACAGGTTCGAGAAAGTCGGTGGTAGTGGATTAGCCCGGGAAGCGTAATTACACGCGTATCGAGGCGACGACGCAAACGGTCTGTGAGTGGACTTTTCTTTCTAACTTTTGATGGATGCATATATGATTTTATATGATTTCTATACGCGATTCTATGATTTGATTTATGATCTTGATGATTTACGGTTTCACACGTTTTTCAAGATATTTACGGAATTTCACGTTTTACGAGATTTCGATTTCTATGGTGATTTGAGCTTGATTTTGATAAGTTGATTTCGGGATTTGAATTCAATGATTTGAAAGGGATTTCATAAAAGTGATTTTGGGCTTGGAGCCCTGTTCATGATATTTCAGATTTGGTTTTGAGGTTTGGAAAGGGAATATGGATTTGGGTTTGGGACAGTGGTTCCGGATGTTGGCTTACGGAATCATTGTTGTGAATTCGGATATGGATTTTCTATGGTTTTACTATTGATTGAAAAATAGTTTTGGGTTTAAAGACCCGGAGAAAAAAAAAAACTTCAGGATCTGGTTTTGAGTTTAAAGACTCGGTTAATTAACGGGGGGAGGGCCCTGGATTGATATGTTTTGAGTTTAAAGACTCTGTATATGTTTTGAGTTTAAAGACTCGATTATGATACCCCCCCGAGGCCTGTGATTGTGTTTTGAGTTTAATGACTCGTTGATATCCCGGGAAGACCTGATTATTTGCGCATGGTTTTGAGTTTAAAGACTCGGGCGCACTTGAGATCCAACAAACTTGTATGATTGATATTTTCACTGGTTTTTCACTGGTTTTCCTATGTTTTGGGAAATGGCATGGTTGATTTGGATTTGATGAGTTTTGGGGACTGAGTTCCCGTGTTTGAGATTGATTTGTGATTTAAGGCTGAGGCCTGGAGTTGAATTTCGGATTTTGAAAAGAAATGTTTTCTGGTTTTCGTTGATGGTTTTGGAGATGAAATGGTTTCGTAACATGGATTTGATATGCATGTGGTTTTGCGTGGAGGGTAAAAATGTAATTGCGCTTTCTGATAACTGTTTTAAAACTTATTCTTTATTTTTGTCCACTCACAGTCTTTTCATGTTTTCGATACCCTCCAGGTTGTTGCGGTGCAGACTGTTGGTCGAGAGAGACAGAGACATCACACCCGCGTTCCACAGTAGAGTCGGCGCACTCTAGGAAATTCGGATACATTTAGGACGGTCGGTTCAAGAATCACTAGTCCAACTTACGTGTCACATGGAGGTTGGACGACGGTTCAAAATTCTTTTAAGGGGGGTAGATTGTAACGACCCGTCTCGAAAATCGGGATTAAATTAATGGTTAATGATGGATTAGTGAAGTTAATAAGTGATTAATTTGACGAATTCGGACGGACTGTGCAAAATAACGGTTTTACCCCTAGAATGGGCAAAAATGTTGACTTTTTGTTCGAGCAGTCAAATGGACTTTGACCGATGACCGTGACGTAATTCGGGACGTCATGAGTTCATAGACAGGTGGCACGTCCGATTCCGACATTCGAGGAAAAAGTTATGACGTTCGGAAGTTCAAGGGAAATTTGGTAATTTGGATATAAAGGGGCAAATTGTTTACTTTTCAAACGACAAAGAATTTTCATGAACTTTGTTGACCGTTAGTAAGGTCTCGATGCCCTGAGTTCAACGACAGGCGGCACGCCGTCATCGGACGTCAGACGACAAAGTTACGGGTCAGGAAACTCGAAGGGCAAAATGGTAATTTGTGCAATTAAGGGTAAATTGGTCATTTCCTGCATTGGGTTTTGTGCCCATTGACCATAGGACACTTGGCCACCTCAGGATTGGCACCCACCCAGATTGGGACACATGTCCCTCACTAGAAGGCTGTGGAAGCCTCTTCCCTCACTGCCTCACAATTGTCACGCGGGTTTAATTTAAAGTGCACGATCGTAGGAAGGAAAAACAGGGGACATCGAGGTTGTGACAATTCAAACCTCTTCAACTATCCTCAAACGGCTGTGCCGTGTGAACAAAAATGGAAGGTTAGACATTAAGGATTGCGGTGGTGACACCGTGAGGAGCAGCTGTGTAGGGTGGCCATTGGACTGGTGGACTAAACCGTGAAAGCTTGTTTGGGAGCTGGAATCGTACCAGTGATTCTAGCCATCATTAATCATTTTTGTAGGTGGGTTATGTTGACAGAAGCTTTGTGAGTCGAAGAAGCACCCTCTTGAGGCCTGAGGTAGACGGTAAGGTCGGAAATCAGTAGAGCTCAGTTTGAATTCGAGTATGGTAAATTGTCCTCTATAGAATATTAATTGTGTTTGTTGATTGAAAGTTGTTTCTAGCAGTTTTAGGAAAGACTTAGGATCAAAAACAGAGAAGAATGACGGCTGGAACCATGGAACCACAATGGAGGAAGGTTGGTGGTTGCAGGTTGATCGGGCAGGTATCTTTCAGGCCCTAATTTCTTTCTATAAGGTTATAGATCAATAGGAAATCACATAAGGAAGCTATAGGACTAAAAATGGGAGGAATTGGAGTTGAATTGGATGAAAAATAACGACGAACCTCCAACGCCGGTTCAACTGAACCGGTTGGACCGATGGACTGGTCTGAACCGGTCGACTCCGGGTTGAAGATGATGAACAGTGGCTGGGCGCGTGGCTCCCACGCGCAACCCTTTTTAACGGTGCGTGAGGGCACGTGGGGCCCTTTTTGGGGAAACTTCCAACACAACTTTTAAATTATTCGATGTAACGAATATTTTGGGATTGGTTTCGAGTCGATCGGACATCGTCTTGATAGTTTTTGGGATGTCCGAAGGTTTTAAGCCTCGGTTAAAAATAGTTAAAAATTCGGGAAAATTACGGGGCTTATGTATAATCTTTGTGAAGTAGTTAGTAACCTTCTATTGGGATTTGGACAGGTTCAAGAAAGTCGGTGGTAGTGGATTAGCCCGGGAAGCGTAATTGCACGCGTATCGAGGCGACAACGCAAATGGTCTATGAGTGGACTTTGCTTTCTAACTTATGATGCATGCATATATGTTTTTATATGATTTCTATACATGATTCTATGATTTGATTTATGATCTTGATGATTTACAGTTTCGCACGTTTTTTGAGATATTTACGGAATTTCACGTTTTACGAGATTTCAATTTCTATGGTGATTTGAGCTTGATTTTGATAAGTTGATTTCGGGATTTGAAATATGATTTGAATTCAATGATTCGAAAGGGATTTCGGAAAAGTGTTTTTGGGCTTGGAGCCCTGTTCATGATATTTCAGATTTTTTTTTGAGGTTTAGAAAGGGAATTTGGATTTGGGTTCGGGATAGTGGTTCCGTATGCCGGCTTACGGAATCTTTGTTACGAGTTCGGATATAGATTTTCTATGGTTTCACTGTTGATTGAAAAATAGTTTTGGGTTTAAGGACCCGGAGAAAATAAAAAGAAAAACCGCTGGATCTGGTTTTGATTTTAAAGACTCGGTTGATTGACGGGGGGAGGGTCCTGGATTGATATGTTTTGAATTTAAAGACTTGGTATATGTTTGGAGTTAAAAGACTCTGTAACGACCCATCCCAAATTTTTAGATTAGATTAGTGACTAATCACGATTAGTGAGGTTAATCGGTGATTAGTTAGGTGAAATCGGACGTACGATGCAAAATGACCGTTTTACCCTTGGGCGTGGGCAAAACATTGACTTTTCATTCGGGTGGTCAAACGGACTTTGACCGATGACCGTGACGTAGTTCGTGACGTCACGAGTTCATAGACAGGTGGCATGTTCAATTCTGACATTCGAGGAAGAAGTTATGACGTTCGGAAGTTAAGGGGCATTTTGGTAATTATGATTAAAAGGGGTCAAATGTTGACTTTTTGACCGGGGTGTTCGATGGCCGAGTGCCGAGGACCGTTACGTAAATCAGGATGATACGAATATATAGACAGGAGGCACGCTGAAATCGGACCTCGAACAGGAAATTTATATGTCACGGAAGGTCGATTTTACTATGCGTGCATTACGAGGCGAGAACACTTGGCTTATTCTGATTGGGTCAGATATTTTAAGTGGGACCCATGGATGAGTGACAAGTCTCACTCATCCCATTGGCCCAATCCCCTAAATTGTGGATCTATACTAATTAATTATTATTATTTTATTAATTTATAATTTAATCCACCCACCACTAAATCCTAACCCTCCATTCCAAATTAATCTCTCAAATCCTCACCCTTCATTTCATTTCCCTCTCCCATCAGACATTATCATCTTTTATTTGTTCATCCTCACGAAACCCGAACCCATACTCCTCCATTTCTCTCTAAAATAACACACACCCACATTACACCATCATCACATATTCTACATCTCTATGACCGTGTGAGAGATAGTAAGAGAGTGAGATGATGAGGACACAACGGTTGTGACAAGACCCATCCCAATTTTCCCTCGATAGTCGTGATGAATCCTGCTCCCGTCTGACAATAACAAAAAAAATTTCCGAAAGTAACCAAACTTATATACATACAACACACAACAAATCCCGAAAACATTGTCAGACAAGGGATAGTTAAGTTTTACAGACCAATGACGTCACAAGTTTGACTAGTCAAAGACAATACAGAGCATAGGTACCGTTACAGATAGGGGTCAAATTCCTACTCTGTAGAATGTCTGAGTGCGCAACGGTCTATTTATTCTTTTGCCTCGCTTGCCTCGTTTTTAGCCCTCGTACCTGTACACTGGCCTGGAGGGTGCATAAAACAATAAAGGTGTGAGTGGACAAAAATAACCTCTTATAAAAACATTTGCCAAAATACATTTCTTACCCTCCAGTTTTCACAAACATGCATGCATATCATAAAACACGAGTAATAATAGGAGATCAATTAAATACGTTCAGAGGATCAATCAAAACAATTTCCACAAAATCACGGGACTTATATCCATATCTTGTTGCTTAGAGTCACGTTTTATCCCTGCAACGCGTGCATATCAATAGGCTCAAGGACCGCTCAAAATCCGAGCATCCGCCGCTGTGAACACATCACAAGCCGGCAATCCAGATCTAGTGAACACATCACTTACCGATCCATATAATCCAGCACATCTGATCTGAGTCAAGCCTCCCCTGGGCTGCAAGACAAAGATCGTGCTACGTGACCTCTTCGGGGTAAACACTTCCATCCCGAAGGTGAGCGTTATCTCCAGGGTGCACTCCGGGGAAAAACATATTTTCTCCCGAAAGCCCTAAATATCCGCAACATATCACCATCACAAAAACCAGTGAAAAACAGTTGCATAGAAAATCAAATCACATATCGACACAGGGTCTCAACCCCAAATTAACCAAAGTCCCGATTTACTTTATAAAATCATCAAATTCATCAAATTCACATGTAACTCCAAATCCGAGTCAAGATCATTATTTACTTGGGTTCTCACGCCCACAATATCATTTTTAACCAATTTCATGATTTCTCGAAAATCGTGCCAGAATATAATAATATAATAATCATAAAATCGAGAAAATCGAGAAATCACCGAATCAAAGCATCAATCATGTCAAATCATAGAAAATCATATAAATAAGCATTTTAAACCATATATGCATGCATCACAGTTAGAAAACCAAAAGTCCACTCACACACACCGTCCCGATTGTTCAGCCTCGAGCTGTTCGTTTTCCTCCGAAGTCCCGGGAATATTCCAGCCTGTCAAACAAAGTGATTTAAGGTTACTAGACTATCATATAATCCTTAAACAGGAATCCCCTAATTGTCGAAATTTTATAATATTATTTTAATATAATTTAAACGTGTCGGGTACTCGGAACTACACTGAAACCATATATGATTGACCCGAAACCAACGCGGATAGGTTCGTATCATCGAGAACATCAAGTTTCATGTTGAACACTTTGCCGGAATCCTCCCCAACACGGATGGGAGTCAACATCCGTTTGATTCACCAATCAAAAAGTCAACAATTTGACCATACTATTCACAAGGGTAAAAACGTCATTTATTCATTATGTTACAAAATTACATTTTCTAAATTTCCGGGGCGTTACAACCTTCCCCCCTTAAGAAATTTCGTCCCCGAAATTTCAATGAAACAAATACGGGTACTGGTCTCGCATCTTTGTCTCAGGTTCCCACGTAGCTTCTTCCACGTTCTGATTCCTCCAAAGAACCTTCACTAAGGGAATCGTCTTTCGTCGAAGCACTTTGTCCTTTCGGTCCAGGATCTGTACAGGCTGTTCTTCAAAACTTAGGTCTTCTCTGAGTTCAACAGGCTGTTCCTCCAACACATGGGACTCATCGTACACATATTTTCGTAGCATTGACACATGGAAAACATTATGGACCCTCGAAAGCTCAGAAGGCAATGCTAATCTGTAGGTAACTCGACCAATTCTCTCAACAATCTCATAAGGTCCAATGAAACGGGGGCTCAGTTTCCCGCGTCTGCCGAATCGCACTATACCTTTCCAAGGAGATAACTTCAAGAATACCCAATCTCCAACTGCAAATTCCAGATCTCTGACTCGGTGGTCTGCATAACTCTTTTGTCTGTCTTGGGCTGTCTTGAGTCTGTCTCGGATGAGTTTAACCTTTTCCGTCTTTAAGTCTATCAATTCAGATTTAGACAATTTCCTTTCACCCACCTCAGTCCAACACAAAGGGGTTCTGCACTGTCGTCCATATAAGGATTCATAAGGAGCCATCCCGATACTTGCTTGGTAACTATTGTTGTAGGCGAATTCCATCAATGGTAGATGTACTCCCAAGTACCCTGGAATTGCAAAACACATGCTCTCATCATGTCCTCCAAGGTCTGAATAGTCCGTTCCGATTGCCCGTCGGTCTGAGGGTGGAATGCCGTACTAAAATGCAATCTCGTCCCGAAAGCTTCCTGTAAGTTGTGCCAGAATCTGGATGTAAATCGGGGATCTCGATCAGATACAATAGAGGCAGGAGTACCATGTAGTCGAATAATCTCGTCAATGAAGAGTCTGGCATACTGCGTCAACCGAAAGTCTTCCCTTACAGGTAGGAAATGAGCTGATTTGGTAAGCCTATCCACAATTACCCAGACTCCATCGTGTCCTTTAGGCGTTCTGGGAAGTTTAAACACAAAATCCATTGTTATATGATCCCATTTCCATTCCGGGATCGGTAGTGGTTGCAATGCTCCATAGGGTCTTTGCCTTTCAGCCTTTACTTGTTGACATACCAAGCACTTACTCACAAACTCTGCAATCTCCAGTTTCATACCCGGCCACCAATAATGCTCTCGTACTGTACGGTACATTTTCGTCCCACCTGGATGCATTGCATACGCCGAACTATGGGCCTCGTCTAGAATCTCTTTCTTTAATGTTACATTTTCGGGCACACACAACCGTCCGTCCTTTACTAGGGCTCCATCCCTTCTAATTGCAACATCTTGTCGTTCCCCCGCATCAGCTTCAATTCGAAGGACACACAAGATAGGGTCTTCCAGTTGGGCTTCAATAACTCGATCAATCAGAATCGGTCGCACCTGGAAACTAGCTAGTAAGCCACCTTGGTTATCCAGTCCCAAAGCAACTCCAGTCCTACGTAGTTCCACCAATAAGGGTAAATGCACCATTCGTAGATGTGCCACAGTATGAGCTGATTTCCGACTCAATGCATCGGCCACCACATTAGCTTTTCCAGGATGGTACTCAATCGTGCAGTCGTAATCCTTAATTAGCTCCAACCATCGTCTCTGCCTCAAATTCAATTCCTTCTGTGTGAAAAAGTACTTCAAACTCTTATGATCCGTGAAAAGTCTACATGTCTCCCCATACAAGTAATGTCTCCAAATCTTCAGGGCATGTACCACCGCAGCTAATTCCAAATTATGGGTGGGATAGTTACGTTCATGCGGTTTCAGTTGTCGAGAGGCATATGCGATCACCTTTCCATGTTGCATTAACACACACCCTAATCTTTGTAAGGATGCATCACTGTACACTTCAAACTCCCCACTATCATCTGGAAGGGTTAAGATAGGAGCGGAGGTCAACCTTTTCTTCAATTCTTGGAAACTTTGCTCACAGTCTTCGCCCCAAACAAACTTGATTCCTTTCCTGGTTAGGCGGGTCATCGGAGCAGCAATCGCAGAGAAGCCTTCCACAAAACGTCTGTAATAACCAGCCAATCCCAAAAAGCTCCTTACTTCGGTTACTGTCTTCGGCTGCTCCCAGTTTTCTATCGCTTCTATCTTCTGGGGATCAACACGAATCCCATCCACGGAAATCACATGTCCCAGAAAACCAACACTCATTAACCAAAATTGGCACTTACTCAGTTTGGCAAAGAGCTGGTTCCTCCTTAGCGTATCAAGCACAATCCTCAAATGTTCCTCATGCGCCCTCTTACTGCTTGAATACACTAGAATGTCATCAATGAACACAATAACAAATCGGTCAAGGTACTTCCGGAATACTCGGTTCATCAAATCCATGAATTCCGCAGGTGCATTAGTCCATCCAAATGGCATCACCAGAAATTCATAATGACCATATCGAGTTCGAAAAGCTGTTTTTGGAATGTCCTCCTCTCGAATCCTTAACTGGTGGTAACCAGAACGCAGATCAATCTTTGAAAAATACTTGGCTCCCCTTAATTGATCAAACAGATCATCAATCCGAGGCAAAGGATACTTATTCTTTATCGTGACTTTATTAAGTTGCCTGTAATCCATACAGAGTCTCAAACTTCCTTCCTTCTTTTTCACAAACAATACTGGGGCTCCCCAAGGCGATACACTCGGTCGAATGAATCCCACATCCACAAGATCTTGCAACTGTACCTTCAATTCCCTTAACTCAGCTGGTGCCATCCGATAAGGTGTCAAGGATATAGGTCGTGTACCAGGAATTAGTTCGATAGTGAACTCAATCTCTCGAGAAGGGGGTAATCCTAGTAAATCCTCAGGAAATACATCTGGGAAGTCACACACTACTGGGATATCCTCGGCCTTGATTGGTGCATCCCGCACATCGACAACATAAGCTATATAACCCTGGCAGCCCTTCCTCAGAAATCTATCTGCCGAGAGGGCTGATATGACTCTAAGGGTTATCATCCTCCGATCTCTCTGAAATATCACCTCAGGTAATCCAGGGCTCCGAAGTATCACCCTCTTATCGAAACACTCGATAGAGGCATGATGGGTTGTCAGCCAATCCATCCCAAGGATAACATCAAAGTCACACAAGTCTAGGAGTATCAAATCAACCATTAAATGCACATCCCCTATCACAATAGGGTATCCTCGTATCACTTGGTTTACTACATACAATTCTCCAGTCGGTGTACCGACTCCCATCTCACACCCGATCGCAGAAATCTCTCTATCTGCCAACAGTGCATACTCCCGAGAAACAAAAGAGTGGGTAGCTCCCGGATCTATTAAAGTACGTTCATGATGACCGAAAATAGTAAGCATACCTGTCACCACCTCCGGGGCTGCTCGGGCCTCCTGTTGAGTCACTGCATAGACTCGAGCCTGTGGTCCCGAAATCCGACCACGCCCTCGTGATCCACCAGATCCACCACGAGTTCTGCCACCTCCTCTCCCACTTGTAGCATTTGAAGCCGAAGTTGTACTAGGGCCCCGCTCAGTAGAGCCCCATCCAGTACCGCTACTACCAACCAATCGTGGACAGTCTCGTTTGAAGTGACCCGGCTCCCTACAGTAAAAGTAGACAAGAACATTGCCTCGGTCATTACTCTGTCGGTCAGTAGATCCCACTGATGCTTCGCTGAACTGTGCAGTCGCTGATGGTTGATACCCAAATGTCTGTGTTCCCCTACCTCCATAACTCGGACGAGCGCCACGCGAAGATCCAGAGCCATAATTACCTCGCTTGGAGGACCTCTGGTTCGCAGATCCCTGGTACTGACGATCCCGGCGTCGACCAGAGCCCGAAAACTGTTGTGGCACTGGCAAGGTCGCCTCAACTCATTCAGCTGCATCAGACAACTCTCGCAGGGTGGCATAAGTTCCCACAGTCACAGCTCCTCGGATGTCATTCCTCAGTCCTTGCTCAAACCTTCGGCACTTGTCCTCCTCGTTAGATACATATAGAGGAGCAAAACTGGACAGGTTCAGGAATTTCTGCTCATAGTCTGCCACTGACATGTCCCCCTGATGTAGTTGTAGGAATTCAACCTCCCTAGCATTACGAAAGGAGCGAGGATAGAACTGATCCAGGAAACGATGACGGAAGTCCTCCCAACTCAGGGTACGGGCATCCATCCCCGTCAGCTGCAATCCGCGCCTCCAACGGTAAGCTTGGCTGCTCAGCATAAATGTGGCCAGTGGAACCATATCTCCTGGTAGACATTGCATAATCTCGAAGATCCGCTCAAATTGAGTAATCCACTGAAAAGCCTCTTCTGGGTCAGTCAGGCCAGTTAATGCAATGGCCCATAAACGTTGAGCTCTCTCTATGTCCGGACCTCCAAAATCATCGCCAGACTGGGTACGGGGCTCGCGTCTCGGAGGCATATTGTGATGTTCTGTAAGAGAAACATATCAGTATCACAACTCGTGCATACTAATGTGCAAGACTCAGTCCGTGACCTAATGCTCTGATACCAATTTGACAAGACCCATCCCGATTATCCCTCGATAGTCGTGATGAATCCTGCTCCCGTCTGACAATAACAAAAAAATTTCCACAAAATCACGGGACTTATATCCATATCTTGTTTCTTAGAGTCACGTTTTATCCCTGAAACGCGTGCATATCAATAGGCTCAAGGACCGCTCAAAATCCGAGCATCCGCCGCTGTGAACACATCACAAGCCGGCAATCCAGATCTAGTGAACACATCACTTACCGATCCATATAATCCAGCACATCTGATCTGAGTCAAGCCTCCCCTGGGCTGCAAGACAAAGATCGTGCTACGTGACCTCTTCGGGGTAAACACTTCCATCCCGAAGGCGAGCGTTATCTCCAGGGTGCACTCCGGGGAAAAACATATTTTCTTCCGAAAGCCCTAAATATCCGCAACATATCACCATCACAAAAACCAGTGAAAAACAGTTGCATAGAAAATCAAATCACATATCGACACACGGTCTCAGCCCCAAATTAACCAAAGTCCCGATTTACTTTATAAAATCACCAAATTCATCAAATTCACATGTAACTCCAAATCCGAGTCAAGATCATTATTTACTTGGGTTCTCACGCCCATAATATCATTTTTAACCAATTTCATGATTTCTCGAAAATCGTGCCAGAATATAATAATATAATAATCATAAAATCGAGAAAATCGAGAAATCACCGAATCAAAGCATCAATCATGTCAAATCATAGAAAATCATATAAATAAGCATTTTAAACCATATATGCATGCATCACAGTTAGAAAACCAAAAGTCCACTCACACACACCGTCCCGATTGTTCAGCCTCGAGCTGTTCGTTTTCCTCTGAAGTCCCGGGAATATTCCAGCCTGTCAAACAAAGTGATTTAAGGTTACTAGACTATCATATAATCCTTAAACAGGAATCCCCTAATTGTCGGAATTTTATAATATTATTTTAATATAATTTAAACGTGTCGGGTACTCGGAACTACACTGAAACCATATCTGATTGACCCGAAACCAACGCGGATAGGTTCGTATCATCGAGAACATCAAGTTTCATGTTGAACACTTTGCCGGAATCCTCCCCACGCGCCGTCACGCGCCTAGCACAGTACAGCTACAGTGCATCGTTCTCGCCCGTTTGTCTGATAAACGGGTTGAAATACCCGCGATAGGATCCGATGCAATCTCAGTCAATTCGACCTCAAATCGATCCGTTCTTTCAACTGATCTCATCTACTCCAACTTCATTTTAGTTCTGTGAATTCAATTACCTCAAGTAAGGTCCAAATCTTCACGACTCACGATCGAAATTCGACGGGTCTCCTATTCGGGTTTCACGATTTCGTGCCTGATTTTTCAATTAATTCATATGGTTAGCATCGTGAGAGTATAAGGAACAATTTTCCATGATCAATTTCAAACGAGCTTACCTCTAAGTATCTGAACTCAAGGTCGATTTTTGGCAGCCATGGCAGCGTCTGTTCTTCCTCAATTCGACACGAATTCTTCTCGTTTTTGTTGCAAAGCTTTTAGTTTTGATCCTAGCAACTTAATGAAATCCTCAATTGCTCCTCTCCTGGCTCCCAAATCCGAATTTGATTTTCGCCCAATTTCAAGGATTTTCGAACTGGTTGTACCCGTCACCTCTCAGTCTCTCGAGTTCAATTTCTCTCAATTCGGTTTCTCAATTACACAAATCATAATGAGGCTGAGACAAATGGGTATTATCTGATGTTAATTTGGCATGATTAGGACAAACCCCAATTTAGGGAATTATGTCTAAAGCCATATGATTATGTTCTCGCTTAAGACCCGATTCCTTGTTTCCTGGGGTGAGAATCAGACAAAAGACAGGTGTCCTGGGCTGATTAAGGTTAAAAAACCATTTTGCCCCTGGTTGGACAAATTACCATTTTGCCCCTAGCCTTCCGTGACCCGTAACGTTCGTAACCGAACTCCGTTTTCGACGTGCCGCCTGTCGTTGTACTCCGAGCATCGAGACCTACCTAACGGTCTTCGAATCGGGTGAAAATTAGTTGGCAAACAAAAAGTCAACATTTTCCCCCCTTTTCGCCCAAATTACGAAAATGCCCTTGGGCTTCCGAACGTCATAACTTTTTCCCAGATTGTCGGAATTGGGCGTGCCACCTGTCTATGGACTCGTGACGTCCGGAACTACGTCACGGTCATCGGTCAACATCCGTTTGATTCACCAATCAAAAAGTCAACAATTTGACCATACTATTCACAAGGGTAAAAACGTCATTTATTCATTATGTTACAAAATTACATTTTCTAAATTTCCGGGGCGTTACAGGTTGTGGCTCACGGTGGTGGACGGCAGAGAGAACCCGTGAGGTGAGTTTCATTCGAAAATTGAAAATCGATTTTTATTGAGATTTAATCAAAACTAAGGATTAGGTTGTGCTTCTGGGGACCCTAGGAGATGAATAGGATCATTTTTGAAGGTTAGAACGGTCGGGAATGACCGTGAACAGCGGAGGAAAGTCACGACCGCCATGGCCGAGGATCAAGGTACGGTTGTTGATGATTCTACTTCCGTTTTAATGGCTAGATAGATAGGAAATGAGGTTAGGATGAGATTAGGATCAATATGGAACGAAATGGGATGAAAATGAACCAGTTTGGGCCTTGAACCGTTCCAGACTGGTTCGGCTGGTCCAAGTTTCAGTGAACCGGTTCGACTTGTGAAGAAGATGAACAGTGCACCCGGCGCGTGGGCTCACGCGCAGGGACTATCTAGGGGGACGTGGGGGCGCGTGTCCAATAATTTGGGAACGTATTCAACATGTGAAATCTTCTATTCTATGTAACGAACATTTTGGGACTGGTTTCGTGTCGATCGGACACCATCTCGATAATGTTCGGGGCATCGGAAGGTTTCAGATCGAGTTTAAAAATAGTTAAAAATTCCAGAAAATTATGGGGCTTCAATGCGAGGTTAATTAAGTAGTTAGTAACCTTCTATTATGATTTGGATAGGTTCAGGAGTCCCGGTGATGGTGATTGGCTCGGGAGAACCGTATGGCACGCTTATCGAGGCGACAACTCGGACGGTTTGTGAGTGGACCTTGCTTTAGCATAAATGTTTATTATATGTTTTAATACATGTTTGGTAATGCCATGGGTGCATTTGGTTGTGGTTACGTATAAGCACGTATTTCGAGGTTTCGGCCTTATACGATGCTTATACTGGTCGGTATTTCTTTAATGGTTTAAATGAAATGGTTTTGGATTTCAAATGGATAAACTCGGGTATGAGACCCATTTGGTTTTTTCTCGGGCATCTGACCCTATTGATGGCCTTCAGGTCTAAATCGTGGTCGCGGCTAGTGCTATGTGTACGGCGATCGACGATACGACGCTCGCCTCCGGATTTGGATGTATTCCTTCCGGAGAGGTCATGATGCACAATTCGTGGTCGGGCAGCCTGGGGAGGCTCGACTTCGGAGTGCTGATGGTTCAGGATAGCGATCGGTGATGTGTGCACCATGATCTTGTGGTGGTCGCGTCTGTTGATACGTTCACGGCGACATACCAGGATTGCTGGCGGTCCTGGATGGATGGTTGCACGCATCACTATGATCGAAGTCGTGACTGACCCTTAGATATCGGGCACGGTGCCCAGTTGAGTCATATGTTTGGGCACGAGACCCAGTTGTTTTACACTGATGATTTCGGGTCAGGGACCCTACATGGATTTCCAGGTTCATGACGGTTTATGGGAACCAGCATGAACCCTTGTTATGTGATTGTGGTACATGACGGTTTATGAGAACTGGCATGAACCTTTGTCAGGTCATTGTGGTACATGGCGGTTTTTGGGAACCGGGCATGGTGGTTGTTTATATATATATATATATATATATATATGAATGGAATGGATATTATGGATCATGACGGTTCAGGGGAACCGGGCATGGATATTTGTGTTATGTATATATTTGTTCATATACCTTCCTTTACTTCTATTATCTCCTCCGGGGAAGGTCATTGGCCTGGGTGGACCCCGGAGTAGTCACGGAGCACCGACTGAGTGGAGTCACCCCCCAGTTGGGTTCCTTACTCTCAAGAAGGCTATGATTACTATAACCTCGGGTAGGATAGTGGTCTGCGGACATTGACCTTGACTTTGAGAAGACTCGGATTGAAACCCGGGTAGCACGCGCGTAGCTTTGGAAACCGCGACAGGATTGGTTGTGTGAATTATATGTATATATATGGATTATGATATGTGATATGTGGTTACACAAGATTTGAGTGGTGGCTCGTGTACTTGGTTTCATTATGGTTTTGGGCTGAGTCCCTTATTGGTTTCTTATGGATTTGGGCAGTGGCCCATATAGTCTATTTCATTATGGTTTTAGGCTTAGTCCCACATATGGTTTCTTTCGGATAAATGGTTTTCGAATGCATGCATGATTTTTAGTGAAGGGTACAAATGTCTTTATGGAAATGTTTTTATAAACTGGTTATTTTGTCCACTCACAGTTTTTAATGTTTTGACTGCCCTTCAGGTTGACATCGGATGTGGACTGTAGCAGAGACCGAGATATCACATACCTCCTCCGGATCCTAGCGTACTCTGATAGCCCGGGAGGGTAAAGGTCGGAAATATCCCTTTTCTGACACTTCGTGTCAGACGGGAGCAGGGTCCTCCCGCATTAATCCCGGGGGGATTGGGATGGGTCCTGTCAGACTCGGTTATGATACCCCCCCAAGGCCTGTGATTGTGTTTTGAGTTTAAAGATTCGTTGATATCTCGGGAAAGCCTGATTATTTACTCATGGTTTTGAGTTTAAAGACTCGGGCGCACTTGAGATCCAGCAAACTTGTATGATTGATATTTTCACTGGTTTTTCACTGGTTTTCTGATGTTTTGGGCAATGGCCCGATTGATTTGGATTTGATGAGTTTTAGGGACTGAGTTCCCGTGTTTGAGATTGATTTGTGATTTCAGGCCGAGGCCTGGAGTTGAATTTCGGATTTTGAAAAGAAATGTTTTCTGGTTTTCGTTGATGGTTTTGGAGATGAAATGGTTTCGTAACATGGATTTGATATGCATGCATTAGTTTTGCGTGGAAGGTAAAAATGTAATTGCGCTTTCTGATAACTGTTTTAGAACTTATGCTTTATTTTTATCCACTCACAGTCTTTTCATGTTTTCGATACCCTCCAGGTTGTTGCGGTGCGGGCTGTTGGTCGAGAGAGACGGAGACATCACACCCGCGTTCCACAGTAGAGTCGACGCACTCTAGGAAATTCGGATACGTTTAGGACGGTCGGTTCGAGAATCCCTGGTCCAACTTACCTGTCACATGGAGGTTGGACGTCGGTTTAGCCTTCGTGTCATGCGTAAGTTAGACGGGAGCAGGGTTCAGTCCTTAATCCCGGAGGATTGGGGGTGGGTCCTGACAGGTTTGCTCCAATTTAACCTCTTTACTCCACATTCTTGGGTTGCTATCTAAAAATATTAAAACAAGTTAGAAATTGTAGGATTAAGGATATGACAAAGTAAAATGAAAAGGAAATTGAGATGAAAAGGTGATGAAATATGTGCTTATCAAATTCCCCCATACTTAAACTTTGCTAGTCCCTAGCAAATACCAAAACAAACTAAGGCTTTAAAACTCTTTTTTATTTTACCTTTTTCTTAAAAACAAAAACTACTAAGCCCTTAACCATTTGTCTCAAATTGTATCAACATAAGTATGGCATCAAAGATTTACACTAAGAAGCTATATAGCAATGGAATTCAAAAGTTAATACATTATAACAAAATGCTTTGACAAGTAAGACAATGAGTAAACTTGGTGAAATGTATATCAACATTAATAAAACAAGTATGAATCAACTCACATGGATATGCACTCATAATTTCACTCAATGTGTATAGGGTTTGTGTTTGCACTCAAGGTATGTGAGAAAGATGCAAACATAATAGAAAGTAAGTTACTTCATAAAAATTTCAAACATAACCCATAAGAATAGGAACATACTTGCACAAATAAACCAAAACCATAAACTTACCCAAGTGATAGACTCAACGAATCAAATTTTACTCATCTCAAGGATCATAAGGTCTTAATTTAAGGTTGTAATGGGGCTAGGTGTATAGGCATGGATTTTTTGGGATAGTGGTGTTAAATTTTGTTTCAGGACTTACCAAAGGCTCCATCACATAGGCATAAGCGCTTCGAATACCCCCACACTTAGATTTTTCTAGTCACTAGAAAATACTTGAAACGCACTTGAGCATTGTAATTAGGACAAAGACCAAAATATTCAATGTTTCCAAATTCACAAGTATAAAGGATTTAACTCAAACTCAAAACTTATTTACCATTCGAGAGATTCAAAACTTTTTTTTGTTTTGTTTTTTTATTTCTTTTTTTTTTCTTTGTTCTTGTTGCTTTTTTTTTTCACTTTTTTTTCTCTTGTATATATTTTTTTTTCATGGTAATTCTATATTTACAATGTAGTTTGAGCAAGTCCTTTCCTATACGTAAATACAAGTCTTCAATCATCATATCTCCTCTTTCACGCCACTTGAAGTCTTCAACCAAATCTTTGGAACAAGGGTAAAGGATGTCTATATTTGGCTCAAGGGAATAGATGTTTAGGGTGATGAAAGAAATGCTCAATGTAGGTACAAAGTGAGTTAAACTAGGGGGATCACACTTGTGTGATCAAGTAGCTCTAGAATATTTAGATAAGTGGTGTTTAACCCTATTTCCTTAATCATGTCCAAAATCAGAGAGTTTATTGACTTAAAAGTTTTGAAAATCACATAGAATAAGTTCTAGTACTCTAGAGTTCATTAAAATCTATTGCAAACAGTTATGAGGTATATGTATATCAATTTTAAAAAAGAACTCCTATGAATCACTCAACAAAAAAAAAATTATATAAGACTCTAAAGCTCACATAGGGTTCATATGATTCATACAAATCTTAACATGCTCGTGCTGTACCAGTTTATCATGCATCATTTACTACTAGTCATAAACATTCAATCATAAAGCATTAGCAAATAAATTCAAGTTGTAGTGATCATCTTTTAGCCATGTCTTATCTTTCTTTTTTTCCTTCCATTATTATCATCAACAGGTTAAGGGCTTCCTAAGACTTTTAAAAACAAAAACTTAAAACACACAATTTTTTTTTTCATTTTTTTTAAGACTCATAAAGTTTATAAAACCCTCCCTCATACTTAAAGTTGACATTATCCGCAATATATAAAAGTAAAAGTATATAATCAAGTATGAGATAGAGTTTTACTAAAATAAAATAAAAATCAAATCAAATGAAAATATAAGATAAGGGAAGAGAATGCAAATCTGTTGTAGACTCCTCCATTGGGTTGCCTCCCAACAAACGCTTAAATTTAACGTCTTCAGTCTAGACAAAGTGCTTCAATCAATTTATTTGATGCGAGGTCTATGAACTCTTTCGAACTCCACATCGTGCGCACCAATTTCTTCAAGGTAAAGCTTCAATCGGTCACCTTTTCTTTTGAACTATTTTCCCGTCTCTTCATAAATTAAATTAGTACTCAACTTTACAAGTTAATTTCTACGAAGATAATATATAGAACTAAGACTATGTTTCCACAATTTACAAGTGTGAAATTTATGGACAAGTATGATATTTACATTATGAACATATTTACACAAACGAAATCACACAAAAGGTTTTTCAATCCCCGACAACGGCGCCAAAAATTGATACGCAAAATTAAGCATTAAAGTAAACATAAAGTCACACTCAACACTTAAAAGAAACGTATGCAATTAAAAACCTTTTTTTCTTGTAGATGTAGCATTGGTAAATAGGGATCATTCTGGATCGGAGATTGAGAATACCTAAGCATGATTGTCGTTTGATTGGTTAATTAGGGGTAAAGATTGATTTTTAAAGTCCTAAGTAATTAAACTACTCTAAACTAATCTAATCTAGTATTTACATGGTCAACTCATCTTTAACCTAACTCATTCATAAATTATACCAATTTCCTTAATCAACGAAATTCCAAAACCTTAGTTTAATGAAATACATGTACATTATCTTAAGTACGTGCTCGAGAATACGACCTATACACTTTCAATGATCTAGACTCGGGAATACGCCATATATCTAATCTAGCATTAAGCATAAACATAGCATGGAAGATTATTGAAATCAATACAAAATATAGAACCATAATAAAATTAATTATCAATCCAATAAACACGATATTCAAATACATAGAGAAAACTACGGGGGTTAAGAGGTTGAGTTACACTTTGAATCCTCAGGAATACGCCTTATAGATGCTAGGTGGTTCGACACTCTTGGTGAGACACTCAGGAATACGCCTTATATGTCAATGGAGGATTGGTGAATTATGGAGGATGGTGTAGTTTATTTTTGCACAAGAAATCTCGAATTTATTAAAAAGGGAAAATTGGTTTAAATAAAGCTTGGGTGTAAATAATGAGCGACCCTTACAAATAACCTAATTCTCTCTATTTATAAGAGAAAATTAATTCCCAAATAAATAAGAGTTCACAATTTAATTCTAAAAGGAAAATCATAAAATTAATTAAATAAAAGTCCTAAAGAAAAAGGTATTCTAAATCCTAATGAAAGAATAAATACAAAACTTAATTAAAAAGGTGAAAGAAACTCTTAATTTAAAAAGGGAAAACAAATCCTAATTAAAAATGGGAAATTCTTCTCCTTAATTTGCTTGGAATTTGGGTTGTTTGCTGGAATTTTAGAAGATGGAACAGCTGGAAAACGTGCAAGACTTCATTTCCTAGTAGAACAAGTAATCATTCCCGCGCAGACTGACTATGCCTCACCAAAATAGGAATTCTCATTGTTGTAGGACTCCGATTTGAGTAATTCTTAAACCATTGTAAACTAGACTTTTAGAGCTTTCCAACCATACCTTACTCACATTTTGATTCTATCTGAGGCGTTCACAATGATCCGTGGAAGTGAGATAATTTGCACAGGCAGATTTCTGCATTGTAACTTTTAATCCATATCTTCTTTCGGGCTTCTCAAAAAACGAATCTTGGCATAATCTTGAACCTTCTTGCACATATGGACATAGGGTTGACCCATCTTGATGAATCTTGATCCAATCTTTATAAGTCTTGGCCCATTCTTGATAGCTTATGCGGGTATGCTCCAATTTAACCTCTTTACTCCACATTCTTGGGTTGCTACCTAAAAATATTAAAACAAGTTAGAAATTGTAGGATTAAGGATATAACAAAGTAAAATGAAAAGGAAATTGAGATGAAAATGTGATGAAATATGTGCTTATCAGGATACTCACTGCAGAATATGGAAGCTTGCGGTCAACGAAGTAACCCACAAGACTGTTAGCCCACTCATAGGCTGCCACCAAAGCCGGTGCTTGAGGGGACAGACAACCCGCCTTCTATCGACCACCTTAGTCTTGCAAAATGGAAGATGAGAAAGGCCACTAGAACAACCCGAAATGCCCCTAACAGCATTACAGTATGACACCCTAGGAGCCCCGGAAGTACCCAAATCCTGCAAACCAGGCCCGACATCTGCACTGGCAACAAGGGAACCAGCACACATTGTCAGGACCCACCCCGGTTTCACCCCGAAACCCGAGGTAAATCCCGCTCCCGTCTGACTCCCCGACACAACACCTAAAGAACACTCACGCAACCCAGTCAGACGCAGGAGTAATTAAACAAAATATCCCAACCCTATCGTTTACAGAGCATAGCACTAAATTACAAGGAAAATAAAAACCGATAAATTACACGCACGCGGAAGACTTTGAACTATTCCGGGGATCCCTCACGTCACTTCTATGCCTCGGACACTGCCTCGACGTTAAGACCCCGCGCTAGCTCCACAACCTGGAGGGCAATTTAAAACAGAAGATGTGAGTGGGCCAGAAAGTACAAAAAGTTCAAAAACTATTTTATAAGAAAACCGAGTTTAACCCTCCGTTTTGAAACCACATGCATAACCAACAGTTATGAACACAGTTATAAAATAATCGAAATAAAACATCATAAGGAACAGAAACACTATAAAATCTCTTAAGAAACCATAGCATGAGTATCAGAAACCGTATCAAAAACCATAAACATCAAATCATCATTTTCCCGATCAAACCTGCTGGACCTCTCCGAGTCTTTAAACTCCCGAGTCTTTAAACTCCCGAGTCTTTAAACTCAATCCAGGCCTTTATCATATCCGAGTCTTTAAACTCAAGGCCTACGGGGGAAATCAATATATATCCGAGTCTTTAAACTCCCGAGTCTTTAAACTCCATCCGGGTCTTTAAACCCAATCCGGCCGGTCCCCCGTCACATATATCCGGGTCTTTAAACCCAATAACCAGATCCAGCAAATCCAATCCCAAAACCATTTGAAAACCATTTACCAATCTACATCCAAACCCAAATCCGAAATCACTGGTCCGATGCCCTTCCGGCATCCAGAACCGTCATTCCGAACCCAAATCCGGAGTCCACTTTCCCACTTTAAAACCAACTTCCATTTCCAAAATCCGTTTCTAGAACCAAAAACCTTGATCATTGAAATCATGTTCCAAAATCCACTTATAACCATTGAAAACCACTTATCTTTTGAAATCCCAAAACCATAGCATAAATTCCAGAAACCAACCATTCCTCGTAAAACGTGCTAAAAACCAATTTCCTTGAAAAACGTGTAATAATGTAAAACCAACCAAACATATTCGATAAACATAAAATCATAATCAAAACCATAAAACAATTATAGAAAACAGTTATGCATGTTCGAGTTTAGAGAAAAGGGTCCACTCACAGTACTGCGCCCTACTCGCGTCCCGAACGTCCAGCCCGTTCCTCGGCTTCTTCGGGAAATCCCGATCCTGTCCATCACCATCAAATTACGTTACTAATACGTCTACGACACAACTACCTAATTTCCTTAAAATTCCCCGAACCAAAGACTTAAAACCCGGGACCCTAAACATTCACCCTCGCGGAACTAAACTCATACGGCTTCCGATTGACCCGAAACCAACTCCATTGAACTCACGATAGCTCTTGGATCAAAATCCATGTTGATCGCTTCTCCATACGCCGCCGCACGCGCCCCCACGCGCCGCCCAAAGTGGCTGCGCGTGGCCCCACGCGCCAGCTACAGTACCATCTTCAACCTGTGCTGAACCGGCCGTCGCAGGCTGAACCGGCGAGAATTGATCTCCGCCGTCCGGCCACCAGTTCAACCCCTCTTTTCACCCACAGTTTCGTCCAGACCTGTCCTACCTATTCCCGTACTCCGTTCACCTCGACACGGCCCCTTCATCGTCGATTCAAGCTCGAACCAGACGGCCCCAAACTCCCCTGCTTCATGATCCAGCCACCCCGTTCACCTCCTTTCACGGTGGTTACACCAAACTCATCCTAGGACTTCACTGAACCTAGACCACACCTCCATTACCTTCGACTCACCCCCAAACTCGTCGACTCACCGTTTGAAGTTTACGGCTAAACAGAGGAACAGAGACTCCACTTCAACCGAGCTCCGCCGTGAACACCCCCCGTCACGGCGACCGTCCCAGTCGACACCTAGGACCTCCCTGAACATAACCCTGACCTTCAATCCCATCGACACTAAGCCTAGACTCACGACTTTCGAACTGAAATTTCACGGCAAAACAGAGCAAAGAAGCCTTACCCTTCGATTGCAGCTCCGCCGTGCGCACCGCCGCCTACCACTGTGGTCGTTGGACTCCTTGCAGTCTCCTCAGCCTCCCCTTGCCTTGGTTTGCCTCGCCTCACGGCGTAGCCACCACCTCGACCTCACAAGCTCCCTGTTTCCCCCAAAATTTCTCTACACCTCCGCCGTGCCGCCGTGCACGATTGCACCACCAATTCACGGCCACCAGCTCCGCCTGGCCTCACTATCACTCTCACAACTCCCTATTTACTCACCCTTGCACCCAGATCGATCAATTGATCTCAAACTTTCACCCTCTGTTCTCTGTGTTTGTCGAAGAACCACACACACACACGGGTTCACCCAATTATTTAGGACCGCACACACACAGAAGAACCCCCCAGAACCCACTACACCTTTGCCATGTGTCACAATCCAGGCCATCCTTATCCCACCTGCTTAAACCCCAGCCGTCCATCTTGCTTCTCTCTGCACAGATCCCCAGAAACCAAAAAGACCAAAATACCCTCATGTTTTACACATTTTTACGGTTTTACCGAAACTTCCTAGACCCGTAACCTTCGCCTCGTAAGTCCGATGAATACGTGCCGCCTGTCATCGAACTCAGGACGACGAAAGCTACCTAACCATCCTAGGTCAACCTACCAACACTCGTCCGTACAAAAAGTCAACTATTCCCCCTACTTTACCCAAATTACGGTTAAGCCCTCAACCTTCCGAACATCACAACTTCCTCCTCGGATGTCGGAATCGGGCGTGCCACCTGCCTAAGGATTCGTGACGTCCTAAACTACGTCCTGGTCACTGGTCAATCCCCAATTGACCACTCGAAATAAAAGTCAACATTTCTGCCCGACCCAGGGGCAAAATCCTCATTCTAGGTTCTCGGACCCCTCGGGACCACCTAACCCTTGATTACCCTCACTAATCACATCTTAATCACTCTAGTAATCCCGATTCTCGGGACGGGTTGTTACACACATATCCACGGGAGAAGGTCCTGGACCAAGAGGCAGAGAGCCCAATTGATTAAAGCCATAACCCAAAATACCCTCAACCGGAGTAGGACCACCCACAACTAGTACACCAGAGTCACAACCGTCACCCAACTGGGCCTCCGAAGAACTAGCACCACCGACCCCATCGGTGGAATTCAGGACGATAACATTGATTGACTTCCCATCAACCAACCGAGAGCTGTACATCAGACCGCCCAAATTCAGAGGGGAGCCAGCCAAAATGCGGTTAACCGTAGAAGCCGTCGCGAAGGGGTCGGTCATAGAACCTAGACTAAAGGACGAAACAAAGCGAGGCACGGAACCAATAGCTTGGGAGACACCAACCCGAGAAGGCATAGGGAACCAGCAGAAGACGGAAGCATATGGGAATACTCAAATAAAAGGTCTGAAAATCCCAGTCGGGAAGGCAAAAGGAAAATCTTCCAAAACCAGTACCAATACAGATAACAACCCCTCAAACCCTCATACGCCCTAGATCCTCCTACACGCTACCAAAACCCCCGCATTTATCCTAACTCCAACCAAACCTTTAACTAACACCTCCAAGCTCTGAACTTAATCCCCACCAACAAGCTACATAGAAACCCAAGGCTGCCCAAATCACAAAAATTGAACAGTAACTTAGAAAATGAAGCTAAACAGAGAATAAGACAACACATACAGAGCGGGGAGTGATAATTTCAGAAGCTCCGACATGATGGCGATCCCATCAGGTTGGGAGTGGGGCGACGGAACGGTCACACTCAACAACAAAATCCACGACCGACGACAGAATTAGAGCTGGGAGGAAAACTCACCGAACCCATTGGGAAGCAACCAAGGCTGGGAATCTAATTCAAAACACGAGGGAAGCCTCAACCCGTCGACGATAAAGTCCAGAGGCAATAAGCGGGGAAAAATCAGAGTTGTCCAATGGAGATCCGCGACTGAGCAGCGAATCTACTCCACGAAGCTAATAGACGTGTCATGATCTTGTGGAATACTTTGATGCCCTCATTTATTACTACTATAAATATAGGACACGCATCCCAATAGATAGTAACTATTCATTACTATTACATTTCCTAATCTTTGTTTGATCTTCTACTCGCTTACTAACTTAGCATCAATGTCCATAGGGCTGGCACCTCGCAGGTGTCAAGAACTCTTCTTATTGTCCTGCAGGTCTCTCAGCAGAGGAGAAGAATACGTTCCGGCGTCAAGTAAGACCACATCCCATTAGGTCCAATTTTGGACAAAAAATTTGGCAATATCTGTACTCTCACTAACTCACATACCATTATTCCACCTTCCTGCATACCACAATGTCGGTCGAACACAATGATGGAGAGTTAAACAACACCCCCCCCTGCCCCCTCCTTCTCAAGAAAGCATAGTAAAGGCATATCATAATCAAATTTAGCCTCAGAACCTTCTAATAGGGATTTGTTTAGGAAACTCACACTTAATAATTAGGTTTTTTTATTCAAGATGTTCCCTAAATATTTACTTTCGTCTCAAGACGGACCCTAAACTCGATTTTTCCCAAGATGTTTCCTGAAACTCCCTTTTCATTTCAAGTTGCCCCTTCTTTGTCAAATATGTTAATTTAATGTCAAGTATAAGGGCAATATGTTCACTTTAGATAAAAATTAAAACTAAATCTTAAAAAAAAACCACCCAATCCGTCATTTTTTTTTTCCGGCGGATCTTGGCTTCATCCCATCCGTCCTCTTTAGTTAACGTTTGGACACGAATAAATTGGCTTCTTCGGAGCAAATTGATATGTTGGAGATAGGGTTCTGCTTTCGGCTCTACTTGCACGACGTTGGAGGATTTGATGAGCAGACGGTCAATCAAAAGGTGAACAAACGAAGAAGCTCAGAGCCAACATATATACATGGATGAAAATATCGATATGGACGGATATATCGCTAGTCAAGTTTACGGATATCTCGCCCCAAATATCGGTATCGATATCGATATCGTTTACGGTCAACAAAAATGATAGAAATTCGGTCTAAACGTTGGAAATTTGGAAAGAAAATTTGGGAAAATCTTAAGTACTCAATGATGGTTATATATGACTAATAAAATTATAAAATGACTTTGATATAATAAATATATTATGAATAATATGATGTAATATGATTCTGACGATAGTTAATAATATAAAATCTTAAATATAAACATAAATTGAAGAGAGTTACTATAATTGAAAGTTAAAATAGTTAAAAAAAAATAACAATAAACATACAAAAATTCAATGTAAGAAAAATGATAAAATGTTTAAAATTTAAAATTGGAAAAAAAGAAAGATGAAAAAATAGAAACAAACTTTGTAAAAAAAAATTGGAAGTAATGGATATATTTAAAATTGGACAAAAATGGAAAAAAAAAGGGCCCACCTTTGTTGAAAAATTGGAAAAAATAAAAAAAAATGAGGGGAAAAAACGGAAGTTGGACAAGGGGGGGAGGGGGTTTGAACCCGGTGACCCCCCCAAACTTAACCCAAATGCAAAACAAGCTAAAGTCATCTCCGCTACCCATCAGTATTGTTATTTTACAACGTTTAATATATAAGTATACACAATATTAGTCATCCCCTACTTTCAGCCGGGTCTGCAACTCGGGTTTTCCGACTTGGCGGCATGACCCAACTCAATCTCCTTCGTTTTACATCCGATTTTCCTGAATTAATAGTGCATCTTCATCGTTTTGATCTCAGGAAAGGATCTGTGGGCTCAAAACAAGATAATTGTTCGATATTTCGGCGAATTTCTTTCCCCTGTTCTTATGTGCCACCGGCTTAAAATACCAAAATTTCAGCGACATTTATCGATATTTTCATCCATGCATATATATTTATTTTCCTACTTCTCCAAAGCTTCATAAAAAATGATCCTCTACTATAATATTAATACTGTTAATTTACACATGCACAAAAAGTGCGTTGGTGATATCATCCAACGATCACCTTCAATTCATTATAAAATGTAAAACTTATCTATGCAGCTGAATTGTAGCAATCTTACCGTTACAAATATTTTTCCACCTGCTGCAATTTACAGTCAAAAACAAAATATTTATCAACAGCATATGGGACCAGATATCTTATAGTTGTACCAGGTATTACTAGCAACTAGGCTCGCGCGTTGCCTGAGCATTACTAATTTTCTATAAATGAGCAGTGATTTTTTTATATCTATAAAGGAAAAGAAAAAAAAAAGACAGAACCGGTAAAACACTGTAGAGGAACAGTGTTTTTTTATATCTCTTTTATGATTTTTTTTATATGTATAAAGGAAAAGAAAAAAAATAAAAAATAATAATAAAGGAAAAGGAAAAAAAATATAAAGGAAAAGAAAAACAAAAGGAACAGAAAAAAAAAAGGCAGAAAAAAATTTTGATATGTATAAAGGAAAAGAAAAGAAAATATATAGTAAAAGGAAAAAAATAAAATAAAGGAAAAAGGAAAAGAAAAAAAAATATAAAGGAAAAAGAAGTAAAAAAAAAAGGACCAGAAGTGGAAAACCACTGTAAATCTATAGTGATTTTCCTACTTCTGTTTTAGTATAGATATATAATAACCTGTTACTCCTCAGAAAAATCATGGACAATAAATTAATTGATCTATATATATTTGAACTAGATAGGAAACGAAAAAAAAAAAAAGATCTGGTGAAATTATTATATAGAACCGTACTGAACACAAAACTGATATATGTGATAATTTGATCATTGTTGATACATAGAACTTAATCTAACATTGAATGAAAGTAGAACTACAGAGATGAAGCTGAATACTCCATTTTTTGAATTAATTAATGATGATAAAAATAATACAAACTTATAGAAAGAAAAGAGTCCTAAAACACTATTGATTCTAAACATATAACTTTTATGGCACGATAAAACTAAAGTAAATTACGATTACCTAGTGGAGAACTATACTCATCCATTTCCTTAAAACTTGGGATTTGAGCTAACCTAGTCAACACTACTTTCAAACTCCTTTCACTATGGATAACATAATTTTTTTAATTAAGTTATCAACACTACTAGTATAAATGAGATCATCAATGTACAAGCAAACAATAATCATGTAACCACCTATTCGAGCTTTGGCATATAAAGTGTGCTCATGTGGGCACTTTTGAAACCCCATCTTGACAAAGTAAGTATCGATCCTGCCCTTGTTTCAAGTAGTAAAGTGCTTTATTCAACTTGTACATCAAATCATGTAACGACCCGGAAACTTAAGAAAATAAAAAATGACTATTTTTCTCCTGAATGTCAAAAGTTGAGTTTTTTGCCTAGACATTTTGTAGATGTTCTGCAAAGACCGTTACAGAGATATCAGATTCCTGAGTTCAAAGACATGCGGTATGCCAAGAATGGAGTTCAGATAAGTTCGTTTTAAGTCTAAATAATATAGGGCATTTTAGTAATTTTGGTTATAAGGGTTTTTTGGCAATTTGCATGAAGGGCCTAGGAGGTTCTAGAAATTTCTTCATAATTCCTTCCCATCTTCTACCATCGGCTTATCCATTCTATAAATATGGGAATGGTGAGTGTGTTTGAGGAAATCGGTGAAAGGTGACCGAAAAAGATAAAAACATGAACAAAGAAGGAAAAACAGAGAGAAAAGCCAGGGGATGAGGGAAGAAGAAGAAGAGAAGAAGAGAGAAATAGAAGGAAGAGGAGAGAAGGGATAGAATAGAGGTTGGAAAGGGTGTCTCCACCTAGGTCCGAGAAACAACCGTGAGCATTTTCAGGGTTTCTAGCACGAAACCAAGATTTAGAGAAGGTCGTGTAAACTCCTAGGGTCATCCTAAGTTAAGAAAATGAGGGCCTAGATGCTAGAAATGATGCTGGATAGTTTTGGAACCATGGTCGAACTTGAAAGGTAAGCTTCCCTAATTTCTAGTTCGATTTACATAGTTTTAAGGTTACGAAGACATTCATGGGTTTCAAACGATCCAAATTGATATATAGATAATGAAATTGGACGTGAAATGGTTGAGTTATAGCCGGGTTGACTTCGGTCAGGCAACCCAAAAACCAGAGAAACATGTCACCCATTGTTATATATATATATATATATATATATATATATATATATATATATATATATATATATATTTTTAATTACTTTAATATGCTACGTTGTGGACAAACTCTCCATACCATCGTCAACAACAATGGAAAACAATTCAACTGTGCCAGATTTCGAACCTTCTGCGAGGTATACCGCATCACCCTCTGTTTTGCTTATGTGGCTCATCCTCTAGCTAATGGTCAATTTGAGGCCATCAACAAAATCATAAAGTACAACCTCAAAACCCGCATCGATAGAGGAGGGAGGGGGGGGGGGGGGGGGGGGGGGGTGGGGTGGGTGGGGGAATGGGCATGGTCCTACTCGAAGAACATGGGGCATAGGGCAACCTTTTCAACATGGCCTACCAGCAAAGAGTTTCAAGATACCATGACTCTACACTCCACCGATGTAGCTTCAAGGTAGGACATTAGGTTATGTACGAATTACCCCTTGCCACAAAGGAAAAGTCAGACGACACTCTCAGACCAAAGTGGGAAAACCCATACAGGATTGTCTGCATCTGCCAACCAGGCACCTACGAGCTCCAATCTTCCAATGGAAAACTTCTACCTCATCCATGGCATGCCAAACATCTCAAATATTTCTACAAATAACTCCAATTCCAATATGTTGTACCGGTTCAAGCCACTCCTATCTTTTCATTAATAAGAATTCCTTTTTTCCATTAATTGATTACCCACTACCATATCGGCACTTATTAAAATTTCAAAAGTAGGTGCTAAAGCACAAGCCTTAGGCACCAATGCTGAATCAACACAGATTGAAATTTCAAAAATAAGTGCTCAGGAACAAGCCTTCAACACCAGTGCTGAATCGGCACCAATTGTAAATTCAAAAATAAGTACTCAGGCACAAGCCTTCGGCACCGATTGAAATTTTAAAAATAGATGCTTAAGCACAAGCCTAAGGTACTAGCGCTGAATCGCCACCGATTGCAATTTCAAAAATAAGTGCTGAGGCAAAGCCGTCGGCTCCAGTGCTGAATCAGCACTGATTGAAATTTTGAAAATAGGTGCTTAAGCACAAGCCTTCGGCACTAGTGCTGAATTAGCACCTACTGAAATTGTGAAAACAGGTGTTCATGCATAGGCCATCGACACTAGTGCTGAATCAGCACCAATTGAAATTTCAAAAAGATGTGCCTCATTATCGGACATCGACACTAGTGACAAATTGATAACGCCCAAATTACGCATTAAATTAAACCCGTAATTCGGGTGTTATGCAATTTAAACCCTTTTTGTGTAGATGTAGTATTGGTAAATAGGGATCGTTCTTAACAAAGGAAATTAGGGAACATTAATAATATGTTAGTTAAAAATAATAATGAATAATCAAAGAATAATGAATTAAAGAATTAAATAATTAAATAATAAAGAATTAATGAATAAATGAATAAAAGAATAAAAGAATTAATGAAATAATGAAATAAAGAATTAAATAATAAAAGAATAAAAAATTAAATGGGGGGTTTGAGAAGATTGTAATCATAGGATAAAGAAACAAGTAAAAATAATTAAGAACTTAATTCTACTTCTACTTTAACTTTTGTGCAAGTGAACTTTCTTCAAACACATATTTTTACCAACAATGTAACATCATGCTCATATTGAACCAATCACGAAATTCTACCTTAATCATCTCAAATACATGCATACATTTTTCAATATTATAAATGCACCGAACAGCGGTCATAAACACTTATAATACGATTCACCTTACGTTATTGATTTCAATGTGTGTCAAACATTTAAATCTCTTCAATTTTCTACTAAGTGCACCGAACAACGGTCATAAACACTTAGCGTAGAATTGATGTTTAAGCACTAAAACATATGAAGTAAAAGAAATTCAAAAAGTAAAACACATGGATATTGCATTCTTACTTATAAATGTTAGAAAGAAAATACCAATACATATATTGAATTATAAGTAAAACCAAAACAATAACAAGAATTTAAGTAAAGGGAATAAAGTTACACTTTCGGAACCCAAGAACAGCGTGTGATTCCGAAAGTGAATGGAAACAATGAAATGTTATTCATAAGGAACACCGAACAGCGGCTAGAACCTTATGAAGATGGAGGATAAAACATAAGAATGCGGACTTAAATTCTAGAATTATTTCGGAAATACTTGGCCTAGGTATTTCTTAAGAAAAACATAAAAATGTGTTTAAGAGATCTCAAAGAAAAATCACAAGAACAAAGTAAAGAAGAAATGAAATTAAGAAATAACATAAATTAAGAACAAGAATTAAAATAAAGCTAATTAAATAAAAAAAATCTACAAAAAATTAAAATGGTCCCCAAAAATAAAGAAGATGAATTAAAAGAAGCGAAGAACTAGAGAGAAAATTTTAGAACCTAAACTAAAAAGAGAAACAAAATGGGAAAAAATGGGGACCCTTGTTACATGAAATGAACCCCTATTTATAGAAAGAAAAAGCTACCAAAAATAAAATAAAAATTACAATAAAAATAAATAAAAGTGAAATGATGAATTATGATGAAATTAGGTTTTTTTATTTGGGGAAAATAAGCTTGAAAATCAGCAAGGGGAGCTACAAGTGTGACTTGACAAGGCTAGAGCAGAAATGGTTTTACTGTTTGGGTGAGAGGCAGGTGAGAAATGCAACAGGAATCGGCAGAAAGATGGGGCAGGTTGGCCATGTGGGCTGTACGCAGAAAGTGGTTGGGCTGTGCAGGCGTACGGGCTGGCGCAAATGGATCAAGCAATTGGGTGCGAGCGGGCCGAGCTGGAGACGCGGGCCTGGGCGCGCGATGGGCTTTGGAGCGGCTGGGCTGCTTCAGAGTTTGACTGAGTTTTGGGCTGCACAAAAGGAAAAATGGGCTGGTTTATTTGGGCTGCAACCAAGTGACAGAAATGGATCGGGCTGCATAAAAATAATTTTTGGGCTGCATTTAAATATGAGTGTGGGCTTTTAAAACATGATTTTATTTAAATTATAAATTGATTAATATTTTTATCGAATTTCGTCCATAATTTCTCCGTTATAATTCTGATCGGGACGATTATTTCGCCAAAATGCTCCAAATTACAAACTTTATTTATTTAAACAGAAAAATAAAAAAATAAATTATTTTATCTAATTATTTATTATTTTAATATTAAAAGTTAAGTATAAAGGGTATTAAATAATATAAAATAATGGTTATTTGAGGACCTATCACAAATCGGCCCCAATGGGATTCCTATAAGTCGCTTCAGGAACGAACTTCCCCATCAACACTGAATCAGCTTCTATTGAGACCCTAAACATTTAGCCGTTCAAGTCACTCCTTCTCGGTCTCACAACTAATCAGCCTCAACAAACTTCGGACACTCTCAGCTGGACACTACGCTTGCCAACTCGGCCTACATTACTTAGATATACCGACCCACCTTAAAAGTTTTGACTGATTCCACAATTAAGGCAACAGATAGTATATAAAGTCAATTTCATTAATGGAGGTTCGCTACATAGGCACATACGGGGCTTACCCTAGGTGAAAAAAGAAGAAGCAAGAAAGTACAACATAACCAACACTAGAAGCTGACTTAGACTATCAGAGCCTCCTAATCTGCCTACCCGTCATTCAACATCGGTGGATCGGGCACCACGTTTTAATTGGCAGTCGATGTGTTGGGTGTGGTGGTCTCTTCACTTTCCTCTTCAAACCCTTACTCCTTCGAGAACTTGAAATTCATCATCAACATGGGCTCAAACTTTAAACAAGAGAATCAGATCGGCTTGAATTGGTAGAAGAATGGCACCTTTTGCATTAGCTTGCTTTCCACCATGCCGAGCTGGATGTCCACGATGTCTTTAAAATCTTGCGAATGCCGAAATTGTTCAACGACATGCTTCATGGGCAGCTGGAAATCTTATGATTCCTGGTACTCGGTAATCACATGTTCCTAGGCCTATTGGCACCATTAGGGGAGTCCTTCAGAGTGGCTTCTAGCTCAGCTACTTGGTCAGCCGCCCAGAGACATGTTTCCTCGGACAGCTTCACCTGGTCCTGCAGTATCTTCACTCGATCGGTCATAGCGTTCTTCTCCCGAATCGAGTCGACACACTTCTTCAAGTCTCACTCGACATTCTATTCATTTTCCTTCCGTTTTTGGCCTTCTTCTTCAGCTTAGCCCACTTGGCCTCACACTGCTCGGCCAACTTTGACACATTCTTCAGAGTGATGACTAATTCCCCAAAGCACTACCAATCAACACAAAACTTCGTTAGACAACAAGATGAAAACAAAGACCCACAACTAGGGTATCGATCACTTACGTGTGCCAATTCAGGATTCAGTTTGGCGCAGCGGTCAGGAACCGATGACGAGCTTGACACGACCCATCCCAATCCCCCCCGGGATTACCATGGAATGTGACGTGCTCCCGTCTGACAAGAGGCGCCAGACAAGGGATAACCGATTGTCATTGCCCAAACGGGCTTCCAGAGTGCGTAAGGATCGATGGAGGAGGTGTGCGATGCTCAAGTCTCTGCTGCAGTCGTATCCGGAATCAACCTGAAGGGCATTGAAAACAAAAGCTGTGAGTGGACGAAAATAAACAAGTCTGTTTAAAACATTTATAAGACATTTATGCCCCTCAGTAAAATCATATGCATGCACCAAAACCAATAATCCCATATTTATTTAGAAATAACCATTAGGGCCTTAGCCCGGAAACCAAAGCATAGTTTCAATTTCCAAAAGTAAATCCAAGAGTTATTTCATAAATCCAGTAATATGAACCATAAGGCATATAATATAAACCATAACCATTATTTTAGCCACTGCACTATACACTCCAATCCGACATCCCTGATGTCTGACGTCCCTGACGTCAATAAGGTCACAATCACAAGGCTACGCGTGCCACTCGGGTCTCAATTTTCCGAGTTAAATCCCCGAACCCCGTTCGGGTACAGCATCACTTGATGCAGCATCACCTGATGCTTAGCGTCATAGACGCTGGACGTACTAGACGCCCGTGACCTCTCCGGGGTACCTCGCCGGAGGAGACAATATAATATGGAAGGATCTATACAGTGCAGTACTAAATACATTTTATCGATATCCACATGCAGGGCATATATATATACATGGATAAAAATCCAAACCAATCATTAAGTTTCATCAGACGGGTCTCAAGCCCAAATACCGTGAAACATGCCATAACCAGATTTTCCATATCATCAAAACCACTATTGTTTTTAGCATGTGAATATATATAAAATGTAAACCAGAAAACATTTATTCAATTCCATTTTAGGGTCCCCGACCCGCAATCACGTGTAGAAATCAACTGGGCCCCTGGCCCGATTTCACAAGTTAACTGGGCCCCTGGCCCGATCCACATGTTAACTGGGACCCTGGCCCGATTTCATAGTTCAACTGGGCCCCTGGCCCGATTTTACATTATTCAAGTTCGTAACCGTTTCATGAAATCATATCCAACCACATTTATGGAAATCGGTGAAAATCCAGAAAATCTCGGTTTACGTGCAAATACGTAATTCACCTCGAAATACGTGAAATCATTTTAAATTCACCGATATCCAAAGTAAATCAATTAATCATAATTATAACAATCATAAAACAGTTATGCATGCATTGAATTTATGAAACCAATGTCCACTCACAGACCGTTTAACCGAGCGCCTCGATACGCGTGCCATAGGCCTTCCCGGGCCACATCACTATCACCGGGACTCCCAATCCTGTTCAAATCAATTTAGAGGATCACTAACCTCATCATTAACATCCTATTCAAGTCCCGTAATTTTCCAGAATTTTTAAGTATTTTTAAATTGGATTTAAAACCTTCGGGCATCCCGAACAATATCGAGACGGTGTCCGATCGACACGAAACCAATCCCAAAATGTTCGTTACAATGTATAGGATAAAAGTCATGTTGACCTCACCTCGAGATTCGTTCCCACGCGCCGTCACGCGCCGCCGTGAGTGGCTGCGCGTGAAAGCCACGCGCCTGCTACAGTGTCTGCACAGTGATCTCCTTCACCCGAATGACTGGTAAATGGGTTGAAAAACCCGCGATAAGACCCGGTCCAAATCCTAGCAATTCGACACCGATTCCATCAATTCAAAATTCCATTAGCATCGAATTAGATTCAATTAGGGATCTGTGGACTAAATTACACACAATCATACCTCAAACCTTAAGATCAAGGATGATCACACGAAGAACAATCCGATCGCTGTTCATCATCCGAAATCCTCCCATGTCAATCGATTCTTTCAATTGATGCATCCATTAGCATCGTGAGGTCATAATGAACTCAATCCCCAATCCAATTGCATCACTCCAAGCTTCAAATCCTACGACTCAAGCTCGAAATTTCTGAAGCTATAGTAGTTCTGTTCTTCCTCAAACGGCCCTCAATCCGCTTCGTTCCTTCGACGAAAATGATCGTGGCAATCCCAGAAGACTCAAACCAATCTCCAATTTGATCGTCAAGGCCCAAATCTTCCAATTCGATTTTCCCCCCAAATTTCGGAATTTTCGAAATTCCAGCCCCCAGCTCTCAATTGGTCCCTCGTGTTTTCCCAAATCATTCCAGTCTCAATTCTTGTCAATTTCGTTCACAAAATCAGTGGATAGAGAGGAGATTAAGGGTAGGAGAAAATTGAAGTTTGGTTGTTCACGGTTGAAGAAGTTTGAAGGGATTAATGGAGGAATAATTCAATTAATTAATCAATAACACAATCATAATGTTCCCCCATGTTACAATTATACTAAACAATTCAGGGATAGATCGCACTAGCCATCCACCCAGCTCAATCATGGCTCCAACTCACGGCTGTTCCAAATCACAGTCCAAATTACCATTCTGCCCTTGTGCAGAAAATTACCAAAATGCCCCTCACGCATCCTGACCCGTAACTCGGTCATACGGACTCCGATTGATGCGTGCCGCCTGTCATTGGATTCGTATCGACGATACCTACGTAACGGTCCTTGGCCCCCGACCATCGGACCTCCCGATCAAAAAGTCAACATTTACCCATACATCGTCCAAATTACGAAAATGCCCCTGGACTTCCGTACATCATAACTTTCACCACGAACGTCAGAAACGAACGTGCCACCTGTCTATGAACTCGTGACGTCCCGAACTACGTCATGGTCATCGGTCAAAGTCCATTTGACCATCCGAATTAAAAGTCAACGTTTTGCCCACACCCAGGGGCAAAACGGTCATTTTGCACAATTCGTCCGAAATCGCCCAACTAATCCCAGATTAGTAAATCACAATTAAATATCATTAAATCCCGATATTCGGGACGGGTCGTTACAACCTTCCCTCCTTAAAGAATTTCGTCCTCGAAATTACCAATAACCTTATTCCACAACCACCTTGTGGAGAACAATTCGACCTCACACCTGTGTACACTTGTACACCCACACACTGGGTCAACACCAGCCTCGGCTGTACCCAGACATACCATCTCAGTCATACGTCATAATAGCAACAACACTCGACCACCTCGAGTAGAAATGATCACCTGATCCGCGATAAAATCGCCTAACCATTTAGCTGACTCCTTCAGCTAGATGGTTCCTTTCCATTATCAATAAATCCTTACATTTGCTCCCGTTGGGAGTCACCAAATCTCATTTGTCAGTCCATGCTGACACCATCAGTCAAACTGTCACCACTAAGCTTTACCACCCTAGTAAAGCCCCAACCATCTGTCTATCCGTGACAACACCACGTACTACATCACTCTCGATGTAGCGCAAGATCAACCACATGATCTCAATTCGCAGGGCAAGCCCAATCCTGCGACACAAAATAATCTCAATGTCCATAACCGCCGACTCCCTCAGCGAACCAAAACGCTGGGAAATCACGGTGTGATAAAATCACACAAGGCTACTCGTGGTTACTCAAACCACCAATTCACTCATCCTGAGTGTACGTATACCGTCAACTTACTCCATCAAGTGGTGTAACTGGAACACATTGAATACCAGCCCAGCAGTGAACACACATATCAATACCGGGTTCCACTAGCTAACCGTGGCCAAGAGCACCTGCTCATACAATCACTGAACCCTGACAAAATCACTCTGCCCAGCGCACAGTATCCAATGTCCAGTCCAAAATACAGCCAAACAAATGATATCAGAACCAATCCGATTACCAACACATTAGTTACACACCACTGGTACATCCCATGTACCGCCATTAGGCACCACTCAGCCTAACCAGTATCAATCATCGTACAACGTACCCTGTACGTACCTCAATCCATCAATCTGACTATAGCCACCCAGGTCATAGCCAAACACGTTCTAGTAATGGAGTACATTTGCCCAAACCAACATGAGACAAAACGAACTCCACCCGTCATCTAGTTCCAATTCCGAATCCGAATTCGCAATTTCGTATGAAATCCCGAATCCGAACCCAACATCATATTTTTAACCCATTTCCAAATCCGAATCCGAAATCATTATTCCGTAAGCTAGCATTGGAATAACCATTCCGCACCCAAATCCAGTAATCCATTTTCGAGCTTCGCAATCGAATCCTGAATCGTCACCCAGAAATTCGATTCCAAAACCCAAAACCTCGTTTACGTCCATCAAGACGTAACAAAACCGAACCTATCGGTTGCCTGTCCGAAACACTCGATTGACTTCATAGGGAAGCCAATCCCAATATCCACACGTCAAAGGTTGACAAAATCCGACCACATCGGAAACCTACTCAACCAAGTCACAAACCATATGGACTTCACTCCGAAAAGAAGTTCAGTCCCGTCATTTACGACTCGCATACCAAGGTAAGAGTGATAAACTCTCCACCCATCTGGATCATCAAGATCACAATCCATATCCATCGCTACGTCACCCGACAAGTAACATCACGATCCTAGATCGCCACATCGTCCATAGTTAACAACATCACAAATCAGATCCCCTAGGATCCACACGTGTCCACATAGCTAACAATCCATCTGAAAGCTGATCGTAGGGTCTTACACCCTCAGTTGAATCATTCGTCAAATTTCCCTTGGTGGAAAGATGACCTCGCATTTCACCACCAAATCCAAAATCATACACAACTGCTTGTGTCCAATGACCCCAAGCCAAACATGGGTCCACCAACCAATACACGCTCAACGTACTGGTAGCAACAATCATCATCTGCCACGGCAGAAAATATGAAGTCAACCCCAATGACTTTGGAACACCAATCACCGATGCGGAAACGAGCACTCCTCTCGTTTCCCAATCACAACTCTCCCCGAAACGGGAGTTCCAACCACGTTGGAAACAGACATGCTCCCAATGAGATGTCAAGTCCAACCACTGGACTGCCCACGTCCATACCTCACTTGGACCACCACGTGTCCAAAATCAATTCATTACTCGGACCTCACGTCCGCCAATAATCATGTACGCACACACCCTAATTCCGAAATGTGCATACCATACTGCCATGTCTCACATCTCAACCTAAACAGGTTCAATCTCAAGTTCCAAGTGATTCACAATCACAAAATCCCACATCAATACCACGAATGGTTTTCCCGACTTTTCCAATTTCAATAATTTCCTTGTACTCTCAGGGGATATAAGCAGTACACAAACTTACCAATCTCGGAGTTGACCACAACTCCCCAAATCCACCAACTCGCATGACATAGGGAACAGCATCCCAAGATTCCCCCAAATTTTCAATCATACCTTTGATCCATTCATCACTTGTCATCATATATCTGTTAGGACTTATCCCAACACGACACAACCTCCACTGGATCCCATCCAGTCCAAGACTCCACCACCACTGAGTCGCAGATACCAATCATCTGTTCATCATGACAGAGTCACACCCCAACTGGTGGCTCATCGTCATCACAATTACTGTCACCTGCACCAGCGCTAGTACTAGCACCAACGCACCATCATCAATACCAGTATCAGCACACAGGCATCCATACTAGTATTGGCATAAAGGTATCACCATACCAACATCCATACATAGCACACGATCACCCATGCTAGCACACGAACATCCCCGAACCCAACTGCCTTCTGTAGTAAAATCCACAACCTGACCGACCCCGCGGTCCTGACATCGTATAGACGTCCAATCCAATCCAATCATCAACTCAACGTGGGTTCCATCGTGGGTTCCACCACGAAGGTCATCGGCTAACTCCGATGCACCAACACCCCGTACACTAGCCAACACTACTAGGGTCCAAAACTTAGACCAATACTCAACTGAGTTTCACATTTCCAATCAAATGGGGTTCCCTGAACCTAGCTGTGCCCAGTGGCACAACAATCCATCATCACATGACCGAACCGACGGTCCCACATTACCAGTTAATCGTATACAACACCACTTGGGTTGAATCGCAACAATGCACGGCGTATCGGGCCAAACACACCCAATTCACCATACAAACCCAAAACTATCTATCAGGTTGACAACGGAACAGCAGCCCAAAGAGACATCACACCCTCGTCCTTCGCGCACAAAAGAGCAAAACCTGCTCTGATACCACTTGACACGACCCATCCCAATCCCCCCCGGGATTACCATGGAATGTGACGTGCTCCCGTCTGACAAGAGGCGCCAGACAAGGGATAACCGATTGCCATTGCCCAAACGGGCTTCCAGAGTGCGTAAGGATCGATGGAGGAGGTGTGCGATGCTCAAGTCTCTGCTGCAGTCGTATCCGGAATCAACCTGAAGGGCATTGAAAACAAAAGCTGTGAGTGGACGAAAATAAACAAGTCTGTTTAAAACATTTATAAGACATTTATGCCCCTCAGTAAAATCATATGCATGCACCAAAACCAATAATCCCATATTTATTTAGAAATAACCATTAGGGCCTTAGCCCGGAAACCAAAGCATAGTTTCAATTTCCAAAAGTAAATCCAAGAGTTATTTCATAAATCCAGTAATATGAACCATAAGGCATATAATATAAACCATAACCATTATTTTAGCCACTGCACTATACACTCCAATCCGACATCCCTGATGTCTGACGTCCCTGACGTCAACAAGGTCACAATCACAAGGCTACGCGTGCCACTCGGGTCTCAATTTTCCGAGTTAAATCCCCGAACCCCGTTCGAGTACAGCATCACCTGATGCTTAGCGTCATAGACGCTGGACGTACTAGACGCCCGTGACCTCTCCGGGGTACCTCGCCGGAGGAGACAATATAATATGGAAGGATCTATACAGTGCAGTATTAAATACATTTTATCGATATCCACATGCAGGGCATATATATATATACATGGATAAAAATCCAAACCAATCATTAAGTTTCATCAGACGGGTCTCAAGCCCAAATACCGTGAAACATGCCATAACCAGATTTTCCATATCATCAAAACCACTATTGTTTTTAGCATGTGAATATATATAAAATGTAAACCAGAAACCATTTATTCAATTCCATTTTAGGGTCCCCGACCCGCAATCACGTGTAGAAATCAACTGGGCCCCTGGCCCGATTTCACAAGTTAACTGGGCCCCTGGCCCGATCCACATGTTAACTGGGCCCCTGGCCCGATTTCATAGTTCAACTGGGCCCCTGGCCCGATTTTACATTATTCAAGTTCGTAACCGTTTCATGAAATCATATCCAACCACATTTATGGAAATCGGTGAAAATCCAGAAAATCTCGGTTTACGTGCAAATACGTAATTCACCTCGAAATACGTGAAATCATTTTAAATTCACCGATATCCAAAGTAAATCATTTAATCATAATTATAACAATCATAAAACAGTTATGCATGCATTGAATTTATGAAACCAATGTCCACTCACAGACCGTTTAACCGAGCGCCTCGATACGCGTGCCATAGGCCTTCCCGGGCCACATCACTATCACCGGGACTCCCAATCCTGTTCAAATCAATTTAGAGGATCACTAACCTCATCATTAACATCCTATTCAAGTCCCGTAATTTTCCCGAATTTTTAAGTATTTTTAAATTGGATTTAAAACCTTCGGGCATCCCGAACAATATCGAGACGGTGTCCGATCGACACGAAACCAATCCCAAAATGTTCGTTACAATGTATAGGATAAAAGTCATGTTGACCTCACCTCGAGATTCGTTCCCACGCGCCGTCACGCGCCGCCGTGAGTGGCTGCGCGTGAAAGCCACGCGCCTGCTACAGTGTCTGCACAGTGATCTCCTTCACCCGAATGACTGGTAAATGGGTTGAAAAACCCGCGATAAGACCCGGTCCAAATCCTAGCAATTCGACACCGATTCCATCAATTCAAAATTCCATTAGCATCGAATTAGATTCAATTAGGGATCTGTGGACTAAATTACACACAATCATACCTCAAACCTTAAGATCAAGGATGATCACACGAAGAACAATCCGATCGCTGTTCATCATCCGAAATCCTCCCATGTCAATCGATTCTTTCAATTGATGCATCCATTAGCATCGTGAGGTCATAATGAACTCAATCCCCAATCCAATTGCATCACTCCAAGCTTCAAATCCTACGACTCAAGCTCGAAATTTCTGAAGCTACAGTAGTTCTGTTCTTCCTCAAACGGCCCTCAATCCGCTTCGTTCCTTCGACGAAAATGATCGTGGCAATCCCAGAAGACTCAAACCAATCTCCAATTTGATCGTCAAGGCCCAAATCTTCCAATTCGATTTTCCCCCCGAATTTCGGAATTTTCGAAATTCCAGCCCCCAGCTCTCAATTGGTCCCTCGTGTTTTCCCAAATCATTCCAGTCTCAATTCTTGTCAATTTCGTTCACAAAATCAGTGGATAGAGAGGAGATTAAGGGTAGGAGAAAATTGGAGTTTGGTTGTTCACGGTTGAAGAAGTTTGAAGGGATTAATGGAGGAATAATTCAATTAATTAATCAATAACACAATCATAATGTTCCCCCATGTTACAATTATACTAAACAATTCAGGGATAGATCGCACTAGCCATCCACCCAGCTCAATCATGGCTCCAACTCACGGCTGTTCCAAATCACAGTCCAAATTACCATTCTGCCCTTGTGCAGAAAATTACCAAAATGCCCCTCACGCATCCTGACCCGTAACTCGGTCATACGGACTCCGATTGATGCGTGCCGCCTGTCATTGGATTCGTATCGGCGATACCTACGTAACGGTACTTGGCCCTCGGCCATCGGACCTCCCGATCAAAAAGTCAACATTTACCCATACATTGTCCAAATTACGAAAATGCCCCTGGACTTCCGTACATCATAACTTTCACCACGAACGTCGGAAACGAACGTGCCACTTGTCTATGAACTCGTGACGTCCCGAACTACGTCACGGTCATCGGTCAAAGTCCATTTGACCATCCGAATTAAAAGTCAACATTTTGCCCACACCCAGGGGCAAAACGGTCATTTTGCACAATTCGTCCGAAATCGCCCAACTAATCCCAGATTAGTAAATCACAATTAAATATCATTAAATCCCGATATTCGGGACGGGTCGTTACAAGCTTATCTCAGGAAACTCACCTCAAATCAACTTGGTTGCTAACGATCAAATTGTTGACAACCAGAATGATCGATGAGTGCATGCACTCGGGCACCTGAGACCAAGTCTCATCCGCCTCCAATGTCCTCTTCACCTTAGCAGCAACAGAAGGGTTGGCGAAGTAGCTCTTTAGGCCATGGCAGAAGTTAGGACTCTCTAGCCTCTTCAGCAGTTGTGGCATTGGTATTTCCCAATCCAGGTTCATTACCGACTACCGAGCCTGCTCTATAGTTTTCAGCTGGGCCAATCTCTTGCTCAACTACTCCATCTTGGTGATGTCATCTGCATCTGCTCGCAGCTCGGTCTCCTGGGAGAAGGTAGTGGCGCTCAACCTCTGTGGCGTCAAACAATGAACTAACTCCTAACTAGTCGATCAACCATCGCTAACCTTACTTAGCATCTCATGTTTTTATCGGTGGTGCTCACTCGGATCTAGTTGCCTCAGCCACTTGAGGGTTTCATCCCGCTAGACTTCGGCTTTTTTGGCCTCCGATTAGCCTCGACCGACTTTTCCGATCCACCTCACCCTAATTGTTTCGCTCAGTCTCTGCATGCTTTGGCCTCTCAGCCTCTACATGTTTCATCTGATCGGGGCATGGCTTATTCACCATATATTTCTCCATCTTTCTGGACTCGGGCGACGACATCGACTCCTACTGTGTCTGTCGTTCCTTAGCCGTTGTGTGCTTGGCTTTCATGTCAGCCATCTTTTTATCAGTAAGTTGAATCAGATTTCCATGAACTAAAAATGAAACATCCAAGTCAAACCCAACCAACAGACTAAACAAGGACCGATTCAGGTCAATTTTACCAAATACTTACCTAGTTGAAGAATGAGGCTGACCGTGATCAGCTTGTTAGGGTACCAAAGCAGACACCTGCTATTTTCCAAATTGGAAAGCCAATTGCATATTTCCTCACACTGGCTCACCTCCACGTTGGTGTAGTTCCCTTTTAATGTAGCTGCAGAGCAAAGCAATAAGGTCATATTACATTTAACGACCGATTCAAAGGCACAAATACAGACTACTATATCTACGGCTATGGTTGGCACCACAACATGCCAACTGAAAGAAACGTTGAATCTATTGCTTCCTTTTGATATTGCCCTCCCACAGGCCCAATATCCAGACATATCGGTGCTTCCAGTTCTTCTGAGACGAGGAAATATCAGTTATAAAGCACCTTTCTTACCCTTCTCTCGGCATTCAACCTGGAACCAGCCGAGCCCGTTCTTCTACTGATGGAACCTGTAGAGATAATTGAAGTGTCTTCAAGTCGCCTCACCCATACCACACATACCAAATGCCATGTACAAGCTGGCCAAAGTGACCCAACCATTCACATTCAGCTAGCCGAGCGTAATTCGAGCCTGAGCCATAATCCTTTACAGTGGTGGATGAAGTGACAACCGAACCCATGCTCCAAGGCGTTGATATAGAAGATGACCGACCCATCAGGTGGCTAGCTTGATAAGTTAGTAATCAAAGACACCTCCATCATAATGCCCTCCAGCATATTATTTAGTTCCCGAAGACTTTCGCTTTCTTTTTTCTTTAGCGTGGATTGGATGTCACGATCTAACCCATTTAGCACGATATTTTCCGCTTTGGGCCCAGCCCTCACGATTTTGTTTCTGGGAACTCACATGCAACTTCCCAGTAGGTCACCCATCTTGGAATTGCACCAGCTCAAACTTTCTTAACTTTTGAGTTCCCAAGGAATCCAAAGCTAGTGAGCTCCCAAAAGACATCACGCTAGATAGATACGTGACCACACATAAAACACTTCACCTTTCCCTCCTCGATTAATGTAGGATTGTTCACCGTTTTTCCCAAGACACGGGTCTTACAATCCACCCTCCATTGGGGCCCAGCGTCATCACTGACACACTTCTGGTCGGGGTCCAACTCTGATATCATTTTGTCACGACCCAACCCATCTAGCATTATATTGTCTACTTTGGGCCCAGCCCTCGCGATTTTTCTTCTAGAAACTCACATGCAACTTCCCAGTAAGTTACCCATCTTGGGATTTCACCAGTCCAAACTCACTTAACTTTGGAGTTCCCAAGGAATCAAAGCCAGTGAGCTCCCAAAAGGCCTCATGCTAGATAGATACGTGTCCACATATATAAGGCACTTCACCTTTCCCTGCTCGAGCGAGGTGAAATTGTTCACCATTTTTCCTAGACATGGGTCTTACATTGGACATTGTCCACAAAAGATAATGACCGATTCAACGGGATGGCCACTTTGACTGGCTCACCTTCAGTCCCCCTTCATCCTTTTTATCCTCTTCTTCCTTGTCAACATCTTCCCAATTGGAATTCGACTCGGTCTTCCTCTCATCAACCACCCCCTCTAACACGTCTTCTAACACAACATCAACATCCTCTCGTTCCTACTCTGGATCGGCACCCAGTGTAACACCATATCCTGAATCTACGGGATTAATTAAGAATTAATTGAGGATTAGCGGGACTAATCAGGAATTAGTCGAGGTTTATCGAACGATGGGGAAAATGACGATTTTACCCCTAGAAATGGTGAAAATGTTGACTTTTGACTAGGGATTTCAATGAAAAATGGACCGAGGTCCATTATGTAGATTGAGACAATACGAGTTCGTAGACAAGTGGCATGTCAAAATCGAACAACGTACGAGAAAGTTACGGGTCATGGAAGAAGTAATGAACTATTCATGTTTTACGAGGAAGTGGCCATTTGTATTTAAGTGGGACCCAAAATATCCTGACTTGGAACAATAGATAAGTGACAAGTGTCACTCATCTCATTGGCCCAACTACCCAAATCCATGCACCATCCATAGCGTTTTTTCCTTCCTTCGTCCTTCACTTGAAACCTACAAACCACCCACACACCATCATTCCATCATCTTGATTACTTGGAAGTGAAACAAAGAGACTAAGAGAGTGATCTGAGATGATAAGGAAGACACCAACAGCAAGGACCACCGCATATGGTGGCCGGAAAATCGAGAAGGTGAGTCGTGAGATTCTAAAAATTGGTTTTTTAGATTTAGGCTTTGTAGATTGAAACTAAGGCCGTATAGGGGTTCTATGTGTTTGTGCGAGGTGATTGGATGAAAAATCGAAGAGGAATGACGGCGAAACAGCCTTGGAAAGAGGTTGGAAGTTTGGCCATGGAAGATCGATCTGGAACAGGTAATTCTAGTCTTTTTATTGTGTTTTTAAGGTTATAGGGTGGTTTCTGGGAAATAGACGAGCATGTAGGTCTAAAAATGGGAAGTTTTGGTGGTTGGAGGAGGAAGAACGGTCCGGGTCAAGGTCGCGGGTCGAGTGACCAAGTTATAGGAAAATGGGTCGACCCACGAGACGTTGACGATGATGATCTGTAAGTCCACGTGGCAAATTAGGTGATGCCTCATGGCAAGTTGTCAGACACAATCAGCAGCTGACGTGTCAGGTTTTCAGACCATATGAACCAATCAGGTGGTGCCACGTGGTAGGGTGTCAGAACCTATCAGGCCTACGTGGCAGCTGATGTGGCAGGTCCAGTCAGCACTGTTAGAACACGTGGACCAATAGGGTGGTGCCACGTGGTAGTGTGTTAGGTTGTTAGAGCTAATGTGTTAGTGACACGTGGCACTAGTTAGAGAATGACACGTGGCATTAGTCAGAGAGTGACACAAGGTAGGCTGTCAGACTTGTCAGGTTGACGTCAGCGTTGACCATGACGTCAGTGTTGACTTTGTTGACGTCAGTGTTGACCGAAACTTTGACTAGCTCGTGGGGGTGCATGTGCATGAATTTCGAGGTCAAACCATGTTTTGGGCTTATGACCCTATTGGAAATGCTTTCGAGCAGAAATTTGAATATTGAAATGATTTTAGGTTATGTGAAAGGGGAACTGGGTACTGTTTTATGAGATTTTGTGGAAATTGTGTTTTGGGCTGAGACCCTATGTAATCAAACTGTTTTGATTTGAGATACAACATTTTATGAAAATGTTCCACTATTTTTTTATTATGACCATTCTCCGTGATTAAGAGAAGGGCCTCCAGTTCCGAATATGTTTCTCCGGAAAGGACCCTGGAGATAACGCTCGCCTCCAGGTTGAAGATGTGTTCCTCCTGGAGAGGTCATGAAGCACTGCCTGATGTCGTGCAGCCGAGGGAGGCTCGACTCATGAGTTCTTATGATATATGAGATCGATCGGTGATATGTTCAGGACGATCTGGAGATTGTCGGCTAGTGATATGTTCACGGTGATGTGCTCGGATCTGAGCGGTCTTGGAGTTTGTATGCACGCGTTGCTTGGATATCGTGACTGATATGATGATATGACGGTTTGAAACCAATGTCGGATATGAGAATGGGTCCCGAGGTTTTTGACTAATTGTTTATGTCCAGATGTTTTCACAGATGTTGGTTTGAAAAGAAAGCATTTGTTTTTATATGTTTTCCGAACATACGATTTTATTGGAAAGTACTGGTTTTAACTTGATATGCATGCATGCTTTGTAAAACGAAGGGTGAAAGGTATATTTGGAAAATGGCCTTAATAAGTGTTTATTTTTGTCCACTCGTACGTTTTGTTGTTTTTGGCACCCTCCAAGTTGATCGCAAATGCGGGCTGTAGAAGAGACCGAGACGTCACATGCCGCTGCACACTCTGGAAATCACTACGCACTCTGGATAACCCCGAACGGATTACAGTTTTATCCCTTGTCTGGCACGTGGTGTCAGACGGGAGCATGCACATCCCATGATAATCCAGGGGGATTGAGATGGGTCCTATCACCCAGTTTACCACCATCATCAACAACTAGACCTTTAGACGGATCGACTGTACGTTCATTAGCCTCTTCTGAATCACCATCTGACCCACGCTTCACCACCTATGGATCCACATCCAGGTCGGCTCTCCGCCTCTCACTCTCACCCTTTGCTTTAGAACCACCATTGGCCGATGAAGACCCCTCAATGGACGTGGAGCCACTCGATCATTCTTGGCATCATCTTCCGAACAGGACATTTCATCTTCAAACGTGTGGGGGGAACTGACATCAGCACTTGATTCTGACTCTGGCATCTACAAATTAAAGTGCAAACTAACTAAGAACCTACCGACTACAAAGGGAAATAGCAGGAAAAAGAAACATCACTTGCCTTTTTTTGATGGGTCATAGCTGGATTGGGCTTTCTATTACTTCTCAAGTTCGCTTGCTCGGAAGGAAACTTTTTTCAAAATAAATCGGTCACAATTGCTCTTCAAAGTGCTCGGTAGTTATTTCGCTCGAAAAATTCAAAATTGTTATTGAAGGACAAATGAGGCCCATGTACCTCTTATATCGGGCTAAACCGCCATCAATATGCAGACTCGAGCAAAAAATTCACTCACTTGATAGCCAGCCCATCTGTTGTGACAAATAGCCAGCCTTCCACTGCACACATTCAACCAACGTTCACATGAGTCGGTTCACCCTTAGGGGGTCAATCTAGCTTTTCGAATTTCATGTTCTTCAGGAGACTTTGGTGGATCGGCTCACCCTCAAGGGGCTGATCCAACCTTCGAATTACATGTTCCTCAGGGTACTTTTATGGATCGCTTCACCCTCATGGGGTGATCCAGCTTGTCGAATTCCATGTTTTTCAGGGGACCAATGGATCAGTTCGCCCTCCGGGGACCAAGGGTCAATTCCCTAGGAACCTCACCTAACATGTACCTTAGTGCCCTTCCTCACCCAAGGACTTGGGGGACTCCAAGATATAGCCCACCAGTCGGTCTACATGGTCTACACAGAATGATAGATCCTTGATCGGGGAAGCCCACCTCAGTCAAGGACTTAGGGGAGTTATGTTTATACCATTCCGACCAACCACCGGAGAGCCACCTAGCACCACATGCAAAGGGTCGTGGCTGGTTGTTTTGTCGCCTGTAGACAGGAATCAGGCGTCGATCGGCCGATCTTGGGCTAGCCAACCTAGCCATTCATACTACTGACGGAGGACTGCTGACTAAGGCACCTCAGTCGGCCTCTATCTAGGAGTGACGGCCGAACTCCCTGAGCATCACGGTATGCACGAACGAGTAATCATCTAGCCTAGCAGTAAAAACACAAATATACCTTCCAGCAAATCACTGCCATCCATCCAACATCTTGGGACACATGGCGACATCCAAGCAGTCGCTTGGGCCTTAAATCATTAGGGTTTCGACTCATTTATTGTCACTATAAAATACTGGGCACTTTACCCTATAAAGGGAAATTCAGTATCTAATATTTACTAAGCCTCACGCTACTTGTACTCTGCCTGGTCTCCATCTACTTTACCGACTTAAGTATCAGAGTCCACTAGGTCATCACCCTTTCCGATGTCAAATACTCTTCTTATCCTTTCGTAGGTCACCCCGGTGAACAGGAGAAGACTTCTATGTTCAGTAGGACAAAACCTTGTTAGGTCCATTTTCGGATTAAATAGAGCATCTTAACCAAAATTCCTAATAGCTATTATCTTTTTTGAATCCTTATCTTGCATACATAAGGTTCTCAATAACATCTAAGTAAAGTGAGATATTTGGAAGCAAATAAAAATACTACTCCTCAAGTATTATTCTCTTGGAGTTGATTGATGATAATACCTGCATTTAGCATATTGTAATAGAGTATCGCAAAGATTGTTTGTGACCGGGTTTCGCGGTTTTCTTGTATAATTCTTATCACCTATGTTTCTTTTCAAGATGACCATGGCTTTTTAAAAAGTGTTTGTTTGCCGTAAAATTTTGCCAACATAAATTAGAGTTTAGCCTTCTAACTGATTTCAAACTGAAAGTAAATTGAATTGAACAGTCTACATATGCATGAATTATTAAAGTAGCCAATTAACTTTTTCAAATTGTCACATGGTTCAAACAACTTGTTAAAGTGATTTGTTTATTGAGTTAAAATAAAATTTAAATTTATATAAATTCTATGGGGAAATTTTTTTGAAAAGTAACAAATAATATTAAAACAAATAGACAAGTGATACTAATATTTTTTTTTTTGCTAATTAATGGAATGGCCCTCTGGCTCTTAATGGCGTATAAAAGAGTATTCCAAGCTATTGAAGTAGAGGGAGACTCCAACATCCCAACGGACAACATCAACAGCTTAGCTACTCCTCATTGGAGAATCAAAACTTGTGCGTAATGTAAAAATCTTTGGTAAAAGATTTCAACATATACCTTTCAAATACGCGTTTCTTGAAACAAACTTCGTTACTAATTCGTTAGCAAAGATGGGGCATAGTGCTTCCATTTAAGGTGTTGACCTAGATCGCATATAAATGAGTTTAATTAAGAGTCGTGTTTTGATATATCTTAGAAGTGATAGACTTATACATAGTGTATCTTAGTAGTGGTAAACTTATATCTAATGTAAAGATCCTAGGTGGAAGATTTCGAAATATATCTTTCAAGTATGTATTCTGTAAAAAAAAAAAAACCTTTGTTGCTAATTTGTTAGCAAAAATAGAGCATAGAGCTTCCATTCAAAGTGATGGGCTACATCGATTCCAAATGAGTCCAAATAGGTGTGGTGCTTTGATTTTCTTAGTAGTAGTTGTCTTAAGAGACTTCGTCCGCTAGTCTATATTTCTTATTTTCGCATAAAAATTCAATAACATATGTGATTTATTTAGATGAAAAAATTGAATGAAATTTGTGTTTTATTTTTAAGAAAAATGTTGAACAACATAAAAGTCCAAGGTGAAAAAGGAGATGGGGAAATTACCCTTTTGTAATGGGATAGTGAATAAATCAGTTCAGAAATCATTGCGAAGCTGATCAACAGAGAATGAAATCAGTTCGGCGACCATTGCGAACGCTCTCCTTCGCCTCAAAATTCATCATTACACCACTCTCCTCATTTTCCATTTCCTCTTCTGTAAATGATTTAATCACTGCAACAAATGGAACTCAGTCTCAAATTCTAACCGAAGAAGACCTCACAAAGATCAACCTCCTCATCCCACGCCTTTGCCTCTTAAACCACCTCGACACAGCAACCCACCTCGCAATCACAGCCCTTCTGGCAAACCCACCTCTCAAGTCGCTCTCTCTGTCCATTCTCATCCACTCCTTCACTTCCCAACCCGACATGGCCCGACCCATGTCGCTTTTAACCCGAATCCGGCACAACACACCTTCGCATCCCTATCTCACGCCCATCACAACAATGCTCGTGGCGTCATACTTTAAGAAGAATAAACCCAGAGAGGCCTTCAAAATGTTCAACTGGCTGGTGAGGCCAGGTTCCTCATGTGTGCTCGATGAAAGAGTTTGTGAGGTTTTGGTTCATGGGTTTTGTAAGAATGGGATGGTTCTTGAGGCTTTGAAGGTCTTGAGGGCCATGCTGGGTGCCAGTATCGTGCCGGGATGTGGTCTGAAGAAGTTGGTGTATAGGGGTTTGTTGAGGGAGGCTAGGATTAGGGAGGCAGTTGAGTTGAATGAGGCCTTGCGTTGTGTTGAGGATAGTGAGAAAGATGATGAATCAGAGGCTGTGAAGAAGGTTTTGGAGTTGTTGGATCATATGATTGTGAATTGGACAGAGTAAAGCAGGTATATGTTTCTGGGCTATTGTTTATATATGCCTTACGTTTTGATTTCAATTAGATTTTATGAATACTGAGTAGGCTATGAGATGTGGGCAATGTATGATTGTGATATTAAAACTTGAATTCGTTTCGATTAGATTGTCAACAATGGCAAGTGAGAAACTTTTTTTGTTCTTTTACCCTGAAAATGTAATACATTACATTGATAAGGCCAAATTAGAATTGAATCTTTTCATGAACTATAATAGCTAACAAGTTGCATTCTCTGCTGATAGGAATGCTTTTCTGCTTTTATGTGCTGATATGAACTGAGAATTTGTAAGGATCAATTTCTTAAGAAGATTGTATGCCAACTGCTTTTATGGAGTTTTTTTTGTTTGTCTTCCATTTAGTAGATGATTCTATGATATAACCATAGCTTGATCTTCAATTATGCAAAGGGAGTCGTTGCTGTGCAATCTCAGGAAGTGCATCTATGCAAATATCCCTTTTAGTTGGCAGTAGAGTAGGTACCCTAAAAAATTGTGTCAACAATAATTGTGTCTATGCAGTATGTCTTGGCTTTATAATTCAAAATGAAGTATTCCTTCCGTCTTCCATAGCTTGGTACTGAAGTACATATTTCATTTTGAATTGTAGTGGCTTAAGATAAAGTTTTTGTCACGTATATTATATATACATCTTGATCATCATCCTTTGCCTTAGCTTCCAGAAAGGATGTATTTTTCCCATCTAGCCAACTAAGTTTAAACACCAACAGCAGCATCTACCATGCTCTTGGTGTATGCTATCCCATCATGCCATCCATTTGTACTTTGGAATAGTTGCAAAGAGTACTAGTGGTTGCCTTTGTCGGGATGAACTCTATTCTGATTTGCGTGCTCAAGCTATAGTGGACTTGTTCATACCATCTTGCTTAATTTCAAGTATAGGCTGCTAGTGTTATCTTGTTCATACCATCTTGCTAGATTTCAAGTAAAGACTACCAGTTTTATCACCATAGAAAGTAGCTTTCTATTGGAACGGGGTTTTGTTTAAATCTCTTAACTGAACTGTGCAAGCATAACCTCTAGTTCTGTGTCATGCCTCGCCTTCTTCTATATAGTAGGGATTAATATAGGTCATGTTAAACTAAATATGATGTAGGCTAGTGGCTTTATAATGGTGTGTTGTGTCATTAACTGTATTTATACGTATGTAAGCAAGTGTCATGCATTTCTTCAGCTTCTTCAATATGCCTACGACTGGCTCTTGAGGAAGAGTAAGGTGCGACAGTTCTATGAAGATTGTAGCTGCTTCTGAAGCATGGACTGAGACTTTGAGAAATCACAGACATTATCATATGCCAAAGGCGCTTTGGGTTTCGTTGTGCTACCCATCTCCGACAGAGTCCCCTGTTTGAGTGCAACTTTGGTTGAGGTTTTCTACCATCAATTGTTTGCTATCAAAGACGACTTGATGGAAGTGCTAGGTCCCACTATGTCATGCTCCATGGCCGAAAAAATAAAATGGTGTCTTTTCTTTTTTCTTTCCCTTGATCACTGATTCACTGAAACTCAAATTTGTAATGGTGTATTTGTGATATTTTTTCCAGTATGCCACAGGCATCAATGAGTTCTATCAACTCGAGTTGGGAATCTCAATGACCAGGTTTTGTTTGAGACGGCTTGTGAATGTAATGTTCACCTTCGTCACTTGAGGGCCAATTCTCATTATTATATGGAGGACACAACTTGTAAAGATTCTACAGTTTGTGTTTACTATTCGTAGTTTTAGTATAAAAAGCTGAAAGTATAGTAATAATGTGAAAGATTTTTACTGTGGGAAAACCTTGTAGTATTAACAAAAAAAACACCTCTATTGATACTATTGAAATCGGCCAATTTGAATAAACACAATGAATGGTAACAATAGTGTAATTCCGAGATTTGGGGTTTCAACATGTGATTTAATTTAATAGAGATTGAAATTTATATGTATTCAATTAGGATATTAAATGCATTTATAAACATCTAGGCGTGGATTTGTTTTAAAATTTGTTGAAATCTAAGTGTAGTTAACACACCCCGATTTGAAATATCCACTTGGACATTAGGATCGAGGCATGTTGGCCGGTATCTGGCCGATTTGAAATATCAATTAGTTAAAATGTTGCGTTTAAGAGGTCAAGTGAAACATAACTAGCTAAAACTAATTACATTTCATCGCGGCAGCAAAAATATAAAGCATAAACAACTAAATGATGATCATACAGTTACATCACTACTTGTGTTACCCAATTTCCACCGCGTCACTCCAACTTTGGGAGTGAATGTCAGAGCACACGACGCCTCCTCGAAGCACGCGAAACACCACCGAAACTTGAGGGATTAAAAAAAAAAGGTGAGTGGACGCAATAATTTATTTCAATGTGAAACTATTATCATAAAACAGGCCTTAAACCCTTCAGTTTATTAAAAATAAGTAAGCAATAATCTTGACTTACATGTAGTACTAGAAATAATAATAAAAAAGAAAAACTACATAAACACCCCAAACTATAGAGGTCAACACAGACTCATACCCAAACTATCAAAAGTTTCAATTTACTACCCAAACTATTCGACCACCCACTACTAACCACCTCCGTCAGTATTTCCATCCATCTTTCCGTCAAGTTGCCACATGGCAAAAAATTTTCCCAATCAGCAACTGAGGTGGCAAAAATCATTGGGGCATTTTCAGGATTTCAAAAAATTTAATTAATGCCCACGCACCCATCTAAAACCCTAATCTAATTCCTAAGATGGAAGGATGACCCACTCATGTTTGCCGTTGATGGGCACCACCTTATGGATTTTCTTGGATAGCAAATTGGAAGATATTCACGTGGAATTGGAAGGCCTACTCCTAGTTTTTGGATCAATCAAATTTCGACCCAACCACCATCCATGTTTTCCCTTTGTGCTTTGATGATGAAGACAGCGACGATCGCTCTTTCTTCGACTTTCTTCCACTTCGAGTTTGATGTCCCTAACGAAGACGAAGCACAGTGGCTTGCGAATCGAGGGTAAAGATTCCCAATCAATATATAGGTTTTCTTGATTCTGATTTCTGGGTTTGATCTATTTCCTAGGAAATGAAAAGATTTAATGAAAATATTTTTGAGTTTGAACCTTTTTTCGTTGGCCCAACTTGAGGTTTTTGATTCCCATCTCCTCAAGTCGAAGTGCATTTACTTTGGCTGTTAAACTGAGCAGTTGGGTTTTCTTCATTTTGTTAGTTTTGGTTTCTAGGTTTATTTCATTTTCTGAGTTTGGAGGGTCAAGATTTCCGCTAGTTCACACAAGAGGATGTTGTCAGATTCCTCATGAGCTCAATTGGGGTCTTCTCTCCCATCCCATCCTTCTCCATTGAATTCTAACTCGTGGCCAATAATCCTAATTCATGAACATTCCAACCACAAACCCATTTGATCTCCACGCCTCCATCAATCACCTTTTTTAATCACCTCACTTCCATCGATCGTCTCACCTCCATCGATTGCCTCGCTCCAACGCCGACAAAGCCGTCAATAACTTTTGATTTCGCACATGTGTTCATTTTTGCAGGGTTTCATTTTTGCAGGGTTGATTGAGGATGGGTCCTTCGTTCATTATAAAGGTTTTTCGATCACGCTCGTTTATCGGGGATGGGTGTTCATCAAACTTGGTTGGGTTCAAGCGTCATGATGGTGGGTTATGTTCAGATGCGAGAATTGTGGGATAATTTTAGGCAGCGAGAGGGGTGGGGTTCAGATGGGTGGATGGGTGCAGCATGATCATTTTCGATTTAGGGTTCATCTGAATTGGGTTTTAATTGATTTTTTGAAATCCCAAAAATGCCCCTATGGATCTTGCCACCTCAGTTGCTGACTTGGCAAAAAGTTTTCCACGTGGTAACTTGACGGACAAATGGATGGAAAAATTGACGGAGGTGGTTACATGTGAGTGGTCAAATAGTTTGGATAGTAAATTGAAACTTTTGATAGTTTGGGTATGAGTCTATATTGACGCCTATAAATTGGGGTGTTTTATGTAGTTTTTCCTAATAAAAAATACACAATCACATGGGTCATGCCACACATAAACATAACAGATATCAACCTACTAAAAACAGTTTCTCATGAATCGCACGAGTCATACGCATATGTCCGACTTGGTATCTATAATGCTCACGTACCACGACTACGTGAGAGCTAGGCCCCTCACCACAAGTTCCCTAGATCTCGGGAACAAACTGGCGTTATTAACTAGTATTGTGAGCAACACATGTGAACAATCATGTGGATGCTGGTATGTGGCTATACAGACAGGCACAAGATACTAGCGACTTCTAGAGTGGGTTCAAATATCACTAACTCAATAATTCCCTAGGGACTAAATATTCAATAACACCTTAGACAAGTTAATTAACCATGCAATGCAGTAAATAACTCAATCTGACATACTCAGGGCATACACCATCAAATCGTTCCTCAAGCTAGTGCATTCGAGTAAATACCATAAAGTAAACAACTCAATCATTCACGAATATAACATAAAATGGTAAACCAAGTATTCTCGGAAAGTACTATAAAGATAAATATCGTAAAATGTGCAAGTAAATAATAGTTATAAAGATGGAGTATAAGAAACGGGTCCATTCACACGCTAGCCGGGGAGTCCTATCAACCAACAATCCAAACTAATACAAGCTCCAAGCCAATCCAACTCTAACCAAATCAATTGTAAAGGTTACTAATGACCCACAAGTCAAATTATAAACAAAACCCACGCCCAAAACGGGGCTTAAATTTACTACAAACCAACCAAAATGGGCTAAAAACTGTCAAAAACACCTTAAATCTATGCTCACACGCTACTAGGGTTAGAAAAAAGCCCCACACGCGCTGGTGGGAGGCCAAAAAATGACCGCATGCACTGCCATGCATCGGCCATACGCAGTCACGTGCCCCCATGCGTGGCCACATCCATACATGTGTTGCTCACACGCACGGGAAATATTCCTTGGAATATTCCATTATGATGTCTTTAGTTGACTAGTGATTGACTAACGGTGGTTGAACATTGACCAATTGTAACTGGCGCTACGCCGGAGACGGCGACTAGCCCGACGTCGACAGCGACCAGATTCTAGAATAACTAGCCAGAAAATCTAGTTTTCTGGCAAGTCTAAATCCTTCAAATCTAAACCATTTTCAACATGAAATTAACCAATATATACCTATCGACTCGAGGGTTACAAAAAAAAACACACTTCTAAGCTAGGAATTTACCAGCGTTGGTCAGAACGACACTGGGATGGTCTCGGCTCTGCATATTCCAACGACGCCTTTTAATGTTTCCCTCGCACCAAAACGAGCACACAATGAGTCAATGACGAAGTTCTTGACCTAATTGAGGAAAGCACAACAACATTGATCGATTTTACCTCCCTTTGAGCCTACACTTCTTGGGCCATGTTTCGTGGGTCTGAAATGGGTCACAATCGTCGTCATCGCTCCTAGCATCGAAAACCACATGCAAATGGTCGAGGGAGTAGTTCTAACTATGATTGAGATATGAGTGAAACTTGAAGGGATCAATCTAACCTCGAAATGCTCTAAACGTTGCGGGGTCGGAATCGGGTCCGAGTCAGGTCCAAATTAAGTCCCAAATCAGGGTAGCCGTCGACAATGAAGGTTGAGAGTAACATCTTCCTCTCGACAAGATGCAATTGTGGGCTGTGGTCTTGATGGCTAGTTTGTCGCAGATCAATCAAAGGGTCTCACGGTCGTCGCCACTGCCCTACAAAAATCTCCCTCCTTGGTGCATGTTAACACTGAAGGTTCACAAAGCGGTCACGTCGTGGTGGCTAGGAGGTAGTTCTCTGGAGTTTTGAGTGTGATAAAAGAGCTGGTTATAACTGTGCTCTCAGGTGCCATGATGATGGTGGTCAAGAGTGAGTGAGAGGAAGATGGGTGTCATCTGATTAATTAGGTTTGTGAAGGCTATAAGACTTATAGGTTATGGGCTTGGGCCTCAAGGTTTCAGGACTTGAATTGATCTTAGGGCCTAAAGTTCTCCTAATAAAAACAACTTGTATCAAGCCCAAACGAAGCCCGAAAAGGAAATTTGGTATTACAATCCTAATTTTCGATATGGATTGTATTAGTCTACCCCCAGAGGGAAATCTAGTCCCCGAAATTTGTTCATTGTCATTCAAGCTACTACCTCCTAATGGTTTCCTCAAAGATCATGTGTCGTTGTAAACATGAACCCAACATCCACGTTAGTCTAACTTTTCAATCTATGTCCCCAGTAACTCGCCACAAATAACATCAAGCTTCTGTGCCAGTCTAATTAAAACTCTTCAAATCAAGGTACGTTTCCTACTAGTAAGAAAAGACAAATCGGTGTCTTCTTGAATAGTTTTTTGAATGTCCCTTTAAAATGCTGAGCCATCAAGAGTTAATCCTCATTCACTAATAAATCTCTAACAAGATCTGAGTGTTCACATCGTAACTTATAGCGTCCCCCCCTCCTCCCCCCCCCCCTTTCAGTTTCCCATATAATCAATCTACGTACGTTGAGGTATCGATTACAATCACAAGGCTTATTGATCTTAAACATTCTGTTAAATGAAGTAACAACTAATCTTTCCAGATTACTTACGCAATCCCAAAGGCTACGATGACTAACATCGTCCTAATGACCACTTAGGGTCCTTACCAAATCAGGTAACCAGTAGCTAACATCGTTTGATTTCCCCAGTAGCGATCAAGCTGCACAATAAGTGGTAGGGTAGTTGACTTCGAATAGGCTCCAAGGTTTGATTAATAATTCAAAATACTACCAAGCTAGTTTAGTACTCCAAGCTGGAAATAGTGACAGGTAAGTTCGTTGAGTTACCAACTAGCGTGGTAATGAGGAATGTAACTCACTCGTTAGTTCTTCAGATTCTTTTAATGGTAGTGTCAACTCAATGAACCCCTCGAATACTTAAGTCCAACTAGGGTGTAAGGCAAATAATAAGCATGATACCTAATTCAATTTGTCCTTCGAGAAAAGGATGTATATTGTAAACATGCCACCAATCAACATTTTGTAGCCTAACAGTTCTTCAGATTTCACCTGATAATCACCATGACTAGATATTATTCTTGTAAAAAAGGTATCAAATACAGTGAAGGCTCCTCTTAGTCCTTAAGTCCATAACCGATGTACAACCTCGTCAACCACAAGTCGATATATGACAAGACTCCCATAATGGACTAAAGAGCATAATAACATGAGTCCCTATCTCACAATCCAATGTTGATTCGCAGGGTGAGGGTATTGACATCTACGTTCAATCCCATTCACAGCGAAATCCTTCCAATTTACAAACTCAATGTTCTCTTAACTCTCTCTCCAACAATTCAGTAAGGACTCAGATCTCAAATCTAAGTGCATTACTACTCAAGATACAATCCTAAGAATCTGTATGGTAGGAAGGTTTTCAATGACATAGGAATGTCACTCCACTACTCGAGTGACACTAGGCAGACTTAATCAACAAATCTCTTGAATATAAGCTTAACCAATGAGAGGAAAAAATCTAAGTGATGACGTGAAATCCCACAACTCAAAACGAAAATGCAAGTTCATTACTCCCAATAGTCGAATGCCTAGGCCAACACTTGAATAATAATTACCAACTTAATCGAGGAGTGAAACTCAATCATGTACTTAACGAGTAATTGCCCGCTCGCAAAAGGTTAATGAAAAAAGTAAGGAAGCGACTAACATTTCTCCATACTAAGATCTTTACTAATTATGGTGTAATCCCGGTCAATGATTCCCAAATTCCACTATTGACATTCAACAAAACAACCTTATCCCAAGTTAACAAGTGGTCCTGAAGCTTACAATCTCAAGCAAAACTCTAACTCGTAACGCATGTTGACAACGGTGGCAAGACCATCAGAAGTTTCGTTAGACTAACCTCAACGTTCTTCTCAGCGTGGTCAAAACTTAACACCAAGGGTTTGGCTATCCTGTTATGTCTACCAAAAACTGTGAGAATATATTCCTGCCAAAAGGTCATATCAAACTTAAAGGGGAATAATCATCCAAGGAAGACATCAATCAAAAGTAGGCAAGACAAGGTAAGAAGGTGACAAAATTTAAGTTTACAAGGATGGTTCTCCTAATTCAGAGGTAACTTATGGTTCTTGTTCAGAAAGGTCTAGAGTTCTCATCGAGGTATAGTATTTTTTCCAAACTTGAACATCCTAGTTGGTTCAACTAAGGCAGATTCATGAGTACCGATAAAATGGCCATCGGCCAAACACTTGTCTCAAAGTCAACCTGATAGATGCTACGTCTAAAGTTGAGGCAAAGCCATCACCTATGCATGAGATGGAAAATTTTTTGCTACTTTTCAGAATAAAAGATGATTGAGTGTATCAACATGGTTATCCAAATATAGGGACAAGGAAAAGATTAAACATTGGAATCTTTGCTAAACTCGAGCACATGAAACATTTAATCAGGTACACGACAAAGTCTAAGGGTAATCGAATCGTCCACATACCCACGATTCTCGTAAAGCCTCAATTGCTACAATTTGTATGCTCCAAGGTATCGTTCAATTAAAAACTTCTAAAAGTTAACTACCCAACAGTAAGGTCAAAGGATGTAGAAATTGGAAATATATTAGGGCTTGAGAACGGTAGGTTAACAAGGTAGAATGAAATGTAGTGGTCAAATTTAATCCAAAAGGCATTTCAACGCCAACCTTAAGGTCAGAGGTCTAACTAAACCATAAGAGTAAAGTCTCTAGATTACAATTCTGAGTTCAAAGATGTTGAGACGAAAAAGAAAATCGCCAGTACCTCGAAAGTTGTCGATAAATGTGGATCACTCACCTCGTAACTTTGCCAACACATAAACTCAAATCGTCACATGTACGGTCAATTTGTAACTACTAAGGATACTTCAAATACTGTAGTAAGCGACATAAGAGAATAAAGAGTCAATTACTTAGCGAAGAAGCATATGGTGAGACAAAAAAAGTAAATGATTTTGGAATGAGACTAGTGGATCAACACCAAAACAGCGAAAGGAATTAGGATCATATGGAGATTTGGACAAGGTACATGATTGGAGAATCAAATTCAAGTAAATCACGTTAAAAAACACCATGGCCACAAAAGGCCCCAAAGATCAAGGTCCTCAAACTAAAAAGAATTGTTTTAAGTAAAGGCATAAATTAAAAAATCCAAGATTTCTTCCTTTGAAGACGTTTGGTTAACAAAAGAACGCATAAGGTCTCAATTTCGACCCAACCTTGAGGACAAGTAAACCACCCGGAAAAATGGGAAGGAAATTCACAGAAATATGCCAGGTATGAAAAACGAGGTACGTATATCGAAACATAGAATCAAGTTGAAAAACTTTAAAACACTTGCCAAAAATTGTAAGAAAAGAAACACATTCTTGATGAAAACAACCACAACATTCTGTGGTGTTAGTGGGGAAGGATTTTAAAAGGTCAATAGTTGGTTCAAAATGTGATGAGTGAAAGCGAAAAACAGGGATTGCAAAATCCAGGTTGAAAAAAAAAGGCATAAATCCAAAATAATGGAAAACTAAGTCATACCAAAGTTTAATGAATCTTTTAATGTGATGAACATAGTATCAAAATGTATCACGTCATAATACATGCTACAATTTTGACACCTAGACAACTTAGTTTGACCAAAAAGGTTTTACTAACACAAGTAACAAGATTCGTATGAATACGTGATAAGTAACTCGGTAGGAAATCAGCTTGTTTGTAGAAATGGTATTAATTCGTTTAAAACACTTTTCCAAGAAATCACCATACTTAAACGACACTTAAAGCGAAAGTGTAACATTTATGCAACACAAAACAAAATGGACCATGCAAATTAACTAGCTATTTCGGTACAGAAAAAAAGGGAAGTTTTAGCAACATAGGTAACAATAAGCGATTACTGTAACGACCCGTCCCGAATATCGGGATTAAATATTATTTAATTATGGATTTAGAATGACTAATCAGGGATTAGTTGAGAGAATTCAAACGGACGACGTAAAATGACTGTTTTGCCTCTATAATTGGGCAAAATGTTAAATTTTGACTCGTGGAGTCAAACGTACTAGAACCGATGACCGTGACGTAGATCGGGACGTCACGAGTACGTAGACAGGCGACATGTCGAAATTGGACGTCGAACGGGGAAGTTATGGTCACGAGATCGAAATTGGGAATTTAACGTCTCGGGATTCGTATTAAATGATATTAAAATCTGATTCGCTGATATTTTGTGCGGGGCCCTTGGATGACCCATGACTTGAGACCCCTAAATTGTGGATCTTGTTTCCCATTGGTCACTTTTATATATTTTAATCACACCTCACATCTCTCTCTCTCTCTCTCTCTCACACACACACTCCCTCACCGTCCATCACCCTTCTCACTTCACTCTTCCTCTCATCTCCACCCTTCATCTCCATCATCATGATCCGGTCATCTTCATCATCCTCATTCTATTTCAAAACCGTGCCCACCATTGTCACACAAACACCACCACAAACCTCTAATCTTCATCTGTCACCAAGATCAACTGTGAAGATTGATAGAGAGAAAGTGACCAGATGGAGTATGATGACACGACTTGACGGGCTGAGCACGGTTGTGACACGGCGGAGGTGAGAAAACTCAAACTCGAGAACCCGTTTGAACCCATTTTTGGAACTTCGATATTTAACATCTAAGGATCGATTTGGTTGATTGGGTGTGATTCTACGGAACACAACAAGTTCATTGGAAGTGGGTTCGAGGAAAATAGTGGCCTGAGTCGACTAGAGCGACGGCCAAAAAACTGGGCTACTGGTTTTGTGTTTCAGGTGAAACTCTCGATCTTTTCATCGTTTTTAAGTCTGTAGAACTCTAGATTAGGCTGAGATGTTGACATAGGATGAAAGAAGATTGAAAATGGCTAAGAGACAGGGGTGAACCGGCCTCGTCGGTACGGTTGAATCGGAATTACAGAGAACCGGTTCATAACGGTTTAACCAAGGTTGAAGATAAACAGTACCCCCCGCGTGTGGCTCCCACGTGCAGTGTCTTTTGTAACGACCCGTCCCTAATTAATGGGATTAATTAAGAATTAATTACGGATTAGCGAGACTAATCGGGGATTAGACGAGGATTAGCGGATGTTCGGGCTAAATGACAATTTTGCCCCTAGAATGGGCGAATCTTTGACTTTTCATTCAGGCGGTCAAATAGACTTTGACCGATGATTGTGACGTAGTTCTTGACGTCACGAGTTCGTAGACAGGTGGCACGCTCGATTCCGACATTCGAGGAAGAAGTTATGATGTTCGGAAGTTCGAGGGCATTTTGGTAATTTAGTTTAAAAGGAGCCAAAGGTTGACTTTCGACCTGGGAGGTTCGATGGATAAGGCCCAAGGACCGTTACGTAGATTGAGATGATACGAATCCGTAGACAGGCGGCACGTCGAATTCGGACGTTCGACGGAGAAGTTACTGTTCACGAAAGTTCCGTGGTACTATTGCACGAATTTCGAGACGGATTACTTTTGGACTTAAGTGGGGCCCAGATACTTCTGTGCTGCCCAATGGATGAGTGACAAGTGTCACTCATCCACTGGACACCATGTTCCCATTCATGCATCTCCCATTCATCAACATCGATCATTTTCCCATTTTCCCCACCAAAACCCGATCCATCCTCCCACCCCAAAACCAAACCCTTCAACCCATTTGACCGTGAAGGAAATAGAGAGGAGGAACTGAGGAGGTGGTGGCTGGCCCAGGCAGAGCCACCGTGGATGGCGGAGGAGGAATTGAATCCAGGTAATCGGTTTTGACCGATTTAATCCCATTTCAGTTTCTAGTTGTTATGGGTCGATTTGGATGGTTTTCATGAGTTAAATAAGTTATTAGGATTGTGTTAGGATGGTTTTGAGAGGGATTGGACGTTGAGAAACCTCTGAGGAGGTTTTGGAAAATTGAACCGTGAGAAGAATGGTTGGACCGGTCGGTTTTGAGGGTTTTAAACATTCTAGTTAATTGGTATAGGTTCCTAGGACATAAATAAGAAGGATAGGATCGAATAGGGAGGAAAACGATGAAGATTGGACTGTGTAGGGACCTAGACCGGTCACGTCGGTCCAAGTTGCAAGAAAAACCAGATCGGACCGGTATGACCGAGGTAGGAGACGACACTATTCACTAGCGCGTGGCTCACAAGCGCAACCACTTCAGGCAGTGCGTGGGGAAGAATTTGGGGAAGTTTCCAACATATCAAATCATCTATTCGATGTTACGAACATTTTGGGACTGGTTTCGTGTCAATCGGACATTGTTTCGATATAGTTCGAGACGTCCAAATGTTTAGGTTCGCGTTTAAAAATAGTTAGAAATTCCGAAAAATTACGGGGCTTTAGTGAGGGGTTATATAAGTAGTTAGTAACCCTCTAAATTAATTTGGACAAGTTTGGGAATCCCAGAGGCGACGTTTGACCCGGGAGACGCTTTTGGCACGCGTATGGAGGTGCGGCTTCAGACGGTCTGTGAGTGGACTTGTTTTATGAATTCGATGCATGCATAAATGTTTTATAATTGTTTTAGAATATATTTTGTGATGCCTTGAGTGCATTTGATTGTGGTAGCTTAGGATCGACATATTTGCACGTTTTTCAAGGTTTTCTGCTTTATGTCGTACCTTAGCGTACTACGTTTTTAACGAGGGTTTTATAAATGGATTTTGGATTTGGAAATATGAACTCGGGCATGAGGCTCATTTGATTTACAAACTCTCAGACTTTGTGTCCATTTGATTTGGCGAGGAATCGGACCGGGGGTCCATTTGAGTTATACGATCGGACCGAGGGTCCCGTTGGTTTATGAATCCGGGCTTAAGGTCCATTTAGTTGTAATCTTGGGCTTGAGGCCCCTTTGATCATAGTATCAGGCTTAAAGCCCCGTTAGTTGTGAAATCGGGCTTAAGGCCCCATTTAATTACATGGTCTCCTCCAGATGTCGACCTGGAGAGTCACGATCCACAAACCAGAAGGGGTATCCCCATAGGGATCCCGTTCCAGGAGTGGGGGTTACTATTTATATTATGGTCCCGGACCAGATTCCGGAGAGATGTGTTATCAGGGCCTACCCCTAATCCCCTGGGATTAAGGGCTAAACCCCGCTCCCGTCTGACTTGCGCATGACACAGGGGCCAAACAAACGCCCAACCTCCGTGTGACACGTAATTCAGACAAGGGAGTTCCGATCCGACCGTCCAGAAACTTCCGAACTTCTCAGAGTGGGCAGAGTCTACTGTGGATCGTACGTATAATGTCTCCGTCTCTCTCGACTAACAGCCCGCGCCGCAACAACCTGGAGGGTATCGAAAACACGAAAAGACTGTGAGTGGACAAAAATAAAGTTTAGGTTCAAAAACCGTTATCAGAAAACACATACATTTATACCCTCCGTTTTAAAAACCAATGCATGCATATTAATTTCATATCATAAAACCATGTACGAAAAAAACTAAGCACAGTTTTCCTTTTTCCAAATCCCGGGCCTCAGCCCCAATATCACTGAAACCATTATAAACAACGAAAACCATTTCATCCGGGCTACTGCCCAAAACATCATCATCAAGTCTCAGTGAAAAACCAAACACATTTAAAGCCACATTCTCAGCCATCGAACATGCTGGATCTATCCGAGTCTTTAAACTCCCAAGTCTTTAAACTCCAGAGTCTTTAAACTCAATAACCAGGCTTCAATAATCCGAGTCTTTAAACTCCCGAGTCTTTAAACTCAACAGGCCTACGGGGGAAATATCAATATATCCGAGTCTTTAAACTCAATCCGGGCCCGTCCCCCGTCAAATCAATATCCGGATCTTTAAACCCAATAACCAGATCCAGCAAATCCAATCAAAACCATTTAAAACCCATTTTCCATTTCCATATCCAAACTCGAATTCGAAATCACTGGTCTGATGCCCTTCCGGCGTCCAGAACCGTCATTCCGAATCCAGACCCAGAACTAATTTCCTTCTCATTTCCAGGTCCGAGTCCACAACCATCATTCCGTAAGCTAGCATCCGAAATAACCATCCCGAACCCAAACCTGAAATCCATTTCAAGTTCCGAATCGAATCCCGAATCGTCACCCGGAATTTCGATTCCAAAACCCGAAATCACCTTTCTGAAAACCACTTTGAACTGGGCTTCAAGTCCGAAAATACTTTCCAAAATCCTTTTTTTTCAAATCCCGAAACCAATTCATTAAGCCAAGTTCAAATCACGTTAGTTATCAAAACCTCGTAAAACGAGAAAATCGTCCTTTCCTCGAAAAACGTGCAAAAACCATAAACCATCACAACCATAACTCAACTCATAGAAGCACATAAAAAAAGATATGAAAAAAATATATGCATGCATCAAGAGTTAGAAAGCAAAGTCCACTCACAGACCATTTCAGCGTCGCTTCGATACGCGCGCACTTACGCTGTCCCTAGCCACTCGCTATCCTCGGATTTCCCGAACCTGTTCAAATCCCAATACAAGGTCACTAACTACTTCACAATACTCATACTAAAGCCCCATAATTTTCTCGTATTTTTAACTATTTTTTACCTAGCCCTAAAACCTTCGGATAGCCCGAAACATATCGAGTCGATGTCCGATTAACTCGAAACCAGTGCTAAAATGTTCGTTACATCGATTAGACTAAAAACCATGTTGAACATTTCCCCGGGTTCAGCCTCACGCGCCCTCACGCGCCGCCCAAAGGGGCTTCGCTTGGGAGCCACGCGCCCAGCACAGTGTCATCGGTTTCCCTGGGAAAACCCGGTCCAACCGGTTCGGTTCAGCCGGTTTAGCCGTGAACCGGCGTTCACGGTTCTCCTCCAGTTCTTATCCATTTTGTGTCCTTTTGATTCCATTATATTTGTCCCACTCTAACCCACCTATTCCACTATCTAATTCGTAACAAACAGTACCAAAACTTACCGTCCAAAGCTCGAAAGAAAACTCAGAAATTCGAGTTTTTGCCTCCGACCACCCATGGCCACTTCGAAGCTCCAGATTACTTCCTCAAGTCATTCTCAACCTCCTAGAACTCATAGGGACCTTAGAATACCTCGACAGCCATCCAAACCTCACAACTTTTGAATTTAACCAAACTGGGAAAACAGAGGACCGTGGACAATTACCTGTGTTTTAACCTCCGCCATGCACGCCGATGTGCTCCTCCCGGTTCACAAAGCTCCGCTCAGGTCCCTGAACATTTCCGCCCGTCCAATTTTGGAGATTAATCGATCGGGGTGCACAACCATGCACAAAACCCCTGCCATGTTTCTCTGGTTTTTCCACACTTCTCACACACCTCACACACTCACCGTCACGCCCAAATCCTCACAGATACGATCACTCACTCTCCTAGCTCTCCTTCAAACATCACAGAACCTCACAACACTCACCCGGTTTCTGCAATTCAATCAATTCATCCCTCAGCTCACCCTCTGTTTTTCCCCCTTCGACTAAACTCAACACACACACACGACACAATTTTTAAACACACTCATGCGCGGCCTAGAACCCACTAGAGCCCTGCCACATGTCACAATCCTCTCCTTTCTCACACAAAAATCTCCTCTTTGTCCTAGACAAGTGTCCCAATCCGGTTGCACCATGTCTCACAGCCAAAAGACCAAAATGCCCCTTCTTGAACCCAAAATTACAATTGTGCCACTACCTTTCTAGACCCGTAACTCACATATCCTAACTCCGATGACCACGTGCCGCCTGTCGTTGAATTCAGGACGACGAGATCTATCTAACAGTCCTCGGTCAATGTACAAAATTCCGTTCGTACGAAAAGTCAAATTTTCCCCCTATTTTAGCCAAATTACGAAAATGCTCTCAACCTTCCGAACATCATAACTTCATCCTCGGATGTCAGAATCGGGCATGCCACCTGTCTACGGATTCATGACGTCCCAAACTATGTCACGAGCATCGGTCAATACCCAATTGACTACCCGAACTAGAAGTCAACTATTTTCCCGAACTAGGGGCAAAATCTTCATTCGACACTAATGACCCTATTGGAACCAACTAACCACCGATTAAACTCACTAATCTTATCTTAAACACGGTCTTAACCTAAATTTCTGGGACAGGTCGTTACATGTGTGGACTAGATCCAGAGAGAGAGCTCGAACTAGATCCAGAGATTGAGCCTCCCAGATGGGGAATTCCTGGGAGAAGACTCGGAGTGAGACCCCGAGTAGTGTGCACACTAGTATAGAGATATATCGTGACATTTATCGGGGATGTGTTCCCTAGGGGCTGTGTGCCCCGAGTTGGAATCTTCTCGGAAGTGCCGCGGATGGGTTATACGTATGTCGATACGTATGAGGTTTTACAGATAGTGATTTGGGGGCGCAGACCCCGTGTTTTATGATTTAGAAAGTGATTTGGGGCGAGACCCTGTATTCAATGTTTGAGAATGGTTTTGGGCTGAGTCCCACGGGTGTTTGATTTGGGCTGAGTTCCCATGTTTTGATTAATGGTTCTTTTGTGATTTCGGGTCGGGGACCCAAATGTATTTTACGGGTCATGACGGTTTATGGGAACCGGGCATGAACCCTTGAAAGGATTTGAGAATATGTTTGAAAAATGATTTTATGAACATTTGGTAAATGGTTTTTGAATGCATGCATATGCTTTTAATGAAGGGCATAAATATCTTATTGTGAAAACGTTTTATTAAAATATTATTTTGTCCACTCACAACCTTTGATGTTTTAATGCCCTTCAAGTTGATCGCGGATGCGGGCTGTAGCACAGACGAGACATCACACTCCTCCTCCTACGATCCTGGCGTGCTCTGGACGCCCCGGTGAGGGTTAGAGACGGAATTTTCCCAGGTTAGACGGGATCAAGCGCGTCCCACGTTAATCCCGGGGGATTTGGGACGGGTCCTGACACCTTTGGGCGGGGCGTGAGGGCACGTGAGGCCTAGTTTCGAGGCATGGTCAACATTTAATTTTATCCTTTCGATGTAACGAATATTTTGGGGCTGGTTTCGAGTCGATCGGACATCGTTTCGATATAGTTTGGGATGTTCGAAGGTTTAGGATCGAGTTTAAATACGTTTAAAAATCCTGAAAAATTAGGGGGCTTTAATGAGAGGTTATTGAAGTAGTTATTAACCCTCTAGTATGATTTGGACAGGTTTGGTTATTCTGAGGACTGTGATTTTTCATGAGAAGACTTATGGTACACATATCAAGGCGGTAGCGTAGGACGGTCTGAGTGGATATTATTTTCTAAACTGTGATGCATGCATAATTGTTTTATATATTTTATATATGTGATTTCTATGATGATGATTGTGATATTGGTGATTTACATATTTGCACGTATTTCAAGATGATTTCCGTATTTACACGTATATCGAGGTTTATGGTTTTATACTGTAGTTTTATGTGGTCGTGGTTTCATTGATGGTTTGATGAAAAGGTTTTGGAATTGGATAGATGAACTCGGGCATGCGACCCATTTGTTTTGGAAACCCTCGGGCATGAAGTCAATTTGAGTTATATTATCGGGATAGGTGTCAGGACCCGTCCCAAATATCGCCTCGATACCCGGGACGAACCCTGCTCCCGTCTGACAATCACACTTAAAGTACCAAATAACCCTAACACCACAATAAGCATAACTATCAGACGAAGGAGTAAATATATACAAATGTCAGTCAGAGCATAGTTCTAAAAAATGGGCACAAAAATCCTACTACGCTAGTCTCGCAACGGAAGAATGTCGTAAGCTCTATGCCTCGATATCTGCCTCAACGTTCACCCCAGCGCTGTCACCACGACTTGGAGGGAAAATTTAAACCAAAAGTGTGAGTGGACTAAAGAAAATAAAAGTTTCAAAAACAGTTTCTCATCAAGTCAAAGTTAAGAAAAACAATAATAATATTTGTTCCCACCGTTTTGAAAACATGCATGCCCAACTACATATTAGAAAATTATAACAGAAAACATCATAAGAAACAGAAACACTATAAAACAGTTATAGGAATCATAGCAGGTGCATCATAAAATCATATCATAAACTATGAACGTCAAATCATCATTTCCCGATCAAACCTGCTGGACCTCTCCGAGTCTTTAAACTCAACCAGGCCTCTATAATATCCGAGTCTTTAAACTCCCGAGTCTTTAAACTCAATAGGCCTACGGGGGTAATATCATAAATGTCCGAGTCTTTAAACTCCCGAGTCTTTAAACTCAATCCGGGCCCATCCCCCGTCAATCAGAATATCCGGGTCTTTAAACCCAATATCCAGATCCAGCAAATCCAATCCAAATTCAATGTAAAACCATTTCTAGATTCATAGCCAAACTCGAATTCGAAATCCCCGGTTCGAAGCCCTTCCGGCGTTCAGAACCGTCATTCCGAACCCAAATCCGGAAATCCATTATTATACCAAAAACCACATGTAATCACAAATCATATTTCATAACCCATTTATCATCATCAGAAAACATTTATAGGTTGAAATCCTCAAATATGGCATCAGAATTCGGAAACCAGCTTTTCTCGAAAAACGTGCAAACACATCAACCACATATAATCATCATTAGAAAGCATAAAAACATATTTAGTATCATAAAACATCCATAAAACAGTTAGGCATGCTCGTAAGGAAAGAAAGAGTCCACTCACAAATCAGGACGAGTCAATCGCGCTCCGTGAGCTCCTCGACCGTCTCGTGTGCCTCCCGTCCTGTCAATATGCACCAAATAGGGTCACAAACACATTAAGGTTACTAACCCTAATTTCCCCAATTTTTTGGGAATTTATTAATATTTTAATCCTAGACCCTAAACCGTCCGGATTCCCGAACAATCTCTTAACATCGTCCGATTCACCCGAAAACCATACCAATGAACTCCTTAGGACGTTTAGAACCAAAACCATGTTGGAAGCTTGGTCGGAATCCTCCCCACGCGCCTCCACGCGCCGTCCAAAGTGGCTGCGCGTGGGCCTCACGCGCCTGCTACAGTGTTCCTCTTTCCTCGAGTCACCCGGTTCAACACAGTTGAACCGGCGTGACCGGCTCTCCTCCGTTCATCCACCAATTCCGTCCAAACCAATCCCAGGAGCTTCGTCCCATCCTAAGCAATCTAACCCCGTCCTAACATCGAAGAACCACGGCCTAAAACCCACCGTTCACGGCCTCGAAACAGACGGCCCATGGCCCCTGTTTTGGCCGCCGGCCCCCCAGGTCCTCCCCCGGCACGGCACCACAACCAAACGACGCCTGGGACCTCCAGGAGTCTCACCTTGGCCTCCAAATCCCTCGACTCTAAGCCCAACTCCACGACTTTCGAATTGAAATTCACGGGAAAAACAGAGGAATGAAACTTACCTTTCGATTCAGTCTCCGTCGTGTGCACCGCCGCGTGCCACTGTGTTCGTTGGACTCCCTGCAGCCACCTGAACCTCCCATGGTCTTGGTTTGAACCACCACACGGCACAACTACCGCCCCTGTCTCACAACCTCCCTGTTTTCCTCAAAACTCCGCCGCACCACCGCCGTGTCCCCGTGCATGATTCCTCCACCAAAACACGATCACCAGCACCGCCTTCTCTCTATGTCACTCTCTCAATCCACTCTTCACTCACCCTTGCACTGAATCGATCGAACTCTCTCCAATTCCTTCTCTCTATTTTCTGTGTGTTCAAAGCCAGTGCACGGTTTGAAATCGTGCAAAGTGTAGCCGTGCACACTTTAGTAATTCCTGGAACCATCTAGTGTCCCCCACGTGTCTAACATCCAATGGCCCAGCACAAAATATCCCTGCCACTTGCCCTTATCTGATTGGGCTGAGGAAAAAGACTAAAATACCCCTAGTGTACAAATTACCATTTTACTCTCGTACTTTCCAGACCCGTAAATATTCCGTCCGACGTCCGATGACAGCGTGCCGCCTGTCGTTGTACTTAGGACGTCGAGACCTATCTAACGGTCTTCGGTCTACGTGAAAATCACAAGTCCTCCAAAAAGTCAACATTTTCCTCACTTAATCAAATTTACGGTAACGCCCTCAATCTTCCGAACGTCATAACGTTTTCTCCGATTGTCCGAATCGAACCTGCCACTTGTCTACGGACTCGTGACGTCCCTAACTACGTCACGGTCAAGGGTCAACAGTCATTCAATCGGTAATTCAAAAAGTCAACTTTTGGCCTACTATTCACAAGGGCAAAATCGTCCTTTATATACAAAACTTCTACAAAATTACAATTGTTACCCTTCCCGAAGGTACGGGTTGTTACAATCTACCCCCCTAAAAAGAATTTCGTCCCCGAAATTCAATGAAATATGTAAGGGTACTGTTCACGCATCAAGGCCTCGGGTTCCCAAGTAGCTTCTTCCACTTGATGATTTCGCCACAATACCTTAACTAAGGGAACCGTTTTCCGTCGTAAGACTTTATCCTTCCGATCCAAAATGGCTACTGGCTGTTCTTCAAAGCTCAAATCTTCCCTCAGTTCAACAGGTTGTGCTTCCAGAACATGTGAATCATCCCGTATATACTTCCGAAGCATAGAAACATGGAAGACATTATGTATCTTTTCCAAGTCTGCTGGTAAAGCCAATCGATAAGTAACAGGACCAATCCGCTCTAAAATCTCATAAGGTCCAATGTAACGAGGACTCAACTTCCCCCGTCTGCCAAACCGTACGATTCCCTTCCAAGGAGATAGCTTCAAGAAAACCCAGTCTCCTACTCCAAACTCCAAATTTCTGAGCCTACGGTCGGCGTAGCTCTTCTGTCGGTCCTGAGCTGCATTCAGTCGATCTCGAATCAGTGCCACTTTTTCCTGTGTAAGGTCTACCAGCTCAGAAGTAGTCAATCTCCTCTCACCAACCTCAGTCCAACACAATGGAGTCCGACACTATCGTCCATACAAAGCCTCGTAAGGAGCCATCCCAATGCTCTCCTGATAACTGTTATTATAGGCGAACTCCATCAAAGGCAAATGGGATTCCCAAGTACCCTGAAACTGCAAAACACAAGCTCGCATCATGTCCTCGAGAATCTGAATGGTCCGCTCAGACTGCCCATCGGTCTGAGGATGAAATGCAGTACTGAAATGCAAATTTGTCCCAAAAGCTTCCTATAATCTCTGCCAAAATCGGGAAGTAAATCTCGGATCTCTGTCAGATACTATCGACTCTGGAGTCCCATGCAGTCGAATAATCTCATCTATAAACAACTGTGCAAACTGCGTCAACCTGAAATTCTCCCGTACTGGCAAGAAATGAGCAGACTTCGTAAGTCTATCTACGATCACCCACACACCATCATGTCCCTTCGGTGTTCTGGGAAGCTTGAACACAAAATCCATCGTCAGGTGATCCCATTTCCACTCGGGAATCGGCAAAGGTTGCATTACTCCATAGGGTCTCTACCGCTCAGCTTTTACCTGCTGACAAATCAAGCATCTACTAACATACTCTGCAATCTCACGTTTCATCCCCGACCACCAGTAATGCTCTCGAAGTGTACGATACATCTTGGTCCCACCAGGATGCATCGCATAAGCTGAACAATGAGCCTCATCCAGTATCACCTTCTTTAACATCTCATCCTCGGGTACACACAACCGTCCATCTTTAACCAAGGCTCTATCCTCGCGAATCCCAAAGTCCTGTCTCTCTCCAACCTCGACCTCGATCCGAATGATGCCCAAAATAGGGTCCTCAAACTGAGCATCAATAACCTGATCAATCAAAACAGGTCGCACGTGGAAACTCGCTAGGAGTGCTCACTGATCATCCACAGTCAACTCTATTCCCAGCCTGCGGAGCTCAACCAACAAAGGTAATCGTACTGTCCTCAAATGCGACAAAGAACTAGCTGACTTCCTGCTCAAGGCATCGGCTACCACATTAGCCTTCCCTGGGTGATACTCAATAGTACAGTCGTAGTCCTTAAGCAACTCCAACCATCAGCGCTGTCTCAGATTCAATTCCTTCTGAGTGAACAAATACTTTAAACTCTTGTGGTCCGTGAAAATCCTGCACCTCTCGCCGTACAAGTAATGTCGCCAAATCTTCAGTGCATGAACCACCGCCGCCAGTTCCAAGTCATGTGTAGGATAGTTCATCTCATGAGGTTTCAATTGTCCGGAAGTATAAGCAATCACTTTCCCGTGCTGCATCAAAACACAACCCAAACCTTGTAAAGAAGCGTCACTGTACACCTCGAACTCCCCACTATCGTCTGGAAGGGCTAACACAAGAGCAGATGTCAACCGCCTTTTAATCTCCTGGAAACTCTGTTCACATTCCTCATCCCACTCAAATCGAACTCCTTTCTGAGTCAACCTTGTCAACGGAGCAGCAAGAATAGAAAAACCCTCAATGAAATGCCGATAATAACCAGCTAAACCCAGAAAACTCCTGATCTCTGTCACCGTCTTGGGCTGTTCCCAATTTGCTACCGCCTCAACCTTCTGAGGATCCACTCTGATGCCCTCGGCTGAAATCACATGGCCTAAGAATCCAACACTAGTCAACCAGAACTGGCACTTACTCAACTTCGCATACAACTGATGCTCTCTCAAGGTCTCAAGCACTATCCTCAAATGTTTCTCGTGCGCCTTTGCACTCTTCGAATACACCAAAATGTCGTCATTGAAGACAATCACAAAACGATCCAAATATGACCGGAACACTCGATTCATAAGATCCATAAAAGCTGCTGGGGCATTAGTCAATCCGAAAGGCATCACAACAAACTCGTAATGACCGTACCTGGTCCGAAAGGCTGTCTTCGGTACATCCTCCTCTTTAACCCTTAACTGATGGTAGCCGGAGCGAAGATCAATCTTCGAAAAGTACTGTGCTCCCTTTAACTAGTCAAACAAATCATCAATCCGGGGTAAAGGATACTTATTCCGAATGGTTACCTTATTCAACTGTCTGTAATCAACACACAATCTCAAACCTCCGTCCTTTTTCTTCACAAACACTACCGGCGCTCCCCACGGTGACATGCTCGGTCGAATGAATCCTATATCGACCAACTCTTGCAACTGGGCCCTAAGTTCCCTCAATTCTGCAGGTACCATGCGATAAGGAGTCTGCGAAATAGGCTGTGTACCTGGTAAAAGATCAATCGTGAACTCGATCTCTCGATGAGGTGGTAATCCTGGAAACTCCTCGGGGAAAACATCGGGAAACTCCCGTACCACTGGTATATCCTCCGCCCTCACTGGCGTAGCACGTGTATCCACCACATGGTCTAGGTAACCCTGACACCCCTTACGCAACAGCTTACTAGCCTCAAGTGCCGAAATAACTCCAGTAGGAAGTGCACGCTGATCCCCTTGAAATATAGTCTCTGGTACTCCGGGACTCCGAAAAGTCACTCTCCTATCGAAACATTCGATAGAAGCATGATGTCTCGTCAACCAGTCCATACCCAAAATAACATCAAAGTCCCGTAGATCCAATAGTAACAAATCCTCCTTTAACTCAACCTCACCTACCATCACCGGACACTCTCTCAACACCTGAGTCACTACCAACACCTCCCCAGTAGGTGTACTCACCCCTAAAGCACAGTCCAAGGTAGACACCTCCCTCTCCGTCACCAAACTACAACTCCGAGCTATAAAGGAATGGGTCGCCCCGGGATCTATCAAAGCAAAAACAGTGTGACCAAGTATGGTGAGTGTACCTGTCACCACTCCCGGTGCTGATCTGGCCTCCTGCTGGGTCATAGCAAAAACTCGCGCCTGAGGTCCTGATGACCTACCGCGCCCCCTAGAACTGCTCGCGGCACCACCGCCACCCCTAGGGCCTGCTGCCCCTGACACTGAAGCAGTACTCCGCCCAGGTTCTGTTGCACCTCAGCCTGCTCCACCCTCCTGAGCTAACAATGGGCACTCCCTCCGAAAGTGTCCTCGCTCTCCACAATAGTAGCAAGCATCCCTACTGGGTCCACCGGTCTGCCTCCCAGTAGAAGCAACAGAAGTAGCACTCGCCTGAGGAGTCGGCTGTGCCCTAGCTCCCTGAAATCCAGAGCCCTGAAAACTGCATGGTCTGCCAAACCGGGCTCCACAAGCCGATGACGAACCACCAAAATTATCCCACTTCGGGGTCCTCTGACTCAATGCTCTAGGGAATGAATGCTCTCGGCGTCGCACACTGCCGAGTATTGTGGCCTAGCAGGAAAACTAGCCTCCACCCTGACAGCAGCATCAGACAACTCCCGGAAAGAGCGGGGATAGTACTGATCTAGAAACCGCTCCCGAAAAGTCTACCACGTCACCGTATGTGCGTCCCAGCCGGACAACTCCAGCGTATACCACCACTCATACGCTGCTCCATCCAGCAGAAACGTAGCCAATAAGACCCGGTCCTTAGGAGGACAATGCATCACCCTAAAAATACGCTCGAGCCGGCTGATCCATCGGTGAGCTTCCACGGGGTCGGCCCCACAGCTGAACGTAGTAGCCCCAAGCTGCTGGGCTCTCTCAATCGAAGCACTCTCAGTCCCTCTCGCCGCTTCATCTTCAGTTCGTGGAGGGGGTTCACGTCTCGGAGACATGGTCAAACGTACGCCGAAAGAGGCATAGAGTTAGTAAAACAACCTAGATACGACCTCACACTAACACAAACCGACAAACCTATGATCTGATACCAATTGTCAGGACCCGTCCCAAATATCGCCTCGATACCCGGGACGAACCCTGCTCCCGTCTGACAATCACACTTAAAGTACCAAATAACCCTAACACCACAATAAGCATAACTATCAGACGAAGGAGTAAATATATACAACTGTCAGTCAGAGCATAGTTCTACAAAATGGGCACAAAAATCCTACTACGCTAGTCTCGCAACGGAAGAACGTTGTAAGCTCTATGCCTCGATATCTGCCTCAACGTTCACCCCAGCGCTGTCACCACGACCTGGAGGGAAAATTTAAACCAAAAGTGTGAGTGGATTAAAGAAAATAAAAGTTTCAAAAACAGTTTCTCATCAAGTCAAAGTTAAGAAAAACAATAATAATATTTGTTCCCTCCGTTTTGAAAACATGCATGCCCAACTACATATTAGAAAATTATAACAGAAAACATCATAAGAAACAGAAACACTATAAAACAGTTATAGGAATCATAGCAGGTGCATCATAAAATCATATCATAAACTATGAACGTCAAATCATCATTTCCCGATCAAACCTGCTGGACCTCTCCGAGTCTTTAAACTCAACCAGGCCTCTATAATATCCGAGTCTTTAAACTCCCGAGTCTTTAAACTCAATAGGCCTACGGGGGTAATATCATAAATGTCCGAGTCTTTAAACTCCCGAGTCTTTAAACTCAATCCGGGCCCGTCCCCCGTCAATCAGAATATCCGGGTCTTTAAACCCAATATCCAGATCCAGCAAATCCAATCCAAATTCAATGTAAAACCATTTCTAGATTCATAGTCAAACTCGAATTCGAAATCCCCGGTTCGAAGCCCTTCCGGCGTTCAGAACCGTCATTTCGAACCCAAATCCGGAAATCCATTATTATACCAAAAACCACATGTAATCACAAATCATATTTCATAACCCATTTATCATCATCAGAAAACATTTATAGGTTGAAATACTCAAATATGGCATCAGAATCCGGAAACCAGCTTTTCTCGAAAAACGTGCAAACACATCAACCACATATAATCATCATTAGAAAGCATAAAAACATATTTAGTATCATAAAACATCCATAAAACAGTTAGGCATGCTCGTAAGGAAAGAAAGAGTCCACTCACAAATCAGGACGAGTCAATCGCGCTCCGTGCGCTCCTCGACCGTCTCGGGTGCCTCCCGTCCTGTCAATATGCACCAAAAAGGGTCACAAACACATTAAGGTTACTAACCCTAATTTCCCCAATTTTTCGGGAATTTATTAATATTTTAATCCTAGACCCTAAACCGTCCGGATTCCCGAACAATCTCCTAACATCGTCCGATTCACCCGAAAACCATACCAATGAACTCCTTAGGACGTTTAAAACCAAAACCATGTTGGAAGCTTGGCCGGAATCCTCCCCACGCGCCTCCACGCGCCGCCCAAAGTGGCTGCGCGTGGGCCTCATGCGCCTGCTACAGTGTTCCTCCTTCCTCGAGTCACCCGGTTCAGCACAGTTGAACCGGCGTGACCGGCTCTCCTCCGTTCATCCACCAATTCCGTCCAAACCAATCCCAGGAGCTTCGTCCCATCTTAAACAATCTAACCCCATCCTAACATCGAAGAACCACGGCCTAAAACCCACCATTCACGGCCTCGAAACAGACGGCCCGTGGCCCCTGTTTTGGCCGCTGGCCGCCCAGGTCCTCCACCGGCACGACACCACAACCAAACGACACATGGGACCTCTAGGAGTCTCACCCTGGCCTCCAAATCCCTCGACTCTAAGCCCAACTCCACGACTTTCAAATTGAAATTCACGGGAAAAACAGAGGAATGAAACTTACCTTTTGATTCAGTCTCCGCCGTGTGCACCGCCGCCTGCCATGGTGTTCGTTGGACTCCCTGCAGCCACCTGAACCTCCCACGGTCTTGGTTTGAACCACCACACGGCACAACTACCGCCCCTGTCTCACAACCTCCCCGTTTTCCTCAGAACTCCACCGCACCACCGCCGTGTCCCCGTGCACGATTCCTCCACCAAAACACGATCACCAGCACCGCCTTCTCTCTCTGTCACTCTCTCAATCCACTCTTCACTCACCCTTGCACTGAATTGATCGAACTCTCTCCAATTCCTTCTCTCTGTTTTCTGTGTGTTCAAAGCCAGTGCACGGTTTGAAATCGTGCAAAGTGTGGTCGTGCACACTTTAGTAATTCCTGGAACCATCTAGTGTCCCCCACGTGTCCAATATCCAATGGCCCAGCACAAAATATCCCTGCCACTTGCCCTTATCTGATTGGGCTGAGGAAAAAGACTAAAATACCCCTAGTGTACAAATTACCATTTTACCCTCGTACTTTCCAGACCCGTAAATATTCCGTCCGACGTCCAATGATAGCGTGCCGCCTGTCGTTGTACTCAGGACGTCGAGACCTATCTAATGGTCCTCGGTCTACGTGAAAATCACAAGTCCTCCAAAAAGTCAACATTTTCCTCACTTAATCAAATTTACGGTAACGCCCTCAATCTTCCGAACGTCATAACTTTTTCTCCGATTGTCCGAATCGAACCTGCCACCTGTCTACGGACTCGTGACGTCCCTAACTACGTCACGGTCAAGGGTCAACAGTCATCCAATCGGTAATTCAAAAAGTCAACTTTTGGCCTACTATTCACAAGGGCAAAATCGTCCTTTATATACAAAACTTCTACAAAATTACAATTGTTACCCTTCCCGAAGGTACGAGTTGTTACAATAGGGGCGTAATTGGTTTACGAAATTGGACATGAGGCTGAATTGTGTTTGATGAATATGATTTTGGGTCGGGGATCCATAAATGGCTTTGGATAAATGGATTTAGATCAAATGGATTTGGATTTGAGCACTGCATCGGGCCGGAGGCCCAGTTGGTTTGCATGATCGGGCTAGAGGCCTAGTTGATTATGATATCGGGTATGAGTCCCATTTTTGGTTTATAAATGTGATTTCGGGTTCGGAGACCCCACTTGGATTTGGATTTGAGAAATCGAATTTGTGAGTTTACGATGGTTTTTTGGAAATCCCGGGCATAGGTCCCTTTGAACGGTTTGAGATGATTTGTGAAATGTTTTCCATATACCGTCCTTATATCTATGGATTGTCTCCTCTAGTCATCTGGGACGCTGGAGTAGTCACTGCGAATTGCCTGCGAGGGGTTATTGCATGGAGCGACCGGACCGTATAATGACTCAGAAGCAGGATGCTAGACGTCTGGGAAATCAGACATCTGGGATGTTAGAGATTGACTCGGGTTGAGACCCTGGGTAACACGCGTAGCTTGGACCGTGACAGTATTCGATGGAATTGTGATTTATGGATTTACTGGATTATGTATTTGGATTTTGAATTTATTGGATTTATGATTTGGTTTTCTATGTTAATGGATTTGGGCAGGGATCCACATGGTTTGGATTTACAGTTTTGGGCTGAGTTCCCATTTACTTGGATTTATGGTTTTGGGCTAAGGCCCTAATGATTTAATTAAAGTAAATGTTTGATTTTTGGTTTTCGATTGCATGCATGCTTTTTAGTGAAGGGCATAAATGTCTTCTTATGAAATAAGTTTTTATTAAATTATTTATTTCCGTCCACTCACAGCTTTTGATGGTTTTAATGCCCTTCAGGTTGATCACGGATGCAGGTTGTAGCAGAGACCAAGACATGGCTCTCCTCCACCGATCCTGGCGCACTCTGGAAGCCCCGAACGGGTTGAGGTTTTGAGTTATCCCTTGTCTGACACTTCGTGTCAGACGGGGGCATGGTGCATCCCGCGATAATCCCGGGAGGATTGAGATGGGTCGTGTCAAGTGGTATCAGAGCACGGTTTGCTCTTGTGGTACTCGCAGTTCGAGGATGTGATGTCTCTATGGGCTGAAGTTTGTTATAAACTTGATAGTTAGGATGTTGATATGATAGTTGGTGGGAATGAATAATGATTAGTTTTGGTTCGGCATTTGTTGCCTGTGTATGTAATAGTTCTGTTGTGGTTTGACAATGTGAGACACTACTGAGGGATAAACGTAACAGTGCTTTAGAGTTTTGACCGTAGGACGGTTATGTCAGGATCGTCTATCACGATATTTCAGGATTGGATATGACGATAGTATGAATTTGTGACTATTAGATGGTCAGGTCATGTTGAGTTGGGAATTGTGTACCGAGGGCAGTCGAGTTTCTCGAACCCTGGTTGTGATTGATGGTGTGGAGAATGTGAGTGCAAAAAAGTAAGTAGATGACCTTAGTGAGAAACCCTAGTGTGTGATATATGGTTCGGAAATGTGAGTCGGCAAGTGGTTTGACTTTGGAAACTTTTCAGAGTCATGACCGTTTGTCGGTCATGTTATGTCAGCTTTGGTGATTGTGCTGCAGAGAACAGCTGAGGTTGGGGATGATCTGGTGGACGACACTGGTTGAGTCGAGTTGAGACTAGTTAAAGATTGGTTGGACAGGTTACTAGAGTGTGATACTTGTCGATGGAATCCCAGAGTGGGGATACAGGGTAGTGAGTATTGGCGGTTGATTTAGGTTGGATGCGGAGTCTCGATAGCGATGTCTGGTGGTTGGGTCTGCACGAGTCTGTGGCAGGCATGACTATCGAGGATGGAAGCAGTTGTAGTTGTTGAGAATCGGGGGACGTTCAGGGAACATTCATTTTCTTGTATAGGTTATCAGGGTGATTGTACCTAGAGTTGTTGGGTACGAGGGTGGTAGAGTTCCTCCAACATGAGCAGAAGTACGGGGTCGTTGCTCGGTATGAGCAAAGATCCAAGATTGTCTGATTCGTACACTGTGTACCAGTGATTGTAATGAAGATGAGCCACGAGTTGGGATGTGACTCCGTCGTGATGGGCATACGTTCGTTATCTGAGATTCGACAGTGGATGAGTTAGACTGGACGGAATCCAGCAGTTGATGAGATGTGTTGGGACTCTAACCCAACCGTGAGTGTGATAACTGTTGTGATTGGAATGATTAAGTGGTAAATGAATGAAAAGGTATGAACGAATAGGCAAGTTTGGGTACCAAGTTAGCTTAGTACAGACACGTGGTTGATGCATGAGTGGGTTGGTTCCAACATGGTTGGAACTTCAGAATCAAGAGGAGTTGTGATTGAGGCGACAAGAGGAGTGCTTGATTCAACATTGGTGATGGGTATTTTGAAGTCATTGAGGTTGTCTTCTCATGTTCCGCCTATAGCATATGATGGTTGTTGTCACCAGTACGTTGGTTGGGTATTGATTGGTGGACACGTTATTTGTTTTGGGTCAGCAGGCGGAGTTGGGCATTTTGAAGTTAGTGAAGGAGATTTCTCGTTTTCTGCTTGGTGGTAGACGATGCTTGGTATTACTTGGTGTGGTGGGTGCAGTGAGATTGTGTTTGCACTCACGTAGGATGAATTTTGATGTCATCATCTTGGATCATCCTTGATTTTTCCTAGGTGGAATGACCAGGGATCGATATGAGGTAATTGGAGAGAACCCACAGTCTCGATGTGACTCGTCGTTGACTGATCTATTTAGATGTACAAATGGTTGAGAAGCGATTCGGTAGTATACGGATTCAATGATGGTGTAAGACCCTATGACCTGGAATATGGTAGTTAGCTGAGTGAAAACATGTGTGGATCTTAGGTTGACCAGGATCGTGAAGTTGAGGATATAGGGCATTGTGACGATCGAGGATCGTGATGTTAATGATCGGGTGATGTTGTGATGGATCAGGATGACGTGGATCGTGATGTTGTGCCCATGCTAGTAGACTTCGTCTTGCTGATTATGCTAAGCTAGAAGCAAAGGAGAATCGTATTATGGGACAGTTGAAGAATCTTTTGGAATATAACGAAATGATTATCCAACCTCTATCTTGGATATTTGAATATGGGAATGTGGGTCGACTTCTTTTCGAAGTTAATCTGGTATGAGATGGTAGGTGAGTGAATTGAGGTGTATGCGATTTGTCTTGGATATTTGGCTATGGGGATGATGGGACTGACTTCCTTTCAAGGTTAATCCCGTATGATATATTAATCGAATGAGTAGGTATCTGACGAGGTCGGATTGGTCAGTCTTGGATATGTGAATGATGGGATTGGCTTCCTTTCGAAGTCAATCGAATATGATATAGTAATCGAATGAGCAGGTAACCGATAGGTTCAGAGTTGGTGCATCTTGGTAGACATGGGTGAGATTGGATGCCCATTTGGCTTGAATGGGTACGCATTGGTGGGCGTGAGTGGGATTGGTAAGTGTTGGATTATGTGATTGGAGTAAACGTTGTGATGCTGGTCGGGTGACCATGGGACTCGTGATGGATGATAAGTTGGAGTATTTGATCTGTCTAGTAATGGATTAGACAGATGGACTCTAGAATTGAAGTGTGATTGGCTACGAGCTATGTAGTAGGCAGGTTGGTGGATGGATGTACATACAAGGTACGTTGTGCGAGGATGGATACTGGACAGGCCTGAGTGGTGCTTGGTGATGGTATATAGGGTGTACTAGTGGTATGTGGATGAACGTGTTGGTAGTCGGCTTAGTTTCGATATCATTGGATTCGTTGAGAACTTGAATTGGACATTAGATACTATGCGCTGGGCCAGAGTGATTTTGATGGGTTCAGTGATTGTATGAGTAGGTGCTCAGAGCCTTGGATGGCTAGTGGAACCCTAGATTTGAGATGTGTATCACTGTTGGGCAGGTATTCGATGGGGTCCAGTTGCACACTGATCGAGTGAGATTCATTTCATCGTTATGGGGATCCTATCGAGTTGATTTAATGTGTAGTGAAATTTAAGGTAAGAAATCTTTACTGCAAGTTCCCAGGTGAGTGAGACGTGGATTGTGTGTCCACAAGTGAAATGAGTTGGTGGTTAGTGTAACCACGGGTTGCTTTGCGTGAAGTTACTGCTCTGTGACTCTCACCAGCGTCATGGATCGTAAAGGGAGTTGATTGATGTGAGCACAGAGACCGATAAATGTCGCAGGTTTAAGCTTGCCCTGCGAGGCAAGATCTTGTCGTTGATCTTACGTTACATTGAGGAAATTTTGAGTATGAGGTATCTTAGTGCGACTCTAGAGTGAGTCAGAGTTGTGTTGGTGATTCGAACTATGATCATAGAGCCGTGAGTGCCAGCTGAGTGCGACGTTATGGGTTATGTGATGTTGAAGTGGTAAAATTCAAGAAATGCAGAGAAATTGTGAGATTTGATAACCCTCGGTGTGGGAGAGATGCCGGATTGATTTGCAACTGGTAAGTAGTGACAGTTTGGCTGGATGTGTCAGTATGGATTGATGAGTAAGATTCTTTGCGTGAAGTTACGGCTCTGTGACTCTCACCCGCGTCATGGATTGTAAAGGGAATTGACTGATGTGAGCATAGAGACCGATAAATGTCGCAGGTTTAAGCTTGCCCTGCGAGGCAAGATCTTGTCGTTGATCTTACGTTACATTGAGGAAATTTTGAGTATGAGGTATCTTAGTGCGACTTTAGAGTGAGTCAGAGTTGTGTTGGTGATTCGAACTATGATCATAGAGCCGTGAGTGCCAGCTGAGTGCGACGTTATGGGTTATGTGATGTTGACGTGGTAAAATTCAAGAAATGCAGAGAAATTGTGAGATTTGATAACCCTCGGTATGGGAGAGATGCCGGATTGATTTGCAACTGGTAAGTGGTGACAGTTTGGCTGGATGTGTCAGTGTGGATTGATGAGTAAGATTTGGTGACTCCCAGTAGGAGTAGATGTCAGGGTGGATTGGTGATTGAGAAGAACCGTCAAGTTGAGTGTGTCAGCTAAATGTGTCAGCATAATGATAGAATTGTCGGGTGGTATCAACTCGAAATATGTGATCAATTTCACTCGAAGTGGTCGAGTGTAGACGATACGCCGTGGGTTCATGATGGAATGTCTGGGTACAGACATGTATTGTGTTGGTTAGTGGGTGTAGACGTATATAAGGGATGTTAAACATGACGGCAAGACTGAGCTTGTTTTAACACGATGTGGATGTGGAATCGGGATAGTTGGAATTTCGAGGACGAAATTTGTTAAGGGGAGAAGGTAGTAACGACCTTTCCCTAATATTGGGATTAAATATTATTTAATTATTGATTTAGAATGACTAATCAGGAATTAGTTGAGAGAATTTGGACGGACGGTGTAAAATGACCATTTTGCCCATAAAATTGGATACAATGTTGACTTTTGACTCAGGGAGTCAAATGTACAAGGACCGATGACCGTGACGTAGATCGGGACGTCACGAGTACATAGACAGGCGACACGTTGAAATCAGACGTCGAACGGGGAATTTATGGTCACGAGATCGAAATCGGGAATTTAACATCTCGGGATTCGCATTAAATGGTATTTAAATCTAATTAGCTAATATTTTGTGTGGATCCCTTGGATGAGTGACAAGTGTCACTCATCCCATGACTTGAGACCCCTAAATTATGGATCTTGTTTCCCATTGGTCACTTTTATATATTTTACTCACACCTCACATCACACACACACACACACACACACACACACACACACACACACACACACACACACACACACACACACACACACACACACACACACACACACACACACACACACACACACACACACACACACACATATTCCCTCACCATCCATCACCCTTCTCACTTCGCTCTTCCTCTCATCTCCACCCTTCATCTCCATCATCATGATCCGGTCATCTTCATCATCCTCATTCTATTTCAAAACTGTGCCCACCATTGTCACACAAACACCACCACAAACCTCTCATCTTCATATGTCACCAAGATCAACTGTGAAGATTGAGAGAGAGAGAGAGAGAGAGAGAGAGAGAGAGAGAGAGAGAGAGTGACCAGATGGACTAGGACGACACGACTGGATGAGCTGAGCAAGGTTGCGACATGGTAGAGGTGAGAAAACTCAAACCCGAGAACCCGTTTGAGCCCATTTTTGGAACTTCGATATTTAACGTCAAAGATCGATTTTGTTGATCGGTTGTGATTCTAAGGACCAGGAAGAGTTCATTGGACGTGGGTTCAAGGCAAACGATGGCCTAATTCGACTAGAGGGGCGGCCAGAAAACTGGGCTACGGGTTTTGTGTTTCAGGTGAAACTCTCAATCTTTTTCATGGTTTTTGAGTCCGCATAACTCTAGATTAGGCTGAGACATTGACATATGATGAAATAGGATCGAAAATGGCTGAGAAACAGGGGTGAACTGGCCTCACAGGTCCGGTTGAACTGGAATTACAGAGAACCGGTTCAGACTGATTTAACCAACGTTGAAGATGAACAATACCCCGACACGTGGCTCCCACACGCAGCGCCATTGGGCTGCACGTGAGGGCACATGAGGCCTAGTTTCGAGGCAAGGTCAACATGTAATTTTATCTTTTCGATGTAACGAACATTTTGGGACTAGTTTCGAATCGATCGGACATCGTTTCGATATAGTTCAGGATGTTCGAAGGTCTATGATCGAGTTTAAATACGTTTAAAAATCCCGGAATATTATGGGGCTTTAATGAGAGGTTATTGAAGTAGTTAGTAACCCTCTAGTATGAGTTGGACCTGTTTGGATATTCCGAGAACGGTGATTTAGCCCGGGAAGGTTTATGGCACGTATATCGAGGCGGCAACGTAGGATGGTCTGTGAATGAACATTGTTTTCTAAACTGTGATGCATGCATAACTATTTTATTTGTTTTATATATGTGATTTCTATGATGATGATTGTGGTATTGGTGATTTACATATTTGCACGTATTTCGAAATAATTTACGTATTTGCACGTATATCGAGATTTATGATTTTATACTGTAGTTTTATGTGCTTATGGTTTCGGTGATGGTTTGATGAAAAGGTTTTGGAATTGGATAGATGAACTCGGGCATGAAACCCATTTGTTTTGGAAAACCTTGAGCATGAAGTCTATTTGAGTTATATTATCGAGCCAAGGGCCCAATTGGTTTACGAAATCGGGCATGAGGCTCAATTGTGTTTGATGAATATGATTTCTGGTCATGGACTCATAAATGGCTTTAGATAAATGGCTTTGGATAAATGGATTTGGATAAATGGATTTGGATAAAAGGGATTTGGATTTGAGTACTGCATTGGGCTGGAGGCCCAGTTGGTTTGCATGATCAGGCTAGAGGCCAAGTTGATTATGATATCGAGCATGAGTCCCATTTGGGGTATATAAATGTGATTTTGGGTTCGGAGACCCCATTTGGATTTGGATTTGAGAAATCGAATTTGTAATGACCTGTCCCGAATAACGGGATTGAATATTAATTAATTATGAATTAGAATGACTAATCGGGGATTAGTTGAGTGAAATCGGACGAAACGTGCAAAATGACCGTTTTGCCCCTGGCGTGGGCAAAATGCTGACTTTTAGTTCGGGCGGTCAAACAGACTTTGACCGATGATTGTGACGTAGTTCGTGTAGTGACCCGTCCCGAATATCGGGATTGAATATTAATTAATTATGAATTAGAATGACTAATCGAGAATTAGTTGAGTGAAATCGGACGAAACGTGCAAAATGACCGTTTTGCCCCTAGCGTGGGCAAAATGTTGACTTTTAGTTCGGGCGGTCAAACGGACTTTGACCGATGACTGTGACGTAGTTCGGGACGTCACGAGTTCATAGACAGGTGACACGTTCGATTCCGACATTCGTAGAGGAAGTTATGATATTCGGAACTTGAGGGGTATTTTGGTAATTTGGCATGTTAGGGGCCAAATGTTGACTTTTTGATCGGGAGGTCCGATGGATGAGGGCCAAAGACCGTTACGTAGGTATCGTCGATACGAATCCAACGACAGGCGGCATGCCGAAATCAGAGATTCGACGACGAAGTTATGGTCACGGAATCGGGCTCGATTAACCGAACGAACCGGGATTAAAATAATATTTTAATATGAACAGTACCCGGTGACTGAACACACTTGGATGAGTGACAAGTGAACACACTTGGAAATAGCTTCCTGAGGTTGAGACGAGTTGTTTCAAATAAAAAACGAGATGAATTCATGCCCAATTGGCCCTGAATGGGTTTGGTAACAGTGAGGAACTTCGAGCTTGAGTCGTGGAGTTTGAGGCTTCGATTGATTCAATTGTTGTGGGGAAATGACTTCTCATGATCCCACGATGCTTCTGGGTTCATCAATTGGAAGAAACTGGTTGAGATTGACTGAACTCCATGGTTGCACAGTGACGGTTGTTCTTCGAAGAATCGAGATTGAGTCGTGGCGTTTGAGCCATGAATTGATTCAATTGAGTTGGGGGAAATGTTTACCTGAGTCTATTGAAGCTTCTTGATGAATCAATTTAAGGAAATCGTGTGAAATTGAGGGATTTCTGATGATGAACAGTGTTCGGGGTGTTCTTCGGATGATCATCTGTGATCGTGAGGTTAGAGGTAAGATTGTTTGTAATTGAGTCCAAAGATCTTTAATTGAACTTAATTCGAAGCTGACTGAATGTTCAATTGATGAAAACAGTGTGGAATTGACAGAAAACCAAATGGGTCTGATCGCGGGTTAAACGACCCGTTTACCAGACAAACGGGCATGAACGACGACACTGTAGCTGGCGCGTGGGTTTCACGCGCAGCCACTCACGGCGGCGCGTGAGGGCGCGTCCGGCCTAGTCTCAAGGTGAGTTCAACATGACTTTTGATCCTCTCAGTGTAACGAACATTTTGACGTTGATTTCGAGGAAATCGGATATTGTTTCGGTAATGTCCCGCGTATCCGAAGTTTTGTTTTACGTTAAAAATACGTATTTAAATTCTGGAAAAATTGGGGAAAATTATATGATGTATTTTGAGATGATAGTAACCCTCTATAATGATTTTGGACAGGAGTTGTGATTTCCAGATTTTACGGAAAAACGTGCAGCTCGGAAACGAACCGTTTTGAACGGTGTGTGTGAGTGGACTTTTGTTTTTCTAACCGTGATGCATTCATATATGATTTAAAATGCTTTATTATATGATTTGATATGCTTTGGCATGATTGGTATTTCAATTCGGTGATTTCTCGGTTTATGATTATTATATTATTATATTTTGGCACGACTTTCGAGAAATCATGAAATTGGTTAAAAATGATATGGTGGGCGTGTGAACCCAAGTAAATGATGATTTTGACTCGGATTTGGGAGTTACATGTGAATTTGATGAATTTGATGATTTTTGGTATTCTCGTGATTTTGTGATTATTTTAATCAGTCTTTCGGGCACGTTTTACGAGGAACGTGCAAATGATGTTTTGGGCTAGGCCCAGATTGAAAATGATGTTTTGACTCGGGTTATGAGTCAGGAAATTGAAAATGATATTTGGACTCGGATTATGAGTCAGTGATTGATTTTATGGATTTACGTGATCGTGGCAACTCGGGTTTACGGTTGCACGAATTTACGTGAAATTGATATTTTGGGCTTGAGACCCAATGGAATTGTGATTTTGATTGGATTTGTATTTCCATGTGATTACATGATGATATTGATGATTTTCGGATGTATAAAGTAAATCGGGACTTGGGGCTGAGACCCTGTATTGTAAATGATTTGATTTTCAATGCAACTGTTTTCACTGGTTTTGTGATAATGAGATGTTGCGGATAATTAGGACTTTCGGGTGGAAATATGTTTTTCCCCGGAGTGCACCCTGGAGATAACGCTCGCCTTCGGGAGGGAAGTGTTTACCCCGAAGAGGTCACGTAGCACGATCTTTATCTTGCAGCCCAGGGGAGGCTTGACTCAGATCAGATGTGCTGGATTATATGGATCGGTAAGTGATGTGTTCACGAGATCCGGATCGTCGGCTGGTGAGGTTTTCACAGCGACGGATTGCTGACTGGTGATGTGTTCACAGCAGCGGATGCTCGGATTTTGAGTGGTCCTTGAGCCTATTGATATGCACGCGTTGCAAGGATAAACGTGACTCTAAGCAACAGGATATGGAAATAAGTCCCGTGGATTATGAAAAATGATTTTGAGGAAACCGTGGTTTAGCGGTTAAAATGATTTATGGAAACATGTTTATGATTACGTACTGGTTTGAGTACGGATTTTTGGTCTTTCTGGCCAGTGATTATGTTTTCACATGTTTTGGCCTGAGAACCGGAATTTGATGTTTTATAACATGAACTGTTTTGGTGAACATGAGTTTTATGGACCATGGGAAAATGTGTTTTGATTTTATCGGTCCACTGTTCATACTTGATGATTTCATATTATTACTCATGTTTTACGATATGCATGCAAGTTTGTGAAAACTGGAGGGTAAGAATGTATTTTGATAAATGTTTTTATAAGAGGTCATTTTTGTCCACTCACACCTTTTCTGTTTTATTAACCCTTCAGGTCGTGGCGCGTTGATCGAGGCTATTCTAGAGGTGGAGGTATGTGTGGGCACAGGTACAAAATTCCCTTGTTTGGCAGGTGCTGAAGGGTTGTTTTGGACTTTCAGTTGACTTGTCAGACGGGAGCAGGACCGGGTACGGTTTTTGACGTCCAGTTGGGACGGGTCCTGTCAAATTGGTATCAGAGCACTAGGTTGCTGATGTTGTTGCCATGCCATACCTCCGGAACGTGAGCCTCGTGCGCGACCTGGTAGTGAGATGGGTATATTAGGGTATTTGAGATCTTGTGATTAATCTCGGAATGTAATTGACCTTGGTTTGTGGGTCAGATATTAATTTGTGTAACTACGACTTACTAATTGTCGAATCGGTATTCTTGTGGGTCCCAGGATTTATTGGATCCAGAGTCTTGGAAGGTAGCACAATTGAGTAGGTTGGACCCAGGATGAGATTATTCTCAGTAAATTCCTTGTGCGAAATATGAGTTCCCAACGTCTAGAGTGTGTTGGGGTATTCCTAGGCTTTGTAAGTGGTATATGATGTGGTTCACCTGCTGTAATTTGCTAGGTGACTGGATATGCCAGGGATGGCATGGATGAATGAGTTGAGAATTCGGTTAGGACTCGAGATGAGTCATGGTAATATCTTAAGTCTCAGGAGCTGTCGGGTTTTGAGGAACCCTAAGTAGTAATCGCGGAACCCTAAGGTGGGATGTTTAGTTTGGAAATATGTGCTGGCGAGTGGTTTGACTCTTAATGACTTTTTAAGTCGAGACCGAGTGACAATTGTGTCAAGTCTAGTCATGTCAGCTTTAGTGGTGGAACTGCAATCCACAGTCGGGGTTGGTACTTGTTGAAGGAATCCCAGAGTGGGGATGCAGGGTAATGTACGGGTACATGATTCCATTAGATGTGGAGTCTCGATAGTGATGTCTGGTGGTTGGGTCTGCACGAGTCTGTGGCAGGCACTACTACCGAGAGTGGTTGTTGAGAATTGGGGGACGTTCAGGGGACGTTTCCTTTTCTCACATGAGTTGTCAGGATGACTGTACCCAGAGTTGTTAGGTACGGAGGAGGCAGAGTTTCTCCTATTCGAGCAGAGGTACGGGGTCGTCGCTTGTTATGAGCGGAGATCCAGGGTTGTCAATTTTGCACACGGTGTGCTCATACTGATACTGTTGTCCGTGTGCTGGTGTTGGTGCCGGTGTTGTGCTGACGAAGAGTCACGAGTCGGGTTGTGCCTTCGTCGAGTCGGGTATGCGTCCGTAACTAGTCTACGGGGGACACGTGGTTGGTGTCCGAGTCCGATGGTTCCAACATGGTTGGACCTACGAAATCATGAGAGATTATGTTTGAGGAGGATTGCGGGTTTTCCGCATTGGGACTAGGTAATTCTGAAGTCATCAGGGGTGACTTCTTATTTTCTGCTTGGTGGCAGACGATGTTGGGTTACATGGCGTGGGGAGTGCAGTGAGTTTTGTTTGCATCCACGTAGGATGAGTATTGGTGTCATTGTTTTGGATTATCCTTGGTTTTCCCTAGGTGGGATGGCAAGGATAGATACGAGGTAATCAGTGAGAACCCACAGTCGCGGCGTGTTTCGTCGTTGACTGAACCTTTTAAATTGTGGGCGTTGGTTGTCAAATGTTGTGATAGTACGCAAATTAGATGAGGGTGTAAGACCCTATGGTTCCTAGTAGTTAACCGTGTGGATCCTAGGTGGATCGGGTTTGTGATGTCGTGGACATTGGTCATTGTGACGATCTAGGATCGTGATGTTCATGGTCAGCTGACGTCGTGATGGATCTGGACCGTAATCCTGATGATCCAGTTGGGTAGAGAGTTTGTCACTCTTACTCCGGTATGTGAGTCGTAAATGGCGGGACTGAACTTCTTTTCGAAGTGGAGCCCCTTATGGTATATTACTTGAGCGAGTAGGTTTCAGACGGGGTTGAATTTGTTCAGCCTTAGAGTTGTGACTGATGGGATTGGCTTCCCTATGAAGTCAACCGAGTATAGTGAACGGGTAACCGATAGGTTCGATTTTGGTGTGTCCGAGTGGACGTGAACGAGATTTCGGGTTTTGGAACCGAATTTCTGGGTGACGATTCAGGATTCGATTTTAGAACTTGAAAGTGGAATACTGGATTTGGGTGCGGAATGATTATTCCAAATGCTAGCTTACGGAATAATGATTTCGGATTCGGATTTGGACATGAATTAAAAATGTGATGTATGGGTTTGGATTCGGGATTTCTTACGAAATTGCAGATTCGGATTTGAAATTGGAACTAGATGATGGGTGGAGTTTCTATTTGTCTCTTGCTGGTTTGGGCCAATGGACTCCATTATTGGAACGTGTTTGGCTATGACCTAGGTGGTTGTAGTCTGGTCAAGGGATAGATGTATGTACCTTGTACATGGTTTGGGGTACGATACTTTGCAGACTTGTGATGGCCGGGGTTGATATGAATCCCGGGAGAACTAGGCGTTCTTCCCCGTGGACACGTAGATGTGTCATTTTGAGTGCTGTCATATGGCGAGGTGTTTTTGGGTAGCATAGGACAAGGATTGTCGATGTTAGCTAAACCCTCAGGATTTTTACTTTTTCCTTACCTGGTTTGGGATCGACCATATTGGACTATGGGTCGAGTACTGGGGTCTAGCTGTAGGATCTTGCTTGGTGTACGATTTGCTGTATCGTATGGACGAGGGTACTTGATACCTAGCGGTGGTACGTGGGATGTACCAGTGATGTGTCGATAAACGTGTTGGTGTTTGGCTTAGTTCCAATACCATTGGTTTTTGTTGTGAACGTGAACTGGACATTGAACACGATGCACTGGGCAGAGTGGTTCTGATGCATTCAATGATTGTTTGAGCAGGTGCTCTTAGCCATGGTTGGCTAGTGTAACTCTAGTGTTGAGCTGTGTGATCACTGCTAGGCTTGTGTTCAACGTGTTCCAGTTACACCGTCTGATTGAGTGTGATGACGGTATGCGTATACTCAGGATGAGTGAGTTGGTGGTTAGTGTGACCGCAAGTTGCTTTGCGGCGAGATGTTATCATGTCGTGACCTTACCAGCATCTGGGATCGCTGGGGGGATGACAGTTGGGGTTACTGCTGTTGGTATTTGTCGCAGGATGGAGTTTGCCCTGCGAGGGGAGATCATGTTGATGATCTTGTGCTACATTGACGGATGTTGTAGTATGATGTGTTGTCACCGATTTGTTACTGATTGGCGCTTTACTAGAGTGGTAAAGCTTGGTGGTGACAGTATGGCTTGTGGTGTCGGCTTGGACTGACAAGTGAGTTTTGGTGACTCTCTATGAGAGCGAAAGTCAGGGCACATTAGTGAGTACGTGGGGACGTCAAGCTGAAAGAGTCAGCTTAATGGTGACATTGCCAATTTCTGGTGACCAATTTCACTCGAGGTGGTCGAGTGTAGTCAGTACGACGTGGATCGGTGATGTGACGTCTCAGTGCAGACGAGTTCTGTGTTGGCTAGTGGGTGTACATGTGTACACGTGATGTGAGGCCATTTATTTTCCACGAGGTAGTTGTGGAATACGAGTAATTGGAATTTCGGGGACGAAATTCTTTAAGGAGGGAAGGTTGTAATGACCCGTCCCGAATATCGGGATTGAATATTAATTAATTATGAATTAGAATGACTAATCGGGGATTAGTTGAGTGAAATCGGACGAAACGTGCAAAATGACCGTTTTGCCCCTGGCGTGGGCAAAATGTTGACTTTTAGTTCGGGCTGTCAAACGGACTTTGACCGATGACTGTGACGTAGTTCGGGACGTCACGAGTTCATAGACAAGTGGCACGTTCGATTCCGACATTCGTAGAGGAAGTTATGATGTTCGGAAGTTGAGGGGTATTTTGGTAATTTGGCATGTTAGGGGCCAAATGTTGACTTTTTGATCGGGAGGTCCGATGGACGAGGGCCAAGGACCGTTACGTAGGTATCGTCGATACGAATCCAACGACAGGCGGCATGCCGAAATCGGAGATTCGACGACGAAGTTATGGTCACGGAATCGGGCTCGATTAACCGAACGAACCGGGATTAAAATAATATTTTAATATGAACAGTACCCGGTGACTGAACACACTTGGATGAGTGACAAGTGTCACTCATCCCCTAAAATCAGGCATTAAACCAGGATCCTTGTTTTGGGGAGAACATAATTATTGTGTTTTATTAATTATTAATTAATTAAAAATCCATAAAACCTCAATTTTTCTCTTCTGTGTTTTCTTAACCGTGTACCACCAAAATTCAAAATTCTTCCATCCATAATCTCCTCCCTATCCACTAAACTTGTGAACGGAAATTGGAGAGAATTCAAAGACTGATTGAACTGGGAAACACGAGGGATTGACTGAGAGCTGAGGACTGGGATTTCGGGTTTTAAAAATTTGGAGGGAAAATCAAATTGGACGAATTGAGCTGTGATGATCGAATTGGAGCTTGGAAATAGCTTCCTGAGGTTGAGACGAGTTGTTTCAAATAAAAAAACGAGATGAATTCATGCCCAATTGGCTCTGAACGGGTTTGGTAACAGTGAGGAACTTCGAGCTTGAGTCGTGGAGTTTGAGGCTTCGATTGATTCAATTGTTGTGGGGAAATGACTTCTCATGATCCCACGATGCTTCTGGGTTCATCAATTGGAAGAAACTGGTTGAGATTGACTGAACTCCATGGTTGCACAGTGACGGCTGTTCTTCGAAGAATCGAGATTGAGTCGTGGCGTTTGAGCCATGAATTAATTCAATTGAGTTGGGGGAAATGTTTACCTGAGTCTATTGAAGCTTCTTGATGAATCAATTTAAGGAAATCGTGTGAAATTGAGGGATTTCTGATGATGAACAGTGTTTGGGGTGTTCTTCGAATGATCATCTGTGATCGTGAGGTTAGAGGTAAGATTGTTTGTAATTGAGTCCACAGATCTTTAATTGAACTTAATTCAAAGCTGACTGAATGTTCAATTGATGAAAATAGTATGGAATTGACAGAAAACCAAACGGGTCTGATCGCGGGTTAAACGACCCGTTTACCAGACAAACGGGCATGAACGACGACACTGTAGCTGGCGCGTGGGTTTCACGCGCAGCCACTCACGGCGGCGCATGAGGGCACGTCCGGCCTAGTCTCAAGGTGAGGTCAACATGATTTTTGATCCTCTCAGTGTAACGAACATTTTGACGTTGATTTCGAGGAAATCGGATATTGTTTCGGTAAAGTTCCGCGTATCCGAAGTTTTGTTTTACGTTAAAAATACGTATTTAAATTCTGGAAAAATTGGGGAAAATTATATGATGTATTTTGAGATGATAGTAACCCTATATAATGATTTTGGACAGGAGTTGTGATTTCCAGATTTTACAGAAAAACGTGCAGCTCGGAAACGGACCGTTTTGAACGGTGTGTGTGAGTGGACTTTTGGTTTTCTAACCGTGATGCATTCATATATGATTTAAAATGCTTTATTATATGATTTGATATGCTTTGGCATGATTGGTATTTCAATTCGGTGATTTCTCAGTTTATGATTATTATATTATTATATTTTGGCACGACTTTCGAGAAATCATGAAATTGGTTAAAAATGATATGGTGGGCGTGTGAACCCAAGTAAATGATGATTTTGACTCGGATTTGGGAGTTACATGTGAATTTGATGAATTTGATGATTTTGATGATTTTTGGTATTCTCGTGATTTTGTGATTATTTTAATCAGTCTTTTGGGCACGTTTTACGAGGAACGTGCAAATGATGTTTTGGGCTAGGCCCAGATTGAAAATGATGTTTTGACTCGGATTATGAGTCAGGAAATTGAAAATGATATTTGGACTCGGATTATGAGTCAGTGATTGATTTTATGGATTTACGTGATCGTGGAAACTCGGGTTTACGGTTGCACGGATTTATGTGAAATTGATATTTTGGGCTTGAGACCCAATGGAATTGTGATTTTGATTGGATTTGTATTTCCATGTGATTACATGATGATATTGATGATTTTCAGATGTAGAAAGTAAATCGGGACTTGGGGCTGAGACCCTGTATTGTAAATGATTTGATTTTCAATGCAACTGTTTTCACTGGTTTTGTGATAATGAGATGTTGCGGATAATTAGGGCTTTCGGGTGGAAATATGTTTTTCCCCGGAGTGCACCCTGGAGATAACGCTCGCCTTCGGGAGGGAAGTGTTTACCCCGAAGAGGTCACGTAGCACGATCTTTATCTTGCAGCCCAGGGGAGGCTTGACTTAGATCAGATGTGCTGGATTATATGGATCGGTAAGTGATGTGTTCACGAGATCCGGATCGTCGGCTGGTGAGGTTTTCACAGCGACGGATTGCTGACTGGTTATGTGTTCACTGTAACGACCCGAACCAAAATAATAATATTTTAATGTAAAAAGACTGTTTTACCCTTGGGGGGAAAACTTTGACTTTTTCTCGGGAAATAATTTGGACTTTGACCCATGACTATGACGTAGATCGGGACGTCACGAATCCGTAGACAGGCGACACGCCGAAATCGGAGTTCGTATGAAGAAGTTATGGTCAAGGAAGCGTTTTAGCGGAACTTACGAACCGAAAACGACGGAATAAAATATTAATTAATTATGGGAATCCGTGCCAAATTAATATTTAAATCAAACCGATGGATTGGTGACAAGTGTCACCCATCCAAGCCTTACTATTCCAATAAAGCAATTAACACAATTTAAACTATTTTTATATTAATTATTTTCCCTCCAATTGTTCCTAGCCCTTGGATCTGCTGCTCAAATGAATCCTAGCCTTCTATTTCCTCTGCTTTTTCCTTATTCATGCACGATCTCTGTCTGTTTTCTCCCAAACACACACAAACACATACAGCCCCCCCTTCACCCGTGCATTCTTCTTCCTATTTTCTCTCCATCCAAACACACAAACCCACGCCTCTCACACCCCCACCCGATCACCAGCTGCATCACCAACATCCACTAACCATCACCGAGCATCACCGGCAGCCACCACCCCACTTCCCAGCCCCGAAACCGCCGTGCAAACTCAGACCCGAAAACCTCAAGGAAACGGGTCCAAGAAGCAAACCTCGATAACCACCTCACCTCGACGCGGGAGGAGCTCCAGTCTGCACCGTGGGGATCCTAGGAGCTTAACTGGACGACGGCGAGGGCTACGGCGGCGTGACGGCGGCGGTAAGACCCAAAACCCGACAAGCCCGTTTTCATTCCCTGTTCGACCCGACCGTTTTTAATGATTAGAAATTGATTGTTAGGTGATAGACATGTCCTAGGGTGGGAGACGAGTCGTTTGGGACCGGGTTGGACGACGGAAACGCCGTGGATCACCGAGGACGACGACTGGACCGTGACCGTGAGTTTCAGAGACATTCTGGTGAGTTTCTTCCCACTGTCTTCTTGTTTTGAGGTTGTAGAACCATAGGACAGACCTAGACGATCCCATAGGGATCAACCCCGTCGAAAATGGTGGCCGGAATCGTGCGGTGGAATCGGGTCAAACCGTGGGTCGACGGTGACCCGGTTCCAGTCAAACAGGTCGACCCGGTACTGTAGCACTGATGACATCATCATGCTGACGTCATGATGACGTCATCCTGTCAGATGTTGTCAGACCAGGGACCAATCAGAACGTGCCACGTGTCACCTGACAAGTGTCAGTGATGACGTCATGTTGACGTCAGCATGACGTCACTACTGACGTCAGTGGTACTGTAGCAGCGTTGACCCACGCGTTGACCAGGCGCGTGGGGGCGCGTGTGAACAGTAATTTTGGTGGGGTCGGTACCATTTTCAAGGTTTCGACGATACGGATCCAATGGAGGTGGTTTCGTGTCAATCGGAGATCGTTATGTTAGCCAAAATGGGGTTTAAAGCATCGGGAATAGTGCCCGGGATGCGTTTTTGAGGCGGATCTGTTCTAGGGTCTTGGTATTGATATTATAGGGTCCTTAAGTAACCCTCAGGAGTAATAATACAGGTTTATAGAGATCGTTGAGCAGCAAGGACCGAGTGTGAGTGGGCTGCTTGATTTATAAAAGGCTTGCATGCATAAACTGTTTTACTATTTCCACTGATGAGTCTTATAAACTGCTTATATATGTTATTACAATGTTTTGGGCATGAGACCCGTCTGGATTATATGTGGATTTTGTTTGGGATGTCCGGGGGACATAGGGTAAACTATACTGTTATTGTACTGTACTTTCCTACCTGTGTATATTGTCTCCTCCAGGGAGGGTCGTTGGCCTGGGTGGACCCTGGAGTAGTCACGGGGCTCTGACTGAGTGGAGTTGACCCCCGTTGGGCTGCTTACTCTCAGGAAGGCATGTTCATATACCTCGGGCAGTGACCGGGATACCGGGAGCTGATGTACCTAGAGAGTCTCGGGTGTGAGACCCTGAGTGGCAACGCGTAGCCTTAGAACCGTGACATCATTTGGGTTGGGTTTTACAGTGCACTGATATGTTAGTTTCACCTTACGATTATTATTGTGGTTCATTTGTTATGATTTCATTATAATATTATGTTTTCACTGCATGCAAGATTTGGAAAACGGAGGGGTAAAACCTTATGATTATTTTATTATTAAATTGATTTCTAAACTGTTATTTTTGGCCCACTTACCCTTGTTTTACTGACCCCTCCAGACCCTGACACGGCAATAGAGGAGGAGGATCCGGAGGAGGAGGCAGAGGTTTAGTTTGCCTAGCTGTGCACCTGTACACCCACTTGTGGGTAGGTTGAGCACCGAATAATGTACTCTGACTGGTGTGCTCACATGTTGTATTTTAATTTCCCTTGTCTGACAGTATCACTTTAAACACTGTGTTTGTACGTTATCTATCTATGTGAGTCTTCGGTTTTTATTTAAGGGTAATTTTGGTATGTTTAGAGTCATTGTCAGACGGGAGCGGGTCACGTCCCCGGGTGGTCCCAGTGGGATTGGGACGGGTCCTGTCATTCATAGCAGCGGATGCTCGGATTTTGAGTGGTCCTTGAGCCTATTGATATGCACGCGTTGCAGGGATAAACGTGACTCTAAGCAACAGGATATGGAAATAAGTCCCGTGGATTATGAAAAATGATTTTGAGGAAACCGTGGTTTAGCGGTTAAAATGATTTATGGAAACATGTTTATGATTACGTACTGGTTTGAGTACTGTTTTTTGGTCTTTGTGGCCAGTGATTATGTTTTCACATGTTTTGGCTTGAGAGCCGGGATTTGATGTTTTATAACATGAACTGTTTTGGTGAACATGAGCTTTATGGACCATGGGAAAATGTGTTTTGATTTTATCGGTTCACTGTTCATACTTGATGATTTCATACTATTACTCATGTTTTACGATATTCATGTAAGTTTGTGAAAACTGGAGGGTAAGAATTTATTTTGATAAATGTTTTTATAAGAGGTCATTTTTGTCCACTCACACCTTTTCTGTTTTATTAACCCTTCAGGTCGTGGCGCGTTGATCGAGGCTATTCCAGAGGTGGAGGTATGTGTGGACACAGGTGCAAAATTCCCTTGTCTGGCAGGTGCTGAAGGGTTGTTTTGGACTTTCAGTTGACTTGTCAGACGGGAGCAGGACCGGGTACGGTTTTTGACGTCCAGTTGGGACGGGTCCTGTCAGTTCGGGACATCACGAGTTCATAGACAGGTGGCACGTTCGATTCCGACATTCGTAGAGAAAGTTATGATGTTCGGAAGTTGAGGGGTATTTTGGTAATTTGGCATGTTAGGGGCCAAATGTTGATTTTTTGATCGGGAGGTCCTATGGACAAGGGCCAAGGACCGTTACGTAGGTCTCGTCGATGCGAATCCAACGACAGGCGGCATGCCGAAATCGGAGATTCGACGACGAAGTTATGGTCACGGAATCAGACTCGACTAACCGAACGAACCAGGATTAAAATAATATTTTAATATGAACTGTACCCGGTGACTGTGCACATCCGGATGAGTGACAAGTGTCACCCATCCCCTGAAATCTGATCCATGTTTCCCTCCCAACACCATCATTACAACATCATCATTCCTCCTTCATCATTTTCCTTCCTTTTCTTTGTATTTTCTTTCAAACCGTGCACAAATTGGGGGAGGACTGAACTGGGAGAATTGGCTCCCTTCCTCTGCCGTTCTTGAGAGAAAAATGAGTGATTGAAGGACTGGACTAACAAGGGAAACACGAGGGGTTGTGAGTGTGTTGAATTCTGGGTTTCGGATTTTAGGAATTTTGGGGGGAAAATTCAAATACTGGAAATGGGGCCGTGAGGATCGCAATTGAACTCACTTCGAGCTTCCTGGGATCACTACGATCAGAAACGTAGAAAGAACGAAGGAAATTGGTGCTGTTTTGGCTCTGAACACACTTGGTGACAGAGGAGGAAATTCGAGGTTGAGTAGAGGAAATTGAGGCTTTGATTGACGAAATTGATGTGGGGATTGTGTTCATGAGGATCCCACGATGCTTCTGGAGGGATCAATTGAAGGAAAACTTTGGATATTGACGGACTTCCATGGTTGCACAGTGACGGCTATCGAGCTTGAGTCGTGGAGATTGAGCACTGGATTGAAGCAATTGAGTTGGGGGAAATGTTTACCTAAGTCCCTGGATGCTTCTGGTTGAATCAATTGAGAGGAATCGATTGAAACTAAGGGAATTCGAATGATGAACAGTGGCCGGAAGTTCTTCGTATGATCATCTGTGATCGTGAGGTTAGGGGTAATGTTTCTTGTAATTAAGTCCACAGATCTCTAATTGAACTTAAACCAAACCTAACTGAATGTTCAATTGATGGAAACAATGTCGAATTGGTAGGAAATTAACCGGGTCGCCTCGCGGGTTAAATGGCTCGTTTTACAGACAAACGGGTGAGGACATGGGTACTGTAGCTGGCGCGTGGGTTTCACGCGCAGCCACTCACGGAGGCGCGTGAGGGCGCGTCCGGCCTAGTCTCAAGGTGAAGTCAACATGATTTTTGATCCTCTCAGTGTAACGAACATTTTGACGTTGATTTCGAGGAAATCGGATATTGTTTCGTTAATGTTCCGCGTATCCGAAGTTTTGTTTTACGTTTAAAATACGTATTTAAATTCCGAAAAAATTGGGGAAAATTATATGAAGTATTTTGAGATGTTAGTAATCCTCTATAATGATTTTGGACAGGAGTTGTGATTTCCAGATTTTATGGAAAAACGTGCAGCTCGGAAACGGACCGTTTTGGACGGTGTGTGTGAGTGGACTTTGTTTTCTAACCGTGATGCATGCATATATGATTTTAATGCCTTATTATATGATTTTATATGCTTGGGCATGATTTATGTTTCAATCCGGTAATTTCTCGGTTTTATGATTATTATATTATTATTTTTGGGCGATTTTCGAGAAATTACGAAATTTGGTAAAAATGATGTTTGGACTTGGTTTATGAGTCCGGGATTGAAATTGATTGAAAATAATGTTTGGACTCGAATTATTGAGTCATGGATTGAAAAATGATGTGGTGACTCGGGAATGAGTCAAGGGTCAATTTCGTGGATTTACGTGAAAATGGCAACGGAGGTTGCAACGCATGGATTTGCGTGAAAATGTTATTTTGGGCGTGAGAACCCAAGTGAATAGTGATTTTGACTCGGATTTGGAGTCACTTGTGAATTTGTGAAATTAACGATTTATTGTGATTTATGATTATTTTAATCAGTCTTTCGGGCACGTTTTATGAGGAACGTGCAAATGATGTTTTGGGCTAGGCCCGGAGTCTAAATGATTTCTAAAATGATGTTTTGACTTAGTTGGTAAGTCAATGATGATTTCTGGATTATTTTATTGTTTTAAAAGGTGATTTTAAAGAAGTACGTGTAAATGGTATTTTGGGCTTGAGACCTAGTTGGGAACGATCTTGACTTTGTATGAAGACAAGATTTGATTGAAATGTGTTGGGATGTAATTCCCGAGATATTTTTCATTGTGATTGTGATATTCCCAGACGGTCGGAGCTTGGGGGGATTACCCAGACGACCGGAGCTTGGGGGATGTGATTGTAGGATCGGGAGTTGATCCTATGGTAGTCAGCTTCTCGGATGAGACTGAGCCTGGATGTACCACTCGGAGGTGTCTGAGCTTGGGGATGTGTTCGCCCAGAGGTGACTGAGCCCGAGGGGGTTGAGCCCAGAGGTGTCTGTTCCCGAGAGAGTGACTGGATATTGGCCTACGCGTAGTGCAGCACTTGTGAGTAGTGCAGTTTGATTGATTGTGTAACAACCCGTCCCGAGAATTGGGATTACTAGAGTGATTAAGGTGTGATTAGTAAGGTTAATCAAGGGTTAGGTGGTCCCGAGGGGTCCGGGAACTTAGAATGACGATTTTGCCCCTGGGTCGGGCAGAACTGTTGACTTTTATTTCGGGTGGTCAAATGGGAGTTGACCAGTGACCAGGACGTAGTTGAGGACGTTACGAATCCGTAGGCAGGTGGCACGCCCGATTCCGACATCCGAGGAGGAAGTTGTGATGTTCGGAAGATTGAGGGCATAACCGTAATTTGGCGAAATTAGGGGGGAAACGTTGACTTTTTATACGAACGGGTTTTGGTAAGTTGACCTAAGACCGTTAGATAGATCTTGTCGTCCCGAGTTCGATGACAGGCGGCACGTATTCATCGGACGTACGATGTGGGAGTTACAGGTCTAGAAAGGTAGTGGCAAAGTTGTAATTTTGGGTAAAACAGAAGGGCATTTTGGTCTTTTGTGCTCTGGGGTGTGTGCAACAGATAAGGACAGATGAAGGGTTGAGATTGAGCCACATGTGAGCTGAAGGGTAGGATGGTGACACGTGCTAAAGGTGGAGTGGTTTCTGGGGGGTTCCAGTATGTGCACGGTCCAATTATTTGGGTGCAACCGTGCAAGTGTGAGTTTCTTCGACCCAGATAGAAACAGAGTGAGGCGGTGAGGAAAATTGGAAGGTGATCGTGGATGTCGATGAGTTCTGGTGAGTGAAGAGTGATCAGAAGGAGGTTGAGAGATGCTGGGGTGGTGCTGAGAAGGTTAGAAGTGTGCAGGTGGTGTGTGAGTGAGTTGAGAGCCACGGGAACTTCAGAGAAAAACAGAGAGGAACTGAGGGAGCTGGTGGTGCTGTGGCCGTGTGTAAGTGTGATTGACCTCGAGAGGAGGCTGAGGCGACGTTGTGGACTCCAGGAACCGCGGCGGCGAGCACGGTGGTGGACGGTTGCAGGTAATCCCTCATCCTTGTAAACTTGCCCTGTTTTCCCGTCAAGTTTTGAATCGAAAGTCGTGAGTCTAGGGGTTGAATCGATGGGTCTATAGTGGTTTAAGGGATTTAGTTGAGTCCTAGGAACCGTCTGGTTGTGTTGCCGTGACGAGAGGTGCACAGTGGTGGTTGGCGCGACGGAGGGACTCTGTGTGCCCTGTTTTTCCGTTTTGTTTCAATCCAAGAGTCGTGATCCCAGGGACTGAGTCGAAGGCTTAGAAGAGTTGGATTAGGTTCAGTGAGGTCCTAGGAAGAGTCTGGGACAGTCACCGTGACGGGGGTGACCGGAGTGGCTGGATTGTGAAACAGGGGAGTTCAGGCCGTCTGGTTCGAGCTTGAGTCGACGGTGTAGGGGCCGTGTCGAGTTCTAAGGAGGAGGGGGATGGATAGCTTAAGGTTGGACGATGAAGATGGTGAAGAAAGGAGGTGAAATGGTGGCCGGACGGTGGAGAACAGGTCTCGCCGGTCCGAGTTGCAGGCTCCTGTTGCGAACCGGGTTGGCTCGAGGTTGACGGTGGCACTGTAGCAGGCGCGTGGGGCCACGCGCAGCCACTTTGGGCGGCGCGTGGGGGCGCGTGCGGCGGTTCTGGGAGAAACGGTCAACATAGTTTTTGGTCTAGGAGTTGTTGTGAGTTCGATGGAGTTGGTTTCGGATCGATCGGAAGTCGTTTGAGTTGAGTTCCGCGAGGGGGAAAGTTTAGGGTCCCGGGTTCTTATGTTTAGGATTCGGGGAATTTTGAGGGAATTTAGGTGAACCTTCGTAGACATGTTAGTGACGTAATTTGGCGGTGTTTGACAGGATCGGGATTTCCCGAGGAAGCCAAGGAACGGGCTGGACGTTCGGGACGCGAGTAGGGCTCAGTACTGTGAGTGGACCCTTTCCTTAAACTCGAGCATGCATAACTGTTTCTATATACGTATTTTATGGTTTTAATCATGAATCTATGTTTATTGAATATGAAATGATGATTTTCTGTGTTTGCACGTTTTTCGAGAAAAAGACGGTTTTGGCACGGTTTTCGAGAAAATGTTGGTTTTCGGATTTTGATGCCACATTTGAGAATTTCCACTTATAAAGGTTTTCTAATAGTGATATATGGGTTATGAAATGTGATTTGTGATTACATGGGGTTTTGGTATGAAAATGGATATTTTCCGGATTTGGGTTCGGAATGACGGTCCTGAACGCCGGAATGGCATCAGACCAGTGATTTCGGATTCGGATTTGGATGAGGATTTGGTAAATGGTTTTCAAATGGTTTTGGGATTGGATTTGCTGGATCTGATTATTGGGTTTAAAGACCCGGATATATGTGACGGGGGACCGGCCGGATTGGGTTTAAAGACCCGGATTGAGTTTAAAGACTCGGGAGTTTAAAGACTCGGATATATATATTGATTTTCCCCCGTAGGCCTTGAGTTTAAAGACTCGGGAGTTTAAAGACTCGGATATGATTAAGGCCTGGATTGAGTTTAAAGACTCGGGAATTTAAAGACTCGGATAGATCCAGCAGGTTTGATCGAGGAAATGATAATTTGGTGGTTATGGTTTTGATACGGTTTCTGATACTCATATTATGGTTTCTTATGATCTTTTATAGTGTTTCTGTTTCTTATGATGTTTATAATGATTATTTTATAAATGTGTCTATAACTGCTGGTTATGCATGTGATTTCAAAACGGAGGGTTAAACTCGGTTTTCTTATAAAATGGTTTTTAAACTTTTGTACTTTCTGGTCCACTCACATTTTCTGTTTTAATTGCCCTCCAGGTTGTGGAGCTAGTGCGGGGTCTTGACGTCGAGGCAGAGTCTGAGGCATAGAAGTGACGTGAGGGTTCCCAGAGTAGAGTGAAGGCTTCCGTGTGCGTGTAGTTATCGGTTTTATTTTCTTTGTATGTTCGTACTATGTTCTGTAAATGCTACCTTCGGGACTTTGTGTCTAATTACTCCTGCGTTTGACTGGGTTAGACAGAGTTTTACTTGAGTTTTGTGTCGGGGAGTCAGACGGGAGCGGGATTTACCTCGGGTTTCGGGGTGAAACCGGGGTGGGTCCTGACAATTGGTATCAGAGCATAGGTTTGTCGAGTTTGTTGTTTCTGTCGGTTTTTGAGGTTGTGTTTCAGTTGTTTGACTACTTCTATGCCTCTTTCAGTGTGCGGTTGACGATGCCTCCGAGACGTAGACCCTCTCCACAACCTGAAGAAGTAGCCAGAGAGACGGAGAGTGCCACGATTGAGCGAGCCCAGCGGCTCGGGGCTACTACTTTTAGTGGTGGGGCTGATCCTGAGGAAGCCCAGAGGTGGATTACTAGACTGGAGCGGATTTTTGCGGTGATGCATTGTCCGCCGGAGGAGCGAGTATTTTTGGCTGCATTTTTACTAGATGGTGCGGCGTACGAGTGGTGGTATACCCTGGAGTTGTCCGGTTGGGATGTTCACAGTGTGACCTGGGAGACGTTCAGGGAACGGTTTCTGGAACAGTATTATCCCCGTTCTTTCCGGGATGCCAAGGAGGCGGAGTTTCTGCAGCTCCAGCAGGGGAATATGACCGTGGCAGAGTATGAACGGAAGTTCCAGATGTTGTCTCGGTTTGCTCCTGCTTTTGTGGCCACTGAAGCCGAGAAGTGCCGTAGGTTTGAGTTGGGTTTGCGCGGTGAGATTCGAGCCGTAGTGACAGCTGGATCTTTTGCTACCCTCCGAGATCTGTCGGATGCTGCGGTGCGAGTTGAGGCTAGTTTGCCGGTGCGACGCCGGGAACCTTCTATTCCTGGAGCTTCGAGCCAGCGGACACCGAAAAGAGGTAACTTCGGTGGATCGTCCTCGTCGGGCGATGATCGTTTTGGTAGGCCTGGTAGTGCCCAGAGTTCAGGATTTTGGGGTTATCGAGTACCGTCGACTCCGCAAGCGAGTGCGACGTCGGTAGCATCTACAGGGAGACCGAGTAGTGGACCAGGCTGGAATGTGTGTTTCTACTGCGGGGAGCGAGGTCATTTCCGACGTGAGTGTCCACTGTTGCCACAGGAAGGTGGTGTAGGCAGAGGAGTAGCGGAGTCCGGACAGAGTACAGCATCAGGGACAGCGAGCACGAGAGGAGGTGGTGGCACAGCCACGAGTAGTTCGAGGGGACGTGGTAGAGCGTCAGGATCTAAGGCCCGGGTGTTCTCGATGACTCAGCAGGAGGATCAGGCGATACCAGACGTGGGGACAGGTACTTGTTTTACTTTTGGGTTGTTCTGTCAGTTTGGTGTTTGGATTTCGGGGTAGAGTCTAGGAGTTAAGTTTCGTAGTAGGTTGACGGGAAGTAGAGGGAAGGAGTGACTGTGGAAGGAGAGAACCCACAAGCTAGAGTTTGCCTTTAGGACTTTGTGAAGTTAGTCCGACCGTGGCCGGAGTAGTAGCCGAGGGAGATGGGTGGTTGTATACGAGGATGTACTCTATGATTTCTGTCGGGTATTGTGACATGAGGTATTGTATAATACCTTTGTTGTCTGTTCATAGAGTTTCCCTTGCATACACCATGTAGTTGTTACATAGCTAGGGTTGGCTGTGGTGACAGTAGCTGGGGATGGAGTGAAATACCCAAGGTGGAGATGATAGACAGGGAACCCAGGAGAGGTTGTTCCTTAGGAGACCCTAGGTGTCGGGAACTAGCTGTGGAATTTCGGGGACGAAATTCTTTTTAGGTGGGTAGATTGTAACAACCCGTCCCGAGAATTGGGATTACTAGAGTGATTAAGGTGTGATTAGTAAGGTTAATCAAGGGTTAGGTGGTCCCGAGGGGTCCGGGAACTTAGAATGACGATTTTGCCCCTGGGTCGGGCAGAACTGTTGACTTTTATTTCGGGTGGTCAAATGGGAGTTGACCAGTGACCAGGACGTAGTTGAGGACGTTACGAATCCGTAGGCAGGTGGCACGCCCGATTCCGACATCCGAGGAGGAAGTTGTGATGTTCGGAAGATTGAGGGCATAACCGTAATTTGGCGAAATTAGGGGGGAAACGTTGACTTTTTATACGAACGGGTTTTGGTAAGTTGACCTAAGACCGTTAGATAGATCTTGTCGTCCCGAGTTCGATGACAGGCGGCACGTATTCATCGGACGTACGATGTGGGAGTTACAGGTCTAGAAAGGTAGTGGCAAAGTTGTAATTTTGGGTAAAACAGAAGGGCATTTTGGTCTTTTGTGCTCTGGGGTGTGTGCAACAGATAAGGACAGATGAAGGGTTGAGATTGAGCCACATGTGAGCTGAAGGGTAGGATGGTGACACGTGCTAAAGGTGGAGTGGTTTCTGGGGGGTTCCAGTATGTGCACGGTCCAATTATTTGGGTGCAACCGTGCAAGTGTGAGTTTCTTCGACCCAGATAGAAACAGAGTGAGGCGGTGAGGAAAATTGGAAGGTGATCGTGGATGTCGATGAGTTCTGGTGAGTGAAGAGTGATCAGAAGGAGGTTGAGAGATGCTGGGGTGGTGCTGAGAAGGTTAGAAGTGTGCAGGTGGTGTGTGAGTGAGTTGAGAGCCACGGGAACTTCAGAGAAAAACAGAGAGGAACTGAGGGAGCTGGTGGTGCTGTGGCCGTGTGTAAGTGTGATTGACCTCGAGAGGAGGCTGAGGCGACGTTGTGGACTCCAGGAACCGCGGCGGCGAGCACGGTGGTGGACGGTTGCAGGTAATCCCTCATTAAGTTGGTCAAAATAAGGTTTATTGCCTTGGAAAGCGCGTTCGGGCGGCTTTCCCGGGCCGGTTTCGACCTAGGCTTTCATGGTTGAATGTTAGGGGTTTGTATTGATCTTTACGAATACTTTGGACTTGACAGGGATTGTACATTTGTACCAGGACGAGGGTATACGTTCGGTTTCTAGCAGGATTGTACTGTGAGTGGGCCATTTTCTTAAACCCTTGTGTGCATAAATATTTTCTGGTTTTATTATACTTATTCACATGCTAAAACAATAATGGTTTTGATGATATGGAAAATATGGTCATGGCACGTTTCACGGTATTTGGGCTTGAGACCCGTCCGATGAAACTGAATGATTGGTTCGGATTCTATCTATGTATATATATATGTTTGCATGTGGATATCAATAAAATGCATTTGTTACTGCACTGTATAGATCCTTCCATATTATATTGTCTCCTCCGGATGAGGTACCCCGGAGAGGTCACGGACGTCTAGAACGTCCAGCGTCTATGACGCTAAGCATCGGGGATGCTGTACCCGAACGGGGTTCGGGGATTGAACTCGTAATTGAGACCCGAGTGGCACGCGTAGCCTTGTGATTGTGACCTTATTGGACATCAGGGACGTCAGACATCAGGGATGTCGGATTTGGAGTGTATAGTGCAGCAACTAAAATTATACTTATGGTTCATATTATATGGTTTATGATTTTGAATTATGATGCACGCATGTTTGGAAAACGGAGGGGTAAATTATATGTTTTACTTATCAAACGATTTCATAAACTTGAGTTTCGGTCCACTCACCCTTTAATGTTTTTGATAACCCCTCCAGGTCAGGAAACTGAGGTAGAGGAGGAACCAGAGGCTGAGGCATAGATCTACTTCTGCGTACCTGAACCCCTGCTGGGCGGTGTACCCGCAGGTTTACTTTAGAGTCGTGCTCGCAAATTTGTAATTTTGGATTATATCCCTTGTCTGACATTCGTTTAATTCGGATTTGATGTATGACTTTAATTTGGTTATTTATGCTTTTAAATGTTTTGAGGTTAAAATTGGTATGAATTATTGGGTGTCAGACGGGAGCAGGGCACGTCTCCTTGTGGTCCCTGTGGGATCGGGGCGGGTCCTGTCATGGGTCGTGTCAATTACACGTGCCGAACGGGCTCTAACGCGCTCTGGAAGCCGCGATAATCCCAGGGGGATTGGGATGGGTCGCGTCAATTACACATCCTAAGAAATGAATAAGAGGACAACTAAGTAGTTTACTTCCCAAATTTCCTGTAGGTTTTCAATGATTAAGCGGTACAAGAAATTATAGTTAATTGCATGATCTCGGTTCCGATGTATTAATCTACCAAGCTCACATACCCAATAACATCTCTCGAAGTAACCCCCAAAATTCCTCTTTGACCGAGAACGTAATTAATTGAAAAAACCTCGCTAAACATCTAAAATACTACGGTGCCCAAAAGGACGAGTTCATCAATCGATTATAACGGAGCGATTTCCTAAACGTTTGATCAAACAGATTCAACTCGAGTTTCCAGAGCGGTCCTAGAGATCCCGTCCCCCGAGGTAATCCTTCACACGTGCCTAAAGCTTGAAAGCAGATTTGCCACGTGTATTGTCAAATAACTCGTTCACACCACCCATACGAGTCCTACACTCGTAAGCACCACCCAAATGAGAGATTCGACGAAAACAAAAATCTAGCTATTTTAAAGTCAAAGAGAATTCAAGCTAACTCGAAATTTCTACACTACTCGTGACAAAACACGGTTATATTGCAAAGATCAAGAATAACATCAAGCGACAATCCTAACTTTGAGGAGACGCTCTAACATGGAAATTGGGATGTATGATCATCACGTGTCCGACAAGTAACGACACATCCTAAAACTATGCTTTGATACCAAATTGATACACCCCGATCCAAAATATCCACTTGGACACCGAGAACAAGGCATGCTGACCGACATTTGGATAATGATGTCTAGATGACGAAAGTCAATTAGTTAGAATGTTGCATTTAGGAGATAGAGTGAAACATAACCACCGGAAACTGATTACATTCACCGTGACAGCGGAAGTATAGAGTATAGACAACTAAATTATGATCATACAGTTAAGTCACTACTTGCGTTATCCGATTTCCACAGTGCCACTCCAACCCCCGGGAGTGAATGTCAGAGCACTTAGCGAAGCCTTCTCGAAGCACGCGAAACACCACCAGAACCCGTGGGATTAAAAAACAAAGGATGGATGGACCCAATAATTTATTTCAGTGTAAACCCATTATCATAAAACAGGCCTTAAATCCCATATTAAAAAAACAAGTATGCAATAATCTTGATTTGCACGTAGTACGAGAAATAATAATAAATAATACTCAATCACATGAGTCATGCCACACATAACTTAATAGATATCAACCCACTAAAAATGCTTGCTCATGAGTTGCACGAGTCATACGCATATGAAAAGATGAGTATCTATAATGCTCGCGTACCATGACCACGTGAAAGTTGGGTGCCGGGCATCATCACCAAAAGTTCCCTAGAGCTCCGGAGCAAGCTAGCACTATTAATTAGTATTACGAGTAGCGCAAGTGAACAATCACGTGGAGACTGGTATGAAACAACTCAATTATATGCTCACACGCTGCCATGGGCTGGAAAACAGCCCCATGCACCAATGGGAGGCCGAAAAATGACCCCACGCTCCCACGTGTCGGCCATTCGTGATCATGCGCCCACATGTGCGGTCTTAACGGTCATAACGGTTGACTAACGATGATTGACCGTTGAACAACTATCGCTGGAGCTACGTTGGAGACAGTGACTGGTCCACAGCCATCGTCGCTATCGACAGTGGTCAAATTATGTAAAAACTCGCCGAAAAATCCAGTTTTTCGGCAAGATCTAAATCCTTCAAATCCAAACCATTTTCAACATGAAATTAACCAATCTATACCTACTCGACGCGAGGGTTACGAAAAACACACTTCTAGGCTAAGAATTTACCTGCACTATTCGGAACAGTGTCGGGAGGGTCTAGGTTCTGTAGATTCTGATGACGCCTTCCGTTGATGCCCTCACACTAAAACGAACATGAAATGAATCAAAGACGAAGTTCTCGACCTAACTATGTCAGGACCCACCCCGGTTTCACCCCGAAAACCGAGGTAAATCCTGCTCCCGTCTGACACCCTGACACAAATACAGTCAGACGCAGGAGAAATTATACTACATATCCCGAAGTCAACAGTTTACAGAGCATAGTACTCAATACAGAAGAAAGAAAACTATTAAACTACATACACGCACACGGAAATTAAAACAAAATACTCCGGGATCCCTCTTGTAACTTCTATGCCTCAGACGCTGCCTCGACGCCGGAACCCCGCGCTAGCTCCACAACCTGGAGGGCAATTAAAACAGAAGGTGTGAGTGGACCAAAATAAAATAAAAGTTTCCAAAGCCTTAGCCCTCCATTTTGAAACCACATGCATAACCCAGTTGTGAAAACAGTTCTCAGTCAATCGCCATAAAACATCATAAGAAACGGAAACACTATAAAACAGTTATAGAAATCATATCATCAGCATCATAAAACCGTATCATAAACCATGGACATCAATTCATCATTTCCCGATCAAACCTGCTGGACCTATCCGAGTCTTTAAACTCCCGAGTCTTTAAACTCAATCCAGGCCTCAATAATATCCGAGCCTTTAAACTCCCGAGTCTTTAAACTCAATAGGCCTATGAGGGAATATCAATATATCCGAGTCTTTAAACTCAATCCGGGCCCGTCCCCCGTCAATCAATATCCGGGTCTTTAAACCCAATATCCAGATCCAGCAAATCCAATCCAAAACCGTTTGAAAACCATTTCCGAATTCACATCCAAACCCGAATTCGAAATCACCGGTCTGATGCCCTTCCGGCATTCCGAACCGTCATTCCGAACCCAAATCCGGAAATCCATTTTTCAACTTTAAAACCAAATTTCGTGTTTCTGAAATCCGATTCTAAAACCGAAAACCTTGATCATCAAATCATGTTCCAAAATCCACTTATAAGCATTGAAAACCAAGTATAGATTGAAATCCCAAAATCATGGCATTATTCTCAGAAATCGACTTTTCTCGTAAAACGTGCCCAATAAGTTATAGCATATTCAAATGACCATGAAATCACATATAAAACCATAAAACAAGTAATTAAAAGCAGCTATGCATGCTCAGTTATAGAGAAGGGGTCCACTCACAGTACCGAGCCCTCAATCGTGTCCTGACCGTCTCGTACGTTCCTCAGCTTCCTCAGGAACTCCCGATCCTGTCAACAACCATCAAAGTACGTTACTACCACATCTACGAGGATCCACGTAAATTCCCTCCAAAATCCCCGGGTCCTAGACGTAACGAATCGGAACCTTAAGCCTTCACCCTCGCGGAACTACTTCGATTTGACGTCCGATTAACCCGAAACCAACGCTAAAAGACTCGTCACAACACCTAGACCAAAAACCTAGTTGACACTTTCCCCAAAGACCGCCGTACGCGCCCCCCACGCGCTGCCCAAAGTGGCTGCGCGTGGCCTTCACTCTCCTGCTACAATGTCACCGTCTACCTCAAGCAGACCCGGTTCAGCACAGTGTCTGCAACTTGAACCGGCGTCAGCGGTTCACCGCCTTCCGTCCACCAAATCGACTCCTTTCTTCACCAAAAGCATCGTCCAGACCTAGGCTACCCATTCCCGTAATCCAATCACCTCGACACGGCCTAATACGCATCGACTCGAACTCGAAACAAAACCCGAACACTGCCCTGTTTCCTTCTCCGGCCACCCAGGTCACCCCCCATCACGGTGGCTAGCTTAAACCCTTCCTAGGGCCATCCTAAACCTCATCCAACTCACCAAAACCGTCAACTCTCACCCAAAACCCATGACTTTCAACCTGAGCAAAACGGAAAAACAGAGTACATCTGTATGCTCCGTCGTGCCAACCTCCACTGTGCACTTCCCGTCACGGCTGCACAACCAGCAGTTACCCAAGACCCTACTGAGTCCCCTAGACTTCACTAGATCTGTAACGCCCCGGACGTTCTGGAAATGTAATATTATTAAATATTGAATAAAATGACGTTTTTACCCCTGTGTTTGTGTGGTTAATTTGTTGACTTTTATGGATTTGATGAACCGAGTGTTGCAGCCTTACTTGGATCACTTTGTCATCGTGTTCATTGACGATATCCTGGTCTACTCGAGGAGTGCGGAAGCGCACGAGGAGCACTTAAGGATGGTGCTGGGTACCTTGAGGGAAAACCAGTTGTACGTGAAGCTCAGCAAATGTCAGTTTTGGTTGACGAGCGTGAGTTTCTTGGGGCATGTGATCTCAACTGACGGGATCAGTGTGGATTCTCAGAAAATTGAGGCAGTGGCGAAGTGGGAACAACCGAGGACCGTCACTGAAGTCAGGAGTTTCTTGGGTTTGGCTGGTTACTACAGGAGGTTTGTAGAGGGTTTCTCTACCATTGCTGCCCCGTTGACGCGACTGACGCGGAAGGGAGTCAAGTTTGAGTGGGATGACGATTGTGAGCGTAGTTTTCGGGAGCTAAAGGAAAGGTTGACGTTTGCTCCTATACTGACCCTTCCAGACGACAGTGGGGAATTTGAGGTGTACAGTGATGCATCCTTACATGGTTTGGGATGTGTACTAATGCAGCATGGGAAGGTGATCGCCTATGCTTCGCGCCAGTTGAAACCGCATGAGCGCAATTATCCGACGCACGATTTGGAGTTAGCTGCTGTTGTGCATGCATTGAAGATTTGGAGACATCACCTGTATGGTGCGACTTGCAGAATGTTTACGGACCACAAGAGCCTGAAGTACTTGTTCACTCAGAAGGAGTTGAATGTGAGGCAGCGACGGTGGCTAGAGCTAATTAAGGATTATGATTGCACGATTGAGTACCACCCGGGAAAAGCCAATGTGGTGGCTGATGCTCTAAGCCGGAAGTCAACGCATTCTGTAGCACATCTACGAACGGTTCATTTACCACTTTTGGTTGAACTCCGTAAGAATAGCATTGATTTGGGTTTGGATGGCCAAGGTGTCTTGCTGGCTAATTTTCATGTGAGACCACTTCTGGTCGATCGGATCCTTGAGGCTCAATCTCAAGATCCTGTCTCATGTGTACTTCGGATTGAAGTGGAAGCCGGTGAACGGCTAGATTTTACAGTCAGGGAGGATGGAGCTTTGCTAAAAGAAGGACGGTTGTGTGTGCCCGACGTTGAGGCACTGAAGAAAGAGATCTTGGACGAAGCTCATAGTTCGGCCTACGCGATGCATCCTGGTGGGACCAAGATGTACCGTACCTTGCGAGAGCACTACTGGTGGCCGGGAATGAAACGGGAGATTGCCGAGTTTGTCAGTAGGTGTCTGATTTGCCAGCAAGTGAAGACTGAGAGACAACGACCTTATGGAGCCTTGCAACCACTACCTATTCCGGAATGGAAATGGGATCACTTGACGATGGATTTTGTGTTTGGACTTCCTAGGACACCCAGGGGTCACGATGGAGTTTGGGTGATTGTGGACAGGCTTACGAAATCAGCTCACTTCTTGCCAGTGCGAGAGAACTTCAGGATGACGCAGTTGGCCCAGTTGTTTATTGACGAGATCATTCGTTTGCACGTTACTCCGGAATCAATAGTTTCTGACCGAGACCCAAGATTTACTTCTCGATTTTGGCAGAGTCTGCAGGAAGCATTTGGGACGAAACTTCGTTTCAGTACTGCATTTCATCCTCAGACTGACGGCCAGTCTGAGCGGACCATCCAGACATTGGAGGATATGATGCGAGCTTGCGTTTTGCAATTTCAGGACACTTGGGAGTCACATCTAGCCTTGATGGAATTTGCCTATAACAACAGCTATCAAGCGAGCATTGGGATGGCTCCGTACGAAGCCTTGTACGGACGGCAGTGCAGAACTCCGTTGTGTTGGACGGACGTGGGTGAAAGGAGGCTGACTAAATCCGAATTGGTGGAACTGACGACCGAGAGGGTCAAACTCATCAGGGATCGGCTCAAGGCAGCCCAGGACAGACAAAAGAGCTATGTGGACCATCGGATTCGAGATCTGGAGTTTGCGGTCGGAGATCGGGTATTTCTGAAATTGTCCCCTTGGAAGGGTGTAGTGCGATTCGGCAGGCGAGGAAAGTTGAGCCCTCGTTATATTGGACCTTATGAGATTACCGAGAGGATTGGCCCGGTGGCCTACCGGCTGGCACTACCGCCAGAGCTTTCGAGGGTCCACGATGTTTTCCATGTGTCGATGTTGCGGAAATATGTGTTTGACGCATCTCATGTACTGGAGGATCAACCCATTGAACTTCGAGATGATTTGAGCTTCAAGGAACAACCGGTACAGATTTTGGATCGAAAGGAGAAAGTGCTACGTCGGAAGACCGTTCCTCTGGTGAAGGTTCTCTGGAGGAACCAGAACGTGGAGGAAGCCACATGGGAACCCGAGGCGCAGATGCGAGAACAGTTCCCCTACTTGTTTCCTTGAAATTTCGGGACGAAATTTCTTAAGGGGGGGAGATTGTAACGCCCCGGACGTTCTGGAAATGTAATATTATTAAATATTGAATAAAATGACGTTTTTACCCCTGTGTTTGTGTGGTCGATTTGTTGACTTTTAGAGTTGGAGGTCGAACGGACGTTGAGTGATGACCGTGACGTAGTTCGGGATGTCACGAGTTCATAGACAGGTGGCACGTCCGATTCGGACGCTCGGAGTGAAAGTTATGATGTTCGGAAGTTCGGGGGCATTACCGTAATTTGGGCGTTATAAGGGGAAAAAATTGACTTTTTGTTTGACAATTGATATCCATTGGACCCGAAGACCGTTATGTTCGTCTCGACGCCCCGAGTACAACGACAGGCGGCACACTTGAAACGGACGTCGGACGACCGAGTTACGGGTCACGGAAGTTGGAGGGCATTTTGGTAATTTTTGCCCTGGAAAACAGAGCAGCGGCCGTGGGTTTGTGCGTTCAATTGTTTATGGCTTTAGTGGATTGATCAGATGTTTGTTTATGTGAATTGAGGTAGTGGGAGCATGACTGAGTGGCGTGAGCAGGTTGCAGGCACGGGATTGAGTTTAATATGGCCATGGTTTCTGTGTTTGTGGGAAGCAAGTTTCAGAGAACCTCAGCTGGTCTCCCACGGGTGCTGGCCGTTTGAATCGATTGACAGAGTAAGAGAGTGAGGGGGGACTCGGTTGGGTCATTTGGGCATCATTGTGAGGGCTGAGGTTGAGAGAGACGGTGAGAAAACAATTTCGGGTTTTCGGGGGGAAACTCAGAGTTCAAATCCTACGGGCTTTGAGGTGAAACTAAACACATAGGGAGTCTTCTGGGAGTGATAGAATCACGGCGGTGCTGGAGTTGTTGAGTTTGGAGCCGTTTTGCCCAGGAACCCAAGTCCCAGTTTGAAGGAAAAACCAGTGGAGGGAAAAATGGAAGATCAAATTGTGGGGACTTGCGAGCTAAACTAGGGGCCATTCTAGTCTTCTGGGAGCAAGAGGAAACCAACCACGTCAAATCCGAAGGACAACATCCACGAATTGGCAAGGAACGGAGTGCCCTGGTTCTGAGTATTTTCGAGCTTGAGGACGACGACTTCCAGGTAACGGCGAGACCAATTGACGGTACCATTGTGTTCGTATAAGTTCCCTTAATCTACTGGTGAAATTAATTTGAGATTGGGGTTAGTTTGGGTGAGTTCCAGAATGTCGATTTGTTCGACTGTTCGAGTTTGAGTTGGGTCGTTTGGGTACTAGTCGAGGTTAATCTTCATTACAGACCTAAAATTAAAGGATTAGGGAAGATAATAGGATCAAAAACGAGAGGAATTGATTGAGAATTGAGCTTGAACTGGTCGGGTTGAATCGCGGGTATCAGACCCGTTTAGCAGGCTGTTCGGGTAAGGGAGATGACACTGTAGCTTGGCGCGTGGCCTTCACGCGCAGCCACTTTGGGCGGCGCGTGACGGCGCGTGTGACGTCAACTCCGATCACGATCAACATGAGAATTAATCCTGTCAGTCTAACTAACATTTTATCTTTAGAGTTCGAATCGATCGGGAGTCATTCGGAATAATTTCGGGAGTCCGGAAGATTAAGTCTTTAAGTTTATTTTCGCCGAAAAATCCGGAAAAAATTAGGAAAAATCCTACGAGTTATTTTGGGATGTTTGTAACCCTTCTTGTACGTTTTCACAGGCCCGGACACTTCCGAAGCTACGGACGAGCGCGCGGGACGCGATTGACGTGTCCTAAGACTGTGAGTGGACTCTTTGATTTTTAAATTGGGCATGCATGACTATTTTGCTTATTTATCTCATGGTTTTACATATGATTTTACGATGGTGAGATGATATATCGGTTTTACTTGTTTTCACGTTTTTCGAGATAATTATCGTATTTCACGCATTTCGAGATTTCAGTTTTTGCCTATGCATACGTGATAATTTTGATGAAGTATCTGGTTATGAATATGCATGTTTCGGATTTATGATGTTTGATCATATTGTGAAGAAATTTTCTGGTAATTGCATGTGTTGGAATTTACATGTGAATTCGGGCATGAGTCCTGTTACGATGAGAAATGTTTTTGGAATAATGTTGGAAAAAGATTTGTGATGAATCCTGATTTATTATGTTTAAAAACGGTTTTGGGTTTAAAGACCCGGTTGATGGTTGGATCTAGTTTTGGGTTTAAAGACCCGGTATGTTGATTTTGGGGGCGGGCCCGAAAATTGAGTTTAAAGACTTGTGAGTTTAAAGACTCGATTATTATGATACCCCCGAGGCCTACTAATCGTGTTTTGAGTTTAAAGACTCGTTTATATCCCGGGAAGGCCTGATGTTGAGTTTAAAAACTCGGATGGATCCAACGGCATAATCATGATTATTGATTTATGTTTCACTTGATTTGTGCAAATAATGTTTCAAAATGACGGTTTCTGGAATCTGGTATTATTATATGGTTTTACATGAGTTAAGACGATCCTTGTAACGTTTTTCTTGTGTTTCGGAAAAAAGAGTTTTCAAAAGTTTAATACACAATTTTGAATATTTGGTTATGCATGCGGATTACAAAACTGGAGGGCGAACCCGATTTCGGAAAAACTGTTTTCCCTGTTAAACTTATGTTTCGGTCCACTCACACCTTGTTGTTTTAAATTCCCTCCAGGTCGTGGTACAAGCGTGGGGGCAAGCGCCGAGGCAGAGGCGGAGGCATAACGTTTTCCGTTGCGGAGTAGTTAGTTCACAGAGTAGGACTTGTTCTTTAATTTGTGTTGTAATATTGCTCTGTGAAACTGTGGACTTGACGTCCAGTCGCATGTATTTGTTTAATCTCCCTGGTCTGACAATGGGTGTGTTGTAATTTTAACTTGTCTTCCGGTCTTTTGGGTTTGATTGTCAGACGGGAGCAGGATGCTTCCCGATTATCGAGGCGATAATCGGGGTGGGTCCTGTCAAGATCCCTCGATTCTACCCCTCAAGCTACAACTTAGCTCCAAAAACTAGACGGAAAAACAGAGCAAAGAAACGGGGATGAGGAATTACCTGCCTCCTGTCGCCGTCGTGAGCTCAGCCGTGAGGACACGGCTCCTCCCGTCCACCTCCAGCCTCTGGACACCTCCATGAGTCCAATTGCACCAACACACAGCCGCCCCACCACCACAAACACTCACTTCCTCCCTGTTTTTCTCTGAAAACCGACTGCCCCGACCACCGTGTTCTTGCATGATCTCTCTCCCCAAACACTCACCAGTTCACTCTTCCACCCTCTGATCACTCTTCACTTACCAAAACACACCAACACCCACCATCGTCTCTCAATTTCTCTCAAATCTCTCCCTCTGTTTCTCTCTGGGTCGAAGAACACCCACGAACACACGGGCAGCCCCCCAAATGATTGGACCGTGTAAGATCCTGGAACCCTCTAGTCAAGCCCCACGTGTCACCAATCCTATCCCTTTTCACCCAACTGGCCCAATCCCAGCCATCCATCTGTCCCTCTCTGCTGCACAAATCCTCATGTGCAAAGACCAAAATACCCTTCCTTTTAAATCAAATTTACGGTTTTGCCACTACCTTCATAGACCCGTAACTCACACATCATAAGTCCGATGGATACGTGCCGCCTGTCATTGAACTCAGGACCACGAGATCTATTCAACCATCCTAGGTCAACGTGTCAAAACCCGCTCATACCAAAAGTCAACTATTCCCCCTAGTTTAGCCAAATTACGGTTATGCCCTCAACCTTCCGAACATCATAACTTCCTCCTCGGATGTCGGAATCGGGCGTGCCACCTGCCTACGGATTCGTGACGTCCCAAACTACGTCCTGGTCACCGGTCAAAGTCCATTTGACCACCCGAACTAAAAGTCAACATTTTGCCCGAACTAGGGGCAAAATCGTCATTCTACACTAACGACCCCAACGAGACCAACTAACCACCGATTAAGCTCACTAATCCCATCTTAATCACTATCTTAACCCTAATTTCTGGGACGGGTTGTTACAAACTAAGGCAATCACTACAAAAAGGATCGATTTTATTGTCCTTTGAGCTTACACTTCTCAGATCACAGTTCGCGGGTAAGAAACAGGTCACAATCGTCGTAGTCGCTCCTCGCATCGAAAACCACATAAGGGAGTAATTCTAACTATGATTGAGATAACAATGAAACTCGAGGGGATCAATCTAACCTCGAAATGCTCTAAACGTCTCTGGGTCTGAATCAGGTCCGAGTCAGGTCCATCTTGAGTCTCATGTCAGGGTAGCCGTTAACGATGAGGGTTGAGAGTAACATCTTCCTCTTGATGAGGCACAGTCGTGGACTGTGATCTTGACAGTTGGTTCATCACAGATCGATCGAAGGGTCTCATGGTCGTCGCCACCACCTTACACAATTATCCCTTCTTGATGCATGTTGATGGTGGAGGTTCACTCGGCAGTCATGTCAAGGTGGTTGGGAGGCAGCTCTCTAGAGTTTCTAGAGTGAGAAGAGAGTTGGTTCTAACTGTGCACTCGGGTGCCATGGTGATGGTGGTCAAGATTGAGCGAGAGAAATATGAGTGTCATCTGATTAATTGGTTTTGTAAGGGCTATAAGACTTATAGGTTATGAGTCTAAGCCTCAAGGTTTTAAGGACTTGGATTGATCTTAGGGCCCTAAAGTTCTCCTAATAAAAAAAAATTGTTCGAAGTCCAAACGAAGCCCGTAAGGATAATTTGGTAAATTCACTAATTAGAATCCTAATTTTTAATACGGGTTGTATTAGTATTAAATTGTGATTTCAATTGAATGTTTTTAAATTCAGATGTCTTAAAAAAATTATTTGATTTTATAAATTGGTGGATTCTAAAGGATTTTAAGGAACAAACTACACATATTAACCTCCATCAACAATCGACCCATCCCCTAGAAATTTCAATTGATTTGCCAAAAAAATGATTTCATAATCTCTCTCTCTCTCTCTCTCTCTCTCTCTCTCTCTCTTCGTTCTCAAATCTTTCATCTATCCACAACAATTAAGATGGGAAGGCCTTTCGATTTGGTATGAACCCCGTAAGACTCATCAAAACGAAGATCTCTGCAATGAAATCAGGTCAAGTTCCCATCCTCTTCACGAACTTTCCATGACTCAATGGTGGCATCTTCAGGATAATCACATCCTCTTGGATTCATCGATTTGCTGTCTCTTCCACTTCGGATAAAGAAAACTGTCATCTTCAATCGCAGGGAGAAGGGAGAGAAGGAAGAAAATGAAGGTTGAGAGAGGAGTATTTGAGGAATTTAAGAATATTTTAATGAAAAGCCATTTTAAAAAGAAACACCAAATTTATTACGGTAAAAAAAGAGCGCAAAGTTTTGGGCAAACAGTTATTTTCTAGTACTCTCTTGCGTTTTAAAACAGGGGAGGCTGTCGAAGCGGATAAGGTTGCTTTCTATTTCGTCACTCGCTTAGTCGCTTCCATCAAACATGCTATCAAACACGCTGGATTCTCAATTCAAATGCTTTGTTTCTTTTCTCCAATGGCCTCTTCTCTTCCTCTTCATCATCCCTCCCACTGCCTCATCTCTAATTCCCAGGTCACTTCTCTTTCTCTCCCTCTTTTGTTTCTTTGTTTTGTATTTTGTTTCTTATTTATTTTGATGTATATGTGAAGCAGTTGAAAGATTTCAACTACGGATGGCTATCAAGACCCAGATATTATTTCTCCACCAAAGACACAGAGGGAGGCATTCGAATTCAACCAATTAAAGCAAAATCTGCGACCGAGGCTCCTCCATTTTCTTTGTTTCAGCCTCCCCCAGCTGACGAGTCTCCCTCTGAGGTGAATATCCATTTCTGGTTGTCCTCTATCTTCTGTTTGGTTTCTCAGAAAATGTAGGGAAATGGAATTCAGACCAGTAGAGAAATTTCCAAAATTTAAGGTACCATTTGGTATACTATCGAGTTTACTGAAAATCGCATCTAGTTGACTTCCTAACTGATAGGAAGTTAGTTTTTTTTTGCGGTAATTAGTGGAAAAACACAATTAGTTAGTAGTTTATGATGTTCCTAAGAAACCAGAACAGCATAATATATAATATTCACTGCTAAAAATCATACCTTTATACGTATGAAAAAGAAAATAAAAATCAGACCTTTATTTTTAATGCCTACAGTTTGAGCCAGCAGACCCTGATTTCTACAAGATAGGGTTTGTTAGAAGTATGCGAGCTTATGGAATCGAATTTAAAGAAGGGCCAGATGGATTTGGAGTTTATGCTTCGAAGGATGTTGAACCACTTCGCCGGGCTAGGGTGAGTTGTTGTATTGGGTAATTTATGCACTTTCTGTAGAGTGTGTGAGAATGTACTGCTGCATTCGTAATGCTGCATTCGTAATGCTGCATTCATTTTCAGTGCCTATGATGGTTTTCATAGTCCTTGATTAATTGTTGAGTTCCAATGGTTTTTGGTATTATGTGGATTTGTTTTTATTTCACAGGTAATAATGGAAATTCCGCTAGAACTGATGTTAACCATAAGCCAAAAGCTCCCATGGATGTTTTTTCCAGATATAGTACCAGTGGGTCATCCAATATTTGATATCATCAACTCAACCAATCCAGAGGTAAATGTGCTTTACTTGATTTCAGCTATCATGGACTAATAGCTGATTTGGATCTTCATTCATTTACTGGAGAAGTATTGTCAAGTATTCTCAATTTGGTTAACGGGCGGGGAATAACATTTTATTCAAATATGAAAGCACATTCAATTTCCATTGCCTTCCTTTTTGTGGCAGACAGATTGGGATCTAAGGTTAGCATGCCTTCTTTTGTATGCATTTGATAAGGAGGATAACTTTTGGCAGCTGTATGGTGATTTCTTACCCAGTGCAGATGAGTGCCCCAGCTTGCTCCTAGCTAGTGAGGTGGATGAATTACTGAACATAAATCTTCCTTCTTTGAGATTATACACCTTATAATACTATTACTCCCATTTATTTCTTTCAAGTTTTTTCCTATAAAATCTAAAACTCTAACTTGTTTTTTCCTATAAGGGCCACTAGTTCTCATAAACCTCGTACATAAGATTGTATGGTATCAACTTGCATGTGAATGCCAACTTCTCTCTTAGAAGATGACAATTCTTCCCATTTTTTCTTCATTACAAAGGGTAAGAGGCTTAAAGGAATGATATTCTTTGGTTAATAGGATTTTATCGGCTTCGCTTGTCCATTCTAAGGCCAATTATCTAGTTTGTAAAAGTTCCATTCATGATTCCATCCTTTTCAATGGTTTGATAGGGGAGGGTAAGATATGGCATACAAGGGTATGTCCATTAGCTCTTGATTCAAGCCACTTGACTTTTTGTTAGGCGAGCTTGAAAGTTGTGTTATTATAGTAATTCTCTGCATTTTCCTTTTGTATTTTTGTTTTAAGGCTTTGTGAAATTCTTAGTCATGCTTTTCTTTGCTTCTGCTCTATATATGCATAGGAGGAGATTTCAGAACTGCAGGATCCCAATCTTGCTTCAACTATGAGAAAACAGCAACGCCGAGCCTTGGAATTTTGGGAAAAAAATTGGGTATCTACTATCTAGCAGCCTGTATATCTTGTACATCAGAAATCGTTCTACTTATCATTTTCCTTGTGCAGAAAAAATTGGCCACCCTCTGTCATAACTCATTGTGCATATGTTCTATGTTTGGTGAACCTCAATCAGCACTCAGGTGTACCACTGAAAATAAAGCGCCTTGCTCGTGATCCTGAGAGATTCATTTGGGCACTGAGTATGGCACAATCACGATCCATTGGCATGCAAATGAGAATTGGTGCACTTGTTCAAGATGCAAATATGCTAATTCCTTATGCAGGTAGCTTCTATCCACTTATACTCGTCTTCTTTGGATTAAATAATATTTGTTCCTGTTACTTGATTTAAAATAAGATGAAATATCACAGTAGGGGAGAGAGTGAATTAAGAAAATATTTTCTTCATGGTATATATTGTATTCTTATTTCAATTTGGCATCCTAAACACCTTTGTCCATCATATGAATTTGGTCAAAAATATCAAGTTGATGAAGAAACAATTTCGTGTATAAAATTAAATTCTTTTTTCATTAGGTTTAGTATGGAAAAATACTATATATATTTCTATAATGTGATTAGTTGGATGTATAATCGACTTGTGCTTCATTTTGCAGACATGCTAAACCATTCTTTTGAGCCCAATTGTTTTTTCCATTGGCGTTTTAAGGATCGCATGCTTGAAGTGATGATAAATGCTGGAAAACGGATTAAGAAAGGTGATGAGGTAATATCTATTTTTTTTAATCAAATTTTGATTTGATAATTTCCTTCCATAGCTAAAGTACTTGTATGATAATGCTTTTGATAAAGCGTGTCATCGCATAAAATCATATGCTTGGTGATATCATATAATGTTGTACATAAATGATGATCTGCTACTAATGTGAAGTAATATTTACAGATGACCGTCAATTACATGAGTGGACAACAGAATGACGTATCAATGCAAAGATACGGCTTCTCTTCATCTGTGGTACTTGCATTTGGCTATATTCTTGGCAATATTATTTCAGTTTACTTTTCTACTTTCGACTTCACTTGAGGATGTCATTAGCTGAGTATATGGATTCATCTCACTTGGAAAATTGCAGAATCCCTGGGATGTGATTCAGTTCTCTGGAAACGCACGCATTCATTTGGATTCCTTCTTGTCAGTATTCAATATATCTGGACTTGCTGAAGAATACTATCACAATAGTATGACACATTTGGATTCGTTCTGTTATCTGTCTTATTTACATTTTAGTCACTTAAACAGAGCAGTATCATAGTTTGAAATATCTGCATAAAATTTGTAGCAGGTCGCCTATCTAATGATGGAGATACTTTTGTTGACGGAGCAATCATAGCAGCAGCAAGAACATTGCCCACTTGGTCAGATGGGGATGTGCCTCCATTCCCAAGCATGGAAAGAAGATCCGTAAAGGAATTACAGGAAGAATGCCGAGAGATGCTTGTAGGATTTCCTACCAACTCTAAACAGGACCAAGAATTGCTAGGTATGTTGTCTGTGCATTGCGCGATCACCATTGCCTTATTATTTGTTCTTTGCTTCTATTTTAGTGGGAACTTATGAATCTTCCAATCATACCCTCTATAGATTCTATGCCGGAGGCTAGTAGGACGCTTGAAGCAGCAATCAAGTAAGTATTATCACATCACATTGTTCATTCCAGAGCTTTTTCTGGCTGAAATGTAGGGCAAACTGAAAAAAGTCATGATGATTTTGTTGACCTGGATTTGAGCAGATATAGGTTGCACCGGAAGTTGTTCATAGAGAAAGTGATGCAGGCACTGGATATATACCAAGAGCGGTTATTATTCTGATAAAAATTTGTATGTTTACAGAAGCTAGGAAAATTTTGTGGCACATACTAATTTGCAAAACCTCTGCTTATCACAGGATTTTTTTGCTGCTGTTGTTGTTTAACATATATGATGAGGTTGAATGCTTTTCTTCTTTGAGATACTGCCTTTCGAAGACCTTAACGTAAATAACTCAGTAAGACACGGTCACTAATAGATATTCAAGGCCGCCGCCTTATGACATGCACTGTAGATTTGGGTTTTGGCTGGAGTTAATCACCTTTCCTTTCCATGCCGGATCTTCATTCAAGCAATGACAGCCCCAAACCCACCCACGCGTGCCCCGAACTGCCACCCATCTTTGACGGGTGCACGCCACAACAGCCAAGCTGATGCTCCAACTCTTCTTCCCGCTGCCTTGGCCTTTGGGTTCTACGTAGATGTTTGCCTTTATTTCCTCCAGTTGCCTTGCATTGAAGCTCAGTTACCTGCCCGACATCCTCGTCGTCCATATACGCGATGATCTGAAGTGAAAAACATCATCTCCTTGAATTTCCAGTTGTCGTCTATTTTTAAGATTTGGCACCAAGAGACATGTTAGGCTATCTAATTAGTATAATCAGTACTATACAGCGGCATTATCAAAACAAGGCATATATGGAGGTGTAGCACAAGGTGATGAGCAGATATGAAAATCCAAAAGAAATTAAACAAAATATCGACATATATACACGTTCCTGAAAAATATGATTGTTTTAAGTACAAAATTTGTAAATGACTTAGTAGTATTCCATAAAGTTCTATGTTCAATTTATATAATTACTACATACTAAACTTGTGAATTGTGAGTAAACAGTGAATAACCTATATGTAAAGTTTAGCCATTGGCACTGTTCTATGAACAGTGAATAAACAGTATATTTTCATAATTGCCCTTGGGATTGAAATTGACGATTTTGTCCTTGGATTGTGGCTTTCCCTCGTATTTTTCTTCCTCCTCCACTGCCTCAGTATCCTTCTTTGTTCGTGAATGTTCATCCGTCTCCTTCATCTTCCGTTACCACACTTCACTCGTCTCCTCCGTCTGCGTTTGCTTCAGAGTTTTTCTTCACCGTTTTCTTCTTCTTCCTTTGCGACCACGAAGTCAACAGGTCAGCCCTCTTTCATCCCTCACCCGAAAATCTGATTTTCACCTATTCCATTTCTCTCCTATTTTATGCGTTTTCAGTTGAATGTCTGTTTTTTCTTCTCAATTAATGCCTTCCAATTTTTCTTTTGTATTCTCATTTAAATGTTCATCATCTGGCTTTACACTATTTTATTTTCGCACATTCTGATTTGTTATTGACATTGATTTAGGGTTTTTTTTTTTTTTTTTTATCCGGGAGACTGTAAAAACAAATTGACGTGCTTCTCTAAGGTAACATTCTTCTCTCATTTCACAGCTTCTTTCAAATTTACAATTAATTAAGAGTTTCTCGGCTATGTGCTACTCTTTTGTTCTATTCATCAGACTTTGTTCGGATTTTGGTTCGAACTTCTATCTTTGAAATTTGTTTTGTTTCATCTTTGGTCGACATAGTGACGACCTATTTTTGGTTTCTCGATTTTGTATGTTGTCATATGGAAAATTAGTTTCTAGATATTTGGGTGTTTTAAAATTTCTTTAAATTAGATATTGAGTTTGTTGATGTTTGATGTAGGTTCTTGGTTTTCGTATGGTTCTGCAAATTCTCGATGTTGATTAAAAGATGGTTCGTTTTTCAGATAATTGATTTCTTTTCAAATTTTGATGATGACTTCCATGCTGTTTGAATGCTTGATGGTTTCTGACTGCTGCCTTGATTTCAAATACTTGATATTTTTTTCCTTTTTTTGGAAATTACTTTGTTCATGTTTGGGTGTCATAATTTTTCAAATTGGATAATGAGTTTCGGTGTCTTCAATTTGACCTACCTCTTTTGATTTTTGCAGATCGGTTCCTGCCGACATCGAACAAGAGAATCCTGCGTTGTGGAGATTTTTTACAGTAAACTTTCTTCTGATTTTCTTTATATTTCAGTTCATTGCTTTGTTTTATTTGACTTTTGTTGGTTAATTTAGAGAATTTTAATTTACCAAATGTAATTCCGGGGTTTCTATGTCTATTTTTTAATTGACAAACTGGGCCGCACGTGTTGAACTCTCCTTATCAACTCTATAAACTGCTCACTATAGAGGTTCTCCCAATCTTTACTATCCCATCTATGTTATGATAAATCTACTATAACATCTTTTATGCATGCTTCCAAATTGTACATTTGATGTTGTCATACACTTTGCTGGACTCAAACCGGTTGGTGTATCTGATAAAGATACGATAAACACAACAACGTGTATCCTCCTGATGTTGTCATACACTGTACGTGATAACTCAGAGAGGATATACACTTTTTCGTGTTTGCTTGGTCATTTGAATTGTTCTTCCAATTGGTTGTTCAATTGTGTAGGTAATAGATTTTCTTTTATTTTATTTTCGACCCCATTTCATCAGCATCTTTGTGTTTTCTTCCAATTGGTCGTTCACATTCGTACTTAATATCATGTTGCTTACAAATATACTAAAATCATGCTCATAGATTGGTTCTGTTTTGAATTTTTAGTCATTAGCAGGATTAGCTTTGATCATTACCAAAACACATGAATCTCATAAATTGTTTGGTTATATGCTCATTATCAGATGACTTCCAATTTTGTGTTCCCATTCTGAGTAAATTGGTGTCGATCTTTTTGTTTGTGCAGAATCTGTTTAATTTGGCTATTTTTCTCAACAGGAAAAGGTCCTCATCGACATTCCTCCAATCCTCTGTTTGTTTTTTTTTTCTTTCAATTCTTCAACTTTTTCTTCCAAATCTGCTTAATTGTTTATTGGCATTGATTTAGTTTATTCATTGTGCAGAGAATCTCTGAACAGAAATTGAAGCAGTCTTCGTCGTTTACTGAGGTAATCTTCTGAAATTTGTTCTTTTCGTTTATGTTAGCACTCACAGATTTTGTATGTTGCCATGTGCAAAATTTGTTGAAACCCTTCTTATGGAAGCTCGCTTGATTTCAAATAATTGATTTGTTTTCCTCTTTAGAAAATTACTCTATTCTTCTCCTCTGTATTAATTTTACTTCTGTGATTTCACCTTTGGATTGATGAATTAATATATGCATTTGTTGGATTTAGTTTTATGTTTATGAAATCTTGAATTTTTTTACAGGTTTGGAAGAATATAGTCAAGCGAACAACCTACGCTCTGTAAGTTGCAGTCTGATTTCAATTTCCATATTTGTTGAAGAGTTTTGGGGGAAATTAAGGATCAATTGTTAGTCTATGATTTTTGTTCTAAATACAATTCTGGTTTCATGAATTATCTCTGTATTATGTGATTTGAGTTCTGGCTTGATGAATTAAACTATGGGTTTTGTGAATTTAGTTTCTTCTTTGCTGGATGTCTTCACTTTCAACTCATAATTATTCTTCATACCATTAGTGCCCAACTTGAATTACCCAACTCTGTCAGATGTGATCCATGTACAACATTGTTGCCCTTGTTGGGAATATTTGATCGATTAGACTTGAGTTTATTAAACTGCACATTGGTGGTTGGCACATCACCACATCTCATATATTCACAAGGAAATTCAGCATTCTCTCGGAATACCTTATCTGACTTTACTTCAGAAACTCCTTTATAATCTTGTACTTAGGTTCTGTTACTTCAAAGTAGAATTGTGGTTAGATTTACTTCGCAACATGTAAACTTTCGGGGTGTTTCTCTGGTTGCAAGACACAATATTGCGGCCGCCATTTGGGCGATTTTGACCTGGTTAAGGCCATAGGCTTGCCTGCAGATTACCACAGTCGGTAAGGCTGCTTTTTCTCCATGGAAGCAATGGGAATGTTGCTGGTCGTGGGACAGGTTTCTTTACCTATTTCTTAATTGTCTTAGTGTTCTTTATGTTTGTTTTGTTGTTTTGGTTTGAACTTTGGATTGAGTTTCTTGGAGTGTCCTTGTATTTTCTTTATTTTCCAATTGTCTGTAGATGAGATCATGATTTCTCTTTACTTGGTGATTTAATTTTTAAAGAAATTGATGTCAAAGCTGGTTTTGCCAATTCATTAATTGCGGAATTGATGCTTTTGCTGAATTTGGTCAAATTGATGATTTACAAATTTATGATAAGTATGTACTGCATATGCTACCTATTTGCATTTAAAGATTTTAAAAAAAATTGATTAATTTACAATAGATAAATTGATGTCAACTAACACTACTTTTGTTACCCTCTATTCTTTTGGCATATCTAAAAGAATACTGGAAGCGCTGTAGCTCAGCAAAGATCACCCCAGATGAATACAGCTACCTACCAATTAGCCTCTATATTTTTATACAACTTTACATATTTTGTTTTAGTAATATCTTTCATTTGTATATAATTTACGTTAGTGTTGATGGTACATTATATAATTTACAACATATCTTCGAAATTGTTTTGTGCACCCGCAGCTTCGTGCGGGTGCTTCTTTCTAGTCTAATACTATATTTTCAAAGGAAAACACAAAGAGAGACTAGTGCCGAGTTCTGAATAGAAAACGTAGGTCTTCCTTTTTCCCTAAACAGAGAGTCTGTCCAACAAAAACCCTTTTCCTTTCTCCAATCCGCATTAGGATCGGTTTGATAAGTCGGTTTCCAGTTAGCACAATGTGTATCTTTGTTTTGTTATGTATCGGTGGTAAGTGTTTGAGTTGCACACTTGGTGTTTGATAAAATGTCAGCTTGGTGTGTCAACATGTTAGAGCTTTAGGCTTCAAAATGGAAGCTTTAATGGAGGATTCAAGGGTTGGGGACCACCATTGCCTCTTAATAGACCTGCCCCTGTTGGTGACTAGCATGATTACAATGGTAGTGTCAATTGCAATATGGTATGTAAGCACAATGATAGCACCAAATTTCCTGATTTGTTAGTAACTCTGAACTTGTGGGTGGCCTTGAATGCAATTTTATATAACACCTCAATATTTTGTTTTATTATTATTTTTTGAATTAGATAGGGGCAGTGAGATGGCCACCCGTGGTCTAAAAAGTCTTTTGGCTGCGGCAGTTAATAATGGGGTGACTGAGGCTAGGGCAAGGATATTTGGGCACATGCTTAACCCAACAGGCCAGAAATCTGCCCATAAGATTTTACGGAAGAAGTTGATTGGTGAGAAAGTTGCCCAGTGGTACCCCTATGACATCAAGAAAGATGACCCCCGAATCTTGGCTATGGAAGAACAAGAGTACTTTCTCTTCCGCTCCCTCTCTCTAATGTTCAACTGAACTTCAGCTTTTTTATTATCTGTTGTGTTCTGCATTGTTGAACTTCCGATTTTTGTACATATATCTTCCTCATTTATGAAAGATTGCATTATTAAAGTTCATGCATTACCAGCGCAACACTATTTTATTTATAGAAGGCATGAGAATGGTTTTGCTAACTTTGCTTGGAGTATAGTGTTACTTTCACATAATTGGTTGCCCTGCACAGAATTTGCAGATAGATGAGCGAGCATGTTAGTTATACATATTTCATGGGACACTAAGAACATATTGCAACATCAGAACTTCTTCCCTTTTTTCCAGCTCGTTTGAATCTTGCAGTCTAGTTTTTCATCCACTGTATTTGATCAAGACTTGTACTTCTTGAGTTGATCAAAACTATATTTTTATGGTTTCATAATTTGGATATTCAGAAATGTTAGTAGTTTTCGATGACGATTAGTCCTGATGTATCTCTACTTGGTTCTTCCTAGGCGCTTATCCAAGCTTGAAATGTTGAAGCGTCGAGGAAAAGGACCACCGAAGAAGGGACATGGAAGGCGTGCTGCCAAGCGCAACAAGAACTAGTAATTTGACATGTTGAAATTGGTTATTGAGTAGTGTTTTAAATAAGAGTACTAGTATTTGGACATCTTGTGGCAATTTATTCTGTAAATTCTATTTTAAGATCCTTTGCATTTCTCTGCCTCACTTTTGTAAACATTTTGGCATCCAACATTTCAGGCTTTAGCTTCAATGGCCAATTTTTTCTTCAAAGATGAAACCTTGGAATGTGTATGTAACAGCTTTTGGTGTCTCGTATTCAAATGAATACCATATACAACTTCTCCAAAGTCCAGTTCAAAAGAATTTGGCAGTATCCTTTTTACCAATAATCTCCACATGAACAAGTTCCATTTTTAAAATGATGGAACCTTCTTACATCTCTTAAGATGATCTCCCTGTCCAGTATCTTCGAGATATACTTTGATGCGCTGTGGCAGTCGTTACAAACCCTAAGATTCTTGGCAACCCTAATGGTAGTTCCAGGTCGGGTATTGAGAATGCCGAAGGCTATTGCCAGTTTCTCACTGTGACCACACAGTAAAGTCTCTTTCTCCTCCTCATCAACGTTGTGAAGTACACAAGATGTATCCGGCACATAACCCTCCCTTTTCATTTTCTCCCACATGGTTTCCAGAAACTCATGGAGCTGCTGGCTTTGTGGGTGTGACAAATCCCCAGCCAGAAACTTATGAACCTCATCACCAAACTCAATCCAACTATAACCAGGTTCTTTTCTCACTCCCATTTCTTTCATCTTTCGCCGGACATCCATTGCCTTTTCCCATTGTTCAGAAGACGAGTAGATGTTAGAAAGCAAAACATAGTGACTCGCTACATCAGGCTCCAATTCCAGGAGATGGTTAGCTGCAATTTCCCCAATCTCTACATTCTGGTGAATTCGAGAAGCGCCGAGCAAGCTACTCCAGGCACCTGCTTTATCAAGCTGAGAAGGCATGGTGCTGACAAGTTTATATGCACCCTTGACATTGCCAGCCCGGCCAAGCAAATCCACAACACAAGCATAATGATCTGCTGCTGGTTCAATCCCATGGTCTTCTTTCATTTTGTGGAACAAACTCAGGCCTTCATCTACCATTCCAGAATGACTGCAACCTGCAAAAAGTGCGATGAACGTAATGGCATTGGGCCTAACCTCTTTATTCTGTCTTCCTTCATCCACCATATTCTTAAATAGTTCCAAGGCTTCCTCCCCTCGCCCGTGCATTCCATACGCCATGATCAGTACATTCCAGGTGATCACATTCTTTACCAAAATCTGGTTAAACACAGCTCTAGCTAAATCTATGCAGCCGCATTTCGCGTACATGTCAACCAGTGCACTTCCTACAGCAACATCAAATGCCAACAAATGTCTAATGGCAAAAGAATGGACCTCTTTCCCCTTAGCAAGTGCTGACAGTACAGCACAACCAGGAAGAATTGTCATGAATGTTATAGAATTTGGCTTAATAGGAACCCTTCTTTCATCACCATTACCATTATGATCAGCATGCTGCTTTTCTTTGACTCTTTGCATGCCATGTAGCAAATTAAGCGCATCACCATGGCGTCCACAAATAACATAACCAGTGATCATGGTGTTCCAAGAAACTATGTCTCTTACCTCCATCCGGTTAAATATAGATTCTGAAATTTGTGTCTTCCCCATCCTGGAGTACATGTCCATGAGTGCATTTTGCACGTACCTGTTCTTCTCCAAACCTCTTTTCATCACATAACCATGGATGCTTTCTTTATCAGAGAATGCTTCAGACCGGACACTGGCAGGCACGATACTTGACATTGTGGTGGAATTTGGAGAAATCCCAGAGGTCACATGCATTTCAAGGAACAATTTCAAGGCTTCCGCGTCATGCTGATTTTGTGCATAGCCAGTGATCATCGCATTCCAAAGTGCAATTTTCCGCTCCACAAAGGTGTTAAAAACTTGGCGGCCACTTCCAACTTGCCGGCAGTTGCAGTACATGTCAACTAAAGCACTACCCACATAAGAATTTTCACTTAATTCGTTGGTTCTCAAGGCATATGCATGGATTTCCTTCCCTGTATCTAACATTTCCAGATGAGAACAGGCCGGAAGAACACTTGCAACTGTGACCCCGTCTGGTTTGAGTCCCGAAAGAACCATAAGGCGAAAGAACTCTAATGCTTCCATAAACTGGTCATTCTGGGAGAATGAACTTATCATTGTGTTCCATGAAACCATGTCACAGTCCTCAAACAACTCAAACAGAGCTCTTGAGTATTCAACTAATCCTAATTTAGCATACATTGCCAATAAAGCATTGATTGTAAATGTTTGCCACTCACTCGTTCTCAGACTATAAGCATGAACTTGCTTTCCAAGCCGCAAACCATCACGCTTATTCAAATTAGAACAAGCAAGTGCCACACTCACCAAAGTGAAAGAGCTTGGCTCCATATTCTCCAATAGCATCGACCTAAACGCCTCGAAAGCAAGTTCCCATTCCTCAAACCGACACAAAGCACCAATCATCGAATTCCAGGAAACTTGGTCTCTCTCAGTTATTCCATCGAACACTTTGTGTGCATCTCCTATATCTCCACATTTCCCGTACACATTGACAAGGGTATTAGCCACAGTCACTGAAGATGATCCATACCCAAATTTGAAAACATGGGCATGAATCTGTTTCCCCAAATTCAAGTCACGAAGGCCTGTGACGGCCTTCAGAACTGCTGGGAAAGCAAAGTTGTCGGGTTTGGCACCGGAAAGAGTCATTTCGATGTATGTTGAAATGGCTTCTTGGAAAAGATGGGACTGGGTTTGGGCACGAAGGCTTTCGATCCATGAGGCCGGAGTTCGAGGGTCGGATATGTGTTTTGGTGCAGTGGTGGCTGCTGTTGTGGTTGTTAAGGTGGGTTCGTTGAGTAAAGGAGAGTGCTTTAGAGTGTTCCTTTTGAAAGTGGGTTGGTGGATTTGGGGGGAAGAAAGCGTTTGCGAGGGCAAGGGTCCAGAGAAAGGTGTGAGCAGTTGAGTGTAGGAGGACATCTGGTAGTTATTACAGTTGGAACAGCTACAAAATTTGTTCGAAGAGAGCTCTATAGTTCATGCTCTCAGCCAGTGATAAGGCTTGGCCCCACTGAACTAGGTATTCTATCTTCTTTTTCATTTTCCTGTAATTTTTATTTTGTGATTTTGTATTTCATTTCCAATTTTCTAGAAATTTAAACATCAGCATAATGACAATACTCTACAACTCTATTCATAATAAACGATAAAACATGCCGTAAGTTTACCCTTTGTAATATTTCTCACTGCATTTGATGACCTCTTCACATGAATTTCAAGAAAAATGGTCTGTCTAGTTTGGCAATCAGGTGTCAATGAATTTGTACAGAAATTTTTTAGGTTTTCCATGGATGTCAATGTCACAAACTCCTAATTGAATTGAAATACATTCATGGCCCCAACATCTAGAACCATTCTTGAAGATATGGCTGCGCGTTTTTGATATGCAGCTGAATATATTCAACATGCGGCTGCATATGTTTTTTGGTGCACTCTTGTGTTAAATGTGAAATGCGTACCGTTCAGCATTTCAGCAGTTTCAGCATGGACCCCACAGAAAGATTCTTCATAATGCAGAAGCAGCGAATTTTGGCTCTTTCCCCAATTACATCAATATTTGAGTGAAAATTTAGGCCCTTCGTAAAGTCATTTTTAAAATTATAAGTTTGATTGTGAAAGTGCCCTCTTGGTAATAGGTAAATTCTAATTATTAAAATTTTAATGATTTCATACGATTTGGATATTTTAAAATTAGAAATAAAATATTTTTAATTTAAATTGTTACTAATGTTTTGATTTGGATCGTAACGGTTTGAAACTATTTAGGCATAAAAAAATAAGAATATTAAAAAAGAATAAGGATACAAAAAATAACAAAATAATCAATACTCAAAATTTTGTAAATTAAGTTTGCGAAGAATTGTGTTGCAGTCATTATCACTATATTAAGATTTATCAAACAAATATTACTAGTTAATAATCTTTTATTATTCTCTTATCTGAGGATATATGTGTTTATCTAGATATATTTGAGTATCTTTTTATTTTTATTAATTTTACTTTATATAAATAATAAATTTAAAAATTAATATATTTCTTAATAGTTCGATTTAAATTTAACCTTGAAAATCTAAATTCAAACCGTTACTAACGGAACGGTTTGAATTCAAATCATTACTAATGAAATAATTTGAATTCAAACCGTTTTGTTTTTATCTAAGAGATTCTGACACGTTTTAAATCTCCGTTGAATTTTAGGGAAAGAGCATTAAGAATTGTTTTGATATGTCCAATTTCGTAAACACAAAGTAAATGAAGTTTCAACCTTTTTCTCTACTTAATAGCAACTCGCTCACTCAACTTTGTATAAAAGTCGGGAAGCAGAGCAGAAAACACTCTCGTCACCCATCATCAGGTTGCTGCTTCTGCATAACGTCATCAGTGATTGATTGTGGATGGAGAAGGCACCATCAGAAGCCATAGCCAAAGTCTCATCACTCTTCGTCTATCCAGTCAAATCATGCCGTGGAATTTCAGTTTCTCAAGCACCTCTCACTCCTACAGGTACACCCAATGCTCACCACTTCACTAGTTTCATTAATTGATGTTTCTCCAGACCCAGTTCAATGTTTTTCGTTATTTTCTAATTATATATGAAAAGTTTGTATCTTTCTTGATGCCCAGAAGGGGAAAATGCACATTTAGCATATAAATCATCAATTTATTTAATTAGATTTTGTTGCATGATTAATTTAGGTTAGGGGTTGATTTTAAATCGACTCAGTTGAGAGTAGTCTGCTTCTCTTTTTGTTATTTACCTGAAATTCATTATTTTTCTGTCCAAATTTCTACCGTCATCATCAGCTTGTTGGATTATTCTATTTGCGTGATGAAAGGTTTCTTTCACTCTGATTTTCCGGGAGATAGGAAGAAAACAAAAGATAGCAGCCTTAATTATGTAGAAGGCTCTGAATTTCTTTAATATAAAATTTTTCAGCATTCAGATTCATTCCTTCTCCAGTTCTCTATCAATTTATTGTTTGTCAACAGTGAGGGTAAAATGAGCTGATTTTTTCTTCTTCTTCTTTCATTTAGAAATGAACCTCATGTCTATTTCCGGTGCTGATCATAGTAGTTTAAGCAATAAGATATAAAACGTGTCTGAATTATTGAATTCATATACAATTAGCGTCAACGGTTTAAGAAATTGATCGGAAGATATCCCGGAAATTTCGGAAATTCAGTAGAAATTTTATTCTTTTCAGCCTGCATCTGCTCTTTTCCAACCTCTGGAATGTTGTTATTTTAGATTGTCTTTCCATTTCAGTGGACCTTATAGGTGGTATCCAGTATTAAGGATTCTCCCTCATCAAAGGAAATTCAATCTCCTTAATCTTCTCTATTGTCAACGGAATCAACTTGATTCCCTATTTAGTTGTATAGTCAAACCTATATTTCCTTCCTAGTAGGACTCTTTTATAGTTGCATAAATAGGTTGCTACTGCTCTATAAGATATATAATATTAATATGAAATCTTTTCAAACCTTCAAGGTATCAGAGCCCTAGGCTCCTTTGAGCCACTCGATCCTTTTCTTTTTTCTTATCTTATGGCCGTTGAAGAACCCGTCAACAGAGTTCCAAATGGCAACCCAACCCCACCAGCCACTTCCAACTCCCCTCCTCTCATCACCATAAATGCTAACCAAACCCCTCACCCCCCAACTCCCTACTCCCTACACCCTGTCAAACTCACCACCAATTTCGTCCCGTGACGTACTCAATTTCATGCCTTGGTCATTGGCTATGACCTCATGGGCTACGCCGATGGCACCAATCCTTGCCCTACAACAACGTCTCTTGCACAACGTGCCCTTTGGATTGGATCCGCCAGGACTAGCTGCTTCACACCATACTTGCGTCCGTCTCCCCGCAAGTCATCACAGTCATTGATGCAGCCAAAACAGCATCAGACACTTATTCTCGTCTCAATCGCCTCTTTGCGAGCAAAGCCTATGCTCATGACCTTGACCTCAAAGAGCACCTCACCTTGTTTTTTTTTGTGATGCTCGTCCAACCATTGACCACCTACATGATGTTCGTCTCCTCACCGACGAACTTGATGCCATTGATACCCAGCTGTCCGACGATGATCTCCTATGTTCAAAATGGAGTTGGATCTGAATTCTAGGACATTGTTGTTGTCATTAGGTCCTGAGACACCTCTGTCTCCTTTGAAAATCTCCATGATGCTAGTTCAACATGAGGTAGCCTTCAAACATGATGAAACTGCAGCGCGGGTCCAACTTAAACCGTTCAATCTTGGCTCTTCTGGTCAGCGCTACCACTCTCGTCCTTCCTCTAGTTCCACTTCTTTCCAATTCTCTGACAACAATGGTCATTCAAACCACAATCCTAGAACTGGTTATCCTGGTTTTTGTCAATGGTGTGGAACACAGGCCCACAATGCCAAACTGTGCCCTCAATTGCAGTACATCTCACCTAACCCACTAGTGGCTAATCCCCCAATCTAGGGTCATTCCCCCTCCTGGCTCCTTGACTTCGGTGCGTCTCACCATGTCATCTCTAATGCCGATCACCTGTCTGATGCAGCTAAGTACACCATGGACTAGATGAGATCATAATTGGTAATGGTAAAGGTTTGGGAATCTCACATGTTGGTTCCTCTCCTCTATCCTCCCCTTCCTCTCAATCCTTTACTCTCAACCATGTCTTTTTTGTTCCTTTTGTGACTCAAAGTATTATTTCCATTTTCAAATTCAATAAGCAAAATAACACCTTTATTGAACCTTTTCTTGATTGTTTTCCTATCAAAGGTCTAAGCACGGGGGCGATTCTCTTTCAAGGCCCGAGTAAAGATGATGTGTATGAGTGGTCCTCCCAATCCATTCGTCAACCTCAAGCTATGGTGGGTGTGGTGGTTTCCCCAACTCTCTGGCACTGTCGTCTAGGTCATCCCAAGTTAAAAGTCCTGCAACATGTTTTGCATCTTTCCCCCGTCAATGTGTCATCTAAACTCTCAAAAGTCCTGCAACATGTTTTGCGTTTCCTCACCCCACCTTATACTCCTCAACATAACAAGATCGTTGAAAGGTGACATCGTCTTGTTGTTGAGACTGACCTCACCCTTCACCATCAAGCATCTCTTCCACACTCCTATTGGACTTACGCCTTCAAAACTGCAATTTACATAATCAATACACTTTCAACACCAATATTCAAAAACATGTGCCCATATATTGCCCTTTTCCATCAGCAACCCAGCTATACTTGCCTTTGTACATTTTGGATCCTTTGCTTTCCATGGTTACTCCCCTACAACTCCAACAAAATGCTTCCTTATTTCAAATCATGTATCTTCTTAGGCTACTTTCCTCAATTAAAGTGCTTACCTCTGTTATGACCTCCCTTCCAATAAACTTTATGTCTCCCGTCGTGTCCAATTTGATGAGTCTACCTACCAATTGAAAATACTCCCTTCGTTGTTCTTATAGTCACATCCGAAAACATCACCACATGGCTCTCCACCCTTCCTTTTGTCCCTTATGCCCCTGTCAACTCTATTGCCACACTATCACCATCAGCACCGTCTGCATCTTTGAACAATGACTCGCTAGTCACTTCTTCTTTGCCTGACCTCGAGGCAAAATCTTCTCATGCTCAGGTTCAATGACCACCACAACTCCGTCTCGCCACAACTAGCTTCTCAGCCGCCCGTCCCACGACCCTATAACCATTTCCTCTAGCCTAACTTGGTGGCCCCAACCTGCCTGCTACCTCCCAACCTCCTCCATACACCACTATCACCGAAGCTCCCCCTTCTCTCTACACATACACCAGAAGATCCAATCGCCCGGTCCTTCCCTCACCACCACAACTTGGCACAAACCCACCACTGCCATACACCCAAACCTGCTCAATGCTTACTTGTACCAAAATCTAGAGCACTCAAACCTGTTTCCAACTATGCCATGACTACTACCTCTCGTCCTATTCCCCCTTTGATTGAACCAACATGTGTCTCTCAAGCTCTCAAAGGACCTAAATGGTGTAGTGCCATCTCTGGTGAACTTAAATCCCTCGTCCGCAATGGCACTTGTGAACTTTTTCGTCCTCATTCGACTCACAATTTTGTTGACAGCAAGTGGGTATTTCGAATCAAACGAGGCACCATTGATCGGTACAAGGCTCGCCTCGTAGCCAAAGGTTATCACCAACGCTTTGGCATTGACTTCTCAGATACCTTCAGCTTTGTGGTTAAGCCCACCACCATTTGCATTGTCTTACACCTTGCGGTCACTCATGGTTGGGCTATCCGTCAACTTGATGTTAACAATGCCTGCCTCCATGGCACCCTTACTAATATGCCTATATGGCTCAACTGATCGGCTTTGTGGACCCTCAAAATCCATACTATGTTTGCAAACTCCGGAAAGCCTTATATGGTCTCAAGCAAGCCCCCCGGGCATGGTACAAGGAGTTACATTCCTTTCTAGTCACTAATGGCTTTGTTAATGCTCTCTCTGATGCCCCTTTCTTTATACTGAAGCACAAGACTAACATTATATATTTCCCGGTCTATGTTGACAATCTTATCATAACATGTAATGACGCCGAGCCTCATATCCAAGTTCATTGACACCTTGTGGAGGTCATTCCCACACCCAGGTCTGTTATTCTCCCAAACACAAGTACATTCATGACCTCTTTCTCTAGCTAAAATGGATGGAGCCAAGTCGATCTCAATGCCTTTTGTTGTCTCTCCTACACTTATGCTAAATGATGGTTCACCTCCCGCGGGTGCTACCTTCTTCCGTCGACTAGTAGGTAGCCTCCAGTACCTCAATCTCACAAGGCCGGACGTCTCATATGCTGTCAACAAATTGTGCCAGTTTATGCATGGTCCCATAGACATCCATTGGCAAGCACTCAAACGGGTACTCCGCTATGTCAAAGGCACACTCCTCTTTGGCCTTCATCTCTACCGCAGGTCCTCCAATCAGTTGCATGCTTTCTCTCACTCCTTTCACAAGCTCAGTGCCTTCTTTGATGCTGATTGGGCGGGTGATCGTGATGACCGTAAGTCAACCACAGCCTACCTTGTTTACCTTGGTGGCAATTTGATTTCCTGGAGCTCATGCAAGCAGCGGTCCATGTCTTGCTCCTTCATTTAGGTTGAATACCGCGCAGTTGCATCCACCACAACTTAGCTCCTTTGGTTTCAATCCCTTATGGTCGAACTAGGTGTGTCCCGCTTTGGGAAACCAGTCGTCTCTTGTGACAACATTGGCACAACCTTCTACTGTGCTAATCCAGCCATGCACTCTCACATAAAGCATGTGGATATTGACTTCCAATTTTTTCGTGATCACGTGGCGCGGGGTCTTCTTCAAGTATCCCATTTCTCCACTGATGACCACTTGGCAGATGCTCTCACCAAATCTCTTCCTCTTCCTTGCCCTCGGTTTCAGCTCTTACAGTCCAAGGTTGGTGTCGTTGGCGACTACTTCATCTTGAGGGGCCTAATAAGGATTCTTTCTCATCAAAGGAGATTCAATCTCCTTTATCTTCTCTTTGTCTATTGTCAACGGAATCAACTTGATTCCCTATTTAATTGTATAGTCAAACATGTATTTCCTTCCTAGGAGGACTCTCCTATAGTTGTATAAATAGGCTGCTACTGTTGTATTGGATATATAAGATTAATATGAAATCTTTTCAAACCTTTATCCAGTTCTATTTGAATATAAAAATAGTGCATTTTGCGGATCCTTTTTCTTTTCATGTAATCTGATATCTAACTTTATTTTTTCAAGCTACTCTGCTCTATTACATTACCGATGGACCTTTGATACTTCTAAGTTAGTGAGAATTAGCCTTAATCTGTTTTTCCTTTTTGTTTTGATGTACAGGATTCCGATGGGATCGGCAATGGTTAGTTGTGAATGCCAAAGGAAGGGCATATACTCAACGAGTTGAACCAAAGCTTTCCTTGGTTCAGGTAGAGCTCCCAAATGAAGCATTCTTGGAGGGTTGGGAACCTTCTAAAAACTCCTATCTAGGTAAAAGCATTATTTTCTTTTTTTTACGAAGTTTTTTTTTCCTGCATTTTAGATACCATTTGGCCTGTTTGTGCTATCTACAGCAGACAACTTGATTACTACTTATTTTTTCTTTTCCCAATTATCACTTTAACAGGTGTATTTGTCATAACTGTGCTCAATGGCTTTCAATATTCAGAGAGGTTTGGTGTAAATATTGTTTTCCAACCACTTAATAACGACATGTCATTCTCTTTGCAGTTTTAAAAGCACCTGGGATGAATGTACTTACGGTTCCTATGAGTGTGCCACGAGAAATAGCAAGTGGGGTTTCAATGTGGGAGTGGTCTGGTTCTGCATTCGATGAGGGAGCTGATGCATCAAAGTGGTTTTCGGAGTATCTCGGGAAACCTAGTAGACTTGTTCGCTTTAATACAGGTATAGTCTATTATGGTACTTTCAAATAGTTCGGCACCAATTTCATGTAACTAAGAGATCAAGGATCTGTCTGCATTGTGCTTTAACGCAGCTTCAGAAACTAGGCCTGTGGATCCAAATTATGCTCAAGGACACGTAACCATGTTCTCTGACCTTTTTCCATACATGCTATTATCTCAGGTTAGTCAATTGCAATGTGAAAATGTGCCTTCATTTCCTTTTAAGATGGAATTAGCTCCAACCCGGATCTTGTCATTATATGTTTTTCAGGGATCATTGGATGCACTAAACAAGATTCTGAAGGAACCTGTATCAATCAACCGTTTTAGACCCAAGTATGTTTTTTATTCTCTTTTTGTGGGAACCAAGACTTTATCTATACCAAATGTTTTCAATATCATAACTTATTTAACTCTTACACATATTTACATATGCATAGCTTTGAATCTTGAAATCATTTACTTGCACATCGCAGCATTCTTGTTGATGGCTGTGAACCATTTTCAGAGGATGTGTGGACAGAGATCGTAATAAACAACCACATATTTCTTGGGGTCAAGCTATGCTCCCGTTGCAAGGTTAAGACTTTTAGCCTTTTTGCATTTTTGCTTATTACTTGTCTCAAAATCATATTTGAAGTAGCTCCATTTGAAAATGTAAAAACTTTTGGTTTTAACTAGACGGTGCCCTTTAGAGAAAACACTGTTGTCAGCTAGGAGCTACATGCTTAGTTACCCTCTGATGTTTAAGAAGACACTATCATCTCATCCAGATACCTTCAATCGATCAAGAGACTGGGATTGTGGGTGCCGAGCCAGTTGAAACTCTAAAGAAAGTGCGGTCTGATGCAGTTTTGCGTCCAACTGGAAAACAGCAGGGAAAGGTGAGTTATTTTGCCTTCAGCCATATTCCTCCATCAGTGGTATTGGTTAGCGTATAACTTATTAAATGGATGGATTGTCAGGTCTACTTCGGGCAGAACTTAGTTTGCAAAGGCCCTCTTGCTGGGAAGAAGGGAAATGTGGTGGCGGTCGGAGATCTTGTTTATGTCCTCAAGAAGGTCTCGTCTGCTGATGAAGCAGCAGCTTGAATCTTGTAGAATTTTTTCATTAGATACTTCGTATGAAAGTCAACTAAGTATCGTAAGTAACTTGCTCCGGTTGTTCAATCATTTTTACATGGACAATTGTATATGTGCTAGGACTGGTTTTAGCGTGTACAATAAAAAAGTGGGTTGCTTGTTAATTCTGGTTTTTTGCTATTTGTCTGAGAAATTAGAGGGTTGTTGCAGGGCTAGAGTTGATATTTCAATGTATGTGAACAAAGTCTCAGTGAATGATCTTTGAATCTGTGTGCCCACTTTAAGGAAGAATACATAAGCAGTCTTTATGCAAGTTAAGTCATGAGTCTCATGACTGATTGGCTATGGATGTGAACAAAGTATCAGATGGTGGTTACTCATTAGAATCTCGAAACACGCGTTCTTTGAAATATTTGATTGAAAAAATTGTTCACAATCTTTTTCAGCCGAAGGTTAACCTTCTCTCTCTAAAAACTTTCCACTCCCTTCTCTCTAAAGTCTCTTACCCCAACTGGCCCTAGATCTGGAGTGGAGGTTTTCTCTTTGATCTCCACTCTTGGTGGTAGATCTAAGTTAAACTTCTGCCCCCTTTGTCCCTTGCCTCCTTCCCTACCTCTTGCTTTCACGTGCCCCTTCCTCTTTGCTGGTCATTTTCTCTCTGGCACCATCGTGGGTCGTGCTTCACTTGCTTTGTTGCTATTCCTCGGTTGCCGATTTGTGGGTTCATGGTGTTGGGCTCGGTAGTGCTTCCACGCATGTTGCTCTGTGGCAGTCGATCCTTTGCTGGTATAGTTCTCTCTGCCACCGTCTTGGGTGGAGCTTCTCTTGCCTGGTGGTTGCTATTCGGCCACCGTCTTTTCTCGCAACGCTAGGTCTGGTGGTGCTCTTTCTCTTGCGGTCTGATGGAGGTCGGACGTTCGAGCGTGGTGTTGTCTACCATTTAGTAGGATGAGTCTTGGCTTGCACTGTTTTTATTTTAGGCTTTTTACTCTCTTTGCTCCCCTAACCGAACATTAAATATCATTTTGCTCCCCAAAACGGATTTAGTTCCAATGTTCAGCCACAACTGCACATTTAGTTACACTGTTACTCCACCAATTACCCTTTGTTACTGACGTCGTCATTACGTGGCAACACTTCAAATGAAAACAATGTAAGCTGAAGTTGGGGTTGGATTTGGTGCCAAAATAAGCCCTAATTCAGCTTGCGCTTCACTGGTGCTTTAGAACCCTAGAGAGGGAAATTTGAAAACTTCATCCATTATCCCACCAAAATCGTGCTATTATAAACGAAGGTGAACTAGAAAGTTACAACCCGCGAGGAAGTGAGAATCGTGCATGGAGGATAGCGAGAGTGGAAGGCTCATCCCGCAAAGATGTTTTTTTGGGGAGATGGCGAGAATGAAAACGTCCTGGACGGATGAAAACTCGGGAAGAAGGTTTGTTGTCTGTCCAGATGGTAAGGTAATTGTTAATGGGTTTCGATTTTTGATCATCCTTTTGCTGTTTCTGGGTAATGGGTTTCAATTATGCTTGATTTTTGGGTTTGTGCTATGAGTTATGGATAATGGGTTATGGGTAATGGGTTATGTTTTTCGGCTATATTCCTTGCTGCAAAATTATCTGAATTTGGCTTAATTTTTGCTTTGGTTGCCTGGATTGTTGAATTTGTATGTGAATTTGCTTGGCTGGATTGTTGAATTTATGGGTTATGGGTATTGGGTTAGGTTTTCATCTTTGTTTTGCTGGGTTTTGTGTTGGATTGTTGAATTTGCTATGTTCCTTGTTGTAAATATGTATGTGTTTTGCAGGTTGGACAAGTTAGAGGTAGAAGAAGAGCTATGAGTTATGATTTTTGGGAATAGTTTGATCCTTAAATGTGCAAGAGATCAATGACGATAATTCCAAGTTTGTTAAAAAAACTTAATAGAGTAGAAGATCAAGTGTTGAAGTTAAAAAGGAAGATGACTAGGCTTTTGATTGCACTCTTGGTAACTTAGGTCATAGTGGTTGGCCTCATCTTCAAGCCTTCACTTTAGTTATGTATTAGGTTTTCCACAATCCTTCACAATCATCTTTAAGTATGATTTTGGAATATGTAAGCTTTGTAAGCTTTGTATGCAAATAATGATTGATAGAATCCTCCCCGTAACCCCCATTGATTAGCAGAGAAGGACCTGCTCCCTTCTGACACGACCTTGTAAAAATAACCATTTTATCCTCAAGATTAAATAAACATCCTAACCACGTGTCTGAACAGGGATACTACCACAAACTAACTAGAATAACCAGAGTACGCACTCACCGTGATGCCTCAGCCCTCACACAGCTTGCGTCCGCGATCAACCTGGAGGGTGTCAAAACCAATAAAAAGTGTGAGTGGACAAAAATAAGGTATTGGAAAAACCATTTTCCGAAAAATATCAATTTAACCCTTCGTTTTATAAAATATGCATGCTTAGTCAGATAAACCATTATTTGAAAATCAATACAACATATACAGTTATAAAAAAAACCGTGGGTCCAACCCAAAACCACATAAGAACACAAAGGCCCTCTAGCCCACATTTAACTGAAATCGCTGGCACTTAGCCGTTTTGAGAAGATTTACCCGAAAATGCATTTAAATAAAAACTGAACTTGAGCTTGCTAGCCCAGCTAGCCCAATGTCAAACCTCGCTATGCTGGTCCAACCAGCTGCTAATTCAACTAGCATCCCAAGTGCACTACCGGTAGGAGAGCACGAGTCCTACAAGGTCCACCTGGCAGGACCCTTGCCAACTGAATTTTGATAATCGCGCCTGATCCTGCTTCCGTCTGAAATGTCAACTAAAGTACTGAAATTACCATCAGCACTTGACAGACAAGGGATAACTGCACTGATTTCCACTCATGCTTCCGCCTCTCGATCAGCCCCGATCCTCGTGCCAAGATCTGGAGGGTTAATAAAACATCAAAGGTGTGAGTGGAAAAAAATTATATCTTTGAAAGTACATTTCAAAACAACTTTTTTATCTTTCAGTTACAAACCATGCATGCATAGAGCAATAATGTGATTCAGATTTCAAGTCAAGCATAAACAGTGGACCAATAAAATTATATCAGTTTTCAAACTCTCATGGCCCATATTTCCCAAAATCTTTTTCCTTAAATCACGAAACATATTTAGGCACAATCATCCACTAAGTCCATCACCAGGACCATCATCAACAGTACCAAACTAGTCACAAAGACCATCAACAACAGTACTCGTCACTAATACTCAAATATCAACATCATTGTCAACAACACTACTCATAAGTGCACATATATCAATCACAGTATCATCCACAACACTACTCACAAGTTCACAATCAATCATACCATCACAACGGCACTACACATAGGCCAACTAGGGAACTGCACTCAAGCAACATATGAGTCATGTACGAGAACTGCACACGCACATCTAGACGTACATCTACTCAGGAATTGCACCACCTCAACATCCGAGGCACGTCCAGGAACTGCACTCACATCGTCTGGACACGTACCAGTGTCTACAATCATAGCACAACACATAGAATCACATCACCAAGTACAACACATATCATCATCAAGTACAACACATGTTTGACTCCAATCCCAAGTCAAAATCATTATCTAATTGGGTCTCAAACCCAAATTACTATTTTCATGCAAATCAGTAAAATTATTCATAATTCATAATTCAATAATAAAATCCACAAAATCACCAAGCAATGATATCAAATCATCATTCAAACCATTTCAACTCAAATCATACGATAAAACATTTAAAACATTTATGCATGCATCGTAGTTATAAAACAAAATTCCACTCACACACCGTCCAAGCTGTTCAATTCCGAGCTGTTCGCTTTTCCATAATTTTTAAGAATCACCAATCCTGTAAAAAACCACCATCGAAGGTCACTAACATTCCAAATAACCTCACAATACAATCCCCTAATTTTTTCGGGATTTAAATATGTATTAAAAATTTAACACAATACTTCAGACCCTCAAAACTATATCAAAACGATGTCTGGATCAACTCGAATGCATCAAATTACATGTTGACCATACCTCGGGATTCTTACCCACGCGCCCTTGCGGGCTCCATTTGAGGCACAATCCTCATCAATTCCTTCCAATCTCACGATGGTCCAAATCGTTTAGATCCCAAAAATCCTAATCTAAACTTAAATTCAGGAATTAAGGTCTAAAACCGAACTTTAATTCTTGAATTTCAAGTCTTTGGGTTTCGGGTTTTTGGGCTTCTCTCTCGAGTTTTTCCTCTCCTTCGAACTTCTTTCTTTTTGTCTCTCCATCTCTCTGTTTCTCCTTTCTCTCTTGAATTTTGGGTTCATGATCAATGGATTGTTTTGTTCTGGGTGTTTTTTGAACACACCCCACACTGTTGGTTATTTGAACACCACACAACACACCTAATAATCTCACATTAAGCACACTCAACACACACAACACAGATAATCCCCACATTGTATGACATCAATCCCATTCCTCTAGTGACAGATGTCACATTTCTGTAAAAACATATTGACTAAGAAAAATCAAGAAAAATACCATTTTGCCATTTCCTTGCATAATTACTTAAATACCCTTGGACTTCTCAGACCCGTAACTTTAACATCCAAACTCCGATTTTTGCGTGCCACTTGTTTATGGACTCAAGACTCTGAGACCTACGTAATGATCATTAAAAGCCAACTTTTGACGACTTAAATCGAGGGTAAAAACGTCATTTCTTTTCTAAACTTTCCAAACTTCCCTTTTTTAAATTTTCAGGTTGTCACACCAACCCCGCTAGTACGTGTGGAGTCAAACCTCGATTACGCCTGAACCTATTCTTGGGAATCCACGAAGTCCAACTCCGGGTATAGTGATCTAATAGTCTGAGGTTGACCATTCTAGAACATAGTATCCAAATTGAAACATATTTATCATACGTTTACCAGCCCAAAACAGTTATCATACGGGCACCAGCCCAAAACAGTACTCATATGGGCACTAGACCAAAACATTTAACTCTACGGCACAAGCCCAAATCCCGGTTTTCCAGAAACCATGATAAAATCAATAATCATAAATCATAGCTATAATATACTCAAATCATTCATTATCCAATACGGATAACCATAATCATAATCAGATCATACCATGCCATAAAACTAGTAAAAACGCACGTTTAAGCATGCATCAAAATTAAGAAAGAAAATGTCCACTTACGGTATCGCCGCTCGCTCAAAGCACGAGTCGTAAGCTAATCTAAAACCTCCGGGACGTCCGGCCTATCAAAGTCATACCATGAGGTCACTAACAATCCATTATAAGTCCATACAATAAACCCCCAAAAACCCTGAAACCAAAAACTCTTCCTGAACACGCTTCCCGAGGAGAAAAACCTCCAAAACGCCAACCAAACGAGCTCCAATCGACTTGAAACTACCACCATTAAATTCAGGAGGTTGAAACTTTTCGAACAAGAATAGTTTCATCATGACATTCGTGCCCTAGCGTCCACACGTTCCTATCAAAGGTTTCCCCACGTGCGGTCAATATTGACGTCACCTGCTGACGTTAGCTTGATATGTGACAACCTAACAACTCCTAACAACTGCTATGTGGCACCCTCTGATTGGTGCCACGTGTGACCCTCTGACACATGCCACATGTCCATGTTGATGTCATCCATGCCATGTCACCTCTAACAAGTCACCACGTGTCACCAATTGGCCCCTACCACGTTGTAAGACCCTGTGTCTTGAAAAGAACGGTGAACAATCCCACATCGTTCGGGGAGGGACAGGTGAAGTGCCTTAAATGTGTGGAAAAGTATCTATCTAGCATGAGGCCTTTTGGGAGCTCACTAGCTTTGAGTTTTCTTATAACTCTAAAGTTAAGCGAGTTTGGGCTGGGGCAATTCTAGGATGGGTGACCTATTGGGAAATTACACGTGAGTTCCCAAAAACAAAACTATGAGGGATGTGCCCAAAGCAGACAATATCGTGCTAGATGGGTCGAGTCGTGATAGAATGGTATTAGAACTGGACCCCGACCGGAAGTGTGCCATCGAGGATGCTGGACCCCAATAAGGGGTGGATTGTAAGACCCCGTGTCTTCTGAAGAACGGTGAACAATACCACACGCTCGAGGAGGGAAATGTGAAGTGCCTTAAATGTGTGGACACGTATCTATCTAGCATTGTAATTACCCATCCCAAATTTTTGGGATTAATTAAGATTAAATCGAGGATTAGTCGTGGATCATCGGACGTTCAGAGTGAAATTACGATTTTGCCCCTGAACGAGAGTAAAAAGTGGACTTTTGACCCAAGAGGTCCAATGCACAAGGATCGAGGACTGTTACGTAGATTGAGTCGATATGAGTCTGTAGACAGGCATCACGCCGAAATTGGACATTCGACGGGAAAGATACGAGTCACGAATGTTTGGGCACTACAAGACTGGTGGACTTTCGTCTTGAGTGGGCCCTTGAAATATGTGCAGGCTAAGGGATGAGTGACAAGTGTCACTCCTCCATTGCCCATCATATTACATACATGCATATCCATTCTCTTTCTTTCATTCGATCATCCCAGAAGCCCCAAAAACAACCCCTTCCCCCATTCGATTCAGTTTGAGGCCAAGTGAGTGGCTGATGATGAGACGATGACGTCGAGAGGGTAGCAGGACCACCGTGGACGGCGGAGGAGTCCAGAACACAGGTAAAACCCGAGGATCCGTTGAATTCAAATTTTTAGATTTTTGAGTTTTGCGTTTTGGGTGAGTTCTGATGATTGGATGATGTTCATGAGGTCCTTGTGAGTCGAAGAGGATAAAAAATTGAGGCGGTGGACGATGGAACCCTGAACAGAGACTGGAAAATTGGGCCGTGAAGATCAAATCAAAAGGTAAACTTCTGGGCTTGTTTTCCCTATTTTGAGTCGATAAATCGACTCATGAGGATTGAACGATCAATTAGGAAGAAACCCCATTGATTTTGGTTGAGAATTGGCGGAAAATTGGTTGCGACGGTTCACCGGTTCGGTTGAGCTGGAAGAACCAAAGACCCGGATCTGAGTCGGGTTGACGCGAGGTTAGGGACGACACTGTTCCCGGCGCGTGGCTTTCAAGTGCAGCGCCTTTGGGTTGCACGTGAGGGCGCGCGGGCTCGATTCCCGAGATAAGGTCAACATGTAATTTTATCCTTTCGATGTAACGAACATTTTGGCGCAAGTTTCGAGTCGATCAGATACCGTTTTTGGGTAGTTTTGGGTGTCCGAATGTTTAGGGTTTATTTTAAGCACGTTTAAAAATTCTGAAAAATTGGGGGATTTAATTGGGTTATTTGAAGTAGTTAGTGACCTTCGGGTATGATTTGGACAGGTGGAAGTTCTGGTGATGGTGAGTTTAGCCCAGAGAGGCTTATGGCACGCGCATCAAGGCGCAGCATGGATGGTTTGTGAGTGGACTTTGTTTTATGAATTTGATGCATGCATAAATGTTTTATATGTGTTTAGGAACATGATTTGAGATTCCATGAGTGCATATGTTTTAAATATAAATTTTCGGCATTTTCGGAGGAAAATGCGTTATTGCACGTAGTTAGAGATTTCTATTTTATATGATGTTTGGGCTTCGGTCGAGTGTACTACGTGCTTGTGTCTTATGGGATTCTGAAGGTTTCATGGAGAGGCGTGAAATCGAGGAACTGAGTTACGATTTTTGAGGATTTCACGGGGATGCGTGAAATCAAGATTCGGGCATGAGTCTCAGTTAAGCGATGATTTGAAAGTATGTTGGGAATGAGAAATGGTTTTCAGCTTTCGAAATATCTTTCGGGAGTATGACCCAGTTGATTTGAGGTTTGACTTAGAGTATAGTCAAATGTGAGATAAGTCAGGCTGTGACCCAGTTATGAGTTTTACAGAAAATATTTCGGGCATGAGACCGAGTTGTGGATTTGATAGGATTCAAGGAATCCTGGGATATGAAATGTCGTAGGACACTAGCTTTCGGGATGTGATCCATTTGATGTTGTTCCATGTTTGAGGCCCTATGTATGATGATAACATTCGGGTTCGTCTCGGGTGTTACGTCGCTCACCTTCAGACTGCGATGTGTTCCTTCCGGAGAGGTCACAGTGCACTGCCTGTTGTCGAGGAACCACGAGAAGTAATGACCGAGGGAGGCTCGACTTAGGAGTGCTGATGAGATACTCTGAGATCGATCGGCAATGTGTTCGCGATGATCTAGAGACAGTCACGGTTAGTGACGTGTTCACAGTGACATGCTAGGATTGTGAGCAGTCTTGAGCTATATGCATATGTGCTAGGATTAGAATCGTGACTGATATTGGGATGAGTTCCCATAGGATGTGTTCCCACTTGTTTGATGATTTGGGTCGAGGTTCCGCTCTAGTTTGCTTGATTTGGTTTTGGGCTGGGACCCTATTGAAATGATGGCTTCGATGGAGAAGCAGTTTTCACTGTGTTTCATTTTGGGAAGCAATACATCTTGCTTCCGAGAAAGAATTCGAAACAACTGTTTTCACTGTGTTTTACATGAAGGGTATAAATTTCTTTTCAATATAAATGTGTTTTATAAACTCTTGTTTTTTCCACTCACAGATTTTATGGTTTTAATACCCTTCAGGTTGGTAGCGGATGCGGGTTGTAGCAGAGTTCGAGACATCACATGCCACCGCCGATCCTGGTGTACTCTGATGAACCCCGAGCGGGTGACGAGTGTATCCCTGGTCTAACACGCGGTGTCAGACGGGAGCATGTACTTCCCACTTGTTTGATGATTTGGGTCGAGGTTCCGCTCTAGTTTGCTTGATTTGGTTTTGGGCTGAGACCCTATTGAAATGATGGCTTCGATGGAGAAGCAGTTTTCACTGTGTTTCGTTTTGGGAAGCAATACATCTTGCTTCCGAGAAAGAATTCGAAACAACTGTTTTCACTGTGTTTTACATGAAGGGTATAAATGTCTTTTCAATATAAATGTGTTTTATAAACTCTTATTTTTCCACTCACAGCTTTTATGGTTTTAATACCCTTCAGGTTGGTAGCGGATGCGGGTTGTAGCAGAGTTCGAGACATCACATGCCACCGCCGATCCTGGTGTACTCTGATGAACCCCGAGCGGGTGACGGGTTTATCACTGGTCTAACACGCGGTGTCAGACGGGAGCATATACGTCCCACGGTAAACCAGGGGGATTGGGACGGGTCCTGTCAAAGTGGTATCAGAGCATGAGTCACTCTTAGAGTGACGCGCAAGCGCTGGATGTGATGTCTTTGCAGTGGTAACATCCTATCATCAACTTGAGAGGTAGGGTAAGAGTATGAGGATTCAGTGGAATCGAACCCTAGTTAGGTTATGTTTGGCACGTGGAGCAATGGTTCAGGGTTTGACCAGCACAGGATGTCGGGTTTTTGAGAGGTTGAATCTTGAGTAGGATCGATGTTCTTGTGAATCCAATGGCATGGAACCGTAGTGGTTACTGGTGGATGAGACCTAGTTGACCAGTTGTCCCAGTATGACTACTTTGAGAGTCGGTACCTGTAATGACCCGTCCCGAATATTGGGATTAAATATTAATTAATTATGGATTTAGAATGACTAATCTGGGATTAGTTGAGAGAATTCAGACGGACGGTGCAAAATGACCGTTTCCCCCATAGAATTGGGCAACATGTTCACTTTTGACTCGGGGAGTCAACCATACGAGGACCGATGACCATGACGTAGATCGGGACGTCATGAGTCTGTAGGCAGGCGGCACGTCAAAATCAGGCGTCGAATGGGGAAGTTATGGTCACGAGATCGAAATTGGGAACTTACTTCTCGGGATTCGAATTAAATATTATTTTAATTCTGATTGGTTGATATTTTGTGTGAGGCATGTAGATGAGTGACAAGTAAATGGGTGGATTTCCCTAAAATATGGATATTTCCTCCCATTGGTTAATTTAATTATTTTATTCCCTAATCTCTGTTATCCTCACCGTTCATCCATCATCATCATCTTCATCATCGAACATCCTCACCTTCTCTCGAAGCTAAACACTTGCATTGATTCTCTTCGACCTCTTCCAACTTCAAATAAATTCTTTGTAGATTCTTCCTTCACCAATTCCCTTGGTTAATCGTCTGAGACTAAGCCTGGGTCCACCACACTTCCGTTACACTACTCTGATAAAACCAACCTTGAAAAATCATACCACCCTGGCAACACATACCAAAAATGACATCTACGTTCTCAATTCGACTCAACTAGAGTCGTCCTCTGGGTATTCACGGCCTCAATTGCACTCTGCCGTACAATCACCAAAGCTGACATGACATGACCGACTAACGGTCTCGACTCCAAAAAGTCGCCAAATCCAACCATCAACTCAACTAGGATTACTCGAACCCAGTATCATAACAAATTTAACATCGTCTCACCGAACCGTTGGACGGTCATCATACCGCCACTCCGTCACATACAACCCTAGTATCCAACCGATCTTCGGTCCCGTTTTCCTTTCAATCTCATCATAACCAACCCTACTTAGGTCCACCACACTGATACAAGGCGTATCGGACAAAACTTCCTCTTTCCATGACTCATTTCTACTAACTACCTTACTCTATTACCCCAACTTTCAAGTTGATGATGGGTTGTTCCTCGTAAAGACCTCACATCCTGGGCACATGCGCACACTACATTGGTTCCACATTGGCAATCCTCGCTCTGACACCACCCCACCTGGTATCAGAGTACCACATGCAAACTTCACTCTGATATTGCTCCCAGAGCAATAACCTCGCTTTGATACCACTCTGGTATCAGAGTGCCATATGAAAATCTCGGTCTAATACCACTCTGATATTAAAGTGCCATATGCAAAACTCACTCTAATATTGCTCCCAGAGCAATAACCTCGCTCTGATACCACTCTGACACGACCCATCCCAATCCCCCGGGATTAACGCGGGATGTGCCATGCTCCCGTTTAACCCACGTGCCACACAAGGTAACACGAAGGCCAGACAAGGATCAGCCGAGGAATGTGAGGTATCGGTCTATGCTATAGCCTGCATCCGCTATCAACCTGAAGGATATTAAAAATCATTAAAAGTTGTGAATGGACGAAAATAAATAATTTAATAAAACACATTTCATAAGAAGACATTTATGCCCTTCACTTAAAGCTATGCATGCATACGAAAACCAGTGAATTGAATATAAGAAAAACATTAATAAAACCAAAATCATTTCCTTGGGCCTTAGCCCAAAACCACAAAATCAACCAAGTGTAGCCCAAAATCGTAAAACACCGAAATCCATAAATCCAAATCCAAGTGGGCCACTGCCCAATTCATAAACACAGAAATACCATTTCAGAAATCCAATCAATCATGTTTACCAAATACCAATCCTCGGCATCCCAGAAGCTTGACGTCCCAAATGTCATACCTCACGGTCTAACCAACTCATCCTTCTCGGGGTCTCTCCTGGTCAATCTCTGACATCCCAGATGTCTGACGTCCCAGATTTCTAATCATAGAAATCCTGCTCCTAAGTCACTATACAGTCTGGTTGCTCCGTGCAATAACCCCTTGCAGGCAATACGTCGTGACTTCCCTAGTGTCCCAGACATCTGGAGGAGACCATCCACATATCCTCATATAAGGATGGTATATGGGAAACATCTTTTAAAAATCATTTCCAAAACATCTCAAATGGGCCATGCCCGGAATTCTCATGAAATCATCATAAATCCATTTATTCAAATCCATAAATGGGTCCCAGACCCAAAATCACGTTTATAAACCACAAATGGGACTCATGCCCGATATCATAATCAACTGGGCCTCTAGCCCAATCATGTAAACCAGATGAGCCTCCAGCCCGATATCTCATTAAATCAAATGGACTCCAAGTCCGATAGGTTCCAAATCAAATGAGTCTAATGCCCGATTTCATATTTCCAAATCCAAAACCATTCTATCAAAACATTATTGAAAGCACCAACACATATAAATCCAACATAAAATCATACGCCTCGAAACACGTGAAAATACGTAAATACCAAATACCACAAACATACATACTCAAGTCATTCAAAACATATATATAAAACATATAAAACAGTTATGCATGCATCATATTTAGAAAACAAAAGTCCACTCACAAACCGTCCTAGCTGCCGCCTCGATACGCGGGCTATAAGCCTTCCCGAGGCTAATCACCATCCTCAAAATTTCCAGACGTTCCCGATCGACGAATAACTAGCCAGCTTTCCTCTGTCGCGTTCTCGCGATTCCAGCCACCGTTGGCCGTGTCTCCAAACCCAATCGACTCCTTTCGACTTCTAGAACCTCATACGAACCACCAAAACCGTTGACAATCATCAGAACCTAATCTACCATTTTTGAACAAAAACAAGGCATTCTCTGGTTTGGGCTTACCTCCACCATCGCGAGCACCGCCGTGGCCACCATCACGATCATCTTGACCTCAGGGGCATCGTCCAATCCACAAAAATGATTAACAACCGACCAAACTCAATGTTCAATTTTTGAATTTAAAACAGGGCACCCGACTTACCTTCGAGCTTCAACCACCGTACACGACGGTTGAAGCCGTTGCTACCATTCTCATCGTCTCACCACACTCTTTCTTTTTTATTCACACACTAAGCACAACTGATGATGATTGAAAAGGGCTAGTATAGGAGGGGTTGCAGGGGTATGGGGTTTTCCACGGGTTTGGGAAGAAGAATGGACAAGATGATCAAATTAGAAAAGGATGAGGACCCATTTAATTAGGGTCTGGGCCTATCAGATAGGTGACACTTGTCACTCATCTGGTAGGTCCTTCCAGAAACTTCCCCAACCAAATCCTTTCATGTGTCGCGATGTCTCGATTTATGTAAATAGTGTCGTAGAACTTCCTAGACCCGCAACTTTGTTGTCGAACCTCCGATTTCAACGTGCCACTTACCTGCCAACTCGTAACATCCCGATCTACATCACGGTCATCGATCAAAGTCCATTTGACCATCCGAATCCAAAGTCAACTTTTCACCTATTCCTAGGGGCAAAATCATCATTTCACACAGTCCGTCCGTGATTCTTTGACTAATCCCTGATTAGTCCCACTCATCCACGATTACTCGCTAATCTAATCCTGAAATTCGGGACGAGTGATTATAAATAGGTACCTTTGCTTGTTGTGGACGGATGACACGAGTGTTGGATGCCATTTATGCACATCCATAAAAATTATACGGGAGACATACAAGGTTTAACCTTGAGTCGAGTAAATTCCAATCAGAATGAATGTACCTACATATAACGGTTTCAATGAGCAAGTGACTTGAGTAGATTGCTTACGGGACACGTCTGTGATGTCCCCAATTAGCTCAGGGATCTTGGAGTGAGTTTCGGGTGGTGCTGGAGTTTCCCGATGTGTTATTGACGAGAGTGGTGGTTACCACATTCGGAGAGTTGGTCTAGAACCAACTGCTGATAAATACACTTTCTTCTCTTGGGAGTTCTCACTCCGGGATAGGTGATTCCGTGATAACTGAGTTCAGGACTTGGAAGCATACCTAAGTTGATTCCAACATGATTGGAACATCGAAATCAAGAGAGGTTGTGATTGAGATAATGAGAAGAGTGCTTGATTCTGCATTGGAAATGGGTACTCTGAAGTTGATGAGGGGGACTTCTCATTTTCTGCTCTTGAGCAGGTGATGTCTAGTGTCGCAGGATGACATAGGATGAATTTTGATGTCCTCATCTTGGATCATCCTTGATTCTTCCCTAGGTGGGATGACAAGGAGTAGGATGACATTTAAAGGGTCCAAAGAGGGTGTAAGAACTGAACAACTAGGTTGTGAGTCAAATTTAAATGACTTGAAGAGGAGATGGTATTTTACGTCACCAGATGTGATGAGTGAGTGTCCGAGGTAGTGGACCCATGTTGGTGTTATGGGACATGTTACATTGGTCGAGATAGCTAGTATGGATCCACCTAGGATCGAGTGTATCGAGTCGTGTGGTGACGATCAAGATGATCGAGATGACTGAGATGATTGTGGCGACAGTGGGTCGAGTAAACCGAGGTCTGGTCGTCATCGGGGAGAATCGTACTGCTGATTATGCTAAGCTAGGAGCAGAGGAGAATCATATTGTAAGACCAATGAAGAATCTTTTAGAATAGTTGGCAAGATGTCAAGATAGATGTTGGATATGTGAAAGAGTATTGCTCTGTCTTGGGTTTGGATATGTGGAGGGATATTGGTCTGTCTTGGATAGGTGGATGGGTATGTGCTGGATATGTGAATGAGTATGAGACGAGGACTTGTCACTCATCTATTGGGCCAGAATAGCTATTTTTGGGCCGTAATACCGACTAAAACGTTCCTTGACTTGTAAAATAATCTTCTGATGTCCAAACTAGACATGTCGCTTGTCTACGTAATCGTAATCTCCCGATCTACGTAATGGACCTCAGTCAAGGTGCAAATAACCTCTTGGGTCAAAAGTCAACATTTTTTCCCAACCATGGGCAAACTTTTCATTTTACATCGACCAATCCCGATTAGTCTCGATAATCTCTTGATTAATTCTCTATAATCATGTAATTTCGGGTTGGGTCGTTATAATCTACCCTCCTTACAGAATTTCTTTCGCAAAATTTAAAATGACCCAATTCAAAACTGCGAAAAACCAATCCTGCCTTTGACCCGAGGCTCCCACGTGTCCACGTACATGTCCAACATCTATCCACAGTACACATTAGAAACAAGCGTCACTAGACGTCAACTGCAATCCAACAGTTAATGCTGAAACTCTCCTTATCCTCAGTGACCGTATTCAACAAGTGAGTGATCACACTGACCCTGGAATTTCCAAAACTCAACTCCCAAGCCTCGCGCGAGGTATCGACACTCGTCGATCTGACCTGCCACCCACACAAGTGTACGGAGAATTCAGTTTGACATCTCTACTCCCACTGAGCAATCACAAGTCCTCTATCACAAGACGATCTCCAACTGTCAACCACACCCACAACGTACCGTCATGACCAGTGGATAAATCATTGGCTCCATTATTTCATCCGAGTTCCTTATCAAATTTGACTCGCAATAGAGTCTCTTTACGGTGCCTCATCTCGTCCATATACCAACTCTATGATCCTGACCCCTCTCAAGTCCCAAACTAGCATCTCACTCCTTAATAGTGTATTCTGACTTCATCGTACACTTGCTCTAATCAAGAGAATAACAAATCAATTTTGTTTACAAGGGTTCCTCTTGCCAACCATGGCCCTAAGCTCCAAGCTCGAACAATAATTGCACTCTCTAAAGCCTCTCTCCTCTAGAGCACAATATTTGATGCCCAGTCCTAGTATCTTCATGAAACTTCAACATTCAATCCAATCCGATTACCATACTGTGTCCATCTCAGATCTAATCCGACTGTCATACCTCATCCATCTCGGATCCAATCCGACTACTGTACCACATCAAACTCGGATCCAATCCGACTATCATATGGCTATCATGCCAATCATGGCCCAACAGTAGCCCATGTTCGTCCGATTCCAGATCTAGACAAATCACATACTAACACAAAATCTCCTCTGAGTTCTCCTGGTCACTCGACCAACACTTGAGGCATGTCCAACAAGTACTCCCTAAGAACTCCCAAGATAAATTGTCCAGTTTATTAACCATTCCAATCTCATGGTTAGCTCCAAAGGTCAACCAGCTTACGTCTACCAAGACGTACCAATCCTGAGTGAAAATTCTCGTCGGTTACCTACCTCGACCCCTATCTTGATGATATGAGGGGTAGGATCTTGAAGTGGTGCTGTAATCATCCAATCCAGCAATATAAGTCTCACATGACCACTACGCAATAACACCCCACAGTCATCTATCACCAGCACCCACCTTCAATCCAGAGCTCCAAAATCGAAGGTAGATAAGTAATACGCAAAAGTGATAACGAGCATACACATAACCTACTCGAGGCATCGACTACTATATTCACTTTTCCTCAATGATACTCGAATGTACCATGTAACGCCCCGAAAATTCAAAAAATGGAAAATAACGATTTTGCCCCTCGAATTGGGCAAACGGTTGACTTTTGTTCGAGTGGTCAAATGGACTTTGACCGATGACTGTGACGTAATTCGGGACTTCACGAGTTCATAGACAGGTGGCACGCCCAATTCCAATATGCGAGGAGAAAGTTATGATGTTCGGAAGTTTAAGGGTAATTTGGTAAATTGGTTAAAAGGGGCCATTTGTTGACTTTTTGATCGGGAACTTGTTTGGACTTTCCGTAAGTACCGTTGGATAGGTCTCGAGACGTTGAATCCATAGACAGGCGGCATGCGTCAATCTGGGTTCGAATGAAAAAGTTATGGGCTTAAGAAAGTGAAGGGCAATTTGGTAATTTGTCAAAGAGGGGTAAAATGGTAATTTGATTGGGTTTTGATTAGTTGTCCTGCTGTGATGGCTGATTCAGCCAATTTGGTGGGTCGGTTAACCCCTTGAGTGACATTTGTCACAATTAGATGTGGATTAGTGGCCTGAAACAGTGTTTGAGAATTGGATATTGATGTGTTTAATTAAACAAACTGTGTGTGTGTGCTTGTGAAGAACAAAACAGAGCAGTGTGCTCAATCTTCCTGCCCGATCAACTGGTTAGAGGAATAATGAAAGAGAAATTGAGAGGAAGAACAGAACAAGTTGAAGAAGAAATGGGGAGGGAAAAATTACGAATGAAACCCAGGAATCCGAGACCCAAACCCTTCGAATTTCCAAATTGATCAACAAATTGAATTCGAAACTTTGAGCCATAAACACTAAATTAACCTTGGATTGAGTCCCCTGAGCTCAAGGCGAGCTGAACCTAATCAAATTCGACGAAAATTGATGTTATCCTGGCTCTGAACAGACTTAGTGACAGAAATGGAATTCGAGGATTGAGTCGTTCAATTGAAGGGTTAGAAGGATGAAATTGATTTCGAAATCATCCTTAGAATGGGTCTACGATGCTGTGTGACTAATTAATTGAAGGATTGGCTGATGATTTGAGGAACTCATATGATGAACAGACCTTGAACTCTTGAAGCTTGATCGAATGACTTCGAGGTATGAAATGCCAAAATTGAATGTACAGACCTTTAATTAAGGTTGAACCGATACTGTTAGTTGATTCAATTGAAGAATTTGAATGGAAATTGGTAGGAATCCAGCCGGGTCATCTCGCGGGCCAACCGAACCTGTTTATCAATCGAACGGGTCGAGAAGATGAACAGTGGATGTTACTGTAGCAAGCGCGTGGCACCCACGCGCAGCCACTCAAGGCGGCACGTGGAGGCACGTGAGTGGTAATCTCGAGGTGAGTTCAACATGACTTTTGTCCTATTTAAGGTAACGAACATTTTGGCACTGGTTTCGAGGAAATCGGACACCGTTTCGATATTGTTCGGAGGGTCCTAAGGTTTATATGACGTTTAAAAGACGTATTTAAATCTCGAAAAAAATTGGGGAAAATTATATGAGGTATATTGAGATGTTAGTAACCCTCGATAATGATTTTGGACAGGAATGGTGACTTCCAGAATTTACGGCAAAACGTGCAGCTCGAAAAGCAAGCGATATGGACGGTGTGTGAATGGACTTTTGTTTTCTACACTGAATGCATGCATATATGTTTTAAATACCTTATGATATGATTTGACATGATCTGGTATGATTGATGTTTCGATATGATGATTTTTCAGATTTTGGGAATATTATATTATTTTATATGCTTTTGGGCACGACTTTCGAGAAAACGATGAAACTGCTGTTTTGGGCGAAGGCCCGGGATTTGTCCTAGATTGGGGGTCAGATGTTAAGCAGTGTACACTGTGAACTACTAATTGTGAAACACAGATTTGTGTGGGTCCCGAGAATGAATGAGCCTAGAGGCTAGAAAGGTAGCACAATTGGGCAGATTGGACCTGGGATGAGATTATGCTCAGTGAATTCCTTAAGTGAAATGTGTGTCTAACGAGTTTAGAATATGATGGGATATCCCTTAGGCCTTATAGGTCGTATAAGATGTGATTCACTAGCGGAAATTGCTCGGTGATCGGGTATACCAATGATGGCATGGATGATTGTTATAAGTTTGGACTCAAAAGGAGTCAAGAATTGGACTCGAGAGGAGTTGAGACAGGAAATGGGACTCAAAGTGCGTTAGGATATTTGTTAGGACTCGGGATGAGTCATGGTAATGTATCAAGGCTCGGGATGAGCCGTACAGATTGAAAAATAACTATGATTTTTGACACGGCCGACCCTTGATTGAGGAATGTTTGGCACCTGGGATGCCAAGGAATGAGATAAAACTTCGGTGGGTCATAAATTTATGGATTGGTATTGTTTAACCTTGTTTACTAGACTTATGGTTTGGATGGTTCGTGTCAATTTCACTTAATGATTGGAATTCGGGCAGAGACCCGTAATACATAGCGATTTGGACTTAGGAGATGGTCCAGTGCAGTGGGACGCCAGTTGGATCCACTGGGTGATAAAATGCGAAGGTTCATTGCTCAGTGATGCTTCTGATTGTGAGTCATCTGGTCACATCATAAAGAAATGGTTATATAGATTGATTGATACAGTGAGATGGCACCAGTTAGGGTGCAATGGAGCAGGGATTGGCCCATGCATTGATTGTTGATGTCACAAGCGAGGGAAAAGTTGGTAGGCCCATGATGGACCGTAGGGGGCGTGGTCGGATTGGGACCACATGCTTGAGGATTGCAGTTACTTAGTAGGAGGCCTGAGTAGCCCCTTGAATGATGACATTACTTGTGGTCATGATGTTGTATTTGGTAGGTCCCGGGCTATCCACTCTTCCATGTTTTGAGATTGTGCATTGGATCTTCCATGTTCGGAGATTGTATATTGGACGGATATGGAGATGTCCATGATTGGTTAAGTTATGGAAGTCGGTAAGCCGACTAGAGCTACAGATGTGATAGAATTGATGATATTTATGTGGTAATCTCGGTAAGGTAATTATATATGGTAAATTTGGTAAAACGTAAGGGGGGTAGACCTATCGATGTGAAGCTACCCAGGATGACAGATGTGAGTAGCCTAATGGCTGACCTAGGGTGTCCCTGGACTTGGATAATTTGGACGTAATCCATTTTGAATATAATCCTTGGGATGGATTAATTGATGACTTAGGAGACCTCCATCGCGTATGTCGATTTGAGAGTGATATATGGAGTCCAGGATTACCAGAGATTGTATTTCAGGGAAACTCGAGGATGTTACCCTCTAGAATGATATTGAACCTCACAATCGATGGACTGTTGGTATGAGATAATCAAAGTTTGCTGGGTAGATGTGTGGCATATGTGATTAGTGTATGAGATGCCTAGTAATGGCTGATGATGTACATATTTTGGAATATGTTTCCTGAGGTTTTTGCCAGGATGAGAGATCAGGTTTATGATGATGATCCTGTCGAGTATACGAGTTCTTTCTTGAACACTTTGGTATATGGCACCTATGGAGTCATAAGGACTGAAGGTGCCAGCGCAAAACGTGATAGACGCGAGTTCATTCGGCCGAGTGTCGCCGTGGGGAACCCAGTAGTGTTAAAGCAAAAAAAGGGATGATGGTCCGAGCTTATATGTTGATTATAGACAACTTAATAAAGTAACGATATGGGATAAGTATCCCTTATCATGAGTTAATGATTTGTGGTTCTGTTGGAAATATGTGATTATTGAGCCTATTGAGAGAGGCTAACATGGTGATGATTAACAGTCATGAGTAAAAGAGAAAAATATGCTACCCGGATTTGATGTGGCTAAAGTTAGCCAATGGTGATGCCTTTGGATGGGCAAATGGACCGGTTATGTTTGTGAGATGATGAGTTAGGTATTTTGACCATATTTGGATAGTGTTTGGTACCAATGGAAACTGTCAGGGGAAAATATGCGTTGTTTTGAGATTGGATGAATATCATAGAGGATTGTAGAGGGGTTCTCTACAATGTTTTCCCTGTTATGGTGATTGACTCGGAAGGAGGTCAGAGTTATTGGAAATGAAAACTGAAATGGAATGATGACAAGCGGAGAAATAGTGACTTATGTTCGATGTGACCCTTTCTGCATAGTGATATGTCACTATGAGATTTGAGATTTGGTAAGGTGTGCTTCGGTGGCATAGGGCTGGGATTGCCGATACTAGCTGAACCCTCAGGAGTTTTACTTTCCTAGCATGATGTGAGATCGATCATAGGGACTCATGGATTAGGTATGCAGAGGTCCTACCTCTGGGAAGGCATGTATAAGTACTGTATCGACCATCAGGATTGATAATGATTGATAGACAAAAAAGCTTAATGTGTGATGAGGCGATGGTCAGGATACATTGAAATTAAGACCGCATTTTCGGGTCAGGTATCATTCGTAGGGAGGCTAATAAGATAGCCGATCGAGAATTGACATGGTTGATAACGTAAGGATAGGTGAAATCCTGTTAGTGAAACTGGAGGGTAACCCACACTATGACTCATGTTGTATGATATGCATGCATGTTTGTGACACTGGTGGGTATGAATGTATTTTGATAAATGTATTTCTAAGACTTTGTTTTGTCCACTCACACCTTTTCTGTTTTATTGACCCTCCAGGTCGTGGCGCTTTGATCGAGCCTGATCGGGAGGTGGAGGTATGAATGGGCACAGGTACAGTTATCCCTTGTTTGGCAAGTACTGAGGGAAATTTCGGAACTTCAGTTGACTTGTCAGACGGGAGTAGGACCGGGCACGGTTATCTATGTCCTTCGGGGACGGGTCCTGTCATACCATCATCGTCAGTCAACAGCCCTAGACGTCTCCTCTACCAAGAATTCAACTCCCCTAGAGTAACCCGATTCGTAAGGCTCTAGTGCTCTATGAAGATCCTGTACCTCTCCCCAAGAAAATAGTGAGTCCAACTATGATTAACTCAATTGTCTAGCTGCAAAAGCAAAACATTCACATGTAGCATACGTAAAAAATCAAAACCTTTTTATCGATGCATCATTTTCATTTCCAAAACCTCTACTATCATCCAAGATAGTCAAACCAGGGCAGTAGTCAACCGTTCCTCAATTCCCGAGGACCCTGCTCACACAAATTATCTTAAACCATTTGGACTCCCTTCTAAGTCAATCGCGTCAACGACTGTAATCACGGAGAATTCCTCACTAACGCTTGTAATACTCAGCTAGTCCGAGAAACTCCAAATCTCAGTTACCTTGGTTGGTTGACGCCAATCCAAAACCATCTCGATCTTCCGAGTATCCACGCTAATCCTCTCAACGGAAATGATATGACCCATAACACTAACACGGGTCCACCAAAACAGATACTCACTCAACCTGACATTTCGCTCCTTTCCCCGAGGGTAATCACTACTAGGCTTCGGTATTCCACACACGCCTTCGTACTCCTTGAACACGTCAAGATATTATCCATAACCCAAAGTCTAAAAAAATGCAAACACTTTCGAAATGCTCGATGCCTCAAGTCCATCAATGTCGTTGGGGCGTTATTCAACCCAAAATGAATGATTCAAAACTCAAAAGTCCATACTGAGTCCGAAATTGGTTATAGGAAATTCCAATTCCTTGATCCTCGACTGATGACATCCAGGTTAATTCGACGCATAGGTGAATATGAATCCATGTTGTACACATCAACGTCATGCCACACCGAGCACCCTTTGTTCCTCGACTCATTCGAATTTGGCTCATATCCAGCTCAACTTCTAGAAGGGTTACACATCTTTGAAATCCAGACGTGACGAGCAATTGAAGAAAGTTCACTAAGCGCTTCGCGGTAAGGAATACTTGTTTTGCACCAGCCCACTGTGCAGCTGCCTATATTCAAGTCCAACTCTCAAAGTTCCATCCATCTAACAGACAAAGAATGTTGGGGCTCCCGACCATGGCATACTAGCTCAAATGAATCCCAATTCAAATGAATCGTGCAACTGAACTTTCAATACTCTCGAATTTGTCGATACCATTTGACACAGTGGTTGCGAAATGGATTGAGTACTTGGAACCTCAACTTGAGGTAGCAACCTCGTAAATCCACCAGAATCGCATCCAAAATGCCTGCACAATCGATATCTCCCTAAGGTCACTGAGATATCCGGGAACCTCACCATACGTGTCCAATAGCCCTCACAACCATTCTGTAGTATCTTCCCGACCTCCAAGTCGTAACTCCCGAAGGAAGTATCCTCTGGTCCCACCAAAAGACCAAACGTGACAAATCAGGACTACCAAATACAACTAGTTCCTCAAACACTCAACAGAGGAGTAACGGGTAGTCCAAAAATCCTTCCCTAGGATCACATCCAATTCATATAAATATCCAAAGGAATCCAATCCGTCTTACTGTTAAAACCCTTGTACCCAACTTAAATGGTCTCAAATCAACGAACTAGCATTGAGCATAGTATCGGTCAGAGTAGTGATACTCATGTTCCAACCTAGTAGGATTGACTCCCAGTCAACAAGAGTGTAAATCTTTTGGAAATAAACATGTGTGGGTTCAAAATCCACCAATACTCGTGCCCAAATCCTAGTTTTCCAGACACCATGATAAAATCAATAATCATAAATCACACCTCTAATATACTGAAACCATTCATTATCCAATACACATAACCATAATCATAATCAGATCATATCATGCCATAAAACCAGTAAAAACATATGTTTAAGCATGCATTAGAATTATGAAAAAAAATGTCCACTCACAGTACCGCCGCTCGCTCAAAACACGAGCCATAAGCTAATCCGAAGCCTCCGGGACATCCAGGCTTGCCAAAGTCATACTCGAGGGTCACTAACAATCCATATAAGCTCATAAAATAAACCCTCAAAAACCCTGAAACTGAAAACGATTCGTGAACATGCTTCCCCAAGAGAAAAACCTCCAAAACACCAATTAAACGATCCTCGATCGACCTGAAACCACCACCATTGGATTTAGGAGGTCGATGCCTTTCGAACAAGACTTATTTCACCTCAAAATTTGTACCCACATGCCCACACGCACCAATTAAAGGTTTCCTCACGCGCGGTCAATGCTCACGTCACCTGATGACGTCAGCCTGACATCTGACAACTTGACAACTCCTAACAGCTGCCACGTGGCACCCCCTGATTGGTACCACATGTCACCCTCTAACATGTGCCATGTGTCCATGCTGACATCTTCCCTACCACGTCACCTCTGATAGGCCACCATGTGGCACCAACCGGCCTCTACCACGTGGCCTAACTTGATGATGTCACCTGCCACGTCATTATCGTCAAGCTCTAGAGGGTTCGACCCGATTATCTATAATGGGTCATTCGACTCGTATTGCGACTTGATCCTACATACATCATTTTTCAGCCTTTTTCTACAATTTTTTTGCCCCAAACACTCGTCTTCGTCCCAGGAAGAGATCCCTAACCTTAAAACGGGAAAAACGTACCTGAAAAGGGCTGGCCAAGCTTGAACCTTCACGGTCAACTTTTGAGCTTCCTTCCAGGGCTGGTCACACATCCATTTCCTCCAATTTTGGCTCTGTGTGCTCGCAAGAACTCAAAGAAGATGATGGGTATAAGAAAACTGAGTTTTACGCCCTAAAATCCAAGACCCAGATTTAAGGTTTTCAGGTTTTACCTGTTTCTGGGTTTTTCCAGCAGCCGCCATGGCTCCGCCTCCCACTGTCTCTCTCAGTCTCTCATAACTCACTCTCACTCTCTGTGTCCATCAACCAGCACCAGCTGATGAAGAAGATGATGAAGAATGGAATGGGGTGGGTTTCGTGTATAATGAACAAGAGAGAGGGAAATGAGATGCATGTATGTAGGAAAAGGGGCCAATGGGATGAGTGACACTTGTCACTCATCCATTAGTCTTGAATAGATATTTTTGGGGCCAATAAGCAAACAAACTAAAATCAATTTTTTTCGAAACACGATCGAATAAAACCTTCCTTGACCCGTAAAATAATCGTTCGATGTCCAAACTCGACGTGTCGTCTGTCTACATAATCGGAATCGCTCGATCCACGTAATGAACCTTGGTAAAGGTGTAAATAACCTCGCGGGTCAAAAGTCAACATTTTCCCCCATTTATGGGTAAAATTGTCATTTTACCTCAACTAATCCTGATTAGTCTCGATATCTTGATTAATTACTGATAAACACATAATTTTGAGTTGGGTCGTTACAATGATGCTTTGTGAATATGTAAGTTTTGTATGCTTGGTAAGCTTAGGGTTTTAGTAAGGTAATATGAAAGTAAGTTTGGTGGATTATGGAAATATGTAAGCTTTGGATGCAAACAATTTTCCATCGACTTAGTATGAATGGAAGCACCATATATCATCCCATGTATCAAACCATATATCAAACTAGTCTCAAAGTGCTTTATATATCAAAAGAGGACAATAATTTGAAATTTATCTAGGCAAAATGCCTAGCCTGCCAAATAACTAACAAGTGACCTAATGGTATGTGCAAGACTTAACAAAATAGTCCAATAGTTTGAAAGTTAACAAAAGAGGCCAATAGTTTGAAATTTAACAAACAAGTGACCTAACGGAAAAACTATTTCTTCACACGTTTTGCGGGTGACTTCAATCTCAGCTTCCTTCCACTTGCAATGGGTGAGCTGTCACTTGGCTGAGTGTCTCGGGTAGCGGCTAGTAGTGGATTTTGACAATAGTGTTGGCTGGTGGTTATTGGAGTACTAGTTACAATTGCTACTGGTGCACTTGCTGTTGCTGGTGAGTTGTCTTGGGGGCAATGAATGACTTTTCCCTTGGAGGATTGATAGCCTTGCTTCTTATCTGCCTTCAAACCTAATAAAAAAATTACACATCCCAAACTAAGTCAACCTAACATGACCCATCCCAATCCCCCCAGAATTAACACGGGATGTGCCATGCTCCCGTCTAACCCACGTGCCACACGAGGTAACATGAAAGCCAAACAAGGGATAATTTGAAATCTTGAGCTCAATTTGCTCCAAGAGTGCACCAGGATTAGCCGAGGAATATGAGATATCAGTCTCTGCCACAGCCTGCATTCGCGATCAACTGTCCTAGTTGCCGCCTCGATACGCATGTCATAAGCCTCCCCGAGGCTAATCCACCATATCTGGGACTTCCGATCCTTCCCGATCGATGAACATACGACCAACCCTTCTCCGTCGTGTTCTCACAATCCCGACCACTTTCAGCCTCGATTCCAAGCCCACTCGATTCGTTTGCCCCTCAGAAACCATTTCCAAACGTTAGAATCGATTAATAAGCCCTCAAAACCAAACTTCCAAGTTTTGAACGTAAAACTTACCGTTTCTGTTTTCTGGCCACCGTCCACGACGGTCCGTTCCGATAGCCTCATCTTCATCGACTCACTCTCCTTTCACACTCTCAATCACACATTAACCATTATTAATGAGGATTGAAGGGTGTTATATAGGAAGGGGGTTCACGGTCTCCAGAAATTTCGCGGGTTTTAAGGAGAAATGGAGAAGGATGATCGATGAAGATAAACCCAAATAAATGGGGTTCTTGGCCTATCAGATGGGTGACACTTGTCACTCATATGGTGGGTCCTTCCAGAACCTTCCCCAACCAAATCCTGCCACGTGTCAGTTTCTCGGTTTACGTAAATAGTGCCGCAAAGCTTCCTAGACCCGTAACTTTCTTGTCGAAAGTTCGATTTCGATGTGCCGCCTGTCTACAGACTCGTAACGTCCCGATCATCGGTCAAAGTCCATTTAACCATCCGGATCAAAAGTCAACTTTTCGCCCAACTCCCTAGGGTAAAATCGTCATTTCACATCGTCCGTCCGTGATTCTTCGACTAGTCCCCGATTAGTGGGACTAATCCACGATTACTCACTAATCTAATCCCGAAATTCGGCACGGGTCGTTACAAACTACCCCCTTAAAAAAATTTCATCCTCAAAATTTCAAACTCATCTAATTCCACATCCCAACTGCAGCAAACCACGTCCTATGCAAGAGTCCACAATCGACCACACTTCCCAAGTCGATACTACATGACAGATGTTGCTCATCGACGTCAGTAACTCGGACTGACACCTTGGACACCACCTTGACAATCATTCCACTTTGACACTCTTGATAATTCTGGGATTATATCAACACCTTCCAACTGCCACCGCTTGACAATACTACCTTGGTATCAGAGCTCCAAAAATCATCTCCAATCGTCATTCAGTCACCGAAATCACCTCGACAACTGCTACTCGGACTATGACACCAACCTCGATCCACAACTCCCTCAATGTAGTGTAAGATTTTACCGTCACAATGGCACGTATTTCACCTTACTGAGAAAAGCTCAAAATGGCAGCATTTATCGGTCTCAGTACTTACTTCAATCAACTCCCTCAGTGATCCATGCTGACTCATCCCGAGTCACAGAGCAGTCACTTCATGCGAAACAACCCGACCGCTCGCCTCATCTTTGGTTACCCGAACCACCAACTCGCTCAACGTGTGGGTAACTGGACCTCATTGAATATCTGTCTATAGTGACAACACATATGCATTGTAGGGTTCCCTTAATCATCCACGACTCTGAGCGATAACACATCAGCACTGCGGGAGCTCACATTAATCACTAAACCCTACCAAGTCACTCTGTCCCAAACACCCAGTATCTAATGTCCAGTCCACGTCCTTACTAACCCACAACATTGGAACTAAGCCGATCATCGTCACTTCCATCACAATTACAACTGGTGCATCCCATGCAATCACGCGTCTAAAATGCCCACTACATGCCTAGGGTCCCTACTCCAAGCGATAACTCACTCACGTCATCCAATGCGTATCTATCCGCACCACGTCCACCATCACCACTGGTGCATCCTAGCACACTTAACATCCTTGCACCTACACTGATTACAACATGCCTACCACATAGCTACACCATGGCCGCAACATGGCTACGATCCAATCATGCTTCAATTCTGGAGCCTATCTGTCTAATCCCGTACCAAACAGATCACCACTCCAGACCCAAACTGAATCTCTGCTTATACTGAACTAGAATTCGCAACCTCAACTCAGGTTGGAGGAACCCTGCCTCCCTTGTACCCCACAACTCTGGGTACAGCCACTCTAATCATTCATACCAGAAAATGAACGTTCCCTAATGCTCACAACCATAACTACAATCACTCTCGAGAGCCAGTCGTCGCCACGCGACTGTCGACCCACAAACATCGCTATTGAGACTCTGCATCCACACGCCACTACTACTAATCGGTCCAACCTGGGACCCCATATTTCGTCTCATGATTTCCCTTGTGGGTCGGATCCCACCATTTTACTTAATGTCAGGCCAACCTATCTCCACAGTCTCATTAGACTCCACTAGAATTGTTCACTAGGTCATTTATGACCTCCACTGTTCTCTACAGCAAAATCTCCAATCTGACCTGACCGACTATCTCGACTTCGAGAAGTCGTCCAATCCACAACAACTACGGACTCACATCTCCAATTTATCAATCACAAACTAGGGTTCATTAATCACCAACTAGGGCCCCTCAATCATAGCTAGGTTTCGAGAAGCCCGGCTGCCTCCAGCAGTACAATCTCCAATCGGGCCGTCCCAACAGTCCTGCACTCCCAATTCATCACATACAACCCTAGTATCCGACTGATCATCAGTCGTACCCAACATTTCACTCTCATCGTATCTGACGCAATCGTCAATCCCACCCTTCTCGGGTCTAATCACACTGATGCACAGCGTATCGTGCTAAACATACTCTTTCCACGGTTAATTTCTACTAACTATCTTACTCTACTGCCCTAACTTTCAGGTTGTTGACGGGTTGTTCCTCGTAACGACCTCATATCCTGGGCACTGAGTCAAGTGCAACCTCGCTCTGGGAGCAATAACCTCAATCTGATACCATCTTGACACGACCTATCCCAATCCCCTCATCATTAACGCGAGATGTGCCATGCTCCCATCTAACCCACGTGCCACACGAGGTAACACGAAGGCCAGACAAGGAATAATCTAAAATCCTGAGCCCAATTGGGTCCTAGAGTGTGCCAGGATCAGCCAAGGAATGTAAGGTATCGTTCTCTGTCACAGCCCGCATCCGTGATCTACCGTCCTAGCTGCCACCTCGTTATGCCTTTCATAAGCCTCCCCGAGGCTAATCCACCATCTCTGGGACTTCCGATCCTTCCCGATCTATGAACATACGGCCAACCTTCCTCCGTCGTGTTCTCGCAATCCTGGCCACTTCCAGCCTCGATTCCAAGCCCACTCGATTCGTTTGCCCCTTAAAAACCATTTCCAAATGTTAGAATCGATTAACAAGCCCTCAAAACCAAACATCCAATTTTTGAATGTAAAACTTACCGTTTCTGTTTTCTGGCCACCGTCCACGAAGGTCCGCTCCGATATCCTCATCTTCATTGACTCACTCTCCTCTCACACTCTCATTCACACACTAACCATTATTAATGAGGATTGAAGGGTATTATATAGGAAGGGGGTTCACAGTTTCCAGAAATTTCGCTAGTTTTAGGAAGAAACAAAGAAGAATGATCGATGAAGATAAACCCAAATAAATGAGGTTCTGGGCCTATTAGATGGGTGACACTTGTCACTCATTTGGTGGGTCTTTTGAGATCCTTCCCCAACCAAATCTTGCCACGTGTCGATTTCTCAGTTTATGTGAATAGTGTCGTATGTCGACAAATTCGTAACGTCCCAATCTATGTCATGGTCATCGGTCAAAGTCCATTTGATCATCCGGGTCAAAAGTTAATTTTTTGCCCAATTCCTAGAGGTAAAATCGCCATTTCACACCGTTCCTCCACGATTTTTCAACTAGTCCCCGATTAGTGTGACTAATCCATGATTACTCACTAATCTAATCTCGAAATTTGGGACGGGTCATTACACGACCACACAAGCAGAGTCAATTACACATCACAACCTACTTGAAACACATTAAAAGTTAGACTACATCACTTGGCACAGTACCTGTGAGCGGCTTGGCTGTTCTTCAGTTGTTGGTGCAGGCCTTGTTTCAGCATATGCTAGTGCATGCCTAGCTGCTGGTGCATGCCCAACTGCTAGTGCATGTTCCGTTTCAGCAGTTGCTGGAGGATTTCTAGCCTTGCTTCTTTCTTGCCTTCGAACCTAAAAGTGATACAATCACACTTAGCAACCTACTTCACTCATGCATCCCATACTAAGTCAATCATACTTCACAAACCATTAGTCACACTCCACAAACCATTACATTCACACTTCACAAAACAAATATAGTCACACTTCACAAACTACTTGAAACATATTGAAAATAAGGTTGCATGTATATTTAGAGAAAATTGATACTATAATGACATGATATGGGTGTTAAGTGATACTAATAGTGCAGAATCAGGTAACTTAGTGATACTAAGCCTAGTACTCATGGTTGTTAAGTGATACTAAATCAGGTTATTATAGGACATAAACAGCTACACCTTTTATGCATGTGTGAACGTTAAAGCATGGAAATCAACTGAGATTTATGATAGGATTCTTACGGGTACCTTGTCCAACCTTGATCTCTAGTTGCATCCTTTTTCTTTCCTCTTCTCTTGATAACATTTAAATCCTGCTTTAGCTACAAGGTCAACTGGTTGGGTGCAAGCATTTTGTCTATGGCTCTCAGAACCACAATTACCACACTTTATGGTAGAGTGGTATCGAGGGAACTTCGTACGTGGTGTATGAGGATCTTGGTTCTGACTTCGCCTTCATTTCATCCGCGGTCTCCCGGGTTGCTTACGGTATTTTGGTAGCTCTAGGGCAGGTGCACCAATATTTTCCCACTGATACTTACTTGGCACAGGTTTGATTATTCCATCATAGGTCCTAGTATAGGCTGCATGAGAGTAGCACTCGTGGACATACTCCTCCAGGTTTCCATTGCCTTGACTAATGGCACTACAAGCATATGCGCAAGGAATCCCATTCAGCTGATGACTTCTGCAAGAGCATGTGCGAGCATTCAAGTCAACTGAAAATCGTCTTCCATGGGAATGCTTCACCTCAAATTTGTTCCCACCACAATGTGTGGGAATCAAGCTTTGAGCAATCTTTGTATTGTTCTCAAAAATCCCTTGGATTCTTTTGCCAACCAGATGATTCCCCCAATTAGCACCCGCGTCTATTCTCTTGGTCATGAATAGAATTAGGTATTATCTAATCTTATCCACCGTAGACAAGATATTCTTAGCCCTAAATGGGAGAATGGCTTTATTGAAGGACTCAGACAGATTATTCAGCAAAATGTCGCACTTCGCTTCTGTCCCAAACTAACTTTTGCACCATTGTTTTGCATTCCTTTCCTTTAGCCAATTGTGAGCAGGTGCACTGAAGAGTTCCATTTTTCTGATCTCTTCGTTACACCACGGTATAGTAGTGGCCCTAGCAATCTTCTCGAGCAGCAGCTTGACATCCAACCCTTTATGTGTTGCATTGAGGTTCTAGTATAGATGCCTCAAGCAATGCCTATTTTCCGCATTAGGGAATACACGGGTCACTGCATCTAAAAACCCTTTTTGCTTATCGGTCATTATCACTACACCCTTATCATTCTGAATTTGAAGATCATATTTCAACAACTCCATAAACCACCGCCAAGTAATGAAGTTTTCACCTTCATATACAACAGAGGCAATGGGAAATGTCCCATTGTTACTCCTATTACTGCAAAAAATTATCCCGGATGATTGCCTTTAATGTGGCATGCATCAAAACTAATGAAGGGCATGCACCCTTTCATTCAACCGTTTTTGCTAGCTTTAAAACACACATAAAATCTCTCAAATCGAGCCTTTCCATCAGATTCCAACTCGGACTTTATTATCACCGTAGAACCGGAATTAGTCTTCAAAACTTGAAGGCAGTATACACTTAACAACTCATACTGGCTTAGGTATTTTCCGTCAACAACGTACAATACACTGGCCCTTGTCCTAAAGCATGCTACTCTAGATGGTCATGTCCCATATTCTACAATCACTAAGTCCTAGAATTCCATCCAATCCCAGTTGTCGCTAGCCAGTTGCCTCCCATACCTCCAAGTCAACCACTTAACATTGGCATGTATGTTCTTAGTCATTACAGCATAGTTATGCTCACCCTTCAATTCCTTAATTTGCATAGTCTTGGACCCTCCTATCATGGATTCATATAGTGTCCAATCACATCCATCCTTACTACAAACCACCCTAATTCTGTTTGGTTGATTCCTTTTGAATGTCACTTGCCTTTCAGTATTAACTGAATAGACTCTGACAGCCTCCCTAAAAACAGCAGCTAATTCAAACTTCTGCCCTAGCTGAAAATGTGGATCCTTCATTTCCACTTCGGGATTAAAATCACTTGTCTTTGGTAGATGTTTCTTCTTCCTTTTCTTCTGTTCCGAGTCATCATCTGAATCTCCACTAGCTGTAGCAATCCCAGGTGACAAGGGAACATCTATTTCTTCTACCTCATCCTCAGCCTGTGGAGAAAGAGGAACTACCCTTTCTTCATTTTTCTGGAATATGTCATCATCATCACTCAAACATATTTCCTGCACATCCCCTTCACCATAGCCATCTTCTTCAAAATGCTCAGTCTCGGATTGCTCACTATTATCATCAAATGTGTCATTAACCTCCACATGTTGCACTCCTTGCCTCTGCCTACTCCTTTCAAGTTAATCAGTAGTATCATTTTCCACCTCTTCTTGCATTCTTTGCCTTTGCCTGCACCTTACGCCTCTTGGTTACACTCTAGGTTTCCTCAATTAAGGTCCACTATCTTTAGGTTCATTAGCAGTATCATTTCCCTCTAATTCATCATCTACTAAATCTACATCTTCATCATCTTCACTACTTTCATCAACCACTCGAACTTCAAACAATTCATCATCACTATCACTTTCATTAGCATCAGCATCACAATCTTCTTCTTCATGACTGGCATAAGTTGGCACATCTTCATCCTCAACTGTATTTGGACTAGCATCATCACTTGGACCAGCCTCTACTGTGCTTGGACCAGCCTCTAATGTATACACCAGATCCACATTTGGTCCACGGGATGGGAAGCATACACATGCACTGCCTTCTCAAATGTCTTTGAGTGCTTTCTAATAAGTGCCAACAGCTGCTGATCTGTGGATACCTTAAAAAACTGTCTACTAGCTTCATCTTGTATGTAGAAATTCTCCTTATCCTAAATATATCCTTCCTGCTTCACTAGGGCATTCAATTTAACTAATGATGAATACTCCCAACAACACCAGTCATACCATTTCAATGCTCTGAGTCATACCAAACCGATTAAAATTAAATGGTATAATTTTGGTATCACGAAATATCGTACCATACCGAACCATGCCCCTAACTCTACTATATTGTAACGTCGCTAGCAGAATGTTTCCATATAGAACCGAATTTTTTTTATCAAATTTATTTCTCTTTATCTCTATCTACGATATATCAAACTCTTTGGAAAATAATCAACTATCCAGTATTAAACAAACTCTAGCTATTAATGGTAACTTTTAATTGTTTTGTATATGATGATGTAAAGAAAAAGGAAAGGACTATATCACCAATAGTATTAGATAAATGAGACAGTTTTCTTTAATAATTTAAATATTCAATAACTTATAGCAGGTAAAATAAAATAAATTTTGATACACAAATAAAGGGAATGGGGATTATACATTTTTAGTATTTGACTTCAACTTATATGAGAGTTGAGTTTAAACTTTCCAACTTTACAAGAGTGAGTAGGATGAGAGTTGAGTTCAAAAATTCTAATGCACATTGGAGTGAGTAAGACAAGAGCTAAGTTCGAAACTTCTCACGATATATGGGAGTGAATAAGAAGACAGTCAAGTTCAAAAGTCCGTACTAATATGTTGTACATGAGAGTGGCTAGAAATACCAATAGAATAGTATTAGTGAGCAATATATATATGTATATGTATGTAGGGGTGGCAATTTCTGACACGACCCGATATACGACTCGAAACCTGCACGAAATTAACCCGAATTAACCCGACTCGATAATAATCCGGGTCATTTTTGGGTCAACCCGTTATAACCCGTTTATTAAACAGGTGGGTTTCGAGTCAACCCGCTAACCCATTTAATAACCTATTAACCCATTTATTAAACGGGTTATTGAGTCTCAACTTGTTAACCCGTTAACCTGTGAACCCATTTAGTGATCTAGGGTTTCACAAGGACCAAAATATAAATACTAAAACTCTATAATTTATAACCTAATTAAACACAAAAAAACAGCTCCACCTCCACGCCTCCACTTCCATTTCTCCAGCAGCCACATCTGATCTTCTCCATTCTCCTCTGATCTCCTATGATCTTCCCCATTCATTAACCTTCATCCCCATTCTCCTCTGATCTTCCCCTGGTATTAAACACAAAAAACAGCTCCACGCCATCACGCGTCCACGCGACCGAGTCGCCGAACGCCCACCTCTCCACAAGATTGACGTCGCCGACCTCTACACGCGAAGGAACGTCGCCGACCTCTGCACGCGAAGGTACCCCTCCTATATAACACACCCTAGATTGAACTGGTATATACGTGTCTGTAACGTATAGTAATAGATTGAACTGGTGGGGATTGAGGCAGGCAGCATGCCAAACTGGCTCTGTAAATTTCTCTTTGAGAAACTCATGCAGGCGGTGGTGGTGATAAGTACAACTCTATGTTAATTTGTTTTCAATTATTAATTCATATATGTATGTATATCTAACTGCAACTGGTTCTGTAAATTTCAATTTTGATTTTGATCTTCTGTTTTATTCTTCACATTGGTCTCTTGCTCCGTCGATCCTTCAAAAAAATGAGTGTTCCTTCTTATATATAGGCACGTACGTACGTACATATGATCATGTATAAGCTTAATCAATTTCAATTCACAGCTCTTGAGTCTTGGCAGCTTAATTACTTACATCCATCCATCGTTTTGACAAATATTCTTACATTCATCCATCGTTTTGACAAATATTATAAGAACAAAAGAGAGATTCTGCAAAAAATTGGCTCCCTTCTATTTAGTATATATAGGCATATAGCTAGTGTGAGGCTTTTAATTTTTTTTTAATAATAAGAATTTAGAAGTGTGAGATTAAGTAGTGCTCCAGAATCAAATTGATGAAAACTATAATATATATATATAGGTGAATACCTTCAACAATTGAACTACTCATCTTTCTTCAACTAAAATTCTCTAATCTACTATGTAAGTTTTTAAATCCATTTAAATTAAAAATCTAACTCAAAATTTATATGCTAATTGAAGTTTTTATGCATCATGTGAGCTTGAGTTGCATAAATTATAATGATGAAACTCAGAATTTATAGAGTAATGAATTAAATGCAAGTCAACCATTGGCATGAAATTAACAAAGGAAAAGCATATGTGTATATATAAGTAGTAGCTAGTGCATGTAATTGTGCTTTACAATTGTAAGTGTAAGCTCCCTTTTGAACTTTTGTGTGAATTGTGGGAGTAAATGATGATGAGATGGTGGGGTTTACATGACCCAAGAGAGCGGAAAGTAGAAACATTTGATGATTTGCTCTACTCAACTGCTTAGCTTTCATTATCAGTAATTACTACTTGTTGGTTTGCTGTTTCACATAGGATTCCAAGTGGGAAGCACATGCCATGCCTTTTTTTTTTATTTTCTAAATTAAACTCCTAGCTACCTGCACTCAACTTAATTCTAATTTCTACTTCTTCCAACAAAACAAAGCCCACGTCGTTATGTTTGGAGTTTGGAGTTTGCAATTTGGATTCTTGAATTCTCGTGAAAGTTGTTTATAAATATGAATATGCATGCCAATTGCCAATAGCCAATTGCCAAGTTGATCCCCTGCCTCTGTTTACTTTGTTTAATTACCACCCACATCAGGTCCTTCTCCTTAATTTGAAAACTCTGTCCAATGTGCTTGCTTTGCTTACTTATTATTAGTATCATGTTGAAACAAACCTAACAAAAGCAATGTATATATATATTTATATACGACGTATGCAATTTATATATGCTTGCCAGTTTCTAATTAATTTGCTACGTATACGTACGTACCTAGCTAGCTAGCTGCCCAATCTTATAAAATATATATCCTATGCTTAGAGCTAGAGGTTGAGGAATTAGCCCACTTCGTTACTAATTACGTCTTAATTATTAATATTGAACTTCAACTTTTATTTATTGTCGATCTAGCTGTCTCAATTATGCATGCGTTATTAGCATGATTACTTATCACGCGCTATTCCATTTTAGCTAATATAAAGGTTTAATGATAATGAAAGATGGTTTTTGTGTTAAGAGTAATGATATATTGCTCTGCATCTCATTTACTATTTTATACTTTGTTTGTTATTAAAATATGGTTTTTGTGTTTGCTGTTATTCAGATGGAAAATCCGTTTGATGATATTGGTGATAGTTTCGAAGATAGAAGTGCAACCGAAATTGATAATGAAAGATCAATTCCAGTTGATGCAGAGCCTCTATCTCAAGCTCAGGCAACTGCTGCAGCTAATAAGAGGAGAAGAAGGTTGACTTCAGAGGTATGGAAACATTTTGAAATTCTTCCTCCTACTGAATGAGAGAAAAAACAAAGAGCTAAGTGCATGAAATGTGGGTTAACATATATTGCTGATAGCAGTTATGGTACTGGGAATCTTAAAAGACATATTGAAACATGCATTAGGAAAGATACTAGAGATCTAGGACAATTGTTGTTATCAAAATCTGATGGAGCAATTATAACTAGATTTGCAAAATTCGATGAAGATAAGTTTAGGGAGCTATTGGTGATGGCTATTGTTATGCATGACTTACCATTTCAGTTTGTTGAATATGCTGGTATTAGACGAGTCTTTAGCTATATATGTGCTGATCTCAAGTTGATATCTAGGAATACTGCCAAAGCTGATGTTTTAAGCATGTATAAAAGAGAAAAAGATAGGCTTAAGAAGATATTAGGGGTCATTCCTGGAAGAATTTGTTTGACCTCAGATATGTGGAGCTCTTTAACAACTGATGGTTATCTATGTTTGACTGCGCATTATGTTGATGCTAATTGGAAACTACAGAAAAGAATTTTAAACTTCAGTTTCATGCCTCCTCCGCATAGTGGTGTTGCCTTATCTGAGAAAATTTATAATTTGTTGTGTGATTGGGGGATTGAAATAAAATTGTTTTCTATCACTCTGGATAATGCATCTGCAAATGATTGTTTTGTTGACTTGTTGAAAAGACAACTTCTTTTGAAGGATGCACTTTTAGTGAATGGAAACTATTTTCATATCCGTTGTTGTGCGCACATTCTGAATTTAATTGTGCAAGATGGTATGAAAGAAATTGATGATGCTGTGATAAAGATAAGGGAGAGCATTAAGTATGTTAAGGGTTCACAGATGAGGAAACAAAAATTTTTAGATTGTGCAACACAAGTGTCTTTAGAATGTAAGAAAGGTTTGCGTCAAGATGTACCAACTAGATGGAACTCCACTTTTCTTATGCTTGATGGGGCTCTTTATTATCAGCGTGCATTTCTTCATTTGCAATTGAGTGATTCTAATTATAAACATCCTCTCTCTCAAGATGAGTGGGATAAGGTGGAGAAACTCTGTAAATTTCTCAAGGTGTTTTATGATGTAACCTGCTTGTTTTCCGGCACGCAATATCCCACATCAAATCTGTATTTTCCTCAAGTTTTTGTTGTCCAAGATACTTTAAGAAAGACCCAGGAGGATTTAGATAGTTTTATGAGGACCATGGCTATAGGAATGATGTCAAAGTTTGATAAGTATTGGAAAGACTACAGCATGATCCTTTCTATTGCTGTAATTTTGGATCCTCGATACAAAATTCAGTTTGTGGAGTTTAGTTATAAGAGGTTGTATGGTCCTGCCTCTAGGGAAATGGCTAATGTGTGTGATAAGTTGTTTGAGCTATTTGACTTATACATGCAAAATTATTCTAAACCTACGGGTCCAACAAGTAGCTCATCATCTTCTCGGTTGGATTCCAATGATGTTGATATGGTTTCTAAAGAATGCATGGATGTAATGCAGGTACGAAATAATATCAAGTATACAATTTCTTACTATATTTGTTTATGCATCTAAAATTGTAGAATGTAGTTTCTGTTTTTTTCCATATATTTATTGTCGTCAATATGAATTAGTCTTATAGTTTATGATATCATATAGGAATTTGATGACTTTGAGAGTGAGGAATTCACTTTTTCGGCCCAAAAGAGTCAGCTACAGCTATATTTGGATGAGCCAAAAGTTGATAGGAAGATAAAATTGAATGTTCTTGATTTTTGGAAAGCTAATCAATTTCGTTATCCTGAATTATCTATCATGGCACGTGATATTTTGTCTATTCCTATTTCTACGGTTGCGTCTGAATCGGCTTTTAGTGTTGGTGGAAGAGTTTTAGACCAGTATCGCAGTGCACTCAAACCTGAAAATGTCGAAGCTATAATCTGCACACGTGATTGGATATTTGGTAGCGATGGTTTGTTTTCTTATTTTCACCTTTTAGCTAGATTTTTCTTATCTATTGTTTTCTTAATTAAGAAATCTCATTTAAATATTTAATTTTGTAGATGATTTAGCACTTACACCCAAGTTGGAGGATCTCACTGAGGATATCAGCAAATTAGAGATTAGTATCAATAATTCTCAATCTGTTGAATGCTCTAATACCATTCCTAATGATGGATAGCATTTAGGTACTAAAAAATCACATTCTAGCATGTCTTTACACATTGTTATTAATTTTGTGGTTGGATTCTAATGTTTTCTTCATTTTATTGTAGGTGTTGATTAGTTGTGGTGTTCTTGGGCAATTTACGAAGATCGAATCAATTTTATCACTTTTTTTGTTGAAATTTTTCCCTTAGAGTTTGTTAATTAATCACTTAATTTTATTTGGTATTATGTACTATGCTTGTTTTCTTTTGGAACTTAATATTACATTGATGATATTGTATTATTGGTCATGGATACTAAATTATTGCATGTACTTATGAATTATGAATTATGAAGTTCGTTGATGGTTGGTATAATATTTTAGTGAAAAAAATTCTGTTTCAGATATTATGTAGGATATATGGTTAAACAGGTTAAATGGGTTAAACAGGTTAAACAGGTTAAATGGGTTAAACAGGCTATAGGTTATTCAACACGACACGTTTAATAAACGGGTTAAACGGGTGGGTTCGGGTTACCTGTTTAATAAACAGGTCGGGTTCGGGTTTACATGTTTTGACACGATTAATAAACGGGTCGGGTTCGGGTTGAGCTTAAATAGGTAAAATAGAGTACATGACACGATACGAACCCGACATGACACGACCCATTGCCAGGCCTATAGGTAGCCCTCGGCATTGGGCCGAGCCGGGCTTATTAAATAATTTTTAAATTTGCGGGCCGGGCTGGGCGGGCTTAATGACATAAAAAAGAGCCCACGAACTTTTATCGGGCCGTATTTATATCGGGATTTTCGGGTCGGGCCTATTAAGCCCAATTGGATCGGGCTTACGTGGGCTTTTGTAATAAATTATGTCTCAAATTTTAAAGTTATAAAAAAAATATATGTATAAAAAAAAATATTAATAATGAAAAAAATTACTCAAGGGTGCAAAAACGTGGTCTCGTTAAAATAAAATACTCAAGGGTGTAAAAACGTTGGGCCTATTAAGTAGGTGGAGGAGTGGTTAGGGTTTGTATTGGGTAATGGGTATTGGGCTTTTTAAAATAAATTAGGTAGGCTTGGGGCTAAGATTTGGGTTTGGGTTGAAATATTAGTAATAAGAATGGGTTGAGTATTAATTTTTAAATAATAAATATTTTATATTTTCGGGCTTATGGGCCGGATTTATTACTGGCGGATCGGACTGGGCTTACCGGGCTTTATCGGCCTCGGGCCTATCGGGTTTGAACACCATAGGCCCAAGCCTAGCCCGCTAACTCTCGGGTCGGGCCGGCCCACGACCCATAGCGGGTCGGACCGGGCTTTTGTCCATCGGGTTTATCGGGTCCCCATAAGCCCATGGGCTTTTGGGTCAAATAGTGAGGGCTAGTTATAGGGATAATATGGATAGTAAAATAAAAATATATAAATATTTAATTATTTTTTTTGCATCATAATTGTTCAAGAACATTTTTAAATTTGTAAAGCAATCAACATTATCTGATTCTTTGTTTTTGGTTATTATAAGTAGTTTGAATCAATGCGGATTTCATCAAAATCCAAATCCAAACCATTAAAACTTTAATGACTAGATAGAGTTTAAATTTTCAAAATATAGAATTAAAACCGTACAAACCATTATTAATGGTTTGGTTTGCTTGGAATTTGATGGTTTAAGTATAAAATTGTCATGTAATTTTTTCATTAAAAAGACTCATCTAAGCATTTCCCCCCCCCCCCCCCCCCCCCCCTAAAATTCCATAATTCTCATCAACATTTCATTTATTCACATAAATATTTTATTTATACATATCAACAAATTAAAATTTTCAATAGTTTAAATTTTAAAATATGACGGGTTATGTTTAAATATAATTTAAATTCTAAAGTAGTACAAAATGAATAATGATTAAGTGGGATAATATTTCATTCATACATATCAACAAATTAAAATTTTCAATAGTTTAAACTTTAAAATATGACGAGTTATGTTTAAATATAATTTAAGTTCTAAAGTAGTACAAAATGGATAATGATTAAGTGAGATAAGGTACGTAATGAACACTTACATTAACATATTATAGGATGAAAGATATTAACTAAAAAATAATATAAAATAAAGAAGAATATTTTCGATTTGGATTCCAACAGTTTTTAAAATAAAAATCCAAAACCAAATGTTACTAATGGATCTGTTTGGATTTTCAAATCACTTGATTTTTATGCTATCAAATCAAAACCGGAGTACCAATAACGGTTTGAACCAAATTGCTTTTTGATTTCAACGGATTTATAAACACTCCTATTCATAAGGGCATTCATTGGCAGTATTTTCTTCCACTTACTCACATCCATTTTTTTAGCTACCAAAGAAAACAAAATTCCACAAACTTGGAACTACCAACATCTCTTTTTTATTTGTTTTAAAATTAAATATAAAATTAAAAATTGCAATGGCATTTTATATAAGGATAATTATAAATAGGTCCAATTTTTTAGTTCGACTTATAAGTTAATCCACTATGATAAATAGATATCGTAAAAAATAAATAAAGTTTTTTTTTATTCTTTATCAAATTATATCATTCTTTTTAACCTGCTATTTTTTAAACAATTACAAGTATGACATTACATATTATATTTATGTACCTACCAATATTTGATTCTAGACTTATAGGTAAGTTAAATAATATTACCTACTTAACTCTCCTGTATAAATAAGATACTTATATATATATAAAAATTCTAATTGCATCATAATAGGTATATTTTTTTAATATAGCTCTCTCAAAAGAAAATAAAATAAACAAGTTTTTATTAATTTACCTACAAAAGGTAATAAGATAAATAACGTACATGTAACTCTCCAATTCTTCAAAAGTATCACATGTTATCCGATAAAAAAATATATAAAATAAATCTTCTGAAATTTAGTTAGAATGATCTTAATTTAATTAATTTTGAAATATAAATATAAAATAATAATATTTAAAATTTGAAAACTTCTCATCCATATTTGAAAAAATGGTATTTAAAAAAAAAAAACCATAAAAAACACACAGTAAAAATCTTTAAAAAAAATAACAAATTGACTATTTTATATGTTAAGTGGACTAATTTATAAGTTAGGTTTAAAAATTTGACTAATTTATAATTAATATTAAAAAAAATAAGCAAATTAACACGTGCATTTACAATAAAATAAAATGTGTTTAAAGTCGCATATTCTATAATGTGATATGCAAATGTTTCGCGCTCATAGGAACGTATCAAATTTTTATTAAGTTGTAAATTACATAGAGGCATAGAGTGCCGAAATATTCCTACACAGATGAGTCTAGTACATTTTAGAAGACAGGTTTAAGTTTTAACGATACCCTCTTTTAGAAGATGGACACATTTTTTGTATACCTTCCAAGATCCCTCTCGTTTCTGGGAGACTCCCTCTCGTTTATGAGAGATCCCACGCCCATCAGCGTCTTCACTATCCATCACCAATCCAACAACCAAATCCAACCCCCAACCATCTTCATCAGTTTTCAACCATAAATCTCCTATCACTATCCACCCACCAAAAGATCATCTTATCTGTTAGCCTTTATTGCTTAGTCCTAGGATATTCTCTCCATTTTCTCCTTTTCCAGCAATACCAGTAAAGTACCCTAGCTATAATTTTCCATCTTAACCCCACCCACCAAAAATCAACAATTTCACTCTTTAATTGCTGGTTTTAGGGCTGCTTACTTGAATATCTCAGTGGTTCTGCTCTTTCACATCTCATAAATTCCCATTTGAGACTTTGTTCTCCCTTTTCGATATAACATTTAGGGTGTGTTTGGTACGCCGTATTACGGCCCGTATAGGCTAAATAATCCGAAACCTGTGTTTGGTACCAGTCGTATTAATTAGTCACCGTATAACTTAATACGGTTGAATATTTTTATACGGTCCAGACACGCTAAAATAATACGCTCGAAATTGTCCGTATTAAATAGTCGGATAACTAGTAATCTTGTAAAATATAATAATAATAATAATAATAATAATAATAATAATAATAATAATAAATAGTAATATAATAAAAATAAAATATTAATTTAGTAAATATTAATAATAAAAAGTAATAAAGTAATAAATACTAATAATAATAAATTAATAATTAATGATATTTTAATAAATAATAATGATAAAATAAAAAATAATTAATTAATAAAAATGTAATAAATAGTAATAATAATTATTATTAAAAAATAATAATAAAAATAATGACATACATATTAATATTTAAGATATAAGTATTTCGTCAATTACTATAATATAATCTGGTCAGTATAATATAGTCGGCATTCTAATCCGGAAAAGTACCAAACGTTCGACTAAATAATCAGTCTATCCGGTGGACAGATTAGTCTATCCGATTGAAATAGTCAGTACAGTACAGCATACCAAACGAGACCTTAGTGTACACCTTCAACCTGATTGGGGAATATGCGAGGCTTCATATCCACAACTTTGAAGCTCCTTCATGATGGGTGTAAAAGCTAATCAAGAAACCCAACAACAAAATATCTGGCTTTCATTTCTCGGTCAAGGAAAGCTCCAAACCCGTAAACCCAGTCCCTATAAATTCATCCCTCATCAACTATCTGAAACACACCTAACAAACCATAACCAAGAAATCGGTAGACCACCAATAGAACCACCTTTTTCGCTCTTATACAATTTCATTTTTATCCTTCTATCTCTAATACCAAACAGTGTAACCACAAGCTCAAGAAAAACACAAAGTGTGTCTGAAGCTTAGAAGTGGGCACGGATCCGTTAAAATTGCTAACTCATCCGCTTCAAACCGTTATTTATCCAATGGTTTAGATTTGACCAAATAAAAGTCAAACGATTTGGATTTGAATTTTCGTTTTGGAAATCCGTTAAATCCAAACCGAACCGTTAAGAAATACATTAATTTTTATTAATGTTTAAATGTATTATTAATACAAAGTAAAAATAAAAAGATACCTAGATATACCCATATAAGTATACCCATATAAGTATATGTATACTTATACAAGAGTATAATAAAAAATTATTAGATAGTTTATGTTTTTGATAAATTTTAATATAGTGATAATGTTTGCAATTCAATACTTATCATACTTAATATATATAAAATTTTGAATATTAAATATTGATTTATTTTTTGTATCTTTATTTTTTCTATATCCTTATTTTTGGTATTCCTTAACGGTTTTAAACCGGTTCGATCCAAACCCAACTGTTAGTAACAGTTTGGATCGAAAAAATTTTATTTCTAATTTTAAAAAATCTAAATCGTATCGAACCGTTAAGATTTTAATGGTTTAGATTTGAATATTGACAATATTCGTATCGAATCTCACTGTGCTCACCCCTACTAAGCTCGATGATATTGTAATGGCATGTCCGGACGATGCAAACCCAAACGGTGGAAGCCCAGACAGTGCAAGCCCAGGCACGACGGATCGACGACTGAGGCATGAACAGGAGATCATGGCGCGTAGTGAGTAGCAGGTGTGCTTCTTTGATGGGATAGGTACAAAAGTTAATCTTCGAAAATGTGAAAGGCAGCAGGACATACAACTTTTGGATCAATACCACTCCTTCACGCCACCTTTATCTCAGCCTTTCCCGTACGAGGGCTCATATGAAGGAGAAAATTGCCTTTCTCAAGGCACTGAAAGCACAAACGGTCAGTAAAATGGGGTGTTTCCTTGCTTAGGCGGCGCCCATCTACCATCGGTTTGTCAAAACACCAATTGACGAGTCTTTTTTTGTGGAGCAGATGAATTCAGAAGAGACGACATGGTCTACAGGTCGCAGGAATGCTATCCCACATGTGGATAAAGTGGCGTGGGCCGGTTCCCTCATTGCCACACAAATTTCCTAACCCACCACACTGCCACACAAGACAAGCCCATGTCTCACCTATCCTCTCAGCCCAACCCAAGCTAATCTTCATATGCATATCCACCCTTTGGGCTCTCCAAATGAAACCAGCCCATAACTACTACACAGACCCAGCCACCCTCCCAATTCCCAACCCAACCACTCCCACTCAAAATCACTTAGCTGTAATGGATGGATAACATCATTGTGGGGAAAAAAATGAAACTAGGCTGCTCTAGTGTTTTGGAGACTCCTCCAAGAAAGAAGCCAACGAGGAAAATTCTGAAGGACCTAAACAGCCCTTGTTGCCATGGCTCATGTAAACTTGCAAAATTGGGATGGGAGGTGCTCAATGATGACTCTCTTGTGGATGTTTCAGTACCCTCTGCTTCCTTGGAAGCAAATCAGGGGGGATGATGACCCTCATGGCTGCCAACCAGATTTGGTGGTCGACGAAGAATGAAATTCTTGAGTTGGAACTGTCAGGGTCTCGGTGGGAACTTGATAGGAAAAAATTTCCGGAGGTTAATCCGGAATTATGTTCCTTCTGTTGTTTTTATTTTGGATTCTAAAATGAATTTAGGTTTCAAGCTTGTTTCAATGACTTGAACTTTGATGGGCATCATTATGTTGAGCCTATTGTTACTATATGTGGTTTGCTTTTATTATGGAATAATAGTGTTGACCTTAGTATTTACTCCTCTTCTAAATTTCTGATTGAAGCTTTGGTTGTGGACAAATGTACGAGAGATAACATTCATATGTCCTGGATTTATGGCTCTCCCTATCGTGAGGAGAAAGACTCTATGTGGCTGAATTTGGGGAATTGGTCTACTCTTCGGATGATCCTTGGTTATGTGGCGATGATTTCAACGATTATCTGTGGGCTCATGATAAATTTGGGGGCATGCCTAATTCTATCTACAGAAAACATTATTTACTGGAATTCATGAACTTGCACAACCTTATTGATTTGGGTTTCAAGGATCAATCTTTCAATTGGAAGGGTATTCGGGGCGATGGATTATTGGTCCATAAAAGATTGGACCGTGGCCTTGTGAATGACCTATGGCAACTTGTATGGCCTTTCTCGATTGCTACAAATCTTCCCATTTTGGGCTCCAATCATAGCCCCATTCTTATTGATCAAAACTCAATCAGTCGTAAGAAGAGGCATTTGTTCTGATTTGAATCATTTTGGAACGAAGACCCTAAGTGCAGGGACTTCATTAAATAGGATGGTAAATTTGCTATCTGTCGGTGAAAGTTAATTGCTTGGAGCAGTGAGAAATATCCCACAACGAGAAAAAGATCGATATGATGATTAACAGACTGGACCATCTCCAACAAAACTAGGTGGACAATTATGCTGATATTCATGCTCTGAAAGGGGAAATTTCTAGAGTTTGGTCTTTGGAGGAGAAATACTGGTAGTAGCGTTCTTGTATTAAGTGGTTAAAGTCACCTCTCAACAATCCATAAGAGACATGATAGGACCCATCTCAGAAAAACAACTCGTAAACTACGTCTGGACCCTATTCCAATCTGAAAAGCAATGCAGAATACCAAAATTATTCTCAGCTTGCCAAACAAGGGTATTCGCCTTATCAATCATGCCTCCGCCTCTTGTTCATCCCCGAACTTCTTGCAACGGCCATTGAGGGTTACAAAAACTACGAACTTCAAAACATAACATTTTACCCTCTGTTTTCTAAAACTATGCATGCATATAAAAATTGTTTAAATCCAAAATAAAATAGAATACCATCCATGATCTTGAAAAATGTGTAAAACATTTGTAAGGCAGGTAACCAGAAATCAATCGTTAATTAACAAACCACTGAAACATAAAATACTAACACATCATAGACATAATAATCCATCAATCAATACCACATAACCAAACCATCTTCAGTATCACATAGATCCATATGTATCACAATCAAACCATCCTCAATGCACAATAACAATCAACACAATCAATTGCACTACTGGTAGGCACACCACAACCTCACTCGGGAATCGGAGCCCAGCTTGACGTTTGAGTCATTACAACACAATCTCATGAACCGGAGCCCGGCTCAGCGTCTGAGACTACCAAACCAATCAACACGCATCACGAGGATGGTTACTCACATACATTCACAAATCACATCACAATGCACAAATCCCAAGGAATCACATAATTATATCACACATCAAGTTCATATCCAAAACCTTATTTCAGAAACTCGGGCTTAAGCCCAAAACCAAGATGTCCTCGTAAAACGTGTGTAGAAAGCATTTTCCATGGAAATCATTCGGAAATGATAAGAAAATCATAAATACATAAAAACCACCTTTTTCATACCTCGAATCTTATTCAGCCCAAATCTATAATTAAAACAAAACACAGGAACGTAAACTCAAGGAAACCTCGTAAAACGAGCCACCGAGTAACTTCTGTAAAATCAACTAGACATCATACCAGAAACCAACAAAATCCAACCTTATAATATTTCAAGTCATTATAATTCATATCCAATCTAAAATCATAGTCAAAACAGGATTGAAAACATAATTCACAAAAAATCTCGTAAAACGTGCAATAAACCATAATTAATTATAATATCATCGAAAATTAAATAATATTTACAATCACTCAATTATCATCAAGACACATAGTAAAACATTTAAAACTAATAGATATGCATGCATAATATTTTAATAAAATAAAAAGTCCACTTACATGTACCTTACACACAACTGAACTAAATCACATGTCTTTCGGTAAAATCTGAAACGGTCAATTCCTGCCAGAAATCATGTCTTAAGGTCACTAATCCTCCCAAATATCCTCATATTTAATCCCATAATTTATTTGGGATTTTTTAAACTAATTAAAATAACGCCAAAACATTTGTACAGTCAAAATTGCATCGAGACGATATCTGATCACCTCAAAAATTGTACCGTTGGACTAGTAGAATCGAAAACTCAAAGTTTCGTGTTAACCACAAATCGAGATGACGTGGCACGTGCTCACGCGCCACAACATTGTTCATCTTCTTCTTAGGTCATAGACCCGTTTTACTGCAAAAAGGGTCATTCGACCCGCGAGTCCAACTCGATTCGAACACACCCTTTTAATGTTTTTTTTTCTTCATTTTAAGCATGTAGCCTCACCTAATCAAGCCTAGAAGGATATCCATGGTGTCAGATTCAAGTAAGCTTACCTTGAATTCACAGTTCGAGTTTCCAAGCTTCACGACCATGGCACTAAGTTGATTCCTCCATCTTTCTGCGTTCATATCTCGTCCTTTTTGGTCCCATAAAAGTCTTACAGACTCGTCCAATACTCTAGAATCATTAGGTGGACGTGGGACAACCACAAACGAACTCTACGACCCACGACCAATACTTGGTTCCATGGTTTTTGTCTTCGAGTTTGCTGGGTTTCATATTTTCTCAATCTTATTCGGTCCCCATCTTTTCTCTCAGACTATCCTTATCTCTCTTTCTTGTTCTCCTAGCATCTCCTCCCTCATCTTCCACGATTCATCATTCTTTTCTTTCTTTCGATGCACACCCACCAACCCATCTTAAAACCATCTTCCTGTGTTTCCATCCACAATGAGATATACACATATATAAAGATATAGTGTAGTCGGTGATAGGGAGAATAAGAGGAAGGATGTGGAACCTTCTAGAGTGACCAACATGTTACATACAAAATGACCAAAAAGCCCTTGGTGCAAAATTACCATTTTGTCCATTACTATTTTGACTCATAACTATTTCATCCAATCTCTGATTTTTGCGTACTGCCTTTTTACCAACTCAGATTCCCGAGACCTTCGTAATGATTTTCTCGAAATTCCCAAAAGATGTTCATAGTAAAAAGTCAACATTTTGACTTTTCCAAGGGCAAAATCGACTTTTTACCTTTCTACTTTCCAAATTTACATTTCCTAGAGATCTGGGCCATTACAAGATGCTAGAACCTCCTCGATTGAACTCAGAATTATGGGGATAACTGGGCTACATCTGATGCCTCGGTTAGAATTGTAGTGGATAATTACTTCAAGAAAATTTTCACTTCTAGTGGAGATTAGGACTAGGGAGACATCCTCAATTTCATCAACCCCACAGTCGGAAACCACCAAAACCATGATCTAAACCATCATGTCTCATTGAAGGAGATTCATGATACCATTTTCCAAATGGGGGCCCTAAAAACTCCTAGTCTTGATGGATTCTCTTCTATTATTAATCAAACCTATTGGTGCTCTATTCATGATGATTTGCTAGTTATTGTCAATAAGGTCTATGCAAGTGTGATCTCTCTAGATTCCCTTAACTCATCCCATATCGCCCTTATCCCCAAGGTTATGAACCTGGAAGCTGTTTCTCAATTTCGTCCTATTGCTCTTTGCAACTACTCCTACAAAATCATTGCCAAGGTGATTACTAATCGGCTGAAGTGTCTTTTCGCTAGCATTAGTCCCTTTATATGCCTACTATTCCAACTATAAGCTCATACATTAGTCCTTTTATATTCACTTTCTTTCTGCATTTCAAGTCATCATAATTCACCTCTATACTTTACTAGTATCTCAAATCTTAATGTAATCACATTTCTAAATGCATCGAGAAAATAACTAACTAATGAATAAGTCTATAACTAATGCCAAATGTTCTAAAATCATCAACTAGATTATCATACTTATGCAATCATTTACCATCAATCATCATATTCTACTTGACCTCGGAGTATGTGTAAAATAGCTATAAAGAAAATATCATCAATAATCGTCTCAACTATAATGCGTAAACCATCATAATAGTCATACACAATTGACCTATACTCACTACCCAATATCCATCACCAGAACCATTAAGCTCTTAATTCTTTATATCGTACCATTTTTATGCTATAACATCTCATTATCTTACCTATTATGATGACATATTAGCACCCCATCTCATCACAACATAAAACCCGATATAATATCACAGCGTCATCGTATCATCAAATTCGTATAATTACACATCTTTTACTCCCATAAATCGATTCACAACGTAGCCTATAGTTTATTTAGACTCAAGCATTACTGGGATCCCTTATAGTCCTTACTTATAAGCCACCAATTCATAATCAAACTCAACAAGTTACTATTTCAAGTGTTGTAGACTACCACCCAAACATTATTTGGATAAATCCAAAAATAGTGCCAACACATCACCAACCAATATTTCCCTCGAGGACATTTGTACTACCGGTAGATCATCTGACAGGACCCGTCCCAAATCTCCTGGGGATTAATGTGGGACGTGCCTGCTCCTGTCTGACACCAAGTGTCAGACCAGGGATAATTCCATCTCTAGTCCTCACCGAGGCTTCCAGAGTACGCCAGGATCGTAGGAGGAGGAGTGTGATGTCTCAGTCTCTGCTACAGCCCGCATCCGTGATAAACCTGAAGGGCATTCAAAACATCAAAAGTCGTGAGTGGACAAAATAAAGAATTTGATAAAAACATTTCACAAAAGACATTTATGCCCTTCACTAAAAACTTGCATGCATTCGAAAACCATTTATCAAACATTTACAAAATCATTAGGGTCTTGGCCCAAAATCGTAAAACAAACCATATGGGAACTCAGCCCAAATCCAACATAAGTGGGACTCTGCCAAAAACCATATCTAAAACGTAGAACACGGGGTCTCAGCCCCTAAACCTTATTCAAATTATACAACACGGGGTCTCCACCCCAGACCACTTTCTGTAAGAAAACCTCATACGTATAGACATACGTATAACCCATCCTCGACACTTCCGAGAAGATGCCAACTCGGGGTACACAGCCCCTAGGGAACACATCCCCGATATATGTCATGATTTATCTCTATACTAGTGCGCACACTACTCGAGGTCTCACTCCGAGTCTACCCCAAGGAATTCTCCATCTGGGAGGCTCTATCTCCGGATCTAGTCCGAGCTCTATAGGGATACTCATTCTAGTCTGTGGATCGTGACTCTCCAAGTCGACGGCTGGAGGAGACCAAATAAATCATATGGAGGGTATACATAAATTTTCAAAACACTTTCTTTCTCAAAACACATTTCAACTAGGTCTCATACCCGATTCATCTCAACAGGATTCCTCGAATCCGATTCAAATCCATTTTCACAGGCCTCGGCCTAAATCCACAGTTCAACAGGGTCTCATGCCCAATTTCTCATTTCATACACCGAACTATGACTCAAGCCCGATTTCACAATCAACTGGGCCTCTAGCCCGATATCACAACTAACAGGACCTTAAGCCCGAAACTATAAATCAACGGGGCCTCAAGCCGGATACTACAGTCAACGGAGCCTCAAGCCCGAGATTACAACCAACTGGGCCTCAAGCCCGGATTCGAAAACCAACGGGGCCCTCGGCCAGATCGTGTGACTCAAAGGGGTCTTCAGCCCTATTCCTCATCAAATCAAATGGACCCCAAGTCCGAAAGTTCGTAAATCAAATGGGTCTCATGCCTGAGTTCATATTTCCAAATCCAAAACCCGTTTATTAAACCCTCGTTGAAAACATAATACGTATAGGCACGACATAAAGCCAAAACCTCGAAAAGCGTGCAAATACGTAATTCCCAAGCTACCACAATCAAATGCACTCATGGGATCACAAAACATGTTCTAAAACAATTATAAAACATGTATGCATGCATCAGTTTAGAAAGAAGGGTCCACTCGCGGACCGTCTGAAGCTGCGCCTCGATACGCGCATCATAAGCCTCTCCCTGCCAATCACCATCACCGGGACTCCCGAACCCATCCAAATCGTAATAGAGGGTTACTAACTACTTAAATAACCCCTCACTAAAGCCCCGTAATTTTTTGGAATTTTTAAGTTTTTAAAACCCGATCCTAAACCTTCAGACGTCCCGAACTATATCGAAACGGTGTCCGATCGACTCGAAACCAGTCCCAAAATATTCGTTACATCGAATTGATGTTTTGACATGTTCGAACCTTCCCCAGAAAGTGGGCCACGCGCCCACACGCACCGGAAATAGCCCCTGCGTGTAGGGACCACGCGCCAACAACAGCCCCTGCGCGTGGGGGCCATGCGCCGCTGTACTGTGCATCTTCTTCCTCGGTTAGACCGGTCCGAACCGGTTCTGTTGGGTCGGCTGGTCCAACTGGACCGACGTGACCGATTTAGTGGCATAACTCCTCCATTTTTCGTAATTTTTCATCCATTCCAACTCCTATGGCTTCCTTTCTTCATTTTCTATCCAACCATGTCCTCATAACCTAGAAACCAATCCTAAAATATATTGGTTCTGAAAATCATTTTGAACCAAAACTTCCATTCTAGGTTTAGGGCACTTCTAGGGGTCAAAGTTTCATCCTAAGGGTTCTAATAGGTTCCTAAAATCACTAGAAATAGATTGGGAGGATCGATTTGGCCTAACTTGGCCGAAACGGGAATTCGGTGGGGAGCCACCGAAAATCCTCTTGCCTTGTTCCCGGCTTTCTCAGCCGTCCTCAGCCTCAAAAACCGTCTCCTAGACCTCCTACCAATCCCCTAAACCCATCCTAGCCAACATCTAAGCTCCCGGAACGTTCAAAACCCAAATTTGAAATTCAAGAACATACAAGGGAAATGGTTTTACCTTGGCCATGCAATCCACCGCCATCCACGGCGGCTGGCCGTCTGCCACCGTTTCCTTATCCTCTCATTCATCCTCAGTTTCTCTCATGGCATCAGATGGATGTAGATGGGAAGGGCATGGATTTGGGTTCACTGGGTTTGTTCAGGTTGGTGGAATGATCAAACAGGAAAAGGGGGATGGATATGCATGTATCTGTGTAAGGGAAGCAATGGATGGGTGACACTTGTCACTCATCCATTAGGCCTAGGGAAAAGATCTGGGCCCCACTCAGGACAAAAGTCCATTTTGCCTCGTAAAACGTACCATTATGAATAGTACCTTGAAACTTCCGTGAACCGTAACTTTTCCGTTGAATGTCCGATTTCGACGTGCCTCCTATCTACGGATTCGTATCAACTCGATCTAGGTAACGGTCCTCGGCCCTCGGCCATCGGACCTCCTGGGTCAAAAGTCAACTTTTCGCCCCAGTTAGGGGTAAATTCATAAATTCGCCTTGAACGTCCGTTAATCCTCGTCTAATCCGCGATTAGTCTCCAATTAGCGAGGCTAATCCATCATTAATCCCTAATTAATCCCGATAATTCGGGACGGGTCATTACAATCTTCCCCCCTTCAAGAATTTCGTCCTCGAAATTCAAATCGACCCAATTCCATAACCAAACTGTGGAATCCAACCATGTCTCTCAACTCGGGTCTTAGCACACACACGAGAGTACCCGTGTAACAGTGCACGTTCGACACAGCCACACTTCGGCTCGTAAATCTGACTCGAGACAAAATGTCGACGTCTCGCCTGTCACTCACTATGACAGGTCATTTATACTAAGTTATCGTCCAATAGGCTTTTCAGCCTGATGGTTCTTCTTATCTGACAACCGAAGTCAGCTTCTCAGCTTGATGACATTTCTTATCTGACAACCGGGCTTATTTCCTATTCAGTCTCCGATTCGGACCACATCCTCTAGATCCTGCCATCACAATGGCACGAATCCCATCTCACAGGACATCCTCAGACCTATGTCGCATGTTTAATCGACCTCGAGACTCACACGAATCAACTCTCTCATTTTCCCATACTCAAAGCTGACTCTCCTTAGAGTCCCATCAATCCATACCAATCTGAACACATCAGATACCAATTAAATCCATTACTACCACAAGTCACAACCATCGTGACCAACCGACAACTCCCAGTTCCATTGCGCGTTCGCTGCGCTACTCTGATCTCGACTCGCTCTCGAGTCCTCACATCATACCTCGTGTCACTCAGCAACCGATGCTGAAATCTTGAATCATTCGAGTCCCCAAAGTTTCAATATCGGATCTAATCCGATCGCCACTCAGGTCCATCTAGGACTTTATCCAATCTACAACACACTCATACTCTCGGGCACTCTCGACCTGACATACCGATTGACCGTGGCCAATCCCATCGTTCAACGTGCACAACACACTAGTTCATTCCCATCACATCAATCAACAAGGCACTACACGACCTGACCTAGCCCTGCACTTTGGCAACGTCTAATTGCGCACCACTGTCCGCGCTCCAACCACGGCTCGGACCTCAACCTTCCGTCACCAGGCGCACCTCAATCCAGTACACTCTCTGCTCTCATACCCAAGATAGGTCATACACTCCTATAAACAACTTCTGTCTTGTCTTCTCACTGACTATGCTAAGGAATTCCTTAAGTGTCTCATGTTATTGTCCTCATCTGCTCCTAACTTAGCATATTCAGCAAGGTAATTCACTTTAATGATGACCGGGCCTCGGTCTACTCGACTCACGATTGCCAAAATCATCTCAGTCATCTCGATCAACTATACTACTCGATCCACCTAGCATCCACTATGGGTCCAGGGTAGTGGACACTCTTGTCACATCAGGTGACGCTAAACACCATCTACTCCTCAAGTAAATCAAATTTGACTCACAACCTAGGTGTTCAGTTCTTACACCCTCTTTGAACACTTTAGCTGTCATATCACTCCTCGTCGTCCCACCTAGGGACGAATCTAGGAGAATCCAAGATGATGACATCAAAGTTCATCCTATGTCATCCTCTGGCACCCAGCACTATTTACCAAAGAGTCACACTCAGTGACCTCGAAATATCCATCACCAATGTGGAATCAAGTACTCTTCTCATCTTCTTAATCACAACTTCTCTTGATTCCGAAGTTCCAATCACGTTGGAAACATGCTTCTTTTCCAATTAATGAGCTCACTCATTACACGAGCATTCCCGCGTCGTATAGGCAACTATTTCCAAGTCCCCAACTCAGAAGGTATGGTAAACCGTAATCAACCAAAACCAATCCGCAATGAACTCTCAAGTCCTCAGCTCAACCAGACACCATCCACACGTTCGTGAATACCGTTTATGCACATCCAAAAAGATGTCAATTCATCTTAACCTGATGCACCGCTCGACTGAAGAGTCACAACAGGCTCATGCTGTGATTCGCAGCCAAATCTCTGCATATTACCATAACAGACCAGCCGACCCTTACGTCATAAGGCGTCACTTACGTCATCCTTTTATACCTTTTCATCTGAACGCCACATAGGCATTTCATCTTTCAACGTTACCACTCCTGGGCACACACTCGTGCCTTGAGTCTCGTATCATCAGGGAATTAGTCACCAAACTAAGTACTCCCCGTGCTTTGCACTGAGCCACTTGGGTTCCTCTCTGTCTCGCTATGTGCCCACCAAACTCACATGCTCGCCACTCTGGGCCAACTACTATCTCGTCGGCATACTGGTTCGCACATCCCAACTCTATGGGATCAACTCCAGCACTCACGCTCGTGTAATCCATCCAAGGATATCTAGGGCACCTGTCACTCATCCAGGTACATCATACTTATCCAGGTATATCCTACTCGTCACAGTCACCTCACAGAGGTAATGTGGCACACTTGCCAACGCCCAAAGCTCCTCTTTTTCTCTAATCGCACTCGGTCGTAAACGAGTCGAACCCAGAAATCACGGCTCATACTATGCGTCACTCACGCACCTCCGTATCCTCGTCACGACTGACGAATCTCATCGCCTTAGTCGCCACAGCAACCTGAGTCCATCCAACTTGATAAGACTCGATCACGTCCATCGATAGCAGCGTCTGCCACAACCTCGTGCAGACCAATCCCAGAAACACTCTGCTATCGAGACTCCAATCCATGTGGTCGACTCACCGCCGGTACCAACCATTCCAGGCGCAACATCCACCGATCGGTCCACCTTAGGATCCGATCGACAAGTACCACACTCCTGGTAACTTGTCCAATCAATCATCTACTAGGGTTATCACAAACCCGGCTGCCCGCTGCAGCCCAACCATCCTGACCGATCCCTCACTCTCGCCTCTGAAGAGTCGTCGTACTCCGATACTGGTGTCCAAACAACTAGTAACCACAATACGAGGACCTTGTCCCCTCGTAACTCTACGGTTCCGAGCCGCTGGCCTCCACAAGAACTTGGCCATAATCCGTGTCTAACACTGCATAACCGTTACACGCTGCAATCACAGCATACCACAATCACCACATGCCATACTAAACCATACCAAACCTACACCGTGGCATCCTCTGTCAGTAGACATCCCTCCGAGATTCGACTCACCGAAACATGGCAACACATGCCAATTAGAGTCAAACGTTCCTATTCCAACCAGCCGTAACTAAGGTCCTCGCGTGTTCGACTACTCCCAACAGCAGAATTCACGATCTTTGCACTTTTGTCAGGGGCGACTCTGACATCCAACCTCCACTGATTCCTCTTTGGTTTGATCCAGGTCTGTCATGACTACTCAACAGTCCCGACTCTCGGGTCGTCATACAGTCTCTACTGATCCACTGGATCCTATCTCCAATAACATTACGGCTCTAAGCGGTTGGATTCACATGAACATTGATCCCACTCGGGGATCCAACCTCTCGGAGAATGCGACATCCAATGCCAATCGAATCCTAAACTACTGCACCGCGTGCCAAACAACTCCAACTAGGATCCGATTCCACTGAATCCTAGTACTAATACACTGTCAGGTTGATGACGGACTGTTACGACTATAGAGACATCACAGCCTCGAACTGCGCGTACTCTAAGAGCAAGACCTGCTCTGATACCAACTGGTATTAGAGTACCATGAGTATCATATGAGCCAACCTGCTCTGATACCAACTTGACAAGACCAGTCCCAAATCCCCTGGGATTAACGTGGGACGTGCCTGCTCCCGTCTGACACGAAGTGTCAGACCAGGGATAATTCCATCTCTAGCCCTCATCGGGGCTTCTAGAGTACGCCAGGATCGTAGGAGGAGGATTGTGATGTCTCAGTCTCTGTTACAGCCCGCATCTGCGATCAATCTGAAGGGCATTCAAAACATCAAAAGTTATGAATGGACAAAATAAAGAATTTGATAAAAACATTTCACAAAAGAAATTTATGCCCTTGACTAAAAATATGCATGCATTCAAAAACCATTTATCAAACATTTACAAAACCGTTAGGACTTTGGCCCAAAACCGTAAAACAAACCATATGGGAACTCAATCCAAATTCAACACAAGTGGGACTCTGCCCAAAACCATACCAAAAACGTAGAACAAGGGGTCTCCGCCCCAAACCACTTTCCGTAAGAAAATCTCATACGTATAGACATACATATAACTTATCCTCGATACTTCCAAGAAGATGCCAACTAGGGGCACACAGCCCCTAGGGAACACATCCTCGATATATGTCACGATTTATCTCTATACTGGTGTGCACATTACTTGGGGTCTCACTCCGAGTCTTCTCCCAGGAATTCTCCATCTGGGAGGCTCTATCTCCGGATCTAGTCCGAGCATCTCTCCGGAATCTGGTCCGGGACCACATCATAATTTCCACTCCTAGAATGGGCTCAATATGGGGATGCTCATTCTGGTCTGTGGATCGTGAATCTCCAGGTCGAAGGCTGAAGGAGACCAAATAAATCATATGGAGGGTATATATACATTTTCAAAACACTTTTTCTCTCAAAACACATTTCAACTGGGTCTCATACCCAATTCATCTCAACAGGATTCCTCGAATCCGTTTCAAATTCATTTTCACAAGCCTTGGCCTAAATCCACAGTTCAACAGGGTCTCATGCACGAATTCTCATTTCATAAACCGAACAGGGACTCAAGCCCGATTTCACAATCAATTGGGCCTTTAGCCTGATATCACAACTAACAGGACCTTAAGCCCGAAACCATAAATCAACGGGTCCTCAAGCAAGATACTATAGTCAACGGGGCCTCAAGTCCAAGATTACAACCAACTGGACCTCAAACCCGGATTCGTAAACCAACGGGGCCCTCGACCCCATCGTGTGACTCAAAGAGGCCTTCAGCCCGATTTCTCATCAAATCAAATGGACCCCAAGTTCGAGAGTTCGTAAATCAAATGGGTCTCATGCCCGAGTTCATATTTCCAAATCCAAAACCCGTTCATTAAACCCTCGTTGAAAACATAATACGTATAGGCACGACATAAAGCTAAAACCTCGAAAAGCGTGCAAATACGTAATTCCTAAGCTACCACAATCAAATGCATTCATGGCACCATAAAACATGTTCTAAAACAATTATAAAACATTTATGTATGCATCAATATAGAAAGAAGGGTCCACTCACAGACCGTCCGAAATCGTACCTCGATCCGCGCGCCATAAGTCTCTCCCAGCCAATCACAATCACCAAGACTGCCAAACCTATCCAAATCGTAATATAGGATTACTAACTACATAAATAACCCCTCACTAAAGCCCCGTAATTTTTTGGAATTTTTAACTATTTTTAAACCCGATCCTAAACCTTCGGACGTCCCGAACTATATCAAAACAGTATATGATCGATTCGAAACCAGTCCCAAAATATTCGTTGCGTCGAATTGATGATTTGACATGTTGGAACCTTCCCCAGAAAGTGGGCCACACGCCCACACACGGTGGAAACAGCCCTTGCGCGTGGGGGCCACACGCCGGCAACAGCCCCTGCGCGTGGGGGCCACGTGCCGCTGTACTGTGCATCTTCTTCCTCGGTCAGACTGGTCCAAACTGATTTGGTTGGGTCAGCCGGTCCAACTAGACCAGTGTGACCGGTTTAGTGGCATGACTCCTCCATTTTTCGTCATTTTCATCCATTCCAACTCTGTTGGCTTCCTCTCTTCATTTCCTATCCAGCCATGTCCTCAAAACCTAGAAACCAATCATAAAACCTATTGGTTCTGAAAACCATTTTGAACCAAAACTTCCATTCTAGGTTTAGGGCACTTCTACCGGTCAAAGCTTCATCCTACAGTTTCCAATAGGTTCCTAAGATCACTAGAAAGAGATTGGGAGGATCGATTTGGCCTAGCTTTGCCGAAACGAGAATTCGGTGGGGAGCCACCGAAAATCCTCCTATCGCTGTTCCCGATTTTCTCAGCCGTCCTCAGCCTCTAAAACCGTCTCCTAGAGCTCCTACCAATCCTCTAAACCCATCCTAGTCAACATGTAACAACCCGTACCTTCGGGAAGGGTATAAATGTAATTTTTGTAAATATTTGTATGAAAGGACGATTTTGCCCCTGTAAATAGTGCGTCAAAAGTTGACTTTTTGATTTACCAGTTGGTTGAGTGTTGACCCTTGACCGTGACGTAGTTTAGGATGTCACGAGTCCGTAGACAGGTGGCAGGTTCGATTCAGACAATCGGAGAAAAAGTTATGATGTTCGGAAGATTGAGGGCGTTACCGTAAATTTGACTAAATGAGGAAAATGTTGACTTTTTGTAGGACTTGTGATTTTCACGTAGACCGAGGACCGTTAGATAGGTCTCGACGTCCTGAGTACAACGACAGGCGGCACGCTGTCATCGGACGTCGGACGAAGTAGTTACGGGTTTGGAAAGTGTGAGGGTAATTTTAACACTAGGGGTATTTTAGTCTTTTCCCTCAACCCAATCAGATCAGGACAAGTGGCATAAGTGGGCTGGGATATTTTGTGCTGAACCAAGGAATGATGGACACGTGGGGGAAACTAGATGGTTCTGGGAGAGACTAAAATGTACACGGCCACACAATGTGCACGTTCAAACCGTGCCATTGTCTTCGACACAGAGAAACAGAGAGGAAAAATTGGAGAGCTTGTGATCGATTTAGGGTGTGAGTGAGTGAAGAGTGAATTGTGAGAGTGACAGAGAGACAAGGCTGAGCTTGTGATCGTGTTTTGGTGGAGGAATCGTGCCCGGAGACACGGCGGTGGTGCGGCGGAGTTCTGAGAAAAATAGGGAAACCGTGAGACAGGGGTGGTGGTTGTGCCGTGTGGTGGCTCAAACCAAGACAGTGGAAGGTTCAGGTGGTTGCAGGGAACCCAACGAACACCGTGGCACGCGGCGGTGCACACGGCGGAGACTGAATCAAAAGGTAAGCTTCATTCCTCTGTTTTTCCCGTGAATTTCAATTCGAAAGTCGAGGACCTAGGGCTAGAGTCGAGGGATTTGGTGGTTGTGGTGAGACTCCTGGAGGTCTCAGGAGTTGTTTGATTGTGGTGCCGTGCCGGGGGAGGACCTGGGCAGCCGGCGGCCAAAACAGGGGCCACGGGCTCAGTTTTTCGAGGGAGAATCGTGAGGTTTTGGGCCGTGAATCTCAATTTTAAGGACATGGAAAGGTTGCTAGGAACTGGACGGTGCTAATGGAGAAGAAAGGAGGAAGAACGGTGGAGGAATTGCAGAGAACTGGTCACGCCGGTTCAACTGTGTTGAACCGAGTGACTCGAGGTTGAAGGAGCACTGTAGCAGGCGCGTGAGGCCCACGCGCAGCCACTTTGGGCGGCGCGTGGAGGCGCGTGGGGAGGATTCCGGCCAAGCTTCCAACATGGTTTTGATTTTAAATGTCCTATGGAATCCATTGGTATGAGTTTCGGGTGAATCAGACGATGTTATGAGGTAGTTCGGGAATCCGGACGGTTTAGGGTTTAAGATTAAAATATTAATAAATTCCCAAAAATTGGGGAAATTAGGGTTAGTATCCTTGATGTATTGGTGACCCTATTTGGTGTATATTGACAGGACGGGAGATGCCTGAGACGGTCGAGGAGCGCACGGAGCGCGATTGACTCGTTCTGATTTGTGAGTGGACTCTTTCTTTCTTTCGAGCATGCCTAACTGTTTTTATTGCTGTTTTATGATATTAAATGTGTTTTTATGCTTCTTGTTGATGATTATATGTGGTTGATATGCTTGCACATTTTTCGAGACATTTCTGGGATTTTGCACGTTTTTCGAGAAAAGCTGGTTTTCGGATTTTGATACCATATTTGGGGATTTCACTTTCTAAGTGTTTTCTGATGATGATAAATGGATTGTGAAACATGATTAGTGATTAACGATGGGTTTTGGGTTTAAAAGTGAATTTCCGGATTTGGGTTCGGAATTTCGGTTCTGAACGCCGGACGGGCTTCGAACCGGGGATTTCGAATTCGAGTTTGGCTATGAATTTAGAATTGAGTTTTCATTGAATTTGGATTGGATTTGCTGGATCTGGATATGGGTTTAAAGACCCGGATTCTGATTAACGGGGGACTGGCCCGGATTGAGTTTAAAGACTCGGGAGTTCAAAGACTCGGACATTTATGATATTACCCCCGTAGGCCGATTGAGTTTAAAGACTCGGGAGTTTAAAGACTCGGATATTATTGAGGCCTGGTTAAGTTTAAAGACTCGGATAGACCCAGCAGGTTTGATCGTAAAATGATACCTGGATATTCACGTTTTATGATGCAGTTTTTATAGTGTTTCTGTTTCTTATGATGTTTTACGTTATGGTTTTCTAATATGTAGTTGGGCATGCATGTTTTCAAAACGGAGGGAACAAATGTTATGATCGTTTTTCCTTAACTTTGATATGATGATAAACTATTTTTGAAACCTTTATTTTCTTTAGTCCACTCACACTTTTGGTTTTAAATTTTCCCTCCAGGTCGTGGTGATAGCGTTGGGGTGAACGTTGAGGCAGGAGTCGAGGCATAGAGCTTACGACGTTCTTCCGTTGCGAGACTAGCATAGTAGGATTTTGTGCCCATTTTGTAGAACTATGCTCTGACTTACAGTTGTATATATTTACTCCTTCGTCTGATAGTTATGCTTATTGTGGTATTGAGGTTATTTTGGTACTTTAGGTGTGATTGTCAGACGGGAGCAGGGTTCGTCCCGGGTATCGAGGCGATATTTGGGACGGGTCCTGACACAACATCTAAGCTCCCTAACGTCCAAAACCCAAATTTGAAATTCAAGAACATACATGGGAAATGGTTTTACCTTGGCCGTGCAATCCACTACCGTCCATGGCAGCTAGCCGTCCTCCACTGTCTCCTCATCCTCTCATTCATCCTCAGTTTCTCTCATGGCATAAGATGGATGCAGATGGGAAGGGCATGGATTTGGGTTCACTGGGTTCGTCGGGTTGGTGGAATGATCGAACAGGAAAGGGAGGATGGATATACATGTATCTGTGTAAGGGAAGCAATGGATGGGTGAGACTAGTCACTCATCCATTGGGCCTAGGGAAAAGATCTAGGCCCCACTCAGGACAAAAGTCCACTTTTGCCTCGTAAAATGTACCACTATGAATAGCACCTTGAAACTTCCGTGAACCGTAACTTTTGCGTCGAATTTCCGATTTCGACGTACCGCCTATCTACGGATTCGTATCGACTCGATCTACGTAATGATCCTCGGCCCTCGGCCATCGGACCTCCCGGGTCAAAAGTTAACTTTTCACCCTGTTTATGGGCAAAATCGTAATTTCGCCCTGAACGTCCGTTAATCCTCGTCTAATTCCTGATTAGTCTCCGATTAGCGAGGCTAATCCGTCATTAATCTCTAATTAATTATGATAATTCAAGATGGGTCGTTACATCATCCACTCAGGATTTGGAGCCTGGCTCGAGGTCCGAGTGAATCTCGACTTAGGATTCAGAGCCCTGCTTGACGTCTGAGTCGTCATTTCCACACTAGTCTTAGTATTCGTAGTCCAGCTCGATGTCTGAGACTAACCAACATCCATATATACACCACTCGAGATTTAGAGCCCAGCTTGACATACGAGTGTATACTGACTCAGAATTCGGAGCCCTGCTCGACGTTAGTGTCAGCACCCGTCTCAAAATTTGGAGCCCTACTTGATGTCTAAGACTGACTAACCACCACCCACTTAGGATTCGAAGCCTAGCTCAACATCTGAGTGGTCATCCCATGCCATACAAGTCTTAGAAAAAGAGTATCAACTCGACGTCTAAGACTGATCCTCCACCACATGTCCACAACACAATAACACCATACCGACAACATATACACGTTCACATTGACAACATAACACCATTCATCGCATATTTCTACGCATCTCAATTCCATGGATCAATCCAAAATTCAAATTTTGGGTATACCCCAAAAACCATCTGTTATAAACGGACCATTAAAATCATTAATAAAACCATATAGATCTCAATCAATCAAATATCCCCAAAGCATATGGAAACGATATTTCAAATTTAGAACCAACTTCCAAAATTCAATTTAAAGCCAGAACATGATATTACAATTTCCTTGTTACTTATCATATATTTATATATATATAACATCATATCATCTTCTTAGCATATTATCATAATATCTAGCATTATCATATTCTCATAATATTATGATTATCATACATCATATATCCTTGTACTAATAACATAGATTTCAAAAACCAACAAATAAGCATTTGGCTATCTTACTCAAATCAGGTACACTCGTGTTTATTTTTAAAAGAAATTTATAATCTCGTAAATCATGTAGTAATATAATATTTTGAAAAATTATAAAAAAAATCTTATTCATATTTTCCGTCTTTTAAATGTCGAACTTAAGCCCAAAAATTATTTTGATAACCAAACTCGTATTTCTAATCAAACCAAGGTACGATTTGTAAATAACGTATTTCGTACATAAAATATTCAAACCTATGCTCTAATACCAAGTTGAAAAGACTCGTCCCTAATTACCCTGAAACCGGACTGGTCCCGCTCCCGTCTGATAGCTCTTATCAGACAAAGGATATTACTAGCTTTAACCATGTCCATATTTATTTAATTAACCAAACCTAGTCCGTCCTTGCGGGATTTCCGCCCACGCTCGTCCCATTAACCCTGTTAAGTGAAGTAAATTTCAAACATTGCTTAACCCAAACTTTTAGTCAAATTAACAATAACATAATTATCTTTCCTTTACTTCTCCCTTAATTATGTTCTACCTTTATTATTAGTAATCAGAACTACATATAGACCATTCCCTAACTACTTATCTTTAATTTGGTAATAATTCTTCAATAATTATTAAACTACTCGTCTATCCAAAATACATAATCAATCTCCATTTCATATATGCTTATTCCTATAAAAACTCATCTATTCAAAATACACAATTAATCTTCATATTTCCCATATTTTTAAGACCAATAAGCCCATGGTCATCAAGCTTGTGATCATGCACATCACAGATTCATCAATATAATTCTCAACATAATTATTTATATAATTATCAATATAAACATCAATATAATAAACCAATTAAACATTATGGGTTCACCATTATAATCCTTTAATATGATCACATATTTTATCACCAATCCCTAACTTACATTTATTCAATTTCACCATTACATGACTAAGATTCATCATCCCAAATTGTAGGATTAATTAAGGGTTTTAAATGAAGCATTAAACTTTAAACTTTAAACTATCATAACTAGCTCATATGATGCCCGATTAATCAAATTCTTGGACCATTAAACTCAGAACATAAAAATAAAGAACTTCCATTTGATCGCCACCCCAAAATCAGATGGATGCACAGTCACAAGAAAAAATGACTGAGAACAGCCTCTACACGTGGACCTCACACGCCTTGCACAGATGTTGTATTCGACCTCTAGCTGAGTCTGGTTTCGGGTTGTCTGACCGGCGGTCTGACCCGGTTCTGAAACCTTGTTTTTACTTCTTTTTTCTTCATTTAAACTAGCTAACATCATCTAGGAATCCAAGAAGAAGATCATTGATCTCAAAATGCCAAGAACTTACCGTAGTATCGTTGTTGAATTCTTTGATATCTCAGCCATGGCTGCAAGGTCTATTTCTCGATCTTCATGTGTCCATTCCTTCACTTTATCAGTCCTATAAAGATCTCACAAACTTTCCCATATCCCTGGAATCATTGGTTGGATGTGGAACAGCCTCACACGAACTCCACGACCCATAACACGAATTTGGCTCACAAGTTGGTTCCATGGCATTTGTTCCCATTCGGTTCCATGGCATTTGTTCCCATTTGGTTCCAACCCACTGATCACCCGCTAAGCACACCTACACACACACACACACACACACACACACACACACATACACACATATATATATATATATAGTTGTATACGTCGGTGGAAAAGGGTAATTGGGGGAAAATGGAGAAAGTTGAGGAATGGTCTAGATTATCCTAGATCCTTGAAAAATTACCAAAAGGCCCTCAAAGTCCAAATTACAAAAATACCCTTGATCATTTTAGACCCATAACAAATCCATCCAAACTCCGATTTTGGCATGATACCTATCTACGGACTCAGGACTTGGAGATCTACACAACGATCTTTCAAAGTTTTTATAAGATGTTCTGATCAAAAGTCAACATTTTGACTTTTAGGGGCAAAATGGTCATTTTTCATTTTCTGGAATATCCGGGGGTGGTACAGGTGGTATGGAGCTCAAGAACCTTGAGGATTTCAACCTTGCTCTTCTTGCTAAATAGTGTTGGAGACTTATCTGAGAACCAGACTCCTTTTGGGTTAGATTGCTTAAGAGCAGTTACTTCCCCAATGGGACTTTCTGGGATGCTGGTAGAGGGAGTCGTGCCTCCTGGGCTTGGACTAGTTAATTAGAGGGTAGGCGCATAATTCTTAAGAGTGCCCGCTAGCAGGTCTTGAATGGGGCTGATACAAATGTGAGGACTGACCGTTGGTTCCAAGGGAGCCTGGATGGTTTGCTCCACCTTTCCTCTATTGAAGCCCTCCTCTTACCACTACCAGTTTCTTCTCTAATTGATTCATCTACCCATTCCTGGAATCTGGAGATTATTGATCCAATGGTGTCTGCGAAAAATTGTGAGACTTTTTATCTATCCCTTTGGGTAATCATGAGGACAAGGACTTTCTCATTTGGCCTCATTGCAAATCGGGAGAGTTTAGTGTCAAATCTAGTTACTTTTGGATTAGGGAAAATTCCACACCCTCATATTCTCTTGTTTCTTCTCGGGCCTCAATCTCAAGCATCTTCCCGAGGGACCTCTTGAGTATGGAGTATAATTTGGAAATTGAAAGCTGATCCGAGGGTCATAAACTTCATGTGGAATGCCCTGAATACTTCGTAGGGTCTTACACCCTCATGAATCCTTCGTAAGACAAATCAAGAATGATACAAAACAATGATTGCCTCGTATCAATCATTGGAATTCCACCCAGGAAAAACCAAGAATCATACAAAACAATGACATCAAGATCCGTCCAACGTGAATGCAAACAAAACTCGCTGCACTCACCCTGTTAGGAAACCCAACATCGTCTGCCACCAAGCAGAAAATGAGAAATCTCACTCATGTAACTTTGATATATTCAACCCCACATGATGACCCAAGATAAATCCCGGGTTCACCAATTAATACACGATATGACAGGCCCCATCCCAATCCCCCCGGGATTAGTGCGGGATGACCCTGCTCCCGTCTGACACGAAGTGTCAGACAAGGGATATTTCCGACCTTTACCCTCCCGGGCTATCAGAGTACGCCAGGATCCGGAGAGGTATGTGATATCTCGATCTCTGCTACAGTCCACATCCTATGTCAACCTGAAGGGTATTAAAAACAGAAAGACTGTGAGTGGACAAAAAGTAATAAGTTTCGTAAAACACATTTATAAAATATTTTTATACCCTTCACTAAAAAGCATGCATGCATAGTAAAACCATTTATCCAAACACATATGTTTAAACAACCATCATTAGGGTCTCAGCCCCAAATTCCGTAAATACAAGTCATACGGGCTCCCGCCCAAAACCATTTACAGAAAACCATAGTATAGTAAACATACGAGGGATCTCAGCCCAAATCCATTTATCATTATAAACACAATTTCCCAAACCAATTGAAATCATGTTTATCCATTATATTCATATCCAGAACCTGTCACGGTAAATATAAAGCTACGTACGTGCTAACCGGGGTCTCAAACCCAAGTCTCTCCAGGGTCCACCCAGGTCAATGTCCGTAGATCAATTACCCTCCCTGGAGGTAACGAACCATGCCCATCCCGAGAGTAAGGAACCCAATTAGGGGGCGACTCCACTCAGTCAGTGCTCCGTGACTACTCCGGGGTCCACCCAGGCCAATGACCCTCCTCGGAGGAGACAATTATATATAAAGGATGGAATATGAAAAACCGTTTGAAATCATTCTTTAAATATTTCCAGGATTCATGCCCGGCCCCTCATAAGCCGTCAAGAACCATAAAACCTTTCATGGGTTCATGCCGGTTCCCATAAACCGTCATGACCCGTAAATCCATTTCAAGGGTTCATGCCGGTTCCCATAAACCGTCATGACCCGTAAAAACCATTTGTAACACATAGCTGGGCCCTAGGCCCGAATCCACATAGAAACTGGACCTCCGGTCCGAATCGTAAACCAACTGGGCCTCCGGCCTGATTCCGTAAATCAAATGGGTTTCGAACCCGAGTTTACCTTTTCGAATCCAAAACCATTTCATGAAATCATATCCAAAACCATAAGTATGAAAAATCAGTATAAAACTGGAAAACCTCGATTTACGTGCAAGCATGTAAATCACCTCGAAATACGTGAAACCATATAATTCACAAATATCCAAATCAACATCATAAAATCATATTCATAATACATATAAAACATTTATGCATGCATAACAGTTTAGAAATCAAGGTCCACTAACAGACCATCCGAAGCCGCGCCTCGATACGCGTGCCATAATCGTCTCCCGGGTCAATCATCGTCACCAGGACTCCCAAACCTGTCCAAATTCATTTAGAGGGTTACTAATAGCCTCATTAACCTCTCATTGAAGTCCCATAATTTTCTCGATTTTCTAACTATTTTTAAAACCTAACCTAAACCTTCGGACAACCCGAAACCTATCGAAACGATGTCTCATCGACTCGAAACCAGTCCCAAAATGTTCGTTACATCGAATAGATGATTTGACATGTTAAAACCATCATCAAATTCCTCGTCACGCGCCGTCACGCGCCCCTGGAAGTTGCCTGCGCGTGGGCCCACGCGCTGGCACTGTAGCATCACCATCAACCTCCAACGGCCGGTTTAGACCGGCCGGTCCGGTTCAATCTCTGCAACTGGACCGGCGTGACTGGTCCAGGCCCCTACAACCCATATTTTTGTCCGATTTAAAGCCAATTCAATCCTATAATTCCTATTTTAATCCTAGGAGTCCAACCCCATTAACTACAACCCCTAAAACCCACGAAACCCGACCAGTCCAACTTGAACCTCACGGTTCAAAGGTTCCAAAACCTTCCCACAGCGTCACAGTCGTCCAACACCTACCAAAACCATCCTAGAAGCCTCCTAGCAACCTAAATAACCCATTTAAACCGATACAAACGACCCATAATGCTTAAATTGACAAATAGAGGGAAAATGGGTTAACCGGGTACCTACTCGGGTTCATGGCCGCCGTCCACGGCGGCGTGGCTTCCAGTCGGCCACCACCATCCCTCCTTAATTCTCTCAGCCTCTGGGCTTCTTTCATGATCATGGTTGAAGGTTTGGATTGGTTTAAGGGGGTGGGGTGAGATCGGGTTTAGTTGTGTAGGGAGAAAGGAAATATGATCGATGCACGGGGAAGATGCATGAATATGTGTGGGCTGTGCAATGGATGGGTGACACTTGTCACTCATCCATTGGGCCCTTGTAAATATCTGGCCCACTTAAGGACAAAAGCTACGATATTTCGTAAAACGTGCAATAGTGCCCCGAAACGTCCGTGAACCTTAACTTCGTCGTCGAACGTCCGAATTCGACGTGCCACCTGCCTATGTATTCGTATCGTCCCGATCTACGTAATAGTCCTCGGCCCTCGGTCATCGGACATCCCGTTCAAAAAGTCAACTATTTGGTCATTCTAACTAAAATTACCAAAATGCCCCTAAACTTCCGAACGTCATAACTTCCTCTTCGAACGTCGGAATTGAACGTGCCACTTGTCTATGAACTCGTGACGTCACGAACTACGTCACGGTCATTGGTTAAGTCAATTTGACCGCCCGAATGAAAAGTCAACGTTTTGCCCACGCCTAGGGGCAAAACGGTCATTTCGCATCGTTCGTCCGATTTCTCCTAACTAATCAACGATTAGCCTCACTAATCGTGATTAGTCACTAATCTAATTTAGGAATTTGGGACGGGTCGTTACACGATCAGCGTACTAGTGGCAACCAACAATCATCTACCGTATTTACCACGGTAAAACCTGAGAAGTCACCCTAATGACTTCGGAATACCCAATACCAATGCAGAAAACCCGCATTCCACTCGTCACCTCAATCGCAACCACTCTCGATTCCGAAGTTTCAACCAGCTTGGAAACAACATACTCGGACATCAACCACGTGTCCATCACCAATTTAACTCTATCCGTGATCCACTCCCAAACCACAGATACCGAACATATGCCCAACTCGACGAAGTCACATCCCGACTCGTAACTCATCGTCATCACAACCGCTGGCACCAGCACTAGTACCAATATCATCATTATCACATGTCAGCATCAGCACACCGTGCGTATAACTGACAACCTTGGATCTCCGCTCATACCGAGCGACGATCCCGTACCTCTACTCGAATTGGAGATACTCTGCCTCCATCGTACCCAACACCTCTGGGTACAGTCACCCCGAACACTCATATGAGAAAAAGAAACGTTCCTCGAACGTCCCTGATTCCCAATAACCGTAACTACAACCACTCTTGATAGGACCTGTCCCAACTGAACTTTGATAACCGTGCCCGGTCCTGCTCCCGTCTGACAAGTCAACTGAAGTCCCGGAAGTACCCTTCAGCACCTGTCAGACAAGGGATAACTGCACTGATTTCCACTCATGCCTCCGCCTCTCGATCAGCCCCGAACATCGTGTCACGACCTGGAGGGTCATCAAAACAGGAAAGGTTTGAGTGGACAAAAATAATATCAGTTAAAACACATTTCGAAACACATCAGTTACCCTCCAGTTTATCAAACCATGCATGCATAGGGTAAAACATATAAATAAAAATCGCTGGCTTTCCAACCAAATCATATGAAACATATCAAATCCCGGCTCTCAAGCCAACATATATGAAAACATAATCACCTGGCCACACAGACGAAAAACCCGTACTCACTACCAGTACGTAATCACAATCAACATTGAACAACACTATTCACAATTTCACAAGCAAGACAAATAGTCACATAGTCACATCCGCACTATTCACAAGTGCACAAACAATCACATATCGCATCCGCACTACGCTTAGGCCAACCTCGGGAACGGCACTCAGGCACCATCCGAGTCATATCCATCATGTCTGGGAACTGCACACGTGCCATCTAGACGTACCACATACTCGGGAACTGCACTCATGCAACATCCGAGTCACGTCTAGGAACTGCACTCGCACCATCCAGAACATGACCCAGTATCCACAATCACAATCACAATCCATACCACAACACATAGCAATCATATCATTGACTTCAAACAAAGTCAAAAGCATTCTCGACAGGGTCTCAAGCCCAAATGCCAATTATACGTAAATCCATAAAATCACATTGAAAACATTAAAATAATCCAGAAATCATCATTGACTCACCAATTAAGTCAAAATCTCTTTTTCGAAACCTTTTTGACTCCGGGCCTAGCTCAAAATATCATTCGCACATTTTCTCGTAATACGTGCCCGAAAGACCGATTAAAATAATCATTAAATCACACATAATCATGCCACATCATCAATACATCATTGCAAGTCAAATCATACAATCAATCATGTAAAATATTTAACTATGCATGCATCATGGATTATAAAACAAACGTCCACTCACACACCGTCCAAACTGCTCGCTTCCCGAGCTGCACGCGTTTCCATAATTTTCGACACTTGCTAGGAATCTCGAATCCTGTCCAAAATCATTATGCAGGGTTACTAACAACTCAATTTACATCATATCAATTTCCCAAAATTTTTCGGGATTTAAATATTATTTTAAAATATAACATAAACCTTCGAACCCTTGAAACATTATCGAGACGGTGTTCGATTGACTCGAAACCAACTCTAAAATGTTCGTTACATTACATAGAGTAAAACACCTGTTGAAAACTTCCCTAGAAAACTCACCACGCGCCCTCACGCGCCGTGAACAGTGTCACCCTTGTCACCCGATTTCTCTGTTATACGGGTCTGCAACCCACGGTGCAACCCGGTTCATTCCTAGCCAATTCGACCTCAATTTCACCGTTTCTTTCACTCATGTTCATCTATTTAATCCTAATTAAGGATCAATAAGTTCAATTTCATGAAAGGGGTCCTCAAATCAGTCGACTCGAAGTACATACCCGACGGGTTTGAACTCGGGTCCTACCCCATTTCACACTGTTTCATTAAATTGATCGCACATGGAGCATCCTATATTCATTCTAAACACAAATTTGAAATCAATTTCAAGGTTTCTTACCTCCAAGTAGTCGAACTCAATCTCCAAAATTCGGCAATATCGCAGGGGCTATTCTTCGTCAATTCACCACCAATTTCCTTCCTACTCGATTTGGTTCGATTCGTTTAGCTCCCAGAAGACTAGCTATCACGTCAATTTCAATCGAAACCGTTTAAGAAATATAATTCGACATTTATGTTTGTAGGTGGTTTTTCGAGTGTTCTCAATATGGTTTCATTTGGGTTTTCTCTGCTACCCTTTCGGTTTTTCACTCCAAAATTACACTTAATTGTTCACTTAATTGCACTTGTTTCCTTGTTCTGCTGAGAATCGATCAAAGGGATGGGTGGGTTCTCTGTTTGTCGAGTCTAAGTCAATTATACAAATGTTCATTAAAAGTTCAGTTCATAGTTTAACAAATATCTATAACCAACTGCCACTCATCCTAATTAGCCAGTGACAAATGTCATTGAAAGGTGCACCTGAGTCACTTCTCTGGCTGATTCAGCCAATTGCACCGTTTAATTTATTTCACTGCCTAAAATAACCATTTTACCCTTGAAGTCACAATGACCATTTTGCCCCTGAACTTCCTAGACCTGTAACTTTTTCATCCGAGCTCCATTTTCGACGTGCCACCTGTCTACTGATTCAGCGTCCCGAGACCTACACAACGGTCTCCAAAAAATATACAAAAAGTAATCCAAACAAAAGTCAACTTTTAGCCACATCCCTCCAAGGGTAAAAACGTCATTTTACATATTCTTTTAATATTTTACAGTCTTTGGATTTTCGGGGCGTTACAACTCTCGGTAGTAGTGCCTGCCACAGACTCGTGCAGACCTAACCACCAAACATCTCGATATCCAGACTCCGCATCCAACAGAATCAACCGCCCGTACCACTACTCCTTATCCCCGCTCCGGGATTCCATCGACAAGTACCAACCCTGGTAACCAGTCGTAACTCGACTCAACCAATGTCGTCTACCAGGTCGCCCACGACCTTAGTTGTACCAACAATCAATCACAACTGAGTAGCACGACAACCAACTAGGTTTTACCGATAAGTACAACTCTGACTGCAGAGTGCAGTCCCATCACTCAAGCTGACATGACTCGATCGACGATCACATCGAAGGCGAGACCACTCACCAACTTACATTTCTGAATCCATACACCAAAGGTAGGGTTCCACAATCACACTCTAGGGTCTCCCAGAACCCAACTGCAAGCTACCAACTGCAGTACAATCCACAATCTGACCGTCTCCGCGGTCCTGACACCGTAAGGACGTCAATCTAATCCTACCGTCAATCCAACTAGGATTCCACGACATCGTGAAAGGCAATCCCAACCAACCGTCTCACGATCACAATCTAACATACGAATACGTTCATCCTTACGTAGGGTCCCACACTATCAACTATGATAGAATTATGGCAACCCCGAAATCAAGTGCCAAACCAAGACATTTCACGATCCAATCCTACTAACTATCGTGTCGGCATACTAACTATCAGGTTGATCACGAACTGTAGCCCCTTGAGATATCACATCCTCGACCTGCGTACGACTCCAAGAGCTACACGGTTGCTCAAATAGAGATAACCCCCGCTCTGATATGAGCTAACTGAGCTCTGATATAAGCCAGCCTCGCTCTGATACCACGCTAACCCGACCCATCCCAATCCCCCCAGAATTAACGTGGGATGACCCTGCTCCCGACTGACCCGAAGTGTCAGACAAGGGATATTTCCGACCTTTGCCCTCCCGGGTTATCAGAGTACGCCAGGATCCGGAGGAGGTATGTGATATCTCGGTCTCTACTACAGTCCACATCCGTTGTCAACCTGAAGGGCAGTCAAAACATTAAAAGCTGTGAGTGGACAAAACAAGAGTTTATAAAAACATTTCGTAAGAAGACATTTGTACCCTTCACTAAAAAGCAAGCATGGATTCGAAAACCATTTAACCAAATGGAACCATATGTGGGAACTAAGCCCAAAACCATAATCAAATCAAATACGCGGGCCACCGCCCAAATCCATAAGGGACTCAGCCCAAAACCATATCCATACTGAAACCAAGTACACGGGCCACTACCCAAATCCTGTGCACATCACATATAACATAACAGATATATCATATATACATGTACGTCACATAACCAATCCTATCACGGTTTCCAAAGCTACGTGCGTGTTACCCGGGGTCTCAAACCCAAGTCTCTCAGAATCCAAGGTCAATGTCTGTAGACCAATGACTCATCCTGAGGTTATATTACAAGCCTTCCTGAGAGTAAGGCACCTAACGGGGGCGACTCCCACTCAGTCAGTGCTCCGTGACTACTCCGGGGTCCACCCAGGCCAACGACCCTCCCCGGAGAAGATAATAGAAGTAAAGAAAGGTATATGAACATATATATACATAACATAAATATCCATGCTTGGTTCCCCTGAACTGTCATGATCCATAATATCCATTTAAGAATTCATGCCCGGTTCCCTAAACCGTCATGTACCACCATAACATAACAAGGGTTTATGCCGGTTCCCATAAACCGTCATGAACCTGAAAATCCATGTAGGGTCCCTGACCCGAAACCATCAATGTAAAACAACTGGGTCTCGTGCCCGAACATATGACATCAGCTGGGATCCTGTCCAATATCTCATGGTCAGTCACGACTCCGATCGTAGTGATGCCTGCAACCATCCATCCAGGACCACCCTCAATCCTGGTATGTCGCCGTGAACGAATCAACCGACGCAACCACCACAAGATCATGGCGCACTCATCACCGATCGCTATACTGAACCGTCAGCACTCCGAAGTCGAGCCTCCTCAGGCTACCCAAAAAAAAAATCGTGCATCGTGACCTCTCTGGAAGGAACACATCCCAATCCGGAGGCGAGCGTCGTATCGTCCGTCGCCGTGCACCTAGCACTCGCCGCGACCACGATTTAGATCCGTAGGCCATCCATAGCGTCATATTCCCGAGACCAAACCAAATGGGTCTCATACCCGAGTTTATCCTTTTAGAAATCCAAATCCAATTCATTTAAACCAATAAAGAAATACAGACTCGTATAAGCACCGTATAAGGCCGAACCCTCGAAATACGTGCTTATACGTAACCACATACAAATGCACCCATGACATTACCAAACATGTATTAAAAGATATAATAAACGTTTATGCATGCACCAATTTAGAAAACAAGGTCCACTCACAGATCGTCCGGGACTCCCGAACATGTCCAAGTTGTAATAGAAGGTTACTAACTACCTTATTAACCTCTTACTAAAGCCCCGTAATTTTTCGGTATTTTTAACTATTTTTAAACTTGATCCGAAACCTTCCGATGCCCCGAACATTATCGAAACGGTGTCCGATCGACACGAAACCAATCCCAAAATGTTCGTTACATCGAATAGAAGATTTCACGTGTTGAAGATACCCCCAGATTCCCTACCACGCGCCACTGTAGTAACGTCTTCAAGCTGCCGCGAACCGGTCCACCTGCAACGTGAACCGGTCTGGACCAGCGTGACCAGTCCGGTGGTTTTCCTCCTCCATTTCGGTCCGATTCAACTCCTAATCAATCCTATAATTCCTATTTTAATCCTAGGAGTCTAATGGTACGAATAAAACCAAGAAAAACATCCAAAATCAACCCCCTTCGATTCTTCCCTCACGGCCCAAAACTTCCGATTAGCCTCCACGGCATCTCGACCCTTCCCTGTTGTCCAAGGCTCACCTACACACTCCTAGGGACCTAACAATCACCATCCAATCCCCAGATATCATCCCTAATACCTAAAACCCGAAATGAAATTTGAATGGAAATGGTTACCTGGTCGGGTTTTTCTTCCTCCACGCCGCCGTGGGCGGTGGTTCAGGCTTCCAGCAGCCTCCTCGGTCCTCAGTCTTCCTCTGCCTTCATTTCAGGTTGGATCAAATGGAATGACATGGTTTGGGTTGCACAGAGATGGAGGGGATGAGATCGGGTATTTGGGTTTGTGTTTTGAAATGAAGAAATGGAATGCACGGGGAAGATGCATGAATGAATAAGGTTGGCCAGTGGATGGGTGACAAGTGTCACTTATCCATTGGGCCTCCATAAAATATCTGGGGCCCACTAGAGTCCAAAAGTGAAGTTATCTCGTAATTCATGCAATAATGCACTTAAACTTCCGTGAACCGTAACTTCGCCGTCGAACGTCCGAATTTGACATGCCGCCTGTCTACGAATTCTTATCGTCTCGATATACGTAAAGGTCCGCGGCCCTCGGCCATCGGACATCCCGGTCAAAAAGTCAACTATTTACCCCTTTTTAACCAAAATTACCAAAATGCCCTTATCCTTCTAAACATCATAACTTCTTCCTCGAATGTCAGAATTGAACGTGCCACCTGTCTATGAACCCGTGACGTCACGAACTACGTCACAGTCATCGGTCAAAATCCATTTGATCCCCCGAATGAAAAGTCAATGTTTTACCCACGATCAGGGGTAAAACAGTCATTTTGCATCGTTCGTTCGATTTCGCCCAACTAATCATCGATTAACCTCACTAATCGTGATTAATCACTAATCTAATCTAGGAATTTGGGACGGGTCGTTACAAAAGTCACCTCAGTGAAATCTCATACACATATACATATATACATAGATAACCCATCCTAGACATCCTCTGATGTCAACTCGAGGCACACAGCCCTTAGGGAAATCTTCCCCGATCCGAGTCTACTCCCAGGAATTCTCCATCTGGGAGGCTCTATCTCCGGATCTAGTCCAAACATCTCTCAGGAATCTGGTTCGGGTCCACATCATAACTCCCACTCCTAGAATGGGCTCCGTATAGGGAACACGCATTCCGGGTAGTGGATCGTGACTCTCCAGGTCGACGGCTGGAGGAGACCAATCAATACGCTCGTAAGGAGGGTATATACATACTAGTATAGAAGACCATCAATGGGATTCATGCCCGATAACACAAAGCAACTGGGCCTCGAGCCCGAACTTATGACTCAACGGGGCCTCATGCCCGATTTCACAATTCAACTGGGCATCGAGCCCGAACTCATAAATCAACGGGACATTGAGCCCGAAACCTCAAGGTCAATCAAGATTCTGATCAAAGCAATGTGTGCAACCATCAATCCAGAACCGCTCTCAATCCTTGTATGTCGCTGTGAACCTATCACTACCGCGACCATCTCAAGACCATGGTGCACACGTCGCCGACCTATCTCCGATACTGTCAGCACTCCGAAGTCAAGCCTCCAGTGGCTTCTTGACAATGAGATGTGCACCATGACCTATCCAGAGGGAACATAACCCAGTCTAGAGGCGAGCGTCACGTCGTCTGTCGTCGTGCACACAGCACCCGTCGCAACCACGACTCAGACCCCTAGGTCGTCAATAGGGCCACATACCCGAGTCAAAACCAAGACCAAATGGGTCTCATGCCCGAATCAAATCAAGACCACAAGGGCCGTTTTACCTTTCAAAACCATTTCATCGAAAACCGAAAGCATAAGCACGTATAAAACCTAAAACCTCAAAATACGTGCCAATACGTAACAAACACACAAAATGCACTCAAGGAATCACAAAAAATACATTAAAACATTTATAAAAAATTTATTCATGAATCGATTCATAAAAGAAAGTCCACTCATAGACCGTCCAAGCTGCCGCTTCGATACGCGTGCAATACGGCTCTCTCGGGCCAATCACTGTCTCTGAGGCTCCCGAACCTGTCCAAATTAATTTAGAGGGTTACTAAATACTTAATTAACCCCTCATTAAAGCCCCCTATTTTTTCAGAATTTTTAACTATTTTTAAACTCTCTCCGAAACCTTCGGACATCCCTAACTATATCGAGACAATGTCCAATCGACTCGAAATTAGTCCCAAAATGTTCGTTACATCGAATAGATGATTTCATATGTTGGAATCAACCCCAAAAGATGGCCCACGTGCCCACACACGCCATCCAAAGGGGTTGTGCGTGGGAGCCACGCTCCACTGTTCAATCGTCTTCTTCCCTGCGCAAACCCGGTTCAGCTAGTTCGGTCCGGTTCGATCCTGCAACTGGACCGGCGTGACTGATCCAGCCTCATTTCTCCTTCAATTTTTGTCCTTTTTCTTCCTAATCAATCCCAATCCTCTTATTTTAATCCTAGGAATCTAAATATGCAAACCAAACCATCAAAAACCCCTTAAAACCCAACGATTCGATTTTGTTCCTCACGGTCCAACATCCCAGTTTTCTCCCTGGGGTTCCTCAGCCGTGAACCACTACCAAAACCTTCCTAAAACCCTCATAGTAACCTAATAAGCCCATTCTAATCACTCAAAACGGTCCATAACGCAGAAAATTGAAAATGGAAGAAAATGTGCAAAACCGAGTACCTTGCACAGTTTTCATCCGCCGTCAACGGCGGCACTGCTCCTGGCCAGCTGTCAGGATCCGTCCCAAATATCACCTCGATACCCGGGACGAACCCTGCTCCCGTCTGACAATCACACTTAAAGTACCAAAATAACCTCAACACAACTATAAGCATAACTATCAGACAAGGGAGAAATGTAATACAACCGTAATTCAGAGCATAGTTTATACAAAATAGGCACAAAATCCTACTGTGCTAATCTCGCAACGGAAGAACGTCGTAAGCTCTATGCCTCGGTTCCTGCCTCAACGTTCACCCCAGCGCTATCACCACGACCTGGAGGGTAAGTTAAAACCAAAAAGTGTGAGTGGACTAAAGAAATAAAAAGTTTAAAACACGATTAAGCCTAAAACAATTTAAAGAAAACAATAAGGTTTTTCCCTCCGTTTTAAAATATGCATGCCTAACTAAGTATCAAAAAACCACAATATAAAAATAATATGATAAGAATGCTACTATCGTATCATAAAACCAAGTCCGCAAATATCAAAATCCGATCAAACCTGTTGGGTCTATCCGAGTCTTTAAACTCAACCAGGCCTCAAATGTAATCCGAGTCTTTAAACTCAATAGGCCTACGGGGGTATTATCATGAATATCCGAGTCTTTAAACTCCCGAGTCTTTAAACTCAATCCGGGCCCGTCCCCCGTCAATCAGAATCCGGGTCTTTAAACCCAATATCCAGATCCAGCAAATCTGATTCAAACCAATTTAATATCAATTCTAAATTCACATCCGAACCCGAATCCGAAATCCCCGGTTCGAAGCCTTTTTGGAGTTCAGAACCGTCATTCCGAACCCAAATCCGGAAATCCACGAAATCTAGTTTAAACCAAAACCGGGTTTACCAAAATCATGTCTCAGAATTCATTTATAACCATCAGAACACAATTAGAAATTGAAATCTCCAAGTATATCATCAAAATCAGAAATCCAGCTTTTCCTCGAAAAACGTGCGAAAACCCAAAAATGTCTCGAAAAACGTGAAAACATATCCATCACTTATAATCATCATTAACAAGCATAAAAACATACTTAAAATCATAAAACATAGATAAAAACAGCTAGGCATGCTCGTAAGAAAAGAAAGAGTCCACTCACGAATCAGAAATTGTCAATCGCGCTCCATGCGGTCCTCGACCGTCTCAGGCGTCTCCCGTCCTGTCAATAAGCATCAAATATGGTCACAAGGACGTCAAATATACTAACCCTAATTTTCTCAATTTTTTGGGAATTTATTCGTAAATTAAACTTAGACCCTAAACCGTCCGGATCCTCGAACTATCCCGTAACATCGTCCGATTAACCCGAAAATTACACCAATGGATTCCTTAGAACATTTAGAACCAAAATCATGTTGGAAAATTTCTCAAACTCCTCTCCACCCGCCCCCACGCGCCGCCCAAAGTGGCTACGCGTGGGCCTCACGCGCCTGCTACAGTGCTTCTTCTTCCTCAAGTCACCCGGTTCAACTGTGTTGAACCGGCGTGACCGGTTCTCCACCGTTCCTCCACCATTCTTCCTCATTTCAAATCCATTAGCTTCGTCATGTCCCCTGCAACCAAACCCAGTCCTAAAATCCAGAAATCACAGCCTAAAACCCCTCGTCTTCATCTTCGAAAAACACTGCCCGTGAGCCCTGTTTTGGCCGCCGGCCACCCAGGTCCTCCCCCGTCACGACACCACACTCAGACGACTCCTGGGAGCTCCAGGAGTCTCACCCTAACCTCCAAAACCTTCGACTCTAGCCCTAAGTCCACGATTATTAAACAATAAAAACTGGAAAACAGGGGATTCGGGGTATACCTTCGATTCTCACTCCGCCGTCTGCACCGCCGCGTGCCACGGTGCTCGTTGAGTCCCTTGCAGTCGTCTAAGCCTCCTATTATCTTGGTTTGCACCACAACACGGCAGAACCACCACCACAGTCCCACGGCTCCTCTGTTTTCTCAGAAACTCAGCATCACCACCGCCGTGTCTCCGTGCACGATCTCACTCCCAAAACTCGATCACCAGCACCCTCTCTTCTCTCTGTCACTCTCACAATTCACAGAACCCTCACCCACGCACAGAATCGATCACCGTCTCTCAATTCTTCACTCTTTGTTTCTCTGTGTCGAAGCCCAAATGCACGGTTCCAATTTGAACGATTTGTGGCCGTGTGTATAATTAACACCCTAGAAGCCTCTAGTGTTATTCCACGTGTCCCCTTCTCCATGGTCTTCAGTAAAAAATATCCACACCCACTCAGCCACTTGTTTTTATCTGATTGGTCATAGGGCAAAAAGACCAAAATACCCCTAGGTTTAAAAATTACCTTTTTACCCTCAAACTTTCTAGACCCGTAACTATTTCGTCCGACGTCCGATGACAGCGTGCCGCCTGTCGTTGTACTCAGGACATCGAGACCTATCTAACGGTCTTCGGTCTACGTGAAAATCACAAGTCCACTAAAAAGTCAACATTTTCCCTATAATAGTCAAAATTACGGTAACGCCCTCAATCTTCCGAACGTCATAACTTTTTCTCCGATTGTCCAAATCGGACCTGCCACCTGTCTACGGACTCATGACATCCTAAACTACATCACAGTCAATGGTGAACACTCATCCAACCTGTAAATCAAAAAGTCAACTTTTGACACACTATTTACAAGGGCAAAATCGTCCTTTATACAAATCTTGTATAAAATTACATTTATACCCTTCCTGAAGGTACGAGTTGTTACACCAGCCACCACCATCATCTTGCCCTCATCTCACTCTCTCTTGGTGAAGCATGATCTAATAGGGAAGGGTTGTATTGGGTTGAAGGGTACTCGAGTTGGTGGATGGGGAAAATGATCGAACAAGAAAAGGGGAAGGGATATGCATGAGTTGTTTGGGCTGGGCAATGGATGGGTGACACTTGTCACTCATCCATTGGGCCTGTCCAAAAAATCTGGGCTCCACTTGCTGCCAATAGTCTCCCGTCTCGTAAAACGTACAATAGTACGTTCAAAATTCCGTGAACCGTAACTTCTCTGTCGAACGTCCGAATTTGACTTGCCCCTATCTACGGATTCGTATCGACGCGATCTACGTAACGGTCCTTGGCCCTCGGCCATTGAACCTCCCGGGTCAAAAGTCAACTTTTTACCCTCGTCTAGGGGCAAAATCGTAATTTCACCCTAAACGTCCGTAAATCCTCGACTAATTCCCAATTAGTCTTGCTAATCCATCATTAATCCCTAATTAATTCCTAATTAATCCTTAAAATTAGGGACGGGTCTTTACATTACCACCGCCACTTGGGTCATTGCTAGTTATGCTCTATCTGCAAGGAATATCCTAAGTCCATTGAGCACCTGCTCTTTCTGTGCCCCAGTGTTACTGATACCTAGTTTGGAGGTCTTCTTAACTATCAGATTGATATCACTCTTGTGGCCTCCTTTGAAGTTTGGTTGCATTCCATCTTGTCCCCTTATGTGGGTGTGTGCTTGGATTGCCTTGGTGGTCGCCTATTCTTACTTTGAAATTTGGAAGCACCACTGTAAGCTCCTCTTTGAGGGACACCCATTCAATCCCGTTATTATTATTATTATTATTATTATTATTATTATTATTATTATTATTATTATTATTATTGTTGTTGTTGTTATCTCCAGGTATGTCATTGAATTTTGGAGCTCTTCTATCCCTTTTCCCTGTCCCCTTGATCCTGTGCGTAATTCCCAGGATACCTTTGATATTTGGTGTCCCCTCCCCACGGATCCGGAAGTGAAAGTAAATTGAGATGCTGCTTGGACGACTACAGATGAACTTGCTGGTATTGGGGTTTTTATCAAAATCAGGACGGTGCTTTCTGTGGTTCTATTGTGCAGCAAGGCACACAAAAAATGTCCTTATTGCTGAAGCTTGGGCCGTTCTTACTTGCATTTTTTTTTGCCCAAGATAGATGTTTCCGGAATGTGATTGTGGAATCGGATTCCCAAGTATTGATCAAATGCATTTATGGTCATATTGACCGAGGGAATTGGGAGATATTTCCCATTCTTTCTCAACTCTGTCCCCGTCGTGCTTTCTTTGAGAGAATCTGGTTTCAATGGGTTCCTCAGAACACAAATAAAGTAGTCAATACCTTAACTACTCAAGTTCGATAAAAAATGTGCAGAGAAGTCTGAATTAATCGACCTCCATCTTTTTAAGTATTTGTTTTGAACAATGATGGTTTCTCATGCCCAGTTTTCCGCTTTTACGAGTGAACATTTTATGTCTATATCATGCTTCCTTACTTTGAATCCTTTCTAGTTTGTTTCTGGTTCCTTTTCCTCTGCTTGTAACTTTTTCCTCCTGGTTTGGTTTCCCTTTGAATGAAAATCATTTCTTGATAAAAAAAAAAACTCTGTCCTCTTTTTCGACCAAAAAAAGAAAAACGCTGCCCTCTTCAGTGTTTGGGCTTAAATCCTATTAACTTGCTTGATTGTCAAAACCGGCGTGCTTCTTCCAATCAGAGCTCCACCTCCACGTTAAGCTGCTTTCCGGTGGCCCTGGTTACGAGCCACAAAGGATTGCTATATTTTGAGTTCGACGCCATTCATCTCAGCGTTTCACTGAGAGAGTTGGTCTCTCCCTCTCTCTTGAAATTCGCAAACCCATTATAATTTGATTTTGATATTATTTGCCCCTTAGAAGCTGTATGCCAGGCTCAATCCAATACCCAAAAGAAACCCTACTAAACCCATGCCAAAATGCCCAACATACTACTCGAAGCTCCTCACCACCTCAATCCAAGGCCGTCTCAAGAAACTCAACCTCTATCCAATCCCTCCATGTGAGTTATTGACTTCTTCATTTTACTCTCATTTTTCAGTTCTTGCAATTCCATCAAGCCAATCCCTACAAGCTGAACCCGTAAACAATGATGAGACCGAGCCCCCAATTTCGAACGAAATCTTCAAGAAAGGTACCAATTTGGGTTCTTACAAATCAGGTGATTCAACATTTTATTCACTCATTGCAAATTACGCGAATTTGGGTGATTTTCGGTCCCTGGAATTGGTTTTGGATCGAATGAAACGTGAAAGGCGAGTTTTTATTGAGCAGAGTTTTATTCTAGTGTTTAAAGCTTATGGAAGAGCACACTTGCCTAATAAAGCTGTTGAATTATTTTATAGAATGGTGGATGAATTTCAATGTAGGAGAACTGTTAAGTCATTTAATTCGGTTCTTAATGTTATTATACTGGAGGGTCATTATTCACATGCTTTAGAGTTTTATTCCCATGTAGTTGATACTGGGGAAATGAACGTTTCACCAAATGTACTCAGTTTTAACTTGATTATTAAGACCATGTGTAAGTTAGGATTGGTTGATAGAGCGGTCGAAATGTTTAGAGAAATGCCGGTTAGGCGTTGTACTCCTGATGTATTCACGTATTGCACATTGATGGATGGGTTATGCAAGGAGAATAGGATTGATGAGGCGGTCTTTTTGTTAGATGAGATGCAGATTGAGGGGTGCTGCCCGAGTCCTGTGACGTTTAATGTGTTGATTAACGCATTGTGCAAGAAGGGTGACTTGGCACGTGCGGCCAAGCTTGTTGATAATATGTTTCTCAAAGGCTGTGCTCCAAATGAAGTGACTTATAACACCCTCATGCATGGTCTGTGTCTCAAGGGTAAATTGGACAAGGCAGTTAGTCTTTTGGATAGAATGGTTTCAAACAAATGTGTGCCTAATGATGTGACATATGGAACAATCATCAATGGACTTGTTAAGCAAGGACGTGCAGTTGATGGGGCTCGAGTGTTGATCTCTATGGAGGAAAGAGGGAATCATGCAAATGAATATATTTATTCAGTCCTTGTTAGTGGATTGTTCAAAGAGGGAAAGCCTGAAGATGCGATGAGATTGTGGAAGGAGATGGTGGAAAAGGGATGTAAACCCAACACCGTTGTCTATAGTGTTCTTATAGATGGTCTTTGTCGAGAAGGAAAGCCAGATGAAGCCAAGGAAGTGTTCTGTGAGATGCTGAGTAATGGTTGCATGCCCAATTGCTTCACTTATAGCTCCTTAATGAGGGGTTTCTTCCAGACAGGTCAAAGTCAGAAAGCCCTTCTGTTGTGGAAAGAAATGTCAAATTGTAGTTATATGCGTAATGAGGTATGTTACAGTGTCCTAATTCATGGTTTATGCGAGGATGGGAAACTCAAAGAGGCCTTGATGATGTGGAAGCAGATGTTGGCCCGAGGATGTAAACCTGATGTTGTGGCTTATAGTTCAATGATTCACGGCCTTTGCAACACTGGTTTGGTTGAGCAGGGTTTGAAACTTTTTAATGAAATGCTTTGTCAGGATTCTGAATGTCAACCCGATGTCATCACTTATAACATACTTTTCAATGCTTTTTGCAAGCAGGGCAGCATCTCCCTTGCCATTGATCTTTTGAATAGTATGCTGGATCGAGGTTGTGATCCCGACTCATGGACATGTGACATCTTCCTGAGAACATTGAGAGAAAAGCTCACTCCTCCTCAAGATGGGATGGAGTTCCTGAATGAGCTTGTTGTCCGTCTATTTAAGCTGCAAAGGATAGTAGGTGCTTCCAGAATTGTAGAAGTGATGTTGCAAAAGGTTTTGCTACCCAAAGCCTCTACTTGGGCAAGAGTTATAGAAGAGCTTTGCAAGCCCAAGAAGGTTAGAGCAGCCATTGACAAATGTTGGAGCAGCCTATATTACTAATTTTTAAGTTTTTTTTTTTTTCTTCTAAAAGCTTGGTTACTCTGACCGGAACCATTTTCTTTCTTCATTAGGCAGTCAAAGTGTAGGTGTTAAACTCTTTAGAATTGGGGATTTGCTCTGTGATATAGAAGATTGTTGAGAAAACAAATTTGTCTTTGCATTAAGGGGGCATAATATTTCAACGAAATTAAAATCAGTATTTGGTCGCTGTACATAGTTATTTTATTTGAGCATCACTGGTTGTTTTAGAACATATTCAGTTGGCATAGTTTCTTCCCTGTACTGGAGAAGAAACCATCTATATTATTGACGCTAATTGTTGGTTGAAGAATTAATGGTTTAGTAGTGCCTTCGACAGTATCTACTTCACAGTTCAACCAAATTGTTCTCCTATGACACTTTTCTAATAAATGGGATTTGCTTCAAGGTCTCTTACAGTTGGGACAGGAACCCTCTGTTACAAGAACGGTTAATGTGGTTTATGAAAAGAAGATATCCGTGAACGCACTCTTGCAAATAGTGAAGTATGACATCTGTTAAAAGAGCAGACCTGCAACGGACTTGCTCCCATTCAATCCCCTAAGCAGCATGTTTGAAGTATGCAGCTGAGCAAAGGTACTTGAATGAAACTTTAGGGACTCCAATCAAATATCTTACAGGGTATTTACTTTGTCAGAAAAGACAGATAATTTATGTTTTTAATTATCGTTGTTTTAACCGTGAACAAGTAAACAATAAGCCTGCTAGAGAAAACTGGAGTTTCTATTGGTAAATAAGGGAATTTGTAGTCAGGTACAGACATAACACCTGTTCTTTTTCCTACGTGGATTAGTGCCATTGTATTCATGGCATTTGATGTTCGTTTATTCATGATCATCACACTGATGCAAATAGTATAATTATTTTACTGTTACATGAAGAATAATTCGCACTCCTAACTAGTTTGCACTACATTATTAAATGAAACTGCCTAGCGTTTCCTCCAAATAACATTGAGAGAGAACTATGATTTCAAGGCTCGGCCTTTTCTCTGACATTGCTGTCGGTGGCTTTCAGGGATTCTGGCATTTCGTGATTATGTGCCATATCATAAGTTGCATGCAGACCAAAGAAGACATAGTAAATAAGCATTACAACAGTGCACATTCCAAATCTTTCAAAAGCATGAGGTTGCAAAGATCCCATAAGGAAAATATTTGTTGCAATGGACAAGGATGGCACCCAAGGAACCAGTGGAACCCCCCAAACTTTTGGTGACCTCTGCTGAGGTAAAAATACTGCCATTGCCAAAGTCCCGAGGAACCAAAGAGGAACTGTCACAACATAACCAACCCAACCATTAGGATTCAGTCCCCAGTATGCTGAAGTTCCCATTGAAGAAGCTATAATGATCAGCAAGCAAATTACTAGTTTCAAGAGATGCTGTTGTGGGGTGATTTCTCTCACATAGTACCTCCTCACTAGAAGTGCAACAGCCATCATCATGAAGATAAATAGGGTGCTCACTGATAACAGACCTGTCAAGACATCCAAGCTCGAAAAGAAAGCAATGCAGGCACTTGAAACGGCAATCAAGACTGTAGCATTTATAGGGGTTCCTGTCTTTGGATGGACCAGAGCAAACCATGGTGGAATCATGTGGGCTCGTGCAATATGAGTGATATACCGTGCCTGTCCGAGTGTCCCGACCAGGAGAACAGTGGTCATTCCCTTGAGGGCGCCAAGAGCTACCAGGTACTTGGCCCACGTCATACCTACACTTTGAAATGCTACAGAGTAAGCTGCATTTGGGTCTATTTCTGTGTATTTTTGCATCATAGGCAGTGAAAGTGCCATTAAGCAATACACAACCGTGATGATAGACATTGATCCAAGCAATCCTAGTGGTATGTCTCTGGATGGATTTTTGGTTTCTTCAGCCATGGTGGCGATATTGTCAAATCCCCCATAAGCAAAGTAAACAATTGCAGCTGCTTCAAAAACTCCTTTAGCCCCAAAAGGTAAAAAAGGCTTCATATTTGATGGGTTGGCATGAACAAACCCTGCAATTATCACAAACAAGATTATAAGGTTATTTACTGCAGATGCTATCCAATTGATGTAAGATGTTTTCCTTGTGCTGATCATTGCAATTGTTGCAGCTATTGCCAAAACAGCAACAGCTATTGGGTCCAGGAGATTGAACCCGTCCGCCAGGTTTGTGTGGATGCGTAACGAGTTGGAGGGACGATTCAAGAGTGTTGTGAAGTAAGAAGTCCATGCTCTAGAAACTGCTGCGCTTCCGACAATGCTCTCAAGAAGTATGTTGCCTGCTGTTATGAAGGCTACAAAGTCTCCTAATTCTATCCGGAGATAAGCAAAAGCTCCACCCGCCACTGGGATTTCCACGGAAAATTCTGTGTAGCAGAAGACAGAGAGCATGGCTGAAATACCGGAAGCAAGATAGGACAGGACAATAGCTGGTCCCGCATTTTTATGTGTTTCTTGGCCAGTAAGCACGAAGATGCCTGCACCAATGACTGAACCAAACCCAAACCAGACAAGATCCCACCATGTGAGGCAGCGTTTCATGTCATTCTCACTTTGTTTCCGAAGCTCCCCAGTCTCATCGTTATCATTTGATCTGCTTGTCAGACGGTTTTTGAATCTGTAGCCTGTTTGTGAAAGGGCAGCGCGGTATGCACTCCAACTTTGAAAGGATTCTTCTGGTAGGAAATCTTGTTTGCTCCATCTCCAGTATCTCCTTGGCTGGACCTCTTCACTCTCTACTCCCATGGAACCTAGTTTTCCCTTCCCTAATACTTGTCTTATCTTATGGCAGCTTGATATGCTTGAATCCGGGGATTTTCGGCCGAGATTCGGAATCTTATCTATTTGTGAGGCCTGAGGTTCTGCCGTGGGCTCAATGCACAAGGCAAACAATGCAGAAAAGTCAGTTTAAGAGACTTGTTTTGTGGTAGTATTCCAGTTGGACGATTTTGTTGGATTGTTTGGTGGTGAGGAATTGTCATATTTGATGTGATTTGGTTAGAAAAACTGTAAATTGAGTTGGAAAATGTCTACTTGCTTTGCCAGTTTGTGTCAGGTTTTCCACTCCATGCGGTTTGTCTGTCTGCCGAAAAATAATGGAGGAAACTGCTGCTTTGAACTCTTAGGCCAAGTGATCATAAAGGACACCTAAATATAAATTTAAGACATTAAATTTTAGCTTTTTAATAAAATATTATAATGTTATATTTTACTATCTCTAGTAATCGAGGATTATATTATATTTTGTTTATTATCTTTATTAAATTTTGGATTTGTGACAAAATAAAAATATTTTGTATAAATATTTTTTTTGTTCCATGTTGACTCTTGAAATTTAGATTTTTAATTATGTATTTTAACATAACAAAATTATTAAAATATTGAAAAAGATAATTTGTCATGTATAAGCACTAGATTGATTTTCGAAATGAAAAATATTGATTCTAAATCTGGGATAAAATTGGGTAGAATAAATAATAGGTGGAAAGATATGTATGAATTATAAACGTACTTACAGAAAAAAAAAACACATAGAAATTTTTTTTTGCAATTTTTTTGAAAAAAAAATTAATTAATAGCAAGAGAGAAGGGAGCACCATGTGAAAACAATAGCCGAAAAACTGCCGTGATTTGAGCAAAAGAAAGGCAAACTGCCGTGTCATTCCAAAGGGCTAGTTATATTTGGTTGACACTTTAACCCAATAATCATAATTTGGTCATTTAATTCATTTAAGACATTTACTGAAAATAAATTTTGATACAAAATTCTTAATTTTTGTCTTTCAGTCCAAATTCAGTCTATTGCTAGAGAGTAGAGATGACCTTATTATTGATTTTCACGCTTAGGCCACAAGAGCAATGGTCTAAATTCAAATAAACTGGGCTATTAGAGTATCTCTAACTATGGGCTATAAAGCCAAATTGTAGAAAAATTTGGTGAAAAAAAATGATCTTCAACCACAAGTTAAGGGCCATGGACAAATTTTGGTCAAGAGCCAAGGACAAAACATTTGCTCAAATTCATTCAAAAATTTAGGAAATTTCATAAATCCTAAATATATTAATGATCTTCAATCTTATCACACGATTATTTTTCTTAACAATATATTTTTTTCAAAAATGTTATATTAGATATTAGTTTAATAAATTAAATTTATTAATGTTATATTAATTAAATTAAATTATTTTAGTTAAATCCTTTTATTTCAAAAATGTTATATTTGTTTAATTAAATTATTTTTCCCTAATGATATATTTTGTTCAAAAATGTTATGTTAGTTTAAAATATATAGAAAATAATGATAAAATATTGAAATAGTAATTTCATACTCCTAAATGGTTGGAGTCTTCTAGATGGAAAAATATATTTATGTAGTATTTATGAAAAAAACTAATATTTTTTAGAACTAAATTTTAGCATAGCCCTCAAAATTTAGGACATGGTTGGAGATACCCTTAGCTCATGGCATCCCATGTTTTGTGTGCATCATAAAATACCGAATAATGAAATATGGAACTTCCCTTCCAATTGGTCGTGTTGCATCCATGTCTCATTTTCTATAGCAATTGATAAGGAGTATGTAGATTTGGGGGATAAAAAGTTTAAGTGCATTCACTGTGCACTTTTTTGGTTGTCAGAATTTGACAGGACCCACCCCTAATCCCCAGAGATTAAGGGCTAAGTGGATTTCCGGGTTTGGGTTCACTGTGCACTGTTCATCGTCTTCCTCAGTCAACCGGTATGCAAATCCGGTCCGATTTTGAACCGGCGTTCATGGTTTTATGTCTATTTCCAGTCCATTTTCATCCTTTTCACCTCCTACAGGTTCGTCTGACTATTTCCTACTTAACTTATGTCTTTAATTCATAAATTGAAATTGAGATTATACCTTCCCGTTCATCGTTCCAAACCATTCCTTCTTCCTCTGTCCCTGGCCCGTACAGACCGTCTCTAGTCACTGTCTTTAGCTCGATCGACTCCTAACAACGTCCTGAACATCATCCCGTTCATTAATTTAATCAACACCCACTGCAACAAGAAGTTCAATTTTTAAAATCCACGGTCTTACCTTGTCGGGTTCACGGTCACCGTCCACGGCGAGTCGTCCTTCCAGTTTCCTCAAGCACGTCTCACCCTTCTAATTATCATCCAAAAAATTAGAACCAGTTTTAGGGACCTAAACTAACAATCTAATTTCGAATTGAAAAACAGAGCTTCCTGTCCCCAGCTTCTTCCAACCACCACCGTGCACTGCTGCTCATCACGGCGTCACCACCACAATCCTCACCGTCTATCATGCCATCTTTATTCATGTGGCACAACCATTTGAGGAAAATTTGGGGGTTTGAATTCCTCACCATCTCTGTGTCTCTGTTTTTCCAACCGTGCACGAATATCTCTTGGTTTTAAGGAAAAATTCCTAAGGTGGCAGAGACGTTCCACACACCTCTAGAGTTAGGCTAGGTGTCATTTTTCCTGTGGACAAATGTTTCAAAAACAGCCAAGTGTCCCTTGAGCACTGGGCACTGATTCCAAAGCCAGCCGATTGACCAAAATTCCCTTGAGGCAAAATTACCAAATTACCCTTCGCGTTCCTAGACCCACAACTAACTCATCCGAAGTCCGATGATGATGTGCCGCCTGTCATTGTACTCAGGAGATCAAGACCTTCATAACGGTCCTCGAAATGCGTAAAAATTCCATGTCGTTTGGAAAGTCCACAAATTGCCCCCTTTTAAACCAAATTACGAAAAAGGCCCTCGGACTTCCGAACGTCGTAACTTTTCCCTCAGATGTCGGAATCGGACGTGCCACCTGTCTATGAACTCGTGACGTCCCGAACTACGTCACGGTCATCGGTCAAAGTCCATTTGACCGCCCGAACAAAAAGTCAACATTTTTGCCCATTCTAGGGGCAAAATCGTCATTTTGCACCGTCCGTCCGAAATCGACCAACTAAGTACTGATTAACCTTACTAATCCGTCATTAACAACTAATCTAATCTCGATTCTAGGGACGGGTCGTTACAGAATCTCTTAAGCAAACAAGTCAAAAACTTGAACCAACTTTTAGTGTTTGATGGTAACAAGGAAAAGTAAAACTTCCCATTCTGATGCCTTAACACCTCATTTTTTAGATTATTTACTTGATCCAACTAAAGGTAAAAAAAGTAAATCATTTAGAGATAATATCATACTCTATAATTTCATGTTTGCATTTACTTCAATGGAAGTCAACATTGACAAGTCTGTTAACAATGGATCAGGTCCTTATGTTTTCAAAATTATTGGTTAAGTTTGTTATTTAATGGAGTCTTTGTTACCTCCAGATGGTCAGCTGCCAAAATTTGCTCAATTATATGTTTATGACACTTATAATAAAGTTGAAAATCGTCTTAATACTTTTACTTCTAAAGAAAAATGTGAAAAAAACTGATCCCAACATTGTAACTGGTTTGATTAATATGTTTGATGCTTCAAATGAGTTCGTAAATGTAACGAGCCGTCCCGGAAGTTGGGGTAATTTTATAAATTAATTTAGAAAAAAGACTTGTTTACCCTTGTCCGTATTAAGGGTCCAAAAGTCAATTTTAATTTGGCAAATTTTTTGGAAGTTTCGATTAGATCGATGCGTTCTTCTTGAAATAAAAAATACGTAGATAGGTGGCATGCGGAAAACGGAGATCGTACGAAACAGTTACATGTCTAAATGTCCAAAGGGAATTTTTGTACTTGTGAATAAGTATGGGTATTTTGACCATTTGTTGCATTATTTTTTTGAGTAAGCAAAGTGTTACCACTTGGATGGTGACACATGGCACCAGGAAAGGAAGATTGTGGTTGTCATCACTTGGATGTTTATGTTTAAAAGGGAATGAATGAAAACGAGTAGGGCGAATTTACCTGATTGGTTTTTTGGTGGTAAGGGACTAAATCAATAAGGTCTCATCTTCACCGTTCTCCGACTAGGAAGACCGTGATATTAGGGTGGGGAAATTCCCCACAATTCACTAAGTACAGTCTAGGCTAGCTGACAGGACCCGTCCCAACTGGACTTTGATAACCGTGCCCGGTCCTGCTCCCGTCTGACAAGTCAACTGAAGTCCCGAAACTAGCTTTCAGCACCTATCAGACCACGGATAATTGCACTAATTTCCGCTCATGCCTCCGCCTCTCGATCAGCCCCGAACGTTGTGCCACGGCCTAGAGGGTCATCAAAACAGGAAAGGTGTGAGTGGAAAAAAATAATATCATTTAAAACCCATTTATCAAAATAAATCATTTACCCTCTAGTTTATCAAACCATGTATGCATAGAATCAAACATATGAAAAACATCACCGGCCTTCCAGCCCAATCTCATGAAAACATCAAATCCCGGCTCTCAAGCCCAACACGTGAAAACATTTCATAAAACCATTTTATCATACAACAAAGCATATAACTCGGGAATTACACATCCGAGGATCCTCTGGGAATTACACATCCAGAGTCGTCATCTATGCTGGGAATTACACATCCAGCCTCATCGGGAATTACACATCCGGTCCCTCCGGGAATTACGCATCTGGAGTCCCTCCAAGAATTACACATCTGGAGTCACTTCAGGAATTACACATTCGAAGTCTACCCAGGAATTACACATCTGGGGGCATCAAACATCAATACACAATCAAAATCAGCATTAAAACCATGTTAAAACCATTTATCACAAGGCCACATGCCCAAATCTCGTTTCTCATGTCTCGTAAATCCGTAAAATCATTAAACAATTGCACGTAAATTCGTAAAATCATATCCGAAAAACATCACAAATCCATTAAATCAATTTCCCAACTCATAATCCAAGTTAAAACCAATCACAAATCCCGGGCTTTCGCCCAAAATAGTCATTTCACATTTTTTCGAAAAATGTGCCCAAAACACCGATTAAAATAATCATTAAATCCCGAAATAATCATATCAAATCATTGCAATTCAATTCATGCCATAAATCATGTAAAAAATTTAACTATGCATGCATGTCAATTTATAAAACAAACGTCCACTCACACTGACAGGACCCGCCCCGATCCCACAGAGACCACAAGGGGACGTGCCCTGCTCCCGTCTGACACCCAATAATTCATACCAATTTTAACCTCAAAACATTTAAAAGCATAAATAACCAAATTAAAGTCATACATAAAATCCGAATTAAACGAATGTCAGACAAGGGATATAATCCAAAATTACAAATTTGCGAGCACGACTCTAAAGTAATCCTGCGGGTACACCGCCCAGCAGGGGTTCAGGTACGCAGAAGTAGATCTATGCCTCAGCCTCTGGCTCCTCCCCTACCTCAGTTTCCCGACCTGGAGGGGTTATCAAACAGTAAGGGTGAGTGGACCGAAACACAAGTTTATGAAATCGTTTGATAAGTAAAACATATAATTTACCCCTCCGTTTTCCAAATATGCGTGCACCATAATTCCAAAATCAGAAACCATATAATATGAACCATAAGGCATATAGCAAAACCATAACCATAATTTTAGTTGCTGCACTATACACTCCAATCCCGACATCCCTGATGTCTGACGTCCCTGACGTCCAATAGGTCACAATCACAAGGCTACGCGTGCCACTCGGGTCTCAATTTCCGAGTTCAATCCCCGAACCCCGTTCGGGTACAGCATCCCCGATGCTTAGCGTCATAGACGCTGGACGTACTAGACGTCCGTGACCTCTCCGGGGTACCTCATCCGGAGGAGACAATATAATATGGAAGGATCTATACAGTGCAGTAACAAATACATTTTATTGATATCCACATGCAAACATATATATACATAGATAGAATCCGAACCAATCATTTAGTTTCATCGGACGGGTCTCAAGCCCAAATACCGTGAAACGTGCCATAACCATATTTTCCATATCATCAAAACCATCATTGTTTTAGCATGTGAATAAGTATAATAAAACCAGAAAACATTTATGCACACAAGGGTTTAAGAAAATGGCCCACTCACAGTACAATCCTGCTAGAAACCGAACGTATACCCTCGTCCTGGTACAAATGTACAATCCCTGTCAAATCCAAGTATTCGTAAAGGTCAAATTAAACCCCCAACATTCAACCATGAAAGCCTAGGTCGAAACCGACCCGGGAAAGCCGCCCGAATGCGCTTCCCAAGGCAATAAACCTTATTTTGACCAACTTAATGATCTCCGATCGACCCGAAACCACCGCCATTGGATCCGGATCGTCGAAACCTAAAGAATGGTGGTGGTCCCACCAGAAACACTGTTCACACGCGCCCCCACGCGCCGGTCAACGTGGCGGTCAACGCAGGAACAGTTCCTGCTGACGTCATCGCTGACGTCAGCATGACGTCATGCTGACGTCATCTGACAGCTGTCAGGTCTGACGTGTCAGACTCTGACAGGTGCCACGTGTCAACATCCAATTGGTCCACCTCACTGATCTGTCAGACCACGTGTCAGATCTGACATGTGCCACGTGTCAGCACGGCACTGGTCCACGTCACTGACATGTCAGTGACACGTGGCAGTCCCTGACTGGTCCACGTCACTGACATGTCAGTGCTGACTGTGCACTGACATGTGACACGTGTCGGCTCACGGTTGGTCCACGTCACCTGACAGTCTGACAGGGTGCCACGTCATCACCTCTGTCCTCAGACGGGTTGACCCGTATCTCTGCAACTTGGGTCGAACAGACCCGCGATCACGACCCGGTCACCATTTCTTCTACACCCAACCATTTTCACTCTGGTTTGTTCCTAGATGTTCGTCTTATACCCAGGAACAGTTCTAGCTAATTAAAATCCATAAACAAGGGCTGAAACAAAGACTTACCTCGATGAACAGACCCGGGTTCCCGTCGCCGTTTGCACTCCGTTCAGGCTACCTCCGGTCGTGAACTCAAGCCCAGAAGGTTCCTATAAGTCCCTAGAGTCGATTAGGATTAATAGAAAACAAAACTAAACGTGGGAATTCGAGTTACCAAAATCTGAGTTTTAGAAACCGTTTCGGGTTTTCCGGTTTTCCCCCCACGCCGCCGTCCTCCGCCGTGCTCACTGCCACCGTTCAGCCTCGCCGGCAAGTCCCCAATACACAGACACAGAGAGTGGATGGTTTGCTGGAAAGGTTGGATCGAAATGGCAGAATGTGCTCTGCGGGTGTGAATTATAAAGAAATGGAGGGAAGGAAATGGATGGCTCAGATTGAATCTCCAGATTAGATCAAGGGCTGAGATCTGATCTGGGGTTTTCAATCCAAAGGCTGACATTAAAAGCTGGTTCAAATGTTTAATTAATCCAATAGTGGATCTGATCCAATCTAGCCAATGGGTGAGTGACACTTGTCACTCCCCAGGTGTCCTTCAATCAGAATTTCTGAATAAAATATTCGACACGAAAACCGAGACACGAACTTCCCGAATTCACGTTTCTGACCATAACTTCCTCGTACGAAGTCCGATTTCGGCGTGCCGCCTGTCTACGGACTCAGGACGTCGAAGCCTACCCAACGGTCCTTGAGTCAACTGAAAATTTGTTGTCAAAAGAAAAGTCAACATTTTCCCCCGAGAGTCCAAATTACGGTAATGCCCCTGAACTTCCGATAGCCATAACTTTTTCCCTGATCGTCCGAAATGGACGTGCCACCTGTCTATGAACTCGTGACGTCCCGAACTACGTCACGGTCATAGGTCAAAGTCCATTTAGTTCCTCAATCAAAAAGTCAACAATTTGACCATACCATTCACAGGGGTAAAATCGTCAATTCACACAAAAAATTACAATATGGAAATCCTCGAATTTCCGGGGTGTTACAACCTTCCCCCCTTAAGAAATTTCGTCCCGAAATTTCAAAGAAACAAATGAGGAAATTGTTCTCGCATCTGAGCCTCAGGCTCCCATGTGGCTTCTTCCACATCCTGGTTTCTCCAGAGAATTTTCACGAGAGGGATCGTCTTTCGACGTAGTACCTTGTCCTTCCGATCCAAGATCTGTACTGGTTGTTCTTCAAAGCTCAAATCCTCCCGTAGTTCGACAGGTTGTTCCTTAAGTACATGAGAAGCATCACGTACGTACATCCGCAACATCGATACGTGGAAAACATCGTGAACTCTTGATAGTTCTGGGGGTAGTGCCAATCTGTATGCAACTCTGCCAATTCTCTCCACAATCTCATAAGGTCCGATAAAACGCGGACTCAGTTTCCCCCGTCGGCCAAAACGGATAATCCCTTTCCACGGAGACAACTTCAGGAAGACAAAATCTCCCACTTCAAACTCCAAGTCTCGAATCCGTCGGTCGGCATAACTCTTCTGGCGATCCTGTGCCACCTTCAATCTTTCCTTGATCACGCGAACAGTTTCCATGGTTAAGTCCATTATCTCCGGCCCTACAGCCGCTCGCTCCCCTACCTCCGTCCAGCAGATAGGTGTCCTGCACTGTCGGCCATACAGTGCCTCATAAGGTGCCATCCCGATGCTTGCCTGATAGCTGTTGTTGTAAGCGAATTCCATCAATGGCAAATGAGTATCCCAAGAGTCTTGAAACTGTAGTACACATGACCTCATCATGTCCTCCAGGGTTTGAATGGTTCTCTCAGACTGTCCATCGGTCTGTGGATGGAAAGCAGTACTGAAACGTAGGTTTGTTCCCAAAGTAGCTTGCAAACTCCGCCAGAACCTGGAAGTGAAACGCGGATCACGATCGGACACGATTGATTCCGGCGTACCATGAAGTCGTATGATTTCCTTCACAAACAGCTGAGCCAGTCGGTTAGGTTTATAGGTTTCCAGAACTGGCAGAAAATGGGCTGATTTGGTTAACCGATCCACGATCACCCATACTCCGTCCACTCCACTCTGAGTCCTCGGTAATTTAAAGACGAAGTCCATGGTGATGTGATCCCACTTCCACTCAGGAATCGGAAGTGGCTGCATAGCCCCATACGGTCTCTGCCGTTCCGCCTTAACCTGCTGACAGGTTAAGCATTTGCTCACGAACTCAGCAATATCCTTCTTCATTCCTGGCCACCAATAATGGTTCCGGAGGGTACGGTACATCTTTGTACCTCCCGGATGCATAGCATAGGCCGAACTGTGGGCCTCTTCAAGTATCTCGGCCCGTAACTCTGCCACTGCAGGTACGCACAAACGGCCCAATTTCACCAGTGCTCCATCGTCCCGGATGGTAAAATCCTGTCTCCCATCCGCATCGACCTCAATTCTGTAAATACAGAGTATCGGATCCTGCAGTTGTGCTTCAATGATCCGATCAATCAGTACCGGTCGCACATGGAAGCTGGCCAACAAAGCTCCATGCTCGTCAGTACCCAAAATAACTCCCGCCTTCCGGAGTTCCACCAGCAAGGGAAGATACACCACCCCAAGGTGTGCAATAGTTCCTGCTGATTTCCTGCTGAGTGCATCCGCCACCACATTGGCCTTACCCGGATGGTACTCGATCGTACAGTCATAGTCCTTCAGTAGCTCCAACCATCTCCGTTGTCTCATGTTGAGCTCCTTCTGAGTGAATAAATATTTAAGACTCTGGTGGTCGGTGTATATTCGACACGTTGCGCCGAACAGATAATGTCTCCAGATCTTGAGAGCATGAACCACCGCTGCCAACTCCAAATCATGGGTAGGGTAGTTCAACTCATGGGTCTTCAGCTGCCGGGATGCATAGGCGATAACCTTGCCAGTTTGCATCAACACGCAGCCTAGACCTTGCAGCGATGCATCACTGAAGACCACAAACTCTCCACTGTCATCCGGCAATGCAAGGACAGGTGCAGTGGTCAATCGATCTTTCAACTCTTGAAAGCTCCGATCGCACTGCTCGTCCCAGATAAACTTTACTCCTTTCCGAGTTAGACGAGTCAATGGTGCAGCAATTTTGGAGAAACCCTCCACGAATCTCCGGTAGTAACCTGCCAATCCGACGAAACTCCGCACCTCGGTCACTGTTGTCGGTTTAGCCCAGTTGGTCACCGCTTCTGTTTTCTGGGGATCCACGCAAATCCCATCCGTCGATATCACGTGTCCCAGAAAACCAATACTGCTCAGCCAAAACTGACACTTGCTCAGCTTGGCATACAATTGTTCTTGTCTCAGTTTCTCCAAGACCAGCCGTAGATGTTCTTCATGTGCACGGGCACTCCTCGAGTATACCAAAATATCATCGATGAACACAATCACGAACTTATCCAGGTAGGGTCGGAAGACCCGGTTCATCAGATCCATGAATGCTGCTGGAGCATTCGTCAAACTAAATGGCATAACAAGGAACTCGTAGTGCCCGTAACGGGTTCGAAAAGCAGTTTTCGGAATATCCTCCTCCGAAATCCTCAGTTGGTGATACCCAGATCGCAAATCAATTTTCGAGAAGCACTGAGCTCCCCGCAACTGGTCGAAAAGGTCATCAATCCTGGGTAGAGGATACTGGTTCCTCAATGTCACCTTGTTGAGTTGTCGATAATCAATACATAAACGGAGACTTCCTTCCTTCTTCTTCACGAACAACACCGGTGCTCCCCACGGTGAAGTGCTCGGTCGGACATACCCCAAATCTACCAACTCCTGCAATTGAGTCTTGAGTTCCCGTAACTCGGCCGGCGCCATCCGGTATGGTGCCTGGGATATAGGTCGGGTACCCGGGAGTAGTTCAATAGTAAACTCAATCTCCCGCGATGGTGGCAATCCAGGTAAGTCTTCCGGGAATACGTCCGGAAACTCACAGACCACCGGTATTTCGTCGATAACCGGAGTATCGACCCGTTCCGACACGACATGCGCCAGATAACCCTGGCATCCCTTCCGTAGAAGTTTGGTAGCAGTAAGTGACGAAATCACTTCAGGAGGCGAACCATCACGTTCCCCCTGAAAGATAACTTCCGGCAAACCCGGGCTCCGCAAAATTACTTGCTTGCTACAGCAGTCGATGAGCGATCCGTGCTCCGACAGCCAATCCATCCCTAGGATTATATCGAAGTCGTGGATATCCAGAATAATTAAGTCTGCTGGTAAATCCACATCCTCAATTCTTACCGGGCACCTCCGAATCACCTGATTCACAAGGTACACGGTACCCATCGGGGTGCCAACACCCATTTCGCAATCTAAGGCTGATACCACACAATCAAGCAAACCAGCACAACTCCTCGAAATAAAAGAATGTGTAGCCCCCGCATCCATTAATACACGTACAAGAAAATTAAGGATATGTAGTGTACCTGTGACCACGCCTGGAGCAGTCCTCGCCTACTGCTGGGTCATTGCAAACACTTGGGCCCTCGGCCCTCCGTTCCGTCCGCGCCCGCGCGCGCCACGTCCAGCACCACGGTCACCTCCCTGACCGCGACCTCCGTTAGTGTGGGACGCCGTGCTCTGCACCACACTCGAGCCCCCAGCGTCGTTGTTTTTGGACAACTGCGGACAATCGCAGGCATAGTGGCCTTCCTCTCCGCAAGCAAAACAAGTTACTGGCCTTGGCCTGCCCGAATGCCCACCAGATGCACCACTCCAAGATGAGTGCTGCCCAGAGTTGTGTCCAGATCCTCTGCCCTGAGAGCCTCCACGTCGACCCGACCAGCCACGACCCTTGAAGGATGAGGGTGCTCCTCTGTAGCTCCCTCCCCTGTTGTTCTTCCGGCCTGATGGCCCATGGTGTGGGCGATCCTGACGTCGCCCCTCCCCCGAAGGTTGTCGTGATTGGTGTGCCGCCAGACTGGCCTCGACACGCACCGCTGCGTCGACCATATCCCTCAGAGAAGCATGAGTGGTAGCAGTCACACTGGCCCGGATCTCCCCTCGGAGTCCAAGCTCAAACCGCTGGCATTTGTCCTCCTCCGTGCTTACGAATGAGGCAGCGAACCGGGAAAGTCTCCCGAAAGTTTGCTCGTAGTCTGAAACAGACATGTCACCCTGCTCCAGCCGCAGGAATTCCGCCTCCCGCGCCGCGCGAAAAGATCGCGGGTAGTACTGGTCCAGAAACCTGGAACGAAAAGCTTCCCAGGTAGTGGTATGGACAGACCACCCGGACATTTCGAGTCCATGCCACCACTGGTAGGCTCCTCCCTCCAGTAAGAAGGCCGCCAGAGTCACTCGTTCGCCCGGAGGGCAGTGCATCACCGAGAAGATCCTCTCCCACTTGGTGATCCAGTCGTGAGCATCCTCGGGGTTTGATCCCCCGCAGAAAGGAGTGGCTCCCAAACGTTGAGCCCTTTCGATGCTCGCGCATTCCATCTCTCTTTCTAGATCCTCGTCCGTTCGAGTATGCGGAATTCTCCTAGGAGGCATAACCAACTGTCAAGAGGCATAGATCAGAAAACAATATTCTTAAAAGTCGAAAAGTAACTAGTACTAATCGCTAGTCTAGCATGCAGACCAATACCCTAGTACTGACCACAACCTAGTGCTCTGATACCAAGCTGACAGGACCCGCCCCGATCCCACAGAGACCACAAGGGGACGTGCCCTGCTCCCGTCTGACACCCAATAATTCATACCAATTTTAACCTCAAAACATTTAAAAGCATAAATAACCAAATTAAAGTCATACATAAAATCCGAATTAAACGAATGTCAGACAAGGGATATAATCCAAAATTACAAATTTGCGAGCACGACTCTAAAGTAATCCTGCGGGTACACCGCCCAGCAGGGGTTCAGGTACGCAGAAGTAGATCTATGCCTCAGCCTCTGGCTCCTCCCCTACCTCAGTTTCCCGACCTGGAGGGGTTATCAAACAGTAAGGGTGAGTGGACCGAAACACAAGTTTATGAAATCGTTTGATAAGTAAAACATATAATTTACCCCTCCGTTTTCCAAATATGCGTGCACCATAATTCCAAAATCAGAAACCATATAATATGAACCATAAGGCATATAGCAAAACCATAACCATAATTTTAGTTGCTGCACTATACACTCCAATCCCGACATCCCTGATGTCTGACGTCCCTGACGTCCAATAGGTCACAATCACAAGGCTACGCGTGCCACTCGGGTCTCAATTTCCGAGTTCAATCCCCGAACCCCGTTCGGGTACAGCATCCCCGATGCTTAGCGTCATAGACGCTGGACGTACTAGACGTCCGTGACCTCTCCGGGGTACCTCATCCGGAGGAGACAATATAATATGGAAGGATCTATACAGTGCAGTAACAAATACATTTTATTGATATCCACATGCAAACATATATATACATAGATAGAATCCGAACCAATCATTTAGTTTCATCGGACGGGTCTCAAGCCCAAATACCGTGAAACGTGCCATAACCATATTTTCCATATCATCAAAACCATCATTGTTTTAGCATGTGAATAAGTATAATAAAACCAGAAAACATTTATGCACACAAGGGTTTAAGAAAATGGCCCACTCACAGTACAATCCTGCTAGAAACCGAACGTATACCCTCGTCCTGGTACAAATGTACAATCCCTGTCAAATCCAAGTATTCGTAAAGGTCAAATTAAACCCCCAACATTCAACCATGAAAGCCTAGGTCGAAACCGACCCGGGAAAGCCGCCCGAATGCGCTTCCCAAGGCAATAAACCTTATTTTGACCAACTTAATGATCTCCGATCGACCCGAAACCACCGCCATTGGATCCGGATCGTCGAAACCTAAAGAATGGTGGTGGTCCCACCAGAAACACTGTTCACACGCGCCCCCACGCGCCGGTCAACGTGGCGGTCAACGCAGGAACAGTTCCTGCTGACGTCATCGCTGACGTCAGCATGACGTCATGCTGACGTCATCTGACAGCTGTCAGGTCTGACGTGTCAGACTCTGACAGGTGCCACGTGTCAACATCCAATTGGTCCACCTCACTGATCTGTCAGACCACGTGTCAGATCTGACATGTGCCACGTGTCAGCACGGCACTGGTCCACGTCACTGACATGTCAGTGACACGTGGCAGTCCCTGACTGGTCCACGTCACTGACATGTCAGTGCTGACTGTGCACTGACATGTGACACGTGTCGGCTCACGGTTGGTCCACGTCACCTGACAGTCTGACAGGGTGCCACGTCATCACCTCTGTCCTCAGACGGGTTGACCCGTATCTCTGCAACTTGGGTCGAACAGACCCGCGATCACGACCCGGTCACCATTTCTTCTACACCCAACCATTTTCACTCTGGTTTGTTCCTAGATGTTCGTCTTATACCCAGGAACAGTTCTAGCTAATTAAAATCCATAAACAAGGGCTGAAACAAAGACTTACCTCGATGAACAGACCCGGGTTCCCGTCGCCGTTTGCACTCCGTTCAGGCTACCTCCGGTCGTGAACTCAAGCCCAGAAGGTTCCTATAAGTCCCTAGAGTCGATTAGGATTAATAGAAAACAAAACTAAACGTGGGAATTCGAGTTACCAAAATCTGAGTTTTAGAAACCGTTTCGGGTTTTCCGGTTTTCCCCCCACGCCGCCGTCCTCCGCCGTGCTCACTGCCACCGTTCAGCCTCGCCGGCAAGTCCCCAATACACAGACACAGAGAGTGGATGGTTTGCTGGAAAGGTTGGATCGAAATGGCAGAATGTGCTCTGCGGGTGTGAATTATAAAGAAATGGAGGGAAGGAAATGGATGGCTCAGATTGAATCTCCAGATTAGATCAAGGGCTGAGATCTGATCTGGGGTTTTCAATCCAAAGGCTGACATTAAAAGCTGGTTCAAATGTTTAATTAATCCAATAGTGGATCTGATCCAATCTAGCCAATGGGTGAGTGACACTTGTCACTCCCCAGGTGTCCTTCAATCAGAATTTCTGAATAAAATATTCGACACGAAAACCGAGACACGAACTTCCCGAATTCACGTTTCTGACCATAACTTCCTCGTACGAAGTCCGATTTCGGCGTGCCGCCTGTCTACGGACTCAGGACGTCGAAGCCTACCCAACGGTCCTTGAGTCAACTGAAAATTTGTTGTCAAAAGAAAAGTCAACATTTTCCCCCGAGAGTCCAAATTACGGTAATGCCCCTGAACTTCCGATAGCCATAACTTTTTCCCTGATCGTCCGAAATGGACGTGCCACCTGTCTATGAACTCGTGACGTCCCGAACTACGTCACGGTCATAGGTCAAAGTCCATTTAGTTCCTCAATCAAAAAGTCAACAATTTGACCATACCATTCACAGGGGTAAAATCGTCAATTCACACAAAAAATTACAATATGGAAATCCTCGAATTTCCGGGGTGTTACACACACACCGTCCAAACCGCTCTTTCCGAGCTGCACGCGTTTCTGTAATTTCCGAAAATTTTCAGAATCTCAAATCATGTCCAAAATCATTATTGATGGTCACTAACAACTCAATTTACATCATACTAATTCCCCATAATTTTCCGGGAATTAAATATTAATTTAAAACATAACATAAACCTTCGGACCCTCGAAACAATATCGAAACGGTGTCCGATTGACTCGAAACCAACGCCAAAATGTTCGTTACATTGCACAGACCAAAAATCATGTTGAACTCACCTCGGGAATCGGGCCAACGCGCCCTCACGCGCCGCCATGAGTGGCTGCACGTGAAAGCCACGCGCCTTGCTACAGTTCATCGTCCCTACCCGTTTACCTGGTAAACGGATCCTGCGACCCGCGAGGTGACCCGGCTCATTATCCATCAATTCGACATCGTTTTAAACAATTCCAACGTCCATTAGAATCGAAATAGGTTTAATTAACGATCTGTAAACTCAATTACAGTCGACCTTACCTTAATCCAAACGATTCGAAGAAGAACCTCGAAAGCTATCTGGGCATTGTTCATCGTCCAATCTCCATCAATTACCCTTGTTTTCCTTCAATTGACGCATCAGGGAGCTTCGTTGGATTCTCATAAACATCTTTACAAGTTCAATTTCATTGTCCCATGTCTCAATTCCCACGACTCAAGCTCGAACATTCGAAGTTTCCCCCCTCTCTGTTCTAAGGCCAAACGACCCCAATTTCCTTCGTTCTTAATCTGGTTCAACTCGTCTCACTCCCAGGAGGCTAAAATAAAGGTCAATTTCACTCAATTATGTCCGCAATTTCAAATTCGATCCTAAGGTCCATTTAAAGGTTGTCGGGTTTCTGAGTTTAGGGGTCTATTTCCCTCAATTTTCTTCTCATTCTCACTCGTTTTCTCTATGGTTTTATCTTACCATCTCAGGTTTATATACTCAACTTCATCCATCAGTGAATTGATGGAATTCAAAACATAAGGGTGGGCGGTTGTTTTGTCTTTGTTAGGCATTCAACGAGCCACTAATCTTTCACACATGGTGACAAGTGTCACCAAATGGCAAATCCACATCCAAATTAGTTGAATCAGCCAGGTTAATCATCACAATTATCCCTGCTGCGGAAAATTACCATTTTGCCCTTGCCATAACAAATTACCAAAATGCCCCTCACCTTCACAGACTCATAACTTTCACATCCGACCTCTGATTAACGCATGCCGCCTGTCTACGGATTCAGCGTCTTGAGACCTTCCAACCGTACTTACGGAAAGTCCAAACAAGGTCCCGATCAAAAAGTCAACAAATGGCCCTTATATCCATGGGCAAAATCGTCATTTTCTTCCAATTTTTCCTTTTTCAAATTTCCAGGTCGTCACACTAGCTTAGGTGTCGTCGATGGTTGTGGGTGAAGAATTTGGGATGGCTTTTGTGAGAACTTGGCTTCCCAAGAAAAGGGAAGAGAAGGAGATCAAATTGATGGAAAACAAAGCTAGGAAAGTGCCCAAACCAGTCCTGCGAGTTGATTCATACCATTTTTTGGGCAAGAGACGCATGATGACCGGTTGCCCAAGCGTCGCGGTGGAACTGGACCTTCCTCATCGTTTTTCGGCCAACTCAGATGAGAACTTCTATTTTAAGCATAACGGTTGAATTTCTGGAGTTGTGTAGGCAAACTTTCATTCTTGGAGCTTTTTGATTTTGTGGAGAATTGAAGAAGATTTGGAAAATAGGTAACTGAGTGCCCGTTTTAAAGAAACGGGTCAACCCCCGAGTCTAGCTGGAGGAAAGTGGCGAGTACCACTTGCAGTCGCGCCTGTTGGCAAGTGGAACAGGTCTCCAGTGTCCACTAGCGCATGGCGGCACGTGGGACACCTTCGCTAGTTCTGGTCAACACGAGTTGTTTTTCTCTTGATGTTACGAATCTAATGGTACAAGTTTTGAGACAATCAAACATCATTTACCAGTATTTTAGAATTTTTGAAGTGGCAGTGTTCATAGTTAAGTACATTTGGAACTCCCATGGGTTTGGGAGTTTGAGTAATGAATTCCTTGTATGATTAGAATGTTGGTTGGAGACTTGAGAATAGTAGGAATATCAAGTTGAGACTAAAAAAGATTCTAATTATCTGTTTAGGGCACGAGAATGATCCGAGATTTTGAGTTCCAGATTCATCGGGGGTCACTAGGTTGGTGTGGACGATGACCATTGGAAGATGAATTTTACTTGGTTCATAAATCAAGATAGTGTTTCCGTTATGGTTGGTGTATATCTCTTGTCTGACAGTTTCTCCAATTGCCAAGCCTCAAATGTAATTCTAGAACTTGGACTTGGTTGTCAGACGGGAGTAGGACTGGACACGGTTATATAAGCGTTTCCAGAGTGGGTCCTTCCAGTAAAACTTTTCCTAATCGTTAGAGATCAATTTCAAAATGATGTTCTCGCTTCTATAAGAATGTCATTACTCGAAAGGCAATTGAATGATAGTAAACAATATGATCAAGCAATAAGTGATGAAATATGTGGTTTGATTGTTGGTGGCATAGGAATTTTTTTTATTCAAATAGAGATATTATTATAGAGTCTAAATCATACGAATTAAAATGTATCACCAAGTTGAATCCAAAGTTTATGTCTTTGCAATATCCGGAGAAGACGGGTATAGACCAGATTTAAAATGGAATAATGCATATAAAAGTTCTAAAATGTCAGGAAAACGGTATCGATAAGGGCATTTATAGCTTGTCAAATTCAAGAACAGGAACCTCGATTGGTCACATTGTTAACATGAGGTTGACTTTTTCAACAATATTTAGTAGATGCATATGCAAGAGTTGGCGAAGATAGATTAGATTATATTATATTAGGTTAAATAAATAAAAACTTGAGAAGTGAAATTTACAAGGATATTTACGATGCTATTTCAAGAGGTGATACTAATGCTAATAATCTAGGGAAAAAAGTTATATTACTCGCTTCACACACAGGAAATCCTAGATATATGATCAATAATTATCAAGATGCAATGGCTATTATAGAGAATATGATCATCTTGATTTGTTTATTACATTCACTTGCAATGTTAAATGACTTGAAATTGTTAGAGAATTAAGGAACCTGGATATAAGCCTGAGAACAGACCTGATATAACATCCAGAGTTTTCAAAATGAAACTTAATGATATGATTACATTTATCAAATCTAGAGAACCATTTGGAGAAGTAGAGACAGATGAGTTTTAAACACTCATTTTGTCTTTACAATTTCTCCAATATGGTTGAAAATAGATTATAAATGCCATTCTCCCTCAAATACTAACTCCATTATTTCAGTTGAAATACTAGATAAATTTTTTAATCCATATCCTTATGTAATTGTTGATCAATTTATGATTCATGGTCCTTGTGGTTATATAAATCGAAAGTCTCCTTGCATGAAAGAAAACAAAAGTTCTAAACATTTTCCTAAACCATATAAAAGTGAAACTGTTTTTGAAATAAATGAGTTTCCTTGTATAGGCATCGTAATGATGAGTCGAAATTTGTTTTGAAAAAATGAATAAAAATTGACAACGACTTTATAGCTCCTTATAATGCTGAATTACTATTAAGATACAATGCTCATATAAATGGTGACTTGTTGTCAATCAATGCTTATCAAATGTATTTTTTTAATACATAAATAAATGTTCAGATAGAGCTCGCGTTGCTTTTCAAGAACATTGTAATGATGAATATTGACATATCTTAACGGTAGATATTGTAGAACTATAAATCACCAAAAAATTATAGAGCTGCCATATGACTCATAAATCATATAATGTCTAAATTTCCACTGGTAATTACATTAACGGCTCACAAAGAGCCACACATTAAATAATGTATTTACTAGTTGAATATATTATTGAATTGGATTAAAACCTCAATAATATTAATATTCTCCTGAGAAATAATTGTTATTATTCTCAATAATGAACACCTATTATTAATATTAAATTATTATAATTGTTATCATTATTCTTAATAATGAATAATTATTAAATAATATATATTTTTAAATCCACTTATCGTAACAGTTCCTAACACCTGTTATTAATATTAAATTATTATAATTGTTATCATTATTCTTAATAATTGTTATTATTCTCCATCACATGCCAATCCACTTATCCTAACAGTTCTCAATCTGTCACCCCAACTCGGCCCAAGCGAATCAACTCAACCACCTTCCAGTCCGTCAAGTATTCCATTGATTTTCACCGAGGTCAACACGTTTCTAACTTGTACCCACGATACCCCTAACGTTGCACCAGCCGACTCTCATGGCTCCACTTACACCTGGTCGAGACGCGTGACTACCAGTTACATCATCCTCGGCTCCTTCTCGAGTCAAGCGCACCTTGTACCAACACCTCAGTACATCGTGCAAGTCTGCCGTCAATAGGTACAACTCTCTCCTCGTAAACCAACTTGCAAGACAGCATCTACCTACCTCGGCACTTCTGTTCATTGATATCCGTTCCACCGTCCGTACTACTTCCATCAGCGATCCGCTTCGACCTTACTGGAGTCACAACGTACTCACTCACGCCCCTAACTCAACCAATCATCTCACCGGTGGTTCCACTAACCACCAACACTGCCAACCTGTGGAACCTTCATCCACGTCCTACACCACCTGTCTGCAACTCGACCTTATCACATACCTGTCAAACCGTGATCACGCATCTCCATATCAGGGTCCTACCAGCCACTCATGGCTCCGAGCATCCAGCTCACAATAGTACTGACTCCTGCCACAATCAATCAAATCACTCAGGATCATCCTGATCCAATCCACATCTCACCTAGTCAAGTACCTCGAAACTTTTCCGATTCAGCAAGACAACCACAATTTACCTCGGCACTAAGCCGATCACCAACTCCTACCAGAACATTATGATACACGTCCAATCGCACTGGAACACATCTTAAGTACATGCACCAAACACACGCAACAACAACCCTACGAACTTTGAATAAAACAAAGATATTTTAGAATACCTCAAACACAGTTCGTAAGGTACATCCTCAAGCGCTTCCAACGACGTCCTACAGTAAGTTCACCAATTAAGCACATTAGCATTAGCCGAGCTCGACTACACCCAAAGTCCATCTGATAACACTCTAATGTATCCGTCACCCTTACAGTGTATCTCCAGGGCACACAAACATCCTCGTGTCCACACTGACTACCACCTAGGTACAAGTCAAACACACTTCACTTTGGGAGCCCATCGATCCAATCAAACACTAGGTCAACACTTCTTCCAAAGAATACCAACTCAAGGCTATTCCGCTTCTCCTATTCTCCTGGGTCTCCCAACCAGTAACAAAACATGTCAAATACGTACACAGGGCAGACCCAGCACTAGATCCAAAACCAAAATCCATACGTATGCGAGACGGATCACACACGTCCTACACAACTCCAAGATAAGGAAGATATCCAACCTATGACTCACATACGATCCTCCTGATCCACAACAACTCAATCTTGATCCAGAAGCGATCCAATCCCGATCTACACACTCCTAAGTGGATCCCAGTTACTATGTTTCAGACCACCATATCGAATCCAATCGACCACAAATACTACACGTCTAGCGACACATCTAGATTGTGGGTTCTCTTCAATAACCTCATATCGATCAGTTATAGTCACTCCTTCTCAGCTTCCTTCCGTCATCCTTCAACGGAACACACAATGGTCCTCAACCAGGTCATCATAAGTCATCCTACCTTAATCTATCTTAACATCATCCCATGACCCTTACACAGGTCACTCCACTCCTGGCATCCCCAAGTACTCTCTCTATCCCTGACACATCCACACGTGTCCACGATCAAGGGGGGTCACAATTCCTGAAATGCCTTTCCTGAATTTCCCAAACCGACTCCAGAGTATCCACCACTCAACATGTAACACCAACTCGAAATCCACACAACATTTCATTGTCTAAACCACAACATCACATGATTCCGAGATTCCTACCAGGTTGGAAGTGTATCCATCTTTTCCAACCATGGGACTTCATCCTCAACGAATATACCACCTCCGGACTAACCGTCCAAACTTCAACTCTTCTACGGGACTTAGGAAAATTCACAACTCCTACGGATCACAACCACGTGTCCGTAACCAAACCAACTCACCGACCAACTCGTCTGTCTGTTTTTACATCACGTATCAACCTCACGAACGGTCAAACCCGGCCATACCAATCTAGCCCGATCCAACATGAAGCATAGGTCCACCGCGCTTCCACTGCGTTACTCTGATCCACCTAACAACATCCTGACCGTCCGTCCCAAAAAATGACCTACCAATGGTCATCAAATACCAGCGCCTCACGACTGGCCACAACCTCAACTCACGAGGTGCCCATCCTACTGTTCCAACTCGTGGCATGTCAACTCCTGTCTCGGCTCACAGTAAACCAGTCTCGAATCTCCGCTCATACCGAGCTGAAACCCTCAATTCGCTCGAATCGGTAAAACTGACATCCCTCGTAATCCACAACTTTGAGTAACTCAATGCTCAAGCAAAAGCCAGAATCGCACTGGACTCGTCCAGAGTCATCCACCAACCATCCACTACCTCGGCTGCATCTAGTAGAAACATCTCCCATCCGGCCGTAAATTGGCCCAACCACAACAACTACCTAGCCACAAACCCCAACTCATGGTTTCCTGACCAGTTATCCCACGGGGTTCCTCAAATCATTACTAGGTTATCAAAAGCCCACGGCATCCACTAGCTCATAACACTCTCAATACTCGGGTCGTCCCACTAGACTAAGAACATCCCATAATCGACAACTGGTAACCATTGCTAGGGGAAATCCATCAATTCCTAAAAGCAAGTTCCTTTACCCACGCAACTCAACGCATCTGGCGACTCGTAGCCGCACAAGTCCAATCTCAACCAAACTGACCAAAAGGTCACCACTCCCACCTATCGTCATCCAATCGCCACCCGACCTAACAAGCTACCGTCAATCGGCCTCAACTGTCCCACGAGTACCATTCGGCTCAACAGGCTACTATCGGGCCCCACAAACCGACCAGCCTACTCGTAATCGTAGCTCACTGGCTACCATCCAGCTTAACCACGCTGGCATACATCCGACCCTATGGTCCAACCATCGAGCATATCCAGCGCCAAACACGCTAACTACTCCGGCCCTAAGCCGACATATGTCATACCTCGCACTGCGTATCGAGCGACTATAACCCTGGTACTAACAATCGCCACTAACTAACCACTAACGAACGTACTATCACTATCGCATTCAGGTTGATGACGGGCTGTTCCGAGTCGAGACATCACATCCACAGTAACATCACAGCACCCAAGTTGATGAACCAACTACTCTAGGAGCTAAAATCTCATGCAAAACACACAAATCCTTCTCTGATACCAATTTGACACGACTTACCCCTAATCCCCCGGGATTAGGGGCTAAGTCTTGCTCATGTCTAACTTACATGCGACATGAAGGTTAAACCAACGTCTAACCTCCATGTAACACGTAAGCTGGACAATGGATTCCCAAATGAACCGTCCAAGACTTCCGAACTTCCCAGAGCGCGCAGAACCTACTGTGGATCGCGTGTGTGATGTCTCCGTCTTTCTCTAACAAAAGCCTGCACCGTACCAACCTGGAGGGTATCGAAAACATAAAAAGACTGTGAGGGGATGAAAATAAAGAATAAGTGCTGAAAACAGGTTATAGAAAAGAACATTTATACCCTCTATTTAAAAAAACCAATGCATGCATAATAAACTCATATCATAAAACCATTCCATATTCAAGTTATTCAAAACCGTGTAAGAAAGCCAAATTCATTTCCTTTTCTCAAATCCCGGGCCTCAACCTAAAACCATCATTATCATCGAAATGCAAAACACATTTGAAAGTAATTTGAAATCCTTTGTAATCCATCGAACCTGCTGGATCTATCCGAGTCTTTAAACTCCCGAGTATTTAAACTCAATCCAGGCCTCAATATAATTCGAGTCTTTAAACTCAATATGCCTACGGGGGAAATCACAATATCCGAGTCTTTAAACTCAATCCGGGTCTTTAAACCCAATCCGGGCTCGCCCCCATCATAATCATATCCGGGTATTTAAACCCAATAACCAGATCTAGTAAATCCAATCCAAAAACCTATTTTAAAACCATTTCCAGATCCATGTCCAAATCCAATTTCGAAATCACCATTTCGAATTCCAAGTCGAATCCGAAATCATCATCCCGAATCCAAATCCAGAATCATATCCATACTCCATTTCCAAATCTGAATCCAAAACCATCGTTCTGTAAGCTGGCATCCGGAATAATCATTCCGAACCTAAATCAAGAAATCCACTTTCAAGTTCCAAAACCAAATCTCGAATCATCATTTCCGAAATCCAGCTCCAAACCCAAAATCACGTTTATCAGAATCCCTTTTATGAAGTGGGCTTCAAGCCCGAAATCACTTTCCAAAATCCATTAAAAATCACCCAAATCAAATCATCAAAACCATGGTCAAATCACAATATAAATCGGAAACACGTAAAACGTGCAAATGTGTAAGTATCTCGAAATACGTGCAAAACCGTAACTCATCAAGTTCATAATCATAAACATAGAAATCACGTAGAGAAAACATATAAAAACATTTATGCATGCATCATAAGTTTGAAAACAAAGTCAACTCACAGACCATTAAGCTGTTGCTTTGATACGCGTGCAATTACGTTTTCCCGACCAATCTACCATCACCGGCTTTCCCGAACCTGTCCAAATCCCATAATAAGGTCACTAACTACTTCATTAAGCTTCTACTAAAACCCTGTAATTTTCCCGAATTTTTAAATATTTTTAAACGAGCCCTAAAAAATTCGGACAGCTCGAAACATATCGAGACGATGTCCGATCGACTCGAAACCAGTGCCAAAATGTTCGTTACATCGAATACTTTAAAAGTCATTTTGGAACCTTCCTCGAAATCTGTGCCACGTGCCCATACGCGCCGCCCAAAGGGGCTGCGCGTGGGCCTCACGCGCCAGGCACTGTGCTTGTCTTTAACCTCTGTTGAACCAGGTTCGGTTCGGCTCTGCAGACCCTGTCCAATTAGACCGGCGTGAGCAGTTCGACACTGTAATCTCTTTATTTTCAGTCCATTTTTTATTCTATTTGATCCTATAGCTATCTCCCTTCATTTATAATTGATCTATAATGTCTTTACTTAAAAACCACGGCTAAAACTTACCTCTTCGAAATTCGATCAAACCTTCAAATATTTACTTTGTGCTCTCGACACGCGGGCCACCGTTGGCCCTAGTTCTTCGTCCATCAGCTCATCATCATATCCAAAACCTTTCCTAATGAACCATTAACATCATTAGACATAAAAGCTTAAACTGCCATTTTTAAATCGAAACAGAGTCCTTTTTGCAGGAAGCAACCTTACCGTCCATCTCCAGCCTCGACTTCGAGTCCTTTGAGCTTGTCTAAGTCTCCAGAGTCTTATACAGCCCACCAAAATAGTCAACAAGCTGGAGAACCTAATCTACCATTTTTCAATTCCACAAGGAAGCTCATGGTTTCAACATTTTCTTTATCGTCGTGCCCCACCGTGGTAACCTCTATCATCATCTCTCACCTTCCTTCACAAGATACTAGCAGGGGTTAAAGATCAAAGAGGTTGTAGGACTTGGATTCACGGCCACATTCCAGCCTCTGAACTCTGTTTTCCCATATCGTGCAACCGTGCACTTAAATTTGTTTAAGGCGGCTGAGGAAAGGTTCCACTGCCTTCTAGAGAGGGACAAGTGTCCTCAATCTGGTGGGCACAATTCCCTAGGTAGCCAAGTGTCACAATTCCACTGGCACAAATCCCCATGCACTGGAAAAGACCAAAATGCTCATTTTATGGAAAATTACCATTTTACCCCTCACGCATTCATCTTTATATCCAAATCATTTGACGTCCTATGACAGCGTGCCGCCTGTCGTTGTACTCAGGATATCGAGACCTACCTAACCATCCTCGAAATGCGTGACAAAGGCCTATCGTAGAAAAAGTCAAAAATTTGCTCCTTTTTAACTAATTTACCAAAATACCCTCGAACTTCCGAACGTCATATCTTCCTCCTCGGATGTCAGAATCGGGCATGCCACCTGTCTATGAACTCGTGACGTCCAGAAATACGTCATAGTCATCGACCAATGTCCATTTAACCGTCTGAACGAAAATTCTACATTTTTGCCCATTCGAGGGGCAAAATCGTCATTTTGCAATGTCCGTCCGAATTCATCCAGCTAATCCGTCATTAATCACTAATCTAATCCCAATTTCCTAGACGGGTCGTTACAGAAATACCCAAGAGGAGCTCTCTCATTCGTTCATCGTTCATGCTATTCAACGTTCATTAAATTTGTTCATCATTCATTAATGTTGTTCAACGTTCATTAAATTTGTTCATCATTCATCATACTTCATTCGTCTTTCATTGACACTGTTTGAAATTTCTTGAAAGTTGTTCATCATTCATCAAAAAACATTCCATTCAGTCCTCGCATTCAATATGGTTAGAACAAGTCAATCCGCTCAATCAGCTATGTATGGGGTTTCAGTCTCTGCAGCTCAGACTGGAAACAGAGTGCACACTGTGACTCCGGAGGAACACCAAAATCAAACCCCTCACGTGACAATCATGGCACCCATGGTGACGTAGAGACCGATTCCAACTTTTGGTTTTGGAACTTTCCCTAGCCCAAAAACTCCTGCACAGGTACTGGAGTGGAAACTATAACCCTCAAGCAAACCGACGGGTGATTAGTTGCAGAAGCATCAAGGCCAAGTCAGCGCTATGCAAACAGAGATCTGCGGGTATTCTTGGATGGACTCCATGACGTACTAGGGAAAAATCGAGCACAAGTGGGACTTGATACAAACTAATAACTCCTAAGATGTAGGTCTTGATGTGATACATGTCAGTCGCTAACACCTCAATGCCAACCCCCTGAAGATAACTTATTAAAACAAGTTGAAAGATTGAGCAATCAAGTCCAAATGCAGTCAGAGCTTCTATAAGGGCTCTTTGCATAACGAACAACTCAAGTGCCTGGAAGACACTTCTCATCACGTGGAAGGCAGGAGGACATTCCAAGAAGTCATGGAAAAGATACTGTTTGATGCAGGACAACGTCTCGTGATACATCACTAAGCGACTCTGGTGGGGAAAGTCACACACACGGGGTAAAGAGTCAATAATACCCAAGTTTGTCAGCACACAATCAACTTGGAGAGCGTGTTGAACCTTTGTGACAAATTGAGCATTCACATAGAAGTCAGAGACGATATGCAGTTTCTCGAGACACTTACAATGGCCTGGTACGCACTAGCCATCATAGTGAGAAGGATGAGATATACTCACCAACATGTTCTTGGGGCTCAAAAATTAAGGTTTGGGGAGGCCAATGGCGTTTTTCTCGAAATGACACCCTAGATCAATAAGGCGTACTGCAAGCTAATGATTTCCAAAAGATGTTGGTTCAATGCCTCCAGAGCATCCAGTGTGATGGAGATCTAGCCTATGATCTACGACGTCAAATTCAGTCATCTTCAACTTCACTATTTGTAAGGGATGTTGAGGAGGAACCGTTCCCTCAACGGTTTGTAACCCTGAACTTTAATTAGTTTATGGGAACCTTTGACCCAGTGAAACATATTGAGTATTATCAAGGAGTCGTGGTGCTTCATAGGCATAATGATACACTTATGTGCACAGTGTTTCAAGCCTCTTTTCAGGGCTAGGCCATGACATAGTTCAAACATCTCCCAAGAAGGTCTATTGCCTCTTTCGAAGAGGTAGCTTTTGCTTTTGTGAAAGAATACTCACAACTTTGCACTGTCGAAGTGAAGAAAGATTATATTTTTACTATTAGAAAGAGATGAAAAGAAACTCTGTGGTAATACACTCAGAGATATTGCGAAGAAAAATCTCGCATTGTTGGATGTAGTGATCTTGTTGCGGTAATGACATTCAAGCAGGAGCTTCCTTGGGATAGCCAACTTTACGGGGACATTGTTATAAATAATGCTTGCAATCTCATCAAAATTCTTTATTTTGAAGAGCAACATGCATGTTGGGAGGATAAGAAGAATGTTATCTATGTGCTAGATCATGCCGGAATGGGCGAAAAGGCCTCCAAACCATCATCACCAGCAAAAAGGATGTCGACAACAAATTTACATATGTGGAGGTCCAAGAAGTGGAAGGTGAACCAAACTTCCAATACCTCAGCCATTGGGAAGCATAATTTGCAATTCTCAGTACCAGTCCATCATATTTATAATGAGATCAATGATAAGGCTTGGTTCAAGAAACAGGAGCCGTCAAAGGTGATCAGGAGAAAACTGATAAAACCATATGGTGTGCCTATCATGAATGCTACGGGCACAACATCAACATATGTATATCTTTTAAAAGATATCTCAAAAATCTCATAAAGGAAGGATATTGTACTAATTACATAGAAAAGAAGACAACGGATCATTGGGAGAAGAAGGACCTAGGGAGTCTGCATAAAAAGTAATTTGTATTGACACAACTATTTCCAAATCAAAATTGCTAGGAACAAATTCCAAGCAGAAAAAAAAGGAATATCAGTGATGCCTTGGTTGTGGCTCAATTCTCCTATATTGCTAACCCCGGAGTAGCCAATGACCTTGTCGTTGGTTTCTCTTCGAAAGACAAGGTAAGACTTGATTGCCACATGATGACGCTCTCCTCATATCAATAAAAATCGCTCACGTTCAGATTGATCGAATCCATGTTAACGAAGGAAGAACAACAAACATTCTCAGCTAGGACTCTATACCCAAAATGGGTTTGGAGAAATTCACCATAAAACGACTGTCCCACTTTGGGGTTTCAATGGATCAATAGCATGATCGTTGGTACTCTCCAGTAGGATGTTCATTTTCCACCCATCATCACATCGCAAATGTTCTATGACATGGACGAGTATTCGCCATAAAATGGCATATTAGGGTGACCGTGGCTTCACAAAATCTTGGCCAACACATAAAGCCTTTTATCAAAAATCCAATTCCCGATCCCTAGAGGAGGTATTGGAGAGATAACGGGAGATCAAGCTATGTCTCGACAATGCCTCACCGAAGGTTTGAAAGAGATTAAGGAGACTATGTTTACTCCACATGTTGACACAACCACTGGGGCAAACCTCCTTCATCGTCTTCTAAATAGAAACTAAATGCATGCCAATAGAATTGATCATGCCACTACTTGCCACAAGCAGCATTGCATATAAGTCCACTAGTACCAAACAAGATATAGAAGCCTGTGTAAATTTCTATTTTGTTTTTATGTTTTCTACAAAATTCATGAACCATGAATTTGAATTATCAATAAATTTATCAAATTTGTTTTTACATACACATTTGTACATCAGACACAATTTTCCAAGACTTTTTCTGAGAAATACTCAAAGCAATCTAAAGCCTTCCTTAGAGAAGTACCTAAAGCTTTCCATTATGAAGCATTTCAAACTCTTATCTCAAAAGCATTCAAGTCTTCCTTCAAAGAGTAACTAAGCATTCCTTCTAGAATAAAAGCCTTCAGCATACAAAGTATCTAAGTTTTCGCCATGTGAATTATCTAAGCCTTCGCCATGTGAAACATAATTTGCCACAACCCGAAAATTCGAAAAAGGTCATTTTGAGAATTTGAAACGGAATTGACGTTTTTGTCCCTGTAAATATGGTGGTCAAAGTTGACTTTTTGTTTGCAATGCTTTTTGCACGTTTTTTGAGGACTAGTGCATAGATCTCGAAATGCTGATTCCATAGAGAAGCGGCAAGTCAAAATCAGAGTTTGGACGAGTTGGTTAAGGGTCTAGGAAAGCCAAGAGTATTTTTGTAATTTACGCCTATGAGAGGCAAAATGGTCTTTTTACTGATTTTGATGAGTCAACTCAGGTTTACAAACACCATAAAAATTGGATTGCTGGCAACACGTGGCATGGTGTGGGGTGTGTGTTGTGTAATTTCTGAGTTTTGGTTTGAATTCGATCGAAGGAGAGAAACTGGAAAACTTAGAACCACAAAACAAAACTCATTCCAGTTTGAGCATCAACCCAGCTACTCGTGAGAACCCATAAAACAGAGAAACAAGAGAGAAATAAAGAAGAAATATAAAGGAAAAGAAAAGAAAGGAGAGAAAAACTCGAAAGAGACCGAAACCAAAACCCAGGAAATTCGAACTTCCAAAATTTCAAATTCAAACTTTTCGACCTTGATTGCTGAACTTAAGCTTCATTTAAGATTCTTGAGATCTATACAAACCAAACCATCACAATAACAAAGAGAATTGACGAAGAATAAACCATAACTGAAACTGCGACCATTTCGGATTTTCAGGATGAAATTCGACCACTTTGAGGTTATTAATCGTTGAATTTAACTAGGGGTGGCAATAGGTTGTGTCGTGTTGGGCTCGTGTCATGTCATGAATTTTGTTTTCCCATTTATGCCTAATCCGAACCCGACCCATTTAATAATCGTGTCAAAAATGTCCAACACGAACCCGGCCTGTTAATGACCCGCGTAACCTGTGTAACACATTTAATAAACAAGTCATACTTAAAAACCAAATTAACTTATGACCCGTTTAACCCGTTTAACATGTTTAACCTATTTAAATTATCAGATTTAATAGGTATTTAGGTAGGTAAATGGGTAGATATATGGGTTAGTAATGACATGTTTATTGAATAGGTCAATATATAAGCCAATATACGGGTTAACCTGTTAACCCGAAATCTACCCATTTATTAAACGGGTTAATAGGTCATTATACGGGTTAACATGTTAACCCGAAGCCCACTCGTTTATTAAACGGTTCATAACAGGTTGACCCGAAAATGACTCGAAATTTTAATCGTACGGGTTGACCCGGATAAATTTCGTGCTGGTTTCGAGTCGTGTCAAAAATTGCCACCCTTAAATTTAACATGGAATTATGTTTATGAGTGTCTTATGATGGTGTTGGATGGATTCAAAGCAAGAAAACACGTGAAATTGGACATAATTGACGCGGGTTGAAAATCGTGTCGGGCAACCCATTTACAGTGAAACGGGTCGAGAAGATAGTGAATAGTAATTCATTGTACACCTACGCGTGGTCTCACGCACAGCCGTTTCAGGTGGTGCATGACAGATTTTCTAGAAATGTGGTCAACACACTTTTTGCAGTTTTCGACATTACAAACCTAATGGTCCAGGTTTCGAGTCGATCGGACCCCATTTCGGCGTAGTTTTACGTGTTCGAAGTGTTTCGTTCACGTTCAAAAATTGTTATTAAATCTTGAGGTTTAGGGAATTATTATACGAGGTTATTGTTCTTTTTCAGGATAATAGATCTTATCAGACACAATGAGCACTCACTCACTTATTGATCAAGCTTCTGAAAGGCATTATACCGTCCAACTCTGTGAATCGGGGAAGTAACCAGCTTATATCGTAAAATTCTGGAGAAAAACTTCAAACCCCAGCTGATGATCAAAGGATGAGATTTTGTCCATCGACCACTTACTCGATTTTTTCCCTTGCCATATCTAGAAGCCTTCACACACACAAAAAAAAAAAACACCTTTTACCAACTTCAGAAGTAAGCTATCCATATGGGCAATCCGATTGTGAATTTTCCATGACTTAAAATGTCTTCGGGTCCCTCAAACTCCATATCCTTCCCACATAATGGACTCTGACTACACGAACCACCATGCTCCCATAATGCAAGTTTTCCAAATTTCTCTGAAAATGCACCTCGTCGAATCTTAAAATGATCACCTTGGAAAAATAAATAAGTAGTCATTTGGACCATTACCAACGGATATCCCGAACTCCCAAAATGTGCAAAACGAAGAGGATATTTAATCATATTCTAAATAATATATTTATATTTTATATACATTAGTAATAAAATTATATTAGAATATATATATATATACATATATAATGCATCATGTTAGTAGCAACTTCCAACACGTGGGGCCCACCCACTAAAAACGACAGAGTCATACTCCTTGCATGCGCGTGACAAACGACATGCATGGACCAATGGGAACCTGCCACATGGAAATGCATCATTGCCCACTAACAAGTCTGACACGCACTGATGAGCCACCCTCCTCCGTCTACGCGTGAACAGCATGCGACCCAGGTGTCCAATCTCATCGGTCGAAGCTGACGTTAGCCCGATGTCTGCATCTGCAAGAAACCAGGGTGGGAGCGCATAGGTGACTAGGCTTCACCATTTGGCCCAAAAGCCCATGGGCTTGTGGGGGCCCGATAAGCCCGATGGACAAAACCCCGGCCCGACCCGCTATGGGCCGTGGGCCGGCCCGGCCCGAGAGTTAGCGGGCTGGGCTTGGGCTTATGGTGTTCAAACCCGATAGGCCCGAGACCGATAAAGCCCGATAAGCCCAACCCGACCCGCCCGTAATAAACCCGACTCATAAGCCCGAAAATATAAAATACTCATTATTTAAAAATTAATACTCAACCCATTCTTAATACTAATATTTCAATCCAAACCCAAATCTCAGCCCCAAACCTACCTAATTTATTTTAAAAAGCTCAATATGCAATACCCAATACCTAATACAAACCCTAATCACCCCTCCACCTACTTAATAGACCCAACATTTTTGCATATTTGAGTATTTTATTTTAATGAGGCCACGTTTTTGCACCCTTGAGTATTTTTTTTCATTATTAATATTTTTTTAATGCATATATATTTTTTGTAATTTTAAAATTTGAGACATAGTTTATTACAAAAGCCCACTTAAGCCCGATCCAAGTGAGCTTAATAGGCCCGACCCGAAAAGCCCGATATAAACCCGGCCCGATAAAAGCCCGTGGGCTCTTTTTTATGTTATTAAGCCCGCCTGGCCCGGCCCGCAAATTTAAAAATTATTTAATAAGCCCGGCCCAAGCCCAAAAAATTTGGGCCGGGCTTGCCCGACCCGGCCCAATGCCGAACCCTATAGGTGACATGTGCTTGATGCACTGCCGAAAACTGTTATCATTCGCTTGCTCCCCACAACTTGATATCGACACGTGATATGCACGCACCTGCCACCCTTCCGACAGCCATTGTCGTCGCGCAACAGGTTTTCTGCCTCTATCTCGACGTGGCGCGCACGCGCCAGACGCTAGCAAAGTCCATCCACCAATAAGATCATGACATGTCTCCGTCTATGACTACGCCCAAACTACGCATTAAATTAAACACGTAATTTGAGTGTTGTGCAATTTAAACCCTTTTTGTGTAGATGTAGTATTGGTAAATAGGGATCGTTCTTAACCGGGGAAATTAGGGAACATTAATAATGTGTTAGTGGGAAAGAGTAATGAATAAATGAATAATGAATAAATTAATGAATTAAATAATTAAAGAATTAACAAATTAAAGAATTAATGAATTAAAGAATTAAAGAATTAAAGAATTAATTAATCAAAGAATAATAAACTAAAAGTATTAAAGAATAAAAGAATAAAGAGATGAAAGAATCAAAGAATAATAAACTAAAAGTATAAAAGAAGAATAAAAGAATAAAAGAATAAAGAATAAAAAGGATAGAAGAATAAAACAATAAAAGAATAAAGAATAAAAAAGAATAAAAGAATAAAAGAATTAAAGAATTAAAGAATAAAGAATAAAGAATTGAAAATGGGGGTTTTGAAAAGAGTTGTAAATATAAAATAAATAAAACAAGTAAAAATAATTAAATACTTAATTTTACTTCTACTTTAACCTTTGTACTAGTGAATTTTCTTCAAACACATATTTTTACCAACACTCTAACATCATGCTCATATTGAACCAATCACGAAATCATACTTTAATCATCTCAAATACATGCATACATTTTTCATATTATAAATGCACCGAACAGCGGATTATTACTTACAATATGATTCACCTTAAGTAAGTGATTTAATGCGCCGAACAGCGATCAAACATTAAATCTCTTCAACTCTATCCTAAATGCCCCGAACAGCGGATCAACAGTTAGTTTCGAATTGAAGTTTAAGTACTAAAACATATGAAGTAAAAGAAACTCAAAAAGTAAAACACATGGAGATTGCATTCTTACTTACAAATGTTAGAAAGAAAATACCAACACATATATTGAATTATAAGTAAAACTAATAACAATAACAAGAATTTAAGTAGAGAAGTATGGATTTTCACAAGAATCACCGAACAGCGGCAGGAAACTTGTGAAGATGGAAGAAGAAATACGAGGAATTCGGTCTTAAAACTCTTGAATTGCCTTAGAATTACTTGGCCTAGGTATTTCTTAAGGGAAGCAGAAAAATGTGTTTAAGAGATCTCAAAGAAATATCACAAGAACAAAGTAAAGAGGAAATGAAATTAAGAAAAATAAGAATAACATAAATTAAGAACAAGAATTAAAAGAAAGCTAATTAATAAGAAAATCTACAAGAAGTTAAAATGGTCCCCAAAAATGTCTCTCAAAAGAGAGAAGCAAAAGAACTAAAAGAAGAAAACTAAAAACTAAGCAAAATGGAAGAAATGGAGCTAATGGGGGACTCCCAAAATACAAGAATTGAAACCCTATTTATAGGTGGAAAAAGCTATCAAAAATAATATAAAAATACAATAAAAAATGTGGAACAATGGAATGATGAGTAATAAAGATTTGTGATGATGTTTATATGTGATTTAAGTTGATTTTGTGCTGGAAAGTGGGAAAAATGGCTGGCAGCCCCTGTTGGAAAGGGAGGAAGACTGTTCGGCGGGCAGCTGCAGCAGAGAGGAGCAGGTTTCGGTGGGCTGCTGCTGATCAGAAGGGAAGAAATTCGGCTGCCGCGCGCTGAGGCTGGCTTCTGGTGATCGGTACGCGCGCGCTGAAGTAAATGAGAAAGGATCGGCAAGCGCACGCCGAAGGAAATTATGGGGCTGGTGAGGTGGGCTGACGCGTTGGGCTTCGCCTGGGCTGGAACTCTGGGCCGCACGGACTGGGCCGGTGATTGCAGGCGGGCTGGGTTTTAATTCTTTTCTTTTTTTTTCTTTTTTCTGTTGGGCTGGGCTGCAAAATAAAAATTAATTAATTTATTTAGTTAATTTAGTAATATTTCACCGAAATTCGTCCATAATTTCTTCGTTATAATTCCGATCGGGAAGATTCTTTCGCCAAAATACTCCAAATTACAAACTTTATTTATTTAAACAAAAATAACACAAAATAAATTATTTTATCTATTTATTTAATATTTTAATATTAAAAGCTAAGTATAAAGGGTATAAAATAATATAAAATAATGCTTATTTGATGACCTATCAAATACCCCCACACTTAAACTTTGCTAGTCCCTAGCAAATACTAAAATTAAACTACGAATTCAAAATAAGTAAACCATTAACCATTTGTCTCAATATTTCATTATTACAATCATGGCATAAAAGATTTTCACTTAAAGCGTTTAAGCATATGGAATTCAAAAGTTAATATATGGTAACAAAATGCTTCAACAAGTAAGATAATGAGTAAATATGGTGAATTGGATCTCAACATGAACAAAATAAGTATGAATCAACTCACAAGGATATGCACTCATAAATTCACTCAATTTGTGAGGGTTTGTGTTTGCACTCAAAGTATGTGAGAGATACTCACATAATCGAAATGAAGTACTTTTGCAAAATCTCAAACAAACACCTCAAGATAAAAACAAAACATACTTGCACAAATGAACCAAAACCATAAGCTTACTCAAGTGATTGACTCCACTAATCAAAATTTACCATCTTAAGGATCATAAGGTCTTTACGAAGGTTGTAATGGGGCTAAGTTTAGAGGCAAGGAATATATAGGACAAGTGGTGCTCAAATTCGTTCCAAGACTCAAAAGACTCCCAAAACGTATCATAGCTTCCCAACCTTAGTGCAATGATGTCAGTAATCCATCCCTTCGAACATAGGCCTAATTCCATCATGTTGGGCCTCACAATCATTCTTTGTGTCGGATTTATAAATGTAAGGGACTTAACTCAAACATTACATAACCAAACCTTATTACCTTGATCGAGACTCAACTTTTTTTTTTTTTTTTCTCTTTTTTTTTTCCATTTTTTTTTCTTTTTTTTTGATTTTTGATTTTTTTTTTATATCAAGGTAATAACATGTGTCAACAATACAACAAAGCTTGAGTCGGTAAATCCAAATAATTCACATAAAAGTCTTTCCAACATCATTATTTTCTCTTTACACAATCATTATGTCTTCAACCGAGTTCTTGGAACAAGGGTAAATGATGTCTATACTAAGCTCAAGTGTTTAGATAATCATGGTGATGAAAGAAAGGCTTAATGTGGGCTCAAAAGGGTTAAAACTAAGGGGGTCGCAACTTGTGCGCACAAAATAGGGAACATGGATGTTTGAATTTGTGGTGTTAACCCTAATGCCTTAATCATTTCCAAAATCAGAGAGTTTATTGACTTAAAAGCTTTGAAAATCACATAGAATAAGTTCTAGTACTCTAGAGTTCATTAAAAGCTATGGCAAGCAGTTATGAGGCATATGTATATCAATTTAAACAAAAAACTTATGAATCACTCATCAAAGATGTATATAAAGTTCTAAAGCTCACATAAGGTTCATATGATTCATACTTATCTTATCATGCTCGTTTATGTGCCAATTTACATGCATTATCTTCAAGTTATAACACTTAATCACAAAATATTAACAAACAAATTCAAGTTGTAGTGATTATCTTTATGGCCATAACATATTCCTTTCTGTTCATTTATGTCATTGACAAGTTAAATGGCAACTTAAGACTCATAAAAACACTAAGTTAAAACAAAAAGATTCAAAAAAAAAACAATAATATTTTTTTTCATTTTTTTTTCACCCTTTTTTTTTATAATTTTTTTCAATTTTTTTTTTGTTTTTTTTTTTGAACAATTAAAATTGTAAACCATTCCCCCACACTTAAATTCTACATTGTCCTCAATGTAGGAAAATACGAAGTAATTAAACATAGAATCAAAGTAAGGAAGATGATTTACGAAAATAATAGGAAAACATTAAATAAACAAAATAAAAGAGAGTGAAGGGTAGAGGATAGCAAATCTGTATTGATGACTCCTTCACATCCCGGGAACACATTGGGTTGCCTCCCAACAAGCGCTTGAAGTTTAACGTCCATCCAGCCTAGACAGAGATGCAAGTTAGTTAGTCAGAGATGTACGTTAATTAAGAATGCAAGTTAGATATGCAAATTAAAGTTAATGATGCAATGTGAGTTAAAGATGTAAGTTAGAGGAAGAGTGCAATGCAAGTTAAACTAAATATGCAAGTGAAGTTAAAAATGCAAGTTAAATGAAAGATGAAATGCAAGTTAGAATGAAAGATGCAAGTTAGTTAAACGAAAGATGCAAGTTAACTTTGTCATGACAAATAATGTAAATTAAGATATAAACAATATTTACATGTCGGGGGAAGTCAAAGATATATATGGTTCACATAGCCTCAAAGTTTAAATGGAGACTTATACGTCCGTGCGGCCCAAGTAAATATCTTGGATTAATTCAACTGTTTGGGCAACTTCAAAAGTGACCAGGTTAGAAAGAATACACATAAGAGGCAGGGCTATTTTCTTAGACCCAAAACCCGTTATGAGTACCGTCTCTTGTCCTAGACATCACCCTCGAAAATTTCTTACTCCAGAGGAATTAAGATGACTCAAGTGTTAACAATTACCGTGGGTGAGAGTTAACAAAAGAGTCATCGCCGATAAAGATCAAAATCTAAACTTCGAAGCACAAGTGATCTACATATAGCTGAGACTAATGCATGAATGCAATAACTATTTACAAGTATGTTTTTTTTATGCACAATTTACAAATATAACATGACAATTTACGTATGAACAATTTATACAAGTATGAACAATTTATTTACAAGTATGGTTTTATTCACAAGTAATGATATTTACAAAACAATTTCTCATTAACAAACTAACATAAGTATAAGATTTATTTAACAATTTAGATTTACACTAACACAAAGTGAAGATAAATGAATATTTTTACGAATAAATGAAGAAAAAGAAATTTTTTATTTTTTATTAATTAATTTTTTTTTCTGAATTTAAAAATTAAATAAATGAAGAAAAAGAAATTTTTTTTAATTTTTAATTTTTTTTTACGAATTTTATGTTTTTTTTTAATTACAAATAAAAATAAAAATAAGGAAAAGTGAATATTTACCATAAGCATTTATGAACAATTAAAAAGAATGAACATTATGTACAAGTATGAACAAGAATAATATAACAAGTAAGAGAATTATAAACAAATATAAATGAAAATCTATTATGAACAAGTATGCATGTATACTATGAAATATAAAAGTTATAAACAAGTATAAAAGGTAACAAGTAACATATATACAACATTTATTTACAAGTATGAATTAACACTAACATAAAGCTAAGATAAGATTTTTTTTTATTATTTTCAAATTTTTTTATTTATTTCGAATTTTTTTTTTAAATTTAAATTTAAATTTTATCAAGACATAACCAAATAAATAATTACATAAGAATAAAATAAGTGTAATCAAAAAGTTAATGGAATAAAAAGTTAATGAAATAAAGTTAATGGAATAAAAAGTTAGTGGAATAAAAAGTTAATGGAATAAAATTAATGGAATAAAAGTTAATGGAATAAAAAGTTAGTGGAATAAAAAGTTAGTGGAATAAAAAGTTAATGAAATAAATTAATGGAATAAAAGTTAATGGAATAAAAAGTTAGTGGAATAAAAAGTTAATGAATAAAATTAATAGAATAAAAGTTAATGGAATAAAAAGTTAGTGGAATAAAAAGTTAATGAATAAAATTAATGGAATAAAAGTTAATGGAATAAAAAGTTAGTGGAATAAAAAGTTAGTGGAATAAAAAGTTAATGAAATAAATTTAAAGTTAAAGGAATAAAGAAAAAGTTAATGGAATAAAATTAAAGTTAATGGATTAAAGAAAAAGTTAGAAAGTGTGAAGAAAAATAAAATAAATTAAAAGTAAGGAAAAATGAATATGTACAATATGCATTTATAACAAGTACAAATTAAATTAAATTATGAACAAGTATGATAGAATTTTAAATTTACATAAACAATTTGAATATGAACAAATATATAAAAAAAAAATTATGAACATTTATGAACAAGTATAAATTAGAAACTAAGAATAAGTAAAGTATGAGCATTATAACAAAAATAATAAGAACAATAATAAGATGGATAAATATAATATTAACAAAAGTAAAATTTATAAACAAGTATAATATGCACAATTTATATACATACACTAACAAATTAAAAATGATTTTCAATTTCCCCGGCAACGGCGCCAAAAATTGACTACGCCCAAACTACGCATTAAATTAAACACGTAATTTGAGTGTTGTGCAATTTAAACCCTTTTTGTGTAGATGTAGTATTGGTAAATAGGGATCGTTCTTAACCGGGGAAATTAGGGAACATTAATAATGTGTTAGTGGGAAAGAGTAATGAATAAATGAATAATGAATAAATTAATGAATTAAATAATTAAAGAATTAACAAATTAAAGAATTAATGAATTAAAGAATTAAAGAATTAAAGAATTAATTAATCAAAGAATAATAAACTAAAAGTATTAAAGAATAAAAGAATAAAGAGATGAAAGAATCAAAGAATAATAAACTAAAAGTATAAAAGAAGAATAAAAGAATAAAAGAATAAAGAATAAAAAGGATAGAAGAATAAAACAATAAAAGAATAAAGAATAAAAAAGAATAAAAGAATAAAAGAATTAAAGAATTAAAGAATAAAGAATAAAGAATTGAAAATGGGGGTTTTGAAAAGAGTTGTAAATATAAAATAAATAAAACAAGTAAAAATAATTAAATACTTAATTTTACTTCTACTTTAACCTTTGTACTAGTGAATTTTCTTCAAACACATATTTTTACCAACACTCTAACATCATGCTCATATTGAACCAATCACGAAATCATACTTTAATCATCTCAAATACATGCATACATTTTTCATATTATAAATGCACCGAACAGCGGATTATTACTTACAATATGATTCACCTTAAGTAAGTGATTTAATGCGCCGAACAGCGATCAAACATTAAATCTCTTCAACTCTATCCTAAATGCCCCGAACAGCGGATCAACAGTTAGTTTCGAATTGAAGTTTAAGTACTAAAACATATGAAGTAAAAGAAACTCAAAAAGTAAAACACATGGAGATTGCATTCTTACTTACAAATGTTAGAAAGAAAATACCAACACATATATTGAATTATAAGTAAAACTAATAACAATAACAAGAATTTAAGTAGAGAAGTATGGATTTTCACAAGAATCACCGAACAGCGGCAGGAAACTTGTGAAGATGGAAGAAGAAATACGAGGAATTCGGTCTTAAAACTCTTGAATTGCCTTAGAATTACTTGGCCTAGGTATTTCTTAAGGGAAGCAGAAAAATGTGTTTAAGAGATCTCAAAGAAATATCACAAGAACAAAGTAAAGAGGAAATGAAATTAAGAAAAATAAGAATAACATAAATTAAGAACAAGAATTAAAAGAAAGCTAATTAATAAGAAAATCTACAAGAAGTTAAAATGGTCCCCAAAAATGTCTCTCAAAAGAGAGAAGCAAAAGAACTAAAAGAAGAAAACTAAAAACTAAGCAAAATGGAAGAAATGGAGCTAATGGGGGACTCCCAAAATACAAGAATTGAAACCCTATTTATAGGTGGAAAAAGCTATCAAAAATAATATAAAAATACAATAAAAAATGTGGAACAATGGAATGATGAGTAATAAAGATTTGTGATGATGTTTATATGTGATTTAAGTTGATTTTGTGCTGGAAAGTGGGAAAAATGGCTGGCAGCCCCTGTTGGAAAGGGAGGAAGACTGTTCGGCGGGCAGCTGCAGCAGAGAGGAGCAGGTTTCGGTGGGCTGCTGCTGATCAGAAGGGAAGAAATTCGGCTGCCGCGCGCTGAGGCTGGCTTCTGGTGATCGGTACGCGCGCGCTGAAGTAAATGAGAAAGGATCGGCAAGCGCACGCCGAAGGAAATTATGGGGCTGGTGAGGTGGGCTGACGCGTTGGGCTTCGCCTGGGCTGGAACTCTGGGCCGCACGGACTGGGCCGGTGATTGCAGGCGGGCTGGGTTTTAATTCTTTTCTTTTTTTTTCTTTTTTCTGTTGGGCTGGGCTGCAAAATAAAAATTAATTAATTTATTTAGTTAATTTAGTAATATTTCACCGAAATTCGTCCATAATTTCTTCGTTATAATTCCGATCGGGAAGATTCTTTCGCCAAAATACTCCAAATTACAAACTTTATTTATTTAAACAAAAATAACACAAAATAAATTATTTTATCTATTTATTTAATATTTTAATATTAAAAGCTAAGTATAAAGGGTATAAAATAATATAAAATAATGCTTATTTGATGACCTATCAGTCTATTTTGACCAATGGACCCCAGCACAGAAAACATTCCTACTATCTCAAGGACCAAGCATCAACTTTGCTGTGAGGCCCGTAAATCATTTTTGTTACACATTTACCTTGACATAAAAAATATTCCAAACCACCTATGATTCAACTCTGCAATTCTACCATACAACAGAAAATGAGGAAACAAAGAAGAAAAATACTTCACCGAACGCCAAATGCAATTTTGTCATCCTCTCCCCCTCCAACAACATATGCACCTTTTTGAAGACAAAAGGTTACAATCCACCCTTTAAATAATGTTTTTACTCAAAAAAACATTGAAAGGAAAATTTAGTCACTTTATTCTCTCATCAAAACAAAAGGAGTTTTGTTTTTGAATTGAAGGTTACAAACTTCAATTTAAATATAAATAAAACCCTATAATGAAGAGAATAATACAAGTTGACCACAAGTTGAACCTACTCACAAGCTCAAAATTATTGCTGCTGATATCAACTTGATGTAATTCCGAGCTCAATGAAATTTGTGTGATACAAGAACAATACAAGAGAAGATGGAGTCCAACTCCAAGTATGATTTATTGGAACAACCAAAAACTTAAATCTCTTAGGATTCCCTGAATTCCTAAGCGATGTAGTGACATTTATGGAACTATAAATCACTGAAAAATTATGGAGCTGACACGTAGCCCATAAACCATATAATGTCTAAATTTATCAGGATAATGACATTAACGGCTCACAAACATTCACATATTAAATATTATATTTGTCAGTTGAATATATTATTTAATCGGGTTAAAGCGTCAATAATATTAATATTCTCCCCGAGAATTAATTTTCATTATTCTATATAATGAACAATTATTAATAATATTAAATTATTATAATTGTCATCATTATTCTCAATAATGAATAATTAATATAATTATTAAATAATATATTTATTAAAAACTTATTATTTATTAATTAAAAAATCAACCAACTAATTAGAACACTACATGACTCTTAAGATTTTCCTATAAATAGTGGAGCTCATTTCACTTTCAAGATAATTCGTTCTTCGATTTGAAGTATTTCTTATTCCTCTCTCAAAGCTAAATTAACCATCAGAGCGTTCTTGGTTGAACAATCCCCCGGGGCCTTAATCTTAACTTCGATTATCTCTTATTTGCTCTTTGTAGGGATTATGAAGATTTTTCCGAGTGAGTACGATTTCTACTTCAATAGATATATATCACCTTATTAAGCCATTTGGAGATTGTTTCAATACCCATCCACTTTAGAGAACTTCTTGTTGAGCGATTACTAATACATTTACCTTTAGAATAACATATTGTTTTTAGTGGTGATCAATCAATTGAGTCAATAATTAATCAAAGAGCTTCTGAACAAACAATGTTAACGAATTGGTTTGAAACAAATAAAGTTTACAATGAAGTGCGTTCATTAACTTATGCACAATTTCCATCCCAATTTGTTTGGGATTGTAAACAAAAAATATTGAAACCTGGAAAACGAATGCGATCAATCGGTAGAGTAGTATATGTACATCCAACATCTGGTGAGCTGTATTATTTGTGAATGCTTCTCAACTTGAAAAAAGGTGCTACTGATTTTACTGATCTCAAAACTGTTAATGGTGTTTTACATGAATCGTATCAAACTACATGTACGTCATTAGGATTACTAGGAGATGATAAAGAATGGTGTGAGGCTTTATCAACTGTTTCAAATGTTGCATCTTCTGCTCTATTAAGGCAATTGTTTGTGACTATTGTATTGTTTTGTGAAGTGTCAAATTCTTTTGCTTCTTTAATAAACATTGGGAAACCATGTGATTTTGTCTAAAATGCGATCCGATTTTGCAATTGATGATATAATAATACCACAAGCTAAATTAAAAAATTTTGTTTTGTATGAGTTAGAACTTCTTATCAATGTTTCATCAACATCTTTGAAAAATTATCATTTACCTATGCATGATGAGCACAAAATGTTAGAAATAAAAAAACAAGCTTTTCAGAGAAGAGTTGAATTATAATTGTCATGATTTGTGCATAGACATTCTCTTTTACTAACACAGCTTAATAAGGATAAAAAAAATATGTGTATTATTGTGTCATAGATGTTATAGATAGGAAAATACCATGACTTTTTTTTTTTTGTATATGGGCATGGAGGTATGGGAAAAACTTTTTTTTATGGGATACAATAATGAGTAAACTTAGATCTAAAGAAAAGATTGTTTTAACAGTGGCATTGTTAGGGATAGCGTTATTATTATTACCAGGTGATCGAAAAGCGCATTGTAGATTCAAAATTCCTTTGATTACTATTGATTGTTCAAATTGTCAAATGAAAAAAGGGAACTCTTCTTGCTAAATTAATTGAGAGAACAGACTTAATTATATGGGATGATGCACCTATGAATCATAAGTAATGTTTTGAATCATTAGATAAATCTCTTCGTGAAATTTTATCAGATTCAAGCACAATTAATAATAATATACCATTTGGTGATAAATCTATTTTGTTAGGAGGTGATTCTCATCAAATATTACCTGTTATTCCAGAATATTTTGTTTATCGGAGATTATGAGATTGTGTGAAAAAAGGATTGACAATTGAAGAAAAATAGGAAATAAGCAATTTTCCAAATTGGATCTTAAACATTGGTGATGGAAATATTACGAATATGAATAATCCAGTTAACTCAAATGACACGATACAATTTTCCTTAAAATACTTGAAGATTTGATAGTTAAATTTACAATAGATCCTATTAATTCAATTTTTGCTGCAACTTATCCTAATTTGGAAACAGTTTAAACAATTTTGATTATTTAAAAGAACGAGCTATTATAACACCTTTGATTATCATCAAATATTACCTGTTATTCCAGAATATTTTGTTTATCGGAGATTATGAGATTGTGTAAAAAAGGATTGACAATTAAAGAAAAATAGGAAATAGGCAATTTTCCAGATTGGATCTTAAACATTGGTGATGGAAATATTACGAATATGAATAATCCAGTTAACTCAAATGAAAAGATACAATTTTCCTTAAAATACTTGAAGATTTGATAGTTAAATTTACAATAGATCCTATTAATTCAATTTTTGCTGCAACTTATCCTAATTTGGAAACAGTTTTAACAATTTTGATTATTTAAAAGAACGAACTATTATAACACCTTATAATACAACTATTATGAATATAAATACCTATGTTATCAATTTAATACTTGGAAAAAAATATTCTTATATGAGTTTTGATTCTTTGTGCCCCTTAAGTGGAAACATTGAAAACCTTGAAACATTATATCCCACTGAATTTTTGAATAATCTTGATTTCAATGGTTTACCTACACATAACCTGATTCGGAAGATAGAATGCCTATCATGTTGTTAAGAAACATAAATCAATCTTCCGGTTTATGCAATGGAACTAGTTTGATTGTTACTCAATTATTTGACAAAATTTTGAAGCTAAAATTTTAACTGGTAGTAATACTCGTCATAGAGTTTTTATACCCAGAATCATCTTACTGCACATGATAACAAGTGACCTTTCATTTTTAAAAGGCGTCAATTTCCTATTAGACCATATTATGCAATGATAATTAACAAAAGTCAAGGCCAATCCCTAAAACAAGTATGATTATACCCACTTGAACCTATATTTACATATAGTCAATTATACGTTGCACTATGCAGGGTTACATCAAAAGAAGATTTGAAAGTTTGATAAATAATGATAATAAAGATGCATATATGCACATATTTCATTAGTATTTGGTATCATCATTTTCATTAAATTATGTTAAAGTAGATTAATAATTAGTCCCTCTTATTTATATGTAGGATTCGTGCATACAATTATTTTAAAACAGTCTACGTACAAAGTTGTTAATACATAAACCTTCCTTTTACAATTGATATAAATGTTTAATTTTTCATTTAATCTCACAATAGCTCATGTTGAATGTTCATTTTAATCATAAAGAAAAATAATCATTTATTGCTTATCCAACATTGTAACATTGTTTTGATATTTAAATGTAAACAAATAACAAAACAAGAATGTCTTACCATATGATTCAAAGAAGAAAAACTTGCTTCACCTTTTTATCAGGTAAAAAACTCTGAAAATTTTGAGCTCCCTTCTCATGCACAACCTTCCTTTTAACTTATTTATAAATAAAATATACCAAATTTTAAAATAATATGCTAAAAATTTATTGCCGATGTTCGAGTTTTACTGTTATTGCTATGTTTGAGTTCCTTTAAATTGAGTTATGTGTTACACTTAGTATCTATTTGATACACCCCGATCCGAAAATCCCTCTTACGACACGCGGATTGAGGCGTGTTGGCCGACATCTGGACAATGACGTCCAAGTGACGAAAGCTAATTAAATAAAACGATACGTTTTATGAGTCGAGTGAAACATAACCAGTCAAAACTAATTACATTTCATCCCAACGATACTTGAGGGGTTCAAAAACAAAGGGTGAGTGGACCCAATATTTTATTTAAGTGTAAAACCTTTCATATTAAAATAACTTTAACCTCCCAGTTTCCCAAAACCAAAACCGTAATTTAGACTTGCATGTTCTACGAGAAATAATCATATTTAAATAATCATCAATCAGTAAACAACCCAAAGTATGAAACAACATGCATGAACCACAATCTAATTGCTCATGAGTCGCTCTAGGCACATGATCATGACATGCTGGGTATCTATAAGCTAGTGTACCTCAACCACGTGAAAGCTGGGTGTTAAGCGTCATCACCTCATGTCCCCTAGAGCTCAGGGACAAGTTGGTGCATATTTAATTAGTATTACGAGCTGCGTGGGTGAACAAACAAGTGGAAACTGGTATGTGGCCACTCAGACGGGTACGAAGATACCGGCGACTTCTAAGTGGTTCTAAGGTACTAACTCAACAATGTCTCAGGACTCAATATGCACAAATACCAAGAATTCCAAAATACCATACAATGCAATAAATAATTTAACCATGCATACTCGGGGTACATTACCACATCATAGCACATATTAGTGCATCTCACCTTATAGCACATCTAGCATATCACCTATCATGGCCCATATATCACATCACTTACCATAACACATGCTAGCATTTCGTACCCCATGGTACACACTGCAATACCAACATGTCACACATCATGGCACACACAAATATATTCGTGCACATATCATTAAGTGGGTATATTCATCATCACCATTAATTACTCCAATTTAGGCAATCAAGCATGCTCGGTGAATATATAGCATAGACGTCGTAAAACATGCGAGTATATAGTTTAATAAAACGAGTTTAGGTAAATGGGGCTGAAAAAGCATTACGAGGGCCAAGGTCGGTTTGAAAAAGTTTTTTCATGAATGAAACAACACTTTTTTCATGAATGAAGCAACAATTTTTTCATTGATAAACAGACTTATCCTGCTCGGTCTGAAAAAAGCATTACAAAGGCTCTCGATCATACTACCAAAAAAAAAGAACAAACAAAACATTACAAGGCCCAAGGTCGACTCCCAATCTAGCTGTTTCATCTGAACTTCTCGGCATCGACATATTCATCATCTAAGGAGTCTGTGATAACATCTTCGGAAGTTATGTCCCAACCGAGTAAGGATGTCTTGATTGACATAACCGAGTTGTGCAAGAATAAGTTCTGGAAGAAGCTCCAAGCGTAGTCGGTGACGTAGTCCATCTTGATTTTCTTCATCTCATTGGACTCCTTGAACTCTACCACTGCCTCCCTTTGGGCACGGACCAGGTCGACCTCCCCGGTAGCCTTGACTCGGGTGAGCTCCTTCTAGTTCAGACTCATGTTCTTCTCAGCCACAACTAGCTTGGCCCTCGGCTCTTCATACCACGCAAATAGATCCTCCTTTAGGTCCTCCTTGGCCTGGACCAACTTAGCCACCTTCCACTTCTCGGCCTCGAACTACCAACTTATATCCCTAGTCACATTGATAGCCTTCTCGGCCTCACGGATTTTGGGGCCAGCTCGTCCTATTGTTTTTTGAGCTTGCTCTTCCCCAGTCTCATATATATCGTGCCAAAGACTTGCACATAATGTGACACAAGTAAGATAGACTCGTACCTCAGCACAATAAACATACTTGGAAAAAAAAACTGGAAAGAAAAACTCACATTACCGAGTAGAAGGATTGCCATCTCCATCTTCTATTCAGGCGTCTTCACAAAAGCTGAGGCCAGCTCGTCCAAAGTAATGGACAACCCCTAGAACAACCTATTCACCAGGGGAATCATCTGCTTCGAACAGTAAACGGTCGTCAATGAGCTAGACGAGCCGGGATCAATGGCTGACTCTCCCTTGAAGCAGCATGTTCCAGATCCTGAGATCCAGCCGAGGTGGAAATAGTGGAGGTGAGTAGCTTGGTGACAACTTCAACCTCGACTCTAGCCCACCAAGGACATTTTGAGCCGACAGAACTCTCTCAGCCTATTTTTGGGTCGTAGTGAGCCTTAGGTCAGGCAACAGTATCTTTTCCGACTCAGGCTTGGTCATGTTTCCCTTAGGAGTCCGAGGACTTTCCGGCTTTGGTTTAGCTCGGTCACCCAAAAGGTCAGTTTTGGCGAGATGCTCGCTCTTCGGTGTCTTCATTTTCTTCCTCTTGCTTAGCATTGCCTGTCACGACACGACTCTACTAGCACGATATTTTCCGCTTTGGGCATGCCCTCACAGCTTTATTTTGCCTCCAACCAACTTGCCGCATTGATATCAGGCACTTTACACTTGCCTGGCTCCCTCTCAGCATCCTTTACCTTGTATTTAAAGATCTTATTGTCGAGATGGTAAGGAACTGAAACACCGAAAAAACACTCAACACACATATATTACACATATAAAGATAAACACACTCGGTGATAGACTTGTCATCGGTATAGATAAGCCCGACGTTATGTTGAAACCCTCTCAATTGATGAATGCATCGGCTTCATTCCAAATCGTCCAGACCTAACTTCACCATTCAGACGATCTCCTTCTCCTCTGAGGTGATCTCCTCGGTCGGAAACAAACTTGTACACCAAGAACACAGTCAGACCCAACACAACACTTGACAAAAAAATATATAATCATCCACAAACAGCAATGGAAACAAGACCGACATGACAACATCGATACGACTTAGCACCTTCAGTCTAAAACTTGCCCGATATGGGGACCCCCTCTAAAGCATGACGATGCTATCATTCAATTAGCTGATCGTTCTAATGTGTATCCTAAGGGATACGTCGAAGATGTTCTTGTGCATGTTAACCAGCTCATCTTCCATGCGGATTTTTATGTCCTAGACATGGAGGATTCCCCTACGAATCAAGCTCAACTAATGTTGTTGGGAAGACCATTCATGAGAACTACCAAAACAAAGATTGATGTATTCAATGGCACATTAACTATGGAAGTTGATGGAGAGGAAATTGGCTTCAACATTTTCGATGCCTTGAGGTACCCTAGTTTCACAACTCAAACTACTTTTTCTATTGATGTGTGCACTTCTTTTGTAGAGAAACATCTTGAGTCAATTCGAGAAGACACACTCAATATGGTAATCCAAGAAGGAGTTGGCCTAACTCAATCGGGGGACGACTTGGTTGAAGACACGGATTATGAACTAGAGCCTCGAATTTGGGAAGAAGTCATGACCCTCAATGAGGTCCACATAATGGTAAATCCTCATATACCCTTATCACTTTTAGTTAGTACTAATGACACTCCTCATTCAGTGGTTCAGGCCCCTATTATCGAGCTCAAGGTTTTACCTGACCACCTGAAGTATGACTCTCTCGGCCCTAACAACACCTTTCCCGTCATAGTGTCTTCTTCACTGTTCGAATCACAAGAAGACAGATTGGTACGTGTCTTGACAAAGTACAAGACAACCATTGGTTGGACTTTGTCAGACATCAAGGGAATTAGCCCTACAACCTGTGTGCATCAAATCTTGTTGAAAGATGATGTAAAACCCTCTCATGAAGCTCAACTTTTCCTCCATCCTCCGATGATGGATGTCATGAAACAAGAGATAATCAAACTTTTGGAGTGTGGTGTCATCTACCCAATTTCAGACAGCAAATAGGTCTCACCAATCCACGTAGTCCCGAAGAAAAGTGGAATCACAGTTGTTGAGAACAGCGAAGGTGAGCTCGTGCCCCAGAGAATAGTGACCGGATACAGAGTATGCATAGATTATCAACGCCTTAACAAATCAACCAGAAAGGATCATTTCCCTTTGCCCTTCATTGATTAAATGCTTGAAAGGTTAGTAGGTCACTCTTATTACTGTGATCTGGATGGTTATTCCGGGTATAATCAAATCTGTATCGCTCAAAATGATCAAGATAAAACAAATTTCACTTGTCTTTTTGGCACTATTTCCTATCGAAGAGTGCCCTTCGGTCTATGCAACGCCCCAGGTACTTTCCAAAGATGTCTGCTTTCTATTTTTTCTGAATATGTTGAAAAAATAATTGAAGTATTTATGGAAGATTTCAGTGTCTTTGGGGATACTTTTTATGCATTCTTAGAACACTTAGAACTCATCTTACAAAGGTGTGTCGGAACTAATCTAGTACTTAATTGGGAAAGATGTCATTTTATGGTTAGACAAGGGATAGTCTTAGGCCATATTGTCTCTAAAAGAGGAATTGAAGTTGATAAATCTAAAGTTGATATTGTGCGTCACTTACCATCTCCCACTTCTGTGAAAGAGATCCGTTCATTTCTTGGTCATGCAGGTTTCTACAGAAGATTTATCAAGGACTTCTCCCACATTTCAAGGCCCTTGTGTCGATTACTTCAAAAGGAGACTCTTCATCTTTGATGCAAACTTTCAGGAAGCTTTTGAGAAGCTTAAAAATCTTTTAACCACTACACCCATTCTTTGTGCCCCGAATTCGTCCCTACCCTTTGAACTAATGTGTGATGCCTCTGATTATACAGTTGGTATTGTGCCCAAACAAAGGCGAGACAAGAATCCCTACGCCATATACTATGCATCCAGAACTTTGAATGATGCCCAAATGAACTACACCACTACTAAGAAGGAGTTGCTTGTTGTTGTGTTTGCTTTAGATAAGTTTTGTTCTTATTTACTTCGAACTAAAGTCATTATTTACACTGATCATGCAGCACTGAAGTATCTCTTGGCCAAGAAGGAAGCTAAACCAAGGCTAATCCGATGGATTGTTCTTTTTCAAGAGTTTGACATCGAGATTAGGCACAAGAAAAGTGTAGAAAACGTGGTAGCTGACCACTTGAGCCTCATTGTACATGAACGAGATCATGTGGCGATTCAAGAGATGTTTCTGGATGAACAACTCTTCGGAATCGAGGTAAGTACTCCTTGGTATGCTAATATAGTCAATTACTGAGTCACCAAACAGTTGCCTACCACTCTCACTCATGCACAAAAAGATAAACTCAAGGAGCATGCTAGGTACTATTTTGGGATGAACCTTATTTATGGAAACACTGTGCAAATTTTCTAATTAATAGATGTGTCCCTGATATTGAACATAGGTCAGTCCTAGAATTCTGCCATAATCATACTTGTGGAGGTCACTTTGGATCTAGAAAAACTGCACTTTAAATTTTAGAATCTGGATTATATTGGCCCACACTGTTTAAAGATGCACATTCATTTTGGTTAGCCTGTGATAAATGCCAAAGATCATGAAACTTAGGACGAATGGATGAAATGCCACAACATTATGTTTTAACTGTTGAAATATTTGATGTTTGGGGTATCGATTTTATGGGTCGATTTCCTCAATCTAATGGCTATCTCTATATCTTACTTGTTGTTGATTATGTATCGAAATTGGTGGAAGCTAAGGCCACCAAGACTAATGACTCTAAAACTGTTGCAGATTTCCTTAGAACTAACATTCTTTCTAGGTTTGGGATCCCACAGGTCCTAATAAGTAATGGAGGAAGTCAATTCTGCAACAAGACCATTGAAACTTTAATGAAACGGTACGGTGTCACTCACAGAGTCTCTACAACTTACCATCCTCAAACGAGTGGAATGGCTGAATTCAGTAATAGAGAGATCAAGAAGATTTTAGAGAGAACTATGGGCCCTAATCGTAAGGATTGGCGCCAACGGTTAAATGATGCACTTTGGGCATACAGGACGGCCTACAAAACTCCTATAGGAATGTCACCCTATAGGTTGGTCTATGGAAAAGCATGTCACCTTCCAGTGGAACTGGAGCACAAAGCATGGTGGGCTGTCAAGACTTTCAATATAAAGCTGGATGAAACCTGATTGCATCGAAAGGTCCAGTTGAGTGAGCTTGAAGAGATCAGAAATGATGCATTCGAGAACGCTCTGATCTACAAGGAGAAGACTAAGGCATTTCACGACAAACAGATCAAGAGTAAAACATTTGACATTGGACATAAGGTTTTATTGTTCAATTCACCACTTCAACTTTTTCCCAGTAAGTTATTTTCCAGATGGGTGGGTCCTTTTTGTTATTACTAATATGTTTTCCCATGGAGCCATACAGATCAAAAACATTGAAACTGTGAAAGAGTTCAAAGTTAATGGCCACAGATTAAAGCCTTACATCGAGGCATTTGGAGAGCACGATGTGGAATCAACAAAAGTGCTACGACCCCGCATAATATGAATTGATTCAAACACTTCGTCTCGGCTGACTGGACATTAAACTTTAAGCGCTTATTGGGAGGCAACTCAATGTATTCCCGAGTTGTGAAGGACTCATCACTGCAGATTTGCTCTCTGTAATCCCTTCACTCTCTTTTATTGAGGACAATGTAGAGTTTAAGGGTGGAGAAAGTTTTACAATTTTGCAATATAAAAAAAAAAGTAAAAACAAAAAGATTTTGAGTCTTTTCGTTTTAACTTAGTATTTTTCGAGTCTTAGGATGCACTTTAACCTGTCAATGATAAGAATGAAGGAAAACGCTAAATTATGGGTATAAAGGTGATCACTAGAACTTGAATTCGTTTGTTAATACTTTGTGATTAAGTGTTATAACTTGTAGATAATGCATGTAAATTGGTATATAAACGAGCATGTTAAGATAAGTATGAATCATTTGAACCTTATGTGAGTTTTATAACTTTATATACATCTTTGATGAGTGATTCATAAGTTCTTTGTTTAAATTGATATACATATGCCTTATAACTGCTAGTCATAGTTTTTAATGAACTCTAGAGTACTATAACTTATTCTATGTGATTTTCAAAACTTTTAAGTCAATAAACTCTCTGATTTTGGACATAATTAAGGCATTAGGGTTAACACCACAAATTAAAACATCCATGTTCCCTATTTTGTGTGCACAAGTTGCGACCCTCTTAGTTTAAACCCCTTTGAGCCTACATTAAGCCTTTCTTTCATTACCATGATTATCTAAACACTTGAGCTTAGTATAGACATCATTTACCCTTATTCTAAGGACTCCGTTAAAGACATAAAGATCGTGTGAAGAGAAAATGAAGATGTTGAAAAGACTTTTATATGTATTATTTGGATTTACTTACTTAAAACTTTGTTGTATTATTAACACGTGTTATTACTTTGATAAATAAAAAAAAAGTGTTTTGAGTCTCTATCAAGGTAATAAGGTTTGATTATATAATGTTTCAGGTAAATCCTTTACATTTGTGAATCCGACACAAAGAATGATTGTCAAGCCCCGTCCCTAATCCCCCGCGATTAACGTGGGACGTGCTTGCTCCCTTCTGACACCAAGTGCTAGACCAGGGATAAGTCCAGCCTCAGCCCACTCGGGGCCTCTAGAGTGCGCCAGGATCCAAAGGAGTGTGATGTCTCGGTCTCTGTTACAGCCCGCATCCACGATCAACCTGAAGGGCATTAAAATCATTGAAAGTTGTGAGTTGACGAAACAAAGAATTTAACAAAAACACATTTCACAAATAGACATTTATGCCCTTCACTAAAAAGCATGCATGCATTCGAAAACCATTTATCAACTCATTCACTAGGGCCTTGGCCCAAAACCGTAAACCAAAGCATCTTGGAACTCAACCCAAAACAAATCACGTAGGTCTCAGCCTAAAACCGTTCTCTGTAAAACCTCGTACACACACACATATATATATATAACTCATACTCGGCATCTCATATGCCCAATCAACAACCCATCACGACATATCTAAGTATGCATACTACTCGAGTTCTCACTTCGAGTCTACCCCTAGGATCTATGACGTCTGGGAGGATCAGTCCAAAATCCAGGATCTACAATGTCTGGAGGACTATCTACGGACCCAATCCGAGACTATACCATATCTCTCACTCCTGAAATGTGCTCCTTCTTGGAGTCACTCATTCCAAGTAGTGGATCGTGACTCTCCAGGATCTACGACGTCTGGAGGAGACCATTCATACGAGAGGGTATATACATTTTCAAATTGACACGACCCACACCCAATCCCCCGGGATTAAGGGATAAGTCATGCTCCTGTCTAACCCACATGCAACACGAAGGCTAAACACCTGTCTAACCTCCATGGAGTACGTAAGCCAGACAAGGGATACGCAGGTCAACGTACCAAAAATGATGTCTGGTTTCTCAGAGTGCGCAGAAAACACTATGGATCGCGTGTGTGATGTCTCCTTCTTACTAACAACAGCCCGCACCGTGTCAACCTAGAAGGTATCGAAAAACATAAGGACTGTGAGTGGACAAAATAAATAATAAGTTCATAAAACATTTCATAAGAAAAGACATCTATACCCTCCACGTAAAACCAATGCATGCATTCGAAAACCATTTCCTTGCCAAGATACTAAAAACCATTTATGAAAACCAGATATCATTCCTTTATCAAACCTCCGGCCTCAGCCTAAAATCATAAAGCAAAATCAAAAGATGGGAACTCAGCCCAAAAATCCATAAATCCAAATCATCCGGGTCACATCCCAAAACATCTGAAAACCATGTGAAAAGCAATAGTAAATCACAAGTCAATCAATATGCTGGATCTCATATCACCAAGTGTTTAAACTCAAAACACATATATCAGGCCTTCCTGAGATATCAACGAGTCTTTAAACTCAAAACACAGACAATAGGCCTAGAGGGATATCACAATAACCGAGTCTTTAAACTCACGAGTTTTTAAACTCAAACATATCAATCAAGGGCCCTCCCTCGTCATCAATCAACCGGGTCTTTAAACCCAAAACCAGATCCAGCAACAGCAACGGGTCTTTAAACACAAAACCATGTGAAAATCATAGGAAATCCAGAAATCCATCGAAAACCAAATCCAAAATCATTATTTGAAATCCAGAATTCAAATCTAGAAATCACATGAAAACCGAAATCCAAAATTATTAGAAACTGGGCCTCATGCCCGAAGTCACTTTCCAAAATCCATGTGTAAATCCGTGAATTCAAATCATAATTCAAATCCCAAAAGCAAATCATCGAAATCATATCAAATCACAACTTAAGACAGAATCTCGTAAAACGTGAAAATACATAAAATATCTCGAAATACGTGCAAAACGGAAATCATAAAGATCATAAGCATAAACAGGGAATTCACATATAGAAAACATATAAAAACAATTATGCATGCATCATAATTTAGAAAGCAAAGTCCACTCACAGACTGTTCCCGCAGCCGCCTCGATACGCGTGCACTTACGCTTTCCCAGCTAATCCGCTATTACCGGACTTCCCGAAACAATCCAAATCACACACTAAGGTCACTAACTACTTCATAATGATTCTACTAAATCTCCAAAATTTTCCTAAATTTTTAACTATTTTTAAACTTGATAGTAAACCTTCGGACATCCCGAATCATATCGAAACGATGTCCGATCGACTCGAAAATAATCCCAAAATGTTCGTTACATCGATTACAAAAAATCACGAGTTGAACACTTTCCCAGGAAGTGGACCACGAGCCCTCACGCGCCTCTTAAAGGGGCTGCGCATGGGCCTCACGCGCCTCCTAAAGGGGTTGCGCATGGGCCTCACGCGCTAGCACAGGTCATCCCTAACCTCTTGTCGAACCGGGTTCAGACCGGCCCAGTTCAACCGAACAAGCGTGACCGGTTCGACGCCATAGTTCCTTCATTTTCGGTCCATTTTCGATTCTAATCAATCCTATAGCTTCGTCTCATTGTTTCCAATCTAACTACATTATCAAAACACGAAATTAAGCACGAGAAATTACCTTCTTGATCGACCTTCAAATGGCCAGTTTTTCATCATTCAGTCCCATCGTTTCCGACCACCATTTCCCTTGCTTCCAAGCTTAATAGCCTCGTAACAACTTTTAGTAACTCACCTAAACAATTAATTCGATCAATAACTTTTAAAACCAAGGTTGCCATATTTGAAGGAAAACAAGGCAATTTCACGGGAAACCACCTTACCACCCATCCTAGGCCTCGAAACTGGGTTCGATCAAATCCTTGTCACCTCTAGAACATCATCCTAGCATCCAATTCAACTATTAATGTCTAAAACTCAACTTGCCATATTTAAAGCAAAACAGGATAGGCACGGTTTCGGCCTTACCATCACCGTCTTGCCCCGCCGTGGCTTCCACCATCAAGCTTGTCTCACCACCCTCACTATTTTTCATTCACCAACCATAGGCAATTGATGGAGACCGAAGGGATTGTATGAGTGGATTTCTCACGGGATACACACATACTCTGTTTTTCTTCTCAAACCGTACAACCATTAAACCTCACACGTTTAAATCACAATTGAGGCGGTGACACAGGCTTCCACTGCCTTCCAGAGAAGGACAGGTGTCCTAATTCCACTGGGCACAATTCCCAATGCAAGCAATTGACCAAAATGTCATTGAGGCTAAATTACCAAAATGCCCCTATACTTCCGAACAACACAACTTCATCCTCGAATGTCGGAATTGGATGTTCCGCCTGTCTACGGACTCGTGACGTTCTGGACTACGTCACAGTCATCGGTCAAAGTCCATTTGACTGCCCAAAAAAAAATTCAACAGTTTACCCATTCTAGGGGTAAAACGATCATTTAGCACCGTCCGCCCGAAATCACTCAACTAATCACTGATTACTGTCACTAATCCATCATTAGCCACTAATCTAATCTCGAAAGTCAGGACGGGTCGTTACAATCTCCCCCTTAAAAGAATTTCGTCCCCGAAATTCTAAATCTTGTACGTCCGCAACTCACTAGGGGAATCCAATCGGTCTCACACCTGGGCCTTCTACCCGGTGTACATCACCTGCCAATCCTGCACTTATCCGAATAGTTCCCAACTGTCACCACCACTATCACCACATCTGTCATCACATCTCTATCAAGCGAACCAACTTATACCCGAGGCACCTCTACCATCATACCAACCGACACTCACGGCTCAGTCATCACTAATCGAATCACTATAGTTACCTGACACCATAACCACGACTCATTTTCGAGTCATGCACACCTCATACCAATTCCCTCAGTATAACGTAAGATCTGCCGTCAACAAGCACAAATCTCACCTTACCAACCAATTCTCAAGACGGCATCTACCGCCCTCGGTACTCCTATGCATCAATTTTCGTTCAATGGTCTGTACTGCTTCCGTCAGCGATCCACGCCGACCTCACCAAAGTCACAACGTACTCGCTCACACCAACAACTTAACAAATCATCTCACCGGTGGTTCCACTAACCACCAACACCATCAACCTGTGGGAACATCATCCACGTCCCACACTACCTCTCTGTAACTGGACTTTATCACATACCTATTAAACCGTGATCACGCATTTCTAACCACACATCTCAACGTCAGGGTCCCACCAGCCACTCATGGCTCTGAACATCCAGCTCACATCAGTACTGAATCCTACCATAACCAATCAGATCACTCAGGATCACCCTGATCCAGTCCACGTGCTTAGTCAATCAAGCAACATCGCAACTACTCCGATCATCGATACAACTAACAACATACCTCGGCACCAAGCCGATCACCAACACCTCTACCAGAACATCACGATGCACGTCCAATCGTATCAAAATGGTTCCGATTACTAATACAACCACTAACACAGATCTCAAGTACACGCACCGATCACATCCAATGATAACCACAATGCATACCACCAAAAGGTCACAATGTACATAGCAATCATATCCATCGTACAGTATATCCTCTATTACTTCCGACGGCATACCACGATCTATCCTCCAATCACATCGGCATTAGCTGATCACTAAAACACTCACGTCATCACAATATACCCCAATGACATCCACTAATCATCATAAGGCCTCCATCAACCATCTCGATGTCTTTCCAAGGTACACACAGCATCCTTGTATCCACACTAACTACCACCTGGCTACGAGCCAATCACGCTTCACCTTTGAAGTCCATCGGTCCAATCCAATACTATACCAACTCTCCAGCCTCAACATATCATCCAAGGCACACCAACTCAAGTCCACCCAAGTTCCCTGGGCTCCTGGGTCTCCTGGGTCACCCGACCAACATCCAAACATCTAATCCAAACTCTCTTACGTATACAAGGAAGACCCAGCACTAGATCTAAGTCCAAATACTCATACGTATGCAAGACAGACCACACTCGTCCTGTACAAATCCAACATATCCAAGATATCCAACCTGCCCATCACTAAGGCCATCTCACTTCTCAGCATATCACTACATCTGATCAGATCGTTCAAGGATACCACACGTCTAAAGACACGTCTAGATTGTGGGTTCTCTTCAATTACCTCATATCGATCAGTTATAGTCACTCCTTATCACCCTTCCTTCTTATCTTCCTTTCGTCATCATACCACAGAACTCACAATGGTCCACAATCATGACATCACAATTCATCCTTCCTTAATCCAACTTAACATAACCCCATTACACTCACCACACACGTCAAACATGGCGTCACCAAGTACTCTCTCTACTCCTGAACACATCCACACGTGTCCACAATCAAGGGGGTTCACAACTCCTGAAGTCCCATCGTACACCACCATGAGTCTCCCTTACCGACTCCAGAGTATTCATCTCTCAATACTCAACATCTAACACCAACTCGGAACCAAACAAAACTTTTCCTTGTCTCAAATACAACATCTTCTAATTCCGAGATTCCAACCATGTTGGAAATGTATCCATCTTTTCCAACTATGGGACTTCATCCTCAACAATTATACCACCACTGAACTAACCAACCGAACACCAACTCCTTTACTGAACATAGGAAGTCCACAACTCATCTGGACAACCCAACTTGTGTCCATACCCAATCCAACTAACTGACCAACTCGCCTATCGGTTATCACCGTTTAAGTACATCCAAAAGGATGTCAATCATCACTTATTCAGATTATCGCGTCTCAACCTTTTTGAGGTTCAACTCCCGAGCACGACTAATCTATCAACTCTCGGGATCCTCAATCAGCAATCACTAACCTCGGACTCCTCAGTCACTGTCCTAGGAATCGTCAATCACTAGTTTCAAAATCACCAAGTACTAGCCTCGGCATATGCCGACACATTCCAACATCGGATGACTCAAACACATACCAGTACATCATGATGAGTCCACGAAAACTAATCTAACTCATGGTTAAACCCAACCATACCAACCTAACCTGATCCGAAATGAAGCATGGGTCCACGACTGATTACAACCTCAATCCACGATGTGCCCATCCTACCCTTCACAAGCATCCCAGCTCGTGGCACATCATCTTCTATCTAGTGCTCACCGCACACTAACTCTGAGCAGCCCACGCTCAACCAAGCATCATAGTCACACTGATCTGATTAGGGTCATCCACCAGATCATCCATAACCTCAACTGCACCCAGCAGCACAACTCCCAACTGGCTGAAGCATCGGTCCAAGTACTCACATTTTCCAGACTAAGCACGTTTTCCAGACTAAGCACTTATACTGGGGTTTCTCATTAAGGTACTCATATTTACCAAACCATCCATCCCAACGGGGTTCCTCATCATCACTCGGGTTATCAAAACCCACGGCATCCACTAGCTCACAACAACCTCACTACTCGAGTCATCACACTAGGCTAAGAACATCCATTAACCCAATGTCATCTCAATCGTCAATCCAGTAATCATCACTAGAGGAAATTCCTCAATTCCTACGATATCAGATTCCTTTACCCCCGTAACTCGAGGCATACAGCTACTCGTAGCCGCAAGAGTCCAATCTCAACCAATCTGACCAAGTGGTCACAATTCCATCCTATCAGGTTCCTTTAGCTCCAAACACGCTAGCCTTTCCGGCCCTAAGCCGGCATACATCATACCCATATCGCGTATCGGGCGACCAGCACCCAGTTGCTCGTGATCTCGCCACTAACTAAGCCACTACCTAACGTTTTATCACTCTAGTGTCCAGGTTGATGACGGGCTATTCCGCGTCGAGACATCACATCCACAGCAACATCACAACACACAAGTCGACGAACCAACTACTCTAGAAGCCATAACCTCACGTAGAGCGCACCAATCCATCTCTGATACCAATTGACACGACCCACCCCTAATCACCCGTGATTAATGGATAAGTCATGCTCCCGTCTAACTCACGAGCGACACGAAGGGTAAACACCTGTCTAACCTCCATGGAGTACGTAAGCCAGACAAGGGATACCCAGGTCAACGTACCAAAAATGATGTCTGGTTTCCCGGAGTGCGCAGAAAACACTGTGGATTGCGTGTGAGATGTCTCCGTCTTACTAATAACAGCCTGCACCGCATCAGCCTGGAAGGTATGGAAAAACATAAAGACTGTGAGTGGACAAAATAAATAATAATTTCATAAAACATTTCATAAGCAAAGACATTTATACCCTCCACGTAAAACCAATGCATGCATTCAAAAACCATTTCCTTGCCAAGATACTAAAAACCATTTATGAAAACCAAAAATCATTTCCTTTGTCAAACCTCGTGCCTCAGCCCAAAATCATAAAGCAAAATCAAAAGACGGGAACTCAGCCCAAAAATCCATAAATCCAAATCATCAGGGCCACAGCCCAAAACATCTTAAAACCATGTGAAAAGCAATAGTAAATCACAAGTCAATCAATCTGCTGGATCTCATATCACCGACTCTTTAAACTCAAAACACATATATCAGGCCTTCCCGAGATATCAACGAGTCTTTAAACTCAAAACGCAAACAATAGGCCTCGGGGGATATCACAATAACTGAGTCTTTAAACTCACGATTCTTTAAACTCAAAACATATCAATCAAGGGCCCTCCCCCATCATCAATAAACCGGGTCGTTAAACCTAAAATCAGATCCAGCAACAGCAACAGGTCTTTAAACCCAAAACCATGTGAAAATTATAGGAAATCCATAAAACCATCGAAAACCAAATTCCAAAACCAAATCCGAAATCATTATTTGAAATCCAGAATTCAAATCTAGAAATCACATGAAAACTGAAATCCAAAATCATTAGAAACTAGGCCTCATGCCCGAAATCACTTCCGAAAATCCATGTGTAAATCCGTGAATTCAAATTCCATTCCAGAGGCAAAACGATCATTTCGCAACGTCCGTCCGAAATCACTCAACTAATCACCGATTACTCTCACTAATCCGTCATTAGCCACTAATCTAATCCCGAAAGTCGGGATCGGTTGTTACACAAATACTTTCTTTTAAATCACAATTCAACAAGGTCTCATACCCGAGCATCTCAACAGGATTCCTCGAATCCGATTCAAATTTAATTTCACAGGCCTCAGTCGAAATCCATATTTCAATAGGGTCTCAAACCCGAATTCTCATTTCATAACCCACAACTGGGACTTAAGCCCGATTTCACGATCCAACGGGGCCTCAAGCTCGATTTCACAACCAACTAGGCCTCAAGCCCGATACCATAACTCAACGGGGCCCCGACCTGATCGTATACCTCAAATGCGCCTCCAGCCCGATTTCTCATCAAATCAAATGGACTCCAAGTCTGGTAGTTTCCAATCATATGGGTCTCATGACAGGACCCACCCCTAATCCCCCGGGATTAAGGGCTAAAATCCCGATCCCGTCTAACTTACGCATGACACGAAGGCTAAACTGGCGTCTAACCTGCATGTGACACGTAAGTCGGACAAGGGATTCTCGAACCAACCATCCGAAAAGGTACCAGTCTTCCCAGAGTATACCGAACTACTGTGGATCGCAGGTGTGATGTCTCCGTCTCTCTCGACCAACAGCCCTTGCCGCAACAACCTGGAGGGTATCGAAAACACAAAAAGACTGTGAGTGGACAAAAATAAAGTATAAATTTAAAAACAATTCATAAAACAATGACATTTGTACCCTCCGCGTAAAAACCAATGTATGCATATCCAATTCATGTCATAAAACCATGTAAGAAAACCAAACATAATTCCTTTTTCTCAAAACCCGGGCCTCAACCCAAAACCATCAAAGCCATCATCATCAAGTCTAAGTGAACACCAAAAACATGTGAAACCATATTTCCACCCATCGAACCTGCTGGATCTATCTGAGTCTTTAAACTCCCGAGTCTTTAAACTCCCGAGTCTTTAAACTCAATCCAGACCTCAATATAATCCGAGTCTTTAAACTCCAGAGTCTTTAAACTCAATAGGCCTACGGCGGAAATATCAATATCTGAGTCTTTAAACTCCTGAGTCTTTAAACTCAATCTGGGTCTTTAAACCCAATCCGGGCCCTCCCCCGTCATATCATAATCCGGGTCTTTAAACCCAATAACCAGATCCAGCAAATCCAATCCAAACCATTTGAAAACCCTTTTCCATTTCCGAATCCGAATCCGCAATCTCGTCAGGATCCCGAATCCAAACCCAGAACTCATATCCATCATCCATTTACAAATCCGAGTCTGAAACCATCATCCCGTAAGCTGGCATCCAGAATAACCATTCCGAACCCGAACCCAGAATCCACTTTCAAGCCGCTAATCGAATCCCGAATCGTCATCCGAAAATCCGATTCAAAAACCCGAAATCACTTTTCTCAAGACCACTTTCTGATCTGGGCTTCAAGCCCGAAAATACTTTTCTGAAATCCTTTTTAAATCATTGATATTAATTCATATTTCAAATCCCGAAATCAAATCAGTTAAACCAGGTTTAAATCACAACATCCATCAAAAGCTCGTAAAACGTGAAATTCCGTAAGTACCTCGAAAAATGTGCAAAACCGTAAACCATCAAGATCATAAGTCAAATCATAGAATCAAGTATACAAAACATATAAAAACATATATTCATGCATCAAGAGTTAGAAAACAAAGTCCACTCACAGGCCATTCCGACGTCGCTTCGATACGCGCGCACTTACGTCGTTCCCGGCCATTCCGTTATCCTCAGCTTTCCAGAACCTGTCCAAATCCCATATCAAGGTCACTAACTACTTTACAAAGGTCATACTAAAGCCCCATAATTTTCCCGTATTGTTAACTATTTTTAAGCGAGCCCTAAAACCTTCGGACACTCAAAACTAACCCGAGATGATGTCCGATCAACTCGAAAATTGTCCTAAATTATTCGTTACATCCATTAGAGTAAAAACCATGTTGGAAACTTCCCCAGACTCTTCCTCACGCACCCTCATGCGCCGCCCAAAGGGGCTCCGCGTGGGCTTCACGCGCCACTACAGTGAATCACTGTTCATCTTCTTCCTCAGCCGTCGACCGGTCTGAACCGGCGAGGGCGGTTCTTCGCCGTTTTCCATCCGTTTTCAGTCCAATCAATCCCATTAGCTTCGTCCTTGTCTGGGTAATCGATTCCATTAACTAATTTGTGATAAACAGTACAAAATCCTACCGTCCAAAGCTCGAAGAAAACCCAGAAAATTCGAGTCTCTGTCTCCGGCCACTAGTGGCCACCACAAAGCTCCAGTTCAAAGCCTAAGGTCCCTTACACCTTCCTAGAACTAATAGGATCACTAGAAAACTTCGACACCCCTCTAAACTTCACGACTTTCATTTTGAATCATACTGGAAAAACAGAGGACATTGAAAACTTACCCGTGTTCTGTCCTCCGTCGTGCTCGCCGCCGTGTTCCTCTGGGTTCAAAAGGCTGTCCTTAGCCTTCCTAGCAATCTCTCGAACTTGTTTGTATCGATTTGATCAGTTGTGGTTGCACCACGATCCTCGACACCGTCTCTGTTTCCTCGAATTTCAGCTTACTGTCTACACACAGTCACCGTCCAACCTTCAATATACCACGAATACACACTCACCCAACCGTCCTTGATCACTCAAACAAGCCCAAAGTCTTCAAATATTGGAAATCAATCAGTAATTCTCACGGTCTCAATCTCCCTGTTTTTCCCTCTCTGTGAACAAAATGGACGATTAGCAACCACTAAAATGTACCTGTGCACACCCAATTAGACTAGAACCCTCTAGGAGTCCCCTACGTGTCCATCATCCTATGGACTCAGTTTAAAATATCCAATCACACTTCCCCAAATGGCCTTATCTGATTGGCCCAAGTGTAAAAAGACTAAAATGCCCCTACATGGTCCAAATTACCATTTTACCCTTCAACTTCCTAGAATCACAAATTAATCGCCCGACGTCCGATGACACCGTGCTACCTGTCCTAGTACTTAGGACGTCGAGACCTATCTATCGGTCCTCGGTTTAGGTGAAAACTAAGGGTCCAGCAAAAAGTCAATATTTTCCCTCTTTTAACCAAATTACGAAAGTGCCCTCAACCTTCCGAACATCATAACTTCCACCTCGGATGTCGGAATCGGGCGTGCCACCTGTCTATGGACTCGGGACGTCCCGAACTACATCATGGTCAACGGTCAATTCCCAATTGACCCTCCGAACTAAAAGTCAACATTTTGCCCATTCTATGGGCAAAATCGTCATTCTGCGCTAACTATCCAAAAGTAGCCAACTAAGCACCGATTAACATACTAATCTGTCACTAATCACTAAGCTAATCCCGATTCCAGGAATGGGTCGTTACATCTCATGCCCGATTCCATATTTCCAAATCAGAAATCATTTCATCAAACCATCATAGAAAACACAGCACATATAAACACCATATAAAACCGAAAACCTAAAAATACGTAAATACTAATACACCACAAACAAATGAACTTATGGCATCACAAAACATGTTCATAAACTCATATAAAACATTTATGCATGCATCAATTTAGAAAACAAGGTCCACTCATAGACCGTCCAAAGTTGCGCCTCGATAAGCGCGCCATAAGCATCTCCGGGTTAATTACCATCTCCGGGGTTACCAAACCGGTCCAAATTATAATAGAGGGTTACTAACTACCTCATTAACCTCTCATTGAAACCCAATAATTTTCCCGAATTTTTAACTATTTTTAAACTCGATCCTAAACCTTCGGACATCCCGAACTATATCGAAACGATGTCCGATTGACTCGAAACTAGTCCCAAAATGTTCGTTACATCGAATAGATGATTTCACATGTTGGAAACTTCCCAAAAAGGTGGCCCACACGCCCCCACGCGCTGCCCAAAAGGGATGTACATGAAGCCCACGCGCCTGCACAGTTCTTCTTCAACCTTCGGCTAGACCAGTCCGGACCGATCCACCTGCAATCCGGTCCAAGTCCATTCCCTCCTATTTTTTCATCCTTTTTCTTCCTACTTTCCCCTAATCTATCTTATGAATCATTTTATGCAATCAAAACAAGGAAAACAATCCTAAAACCTATTGGTTCAATAATCCAATTAAACCCAAAATTTCCTATCCATGTTCTGGGCATAACCAAGGGCCAAAATTCAATCCTAAGGGTTCCATTAAGCTCCTAGGATCATTATAAGATGGTTTAGGGGTTTAGATTGGGCCTACCTTGCCGGAAATGAAATTCGGTGGGTAGCCACCGAAAATCCTTTACGACCATTGTATGGCCGGCTCAGCCGTCCTCAACCGCCATTCCTGATTCCACACGACTCAAACAACCCCCTACAATATCACCCAGTCATTAGAAGCAGCCCATAACGTTCAAACCAAAAATTCGAATTTGAAATCAAAAAGGGGTTCTCGGGTTTACCTGTTTCCCATGGGTTCCTCCGCCATCCACAGCGATTCTGTCACCTCTCCACAGCCTCTCTCAATCCCTCACTCCCCTCAGCCACTCTCTTGGCCTCACACAGATTTGATTGGGGGAAGGGGTGGTGTTTGGTGGTATCGGATTTGGATGGATGAACACAAACAAAGAGGATGGATATGCATGTATCTGTGTTAGGTGGACAATGGTTGGGTGACACTTGTTACTCATCCATTGAGCCTAATTCAAATATCTGGGGCCCACTTGAGGACAAAAGTCCACTTTTTCCTCGTAAAATATGCCACCGTAAATAGTACCTCAAAGCTTCGGTGAATCGTAATTCCCGGTCGAATGCCCGATTTCTACGTACCACCTATCTACGGACTCGTGACGTCCCGATCTACATTACGGTCATCGATCCTCGTGCATCGGACCACTCGGGTAAAAAGTTAACTTTTTACCCTCGTTTAGGGGTAAAATTGTAATTTCACCCTAAACGTTCGATAAACCTCGGCTAATCTCCAATTCGTCTTGCTAATTCGTCATTAATACTTAATTAATCCCGATAATTTGGGACGGGTCATTACAATGATTACGAGGCCCAATATGATGAAATTAGGCCTATGTTTGAAGGGATGGATTATCGACATCATTGCACTAAGGTTGGAAAGTTATGATACCTTTTGGGAGTCTATTGAGTCTTGGAACGAATTTGAGCACCACTTATGCTATACATTCCTTGCCTCTAAACTTAGCCCCATTACAACGTTTGTAAAGACCTTATAATCCTTAAGATGCTAAATTTTGATTAGTTGAGTCAATCACTTGCGTAAGCTTATGGTTTTGTTTCATTTTTGCAAGTATGTTTTGTTTTTATCTTGAGGTGTTTGTTTGAGATTTTGCAAAAGTACTTCAATTCTATTATGTCAGCATTTTTCTCACAATCTTTGAGTGCAAACACAAACTCTAACAAAATGAGTGAATTTATGTGCATATCCTTGTGAGTTGATTCATACTTGTCTTATTCATGTTGAGATCCATTTCACCATATTTACACATTATCTTACTTGTTAAAACATTTTGTTACCATGTATTAACTCTTGAATTCCATATGCTAAAATGCTTTAAGTGAAAATTTTTGATGCCATGATTATAATAATGAAATTTTGAGACAAATGGTTAAGAGTTTACTTGTTTTGAATTCATAGTTTAATTTTAGTATTTGTTAGGGACTAGCAAAGTTTAAGTGTGGGGGTATTTGATAGGTCGTTAATTAAACATTATTTTATACCCTTTAAAATAATAAATAATTAGAGAAAATAATATATTTTTTGGGATTTTTGTAGAATTAAATAAAACATAGAATTTGGAGCATTTTGGCGAAAGAATCGTCCCGATCAGAATTATAAAAAAAATTATGGACGAAATTCGGTGGAATTATATTATTTTATTTTTAAATTAAAACTTCATTTGCAAGCCAAATTATGTGCATCCCAAATCCATTTCCATCTCAGCCCATCCTTCAGCTGCGGGCCCAAACCAGAAAACCAGCCTTCAGCCCAATTTGCTGAAGCCCAAATGACACGACCCATCCCCAATCCCCCTGGATTAAAGGATAAGCTGGACAAGGGATTCTAGGTCAACGACCCGATACTACCTTTTGGACTTCCCAGAGTGCGCAGAAACTTTTGTGGATCGCGTGTGTGATGTCTCTGACCCACTAACAACAGCCCGCACCGCATCAACAACCTGGAGGGTATCAAAAAACAGAAAAGACTGTGAGTGGACAAAAATAAATAATAAGTTCAGAAAACATTTTATAAGAAAAGACATTTATACCCTACACGTAAAACCAATGCATGCATTCGAAAACCATTTAGTTCCAAGATCAGAAAACCGTTTATGAAAACCAGAAATCATTTCTTTTATCAAAATCCGTTTCTCAAATCCCGGGCCTCAGCCCCAACCATCAAAATCTATATCATCCAGGTCATAGCCCAAAACATTTTGAAAACTATTGAAAACCATCGATATTGAAAACCATCACTATATCACATAAATCCAAAAAACTTTTGAAATCCATTTGAAATCCATTTCACTCAATCGAACCCGCTGGATCTATCTGAGTCTTTAAACTCAATATATATATATATATATATATATATATATATATATATATATATATATGAGTCTTTAAACTCAACAGACCTCAATATCAATCTGAGTCTTTAAACTCCCGAGTCTTTAAACTCAATAGGCCTCTGGGGGGAAATCACAATATCCAAGTCTTTAAACTCTCGAATCTTTAAACTCAATATCACATATCTAGTCCCGCCCTCGTCACATATCATATCCGGGATCATCAAATCGCAGTATAAATCATAATTTCTTAAAACGTGCAAATACGTAAAATATCTTGAAATACGTGCAAATCATAAATCAGAGATATCACAATCATAATCATAGAAATCACATATAGAAAACATATAAAACATTTATGCATGTATCATAATTTAGAAAGAAAATTCCGCTCACAGACCATCCGCCCTACCGCCTCGATACGAGTGCAATACGCCTTTCTCGGTTAATCCACTATCACCGGACTTTCCGAACCTGTCCAAATCACATACTAAGATCACTAATTACTTCATAATGCTATCTACTCCCGAAATCCGGGACGGATCGTTACACTAGATGCCAGAGCCCAGCGACCATTCAGTGCGCGCGTACTGAATCAAAGCCCTCAAGTTCGGCGCGCATGCGTCGAGCTACCGACTGCCCTCAGCGCATCAGGCACTGAATTCTTCTGTTCCAGCCCTGCAACAACCCACCAACTCCCAGAAGCCCAAGTCAGCCTTCCCCTACCGATTGCACCTGCTCTCCCTCTTCAGTCATTTTTCAATCACTCTTCAGTCATTTTTTCCATGACAAATTGCATCAAACCTGCTCCTTTGGGCAGGTTTTCCAACACTACCTACCCTAATTATTAGCCTAAACTCATCATTCACAATTTAATTTTAATTGTAATTTTTTATTTTAATTATTTAGGTTTTTAGTAAGTTTTTCCCTTAAGTTGGGTGACTTTTTCCTAGAGAGCTCCTAAACACAAGTTGTATGTTCCCTTTAGAAATACCAAGGCTATGTATTTTGGTTGCAATTCTAGAGTTTAAGTTCGAATTCTCGTGTTTATTTCTCCATCTTTATAAGGTTAATTTTTCTGTCAAAAAATCTTGTGAATAACATTTCATTGTTTCCATCCATTTTCGGAATCACAAGCTGTTCTTGGGTTCCGAAAGTGTAAACTGTTTGTATAAACTCTCATTATTGTTTCGGTTTTATTTTTAATTTAATATTTATGTTGGTATTTTCTTTCTAACTTTTGTAGACATGAATATAATTATCATGTGTTTTACTTTCCGAACTTCATTTACTTCATACATTTGAGTGCTTAAACTTCAATTCTATGCTAAGTGTTTATGACCGTTGTTCGGTGCACTTAGAAGAAAATTGAAGAGATTTAAATGTTTGACACACATTCAAATCATAAACATTAGGTTAATCATTTTATAAGTGTTTATGACCGATGTTTAGTGCATTTATAATAATGAAAAATGTATGCATGTGATTAAGATGGTGAAAATAGAATTTCGTAATATGTTCAAATTATGCAAATGTTAGAGTATTGGTAAAAATTTTGTTTGAAGAAAGTCTACTTGTACAAATGTTAAAGTAGGAGTAGAATTAATTTCATATTTGTTTTACTTGTTTTATTGTCTATATTATGATTACAATCCCTCAAAACCCCCCATTTAATTCTTTATTCTTTTATTCTTTATTCTTTTATTAATTTATTCTTTTATTTATTTATTCTTTAATTCATTCCTTATTTATTCCTTTATTCATTAATTCATTCCTTATTTTATTCTTTGATTATTCATTATTCTTTCTCACTAACATATTATTAATATTCCTTAATTTCTCCAAATAAGAACGATCCCTATTTAGTAATACTAAAATGACACAAAAAGAGTTTAAAATATATATATACTTGAATTAAAGAATTATTTTAATGTGTATTCTAAGCGTATCACTCATCCCTGGCCGAGCGACCTTTGGCCATACAAACCAACCCTTTCAGCCGATTGTGGGCCAAGTTTAACGCCCTATACACACCCTTCTCAAGGATTGTGACGACCCGTCCCTAATTTTTAGGGATTAATTAAGACTAATGACGGATAATCCTCGGCTAATCGGAGATTAGCCGAGGATTATCGGACGTTCGGGGCGAAATTACAATTTTGCACCTAAATGAGGGTAAAAGTTGACTTTTAACCCAAGAGGTCCGATGGCCGAGGGCCAAAGACCGTTACATAGATTGAGTCGATACGAGTCCGTAGACATGCGACACATCGAAATCGGAAGTTCGACAGGGAAGTTACGGTTCACGGAAGTTCCGAGGAACTATTTACGATGGAACATTTTTCGAGGCAAGTTGACTTCTGCCTTTTGTCTCATGTGGGCCCAGATCTTTCCCAGGCCTAATGGATGAGTGACACTTGTCACTCATCCATTCCTTATTTTCTCACATACATGCATATCCCTTCCCTTCCATTTTCATTCGACCATCTTGACACCCGAAGCCCAAGTCGACCCATTCCCCATTTTTATTTAGTTTGAGGCCAAGAGTGGGACGTAGAGGGTGATGATGGTGGCTGGGTGATGACAGGGCCGCCGTGGATGGCGGCGATGGCCCAGAAACCAGGTAACCAGAAGACCTCCCCCCCCCCCCTTTTGTGATTTCAAATTTCAATTTTTGTTTAAACGTTTAGGGACCCTTTCTGATGAGTGGATGATGTTTTGGAGGGTTGTACGATCATGAAGGGGTGTTTTTGGCTAGTGGGTGATGGCTGAACGGCCCAGGAAGGTGGCCGGGAAAACTGGCTACGGTCCTTCAATCCAAAGGTACGGTCTTTGATCGATTTTCTTCGTTCTAAGATCATACGATGATAGGATTTGATGAGAGGAAGAGATTGGGATTGAAATGGAAGAAAATGGATAGAAATCGAGGGAGTTAGGACGCTGAACTGGCCACGCCAGTTCGGCTGGACCGGCCGCGCAGAAAACCAATTCGGATCGGATGTCTCAGGGTTTAAGACGACTGCACAGTGCTGGGCGTCTGGCCTTCACGCACAGCCCCTTTGGGCGGCGCGTGGGGGCGCATGAATCATATTTTGGGGAAGGTTCCAACATGTGAAATCATCTATTCGATGTAACGAACATTTTGGGACTGATTTCGAGTCGATCGGACATCGTCTCGATATAGTTTGGGGTGTCCGAAAGTTTAGGATCGAGTTTAAAAATAGTTAAAACTCCTAGAAAATATGGGGGCTTTTATGAGGGGTTAATTAAGTAGTTAGTAACTCTCTATTAAGATTTGGACAGGTTCGGGAGCCCCGGGTGACGACGATTGGCCCGGGAGAGGCGTATGACACGCGTATCGAGGCGCGGCTTTGGACGGTCTGTGAGTGGACCTTTCTTTCTAAATTGATGCATGCATAAATTTTTTATACGTGTTTTAATACATGTTTTGGAATTCCTTGAGTGCATTGTTTGCGGTAACTTAGTATTTACGTATTTGCACGTATTTCGAGATTTTTGATTTTATACAGTGCTTATACGTGCTGTGTTTTCTATGGTGGTTTTATGGAATGGTTTTGGATTTGAAAACATGAAATCGGGCATGAGACCCATTTGATTGGAAACTATCATACTTGGAGTCCATTTGAATTGATGAGAAATCGGGTTGGAGGCCCATTTGAGTTATGTGATCGGGCCAGGGGCTCCGTTGGTTTACGAATTCGGGCTTGAGGCCCAGTTGAGTATGATATCGAGCATGAGACCCAGTTATGATTTATAAACATGATTTCGAGTCAGGGACCCATATTTGGATTTACAATGGTTTATGGAAAACCTGGGCGTGACCCTTTGAATGGTTTTGGAAATGAATTATGAAAATGGTTTTTCGTATACCATCCTCACGAACGGATGCCCTCCAGACGTCTCGTAGTATCCTGGAGTGGCAGGTTGTCTCCTCTAGACGTCTCGTAGTATCTTGGACTAGTCACGGGGCGTTGCCTGCGAGGGGCCATTGTACGGAGCGACCGGTCCGTATAGTGACTCAGGAGTAGGGATTGCCAGAGGTTAAAACCTCCCCCCAGGGAGGGTCATTGATTTGCGGGTCATTGGCCTGGGTGGACCCTGGGGAGACTTGGGATTTGAGACTCCGGGTAGCACGCGTAGCTTGAAACCGTGACAAGTGTGATTGTGACATCTCGGATGTCAGGCATCAAAGATGCCGAGGATTGGTGTTTTGGGCTAAGTCTCACATGTACTTGATTTGGGCTGAGTTCCCACATGGTTTCATTTAAGGTTTTGGGCTAAGGCCCTAATGGTTTAATTTTTGATAAATGGTTTCGAATGCATGCATGCTTTTTTGTGAAGGGCATAAATGTCTTCTTTTTATGAAATGTTTTTATAAATTATTTATTTTGTCCACTCTCAGCTTTTCTTGGTTTTAATGCCCTTCAGGTTGATCGCGGATGCGGGCTATAGTGGAGACCGAGACATCACACTCCTCCTCCGGATCCTGGTGTACTCTGGAAGCCCGGTGGGGCTAAAGTCGGAACTATCCCTTGTCTGACACTTCGTGCCAGATGGGATCAGGCGCGTCCCGCGTTAATCCCGGAGGGATTTGGGATGGGTCCTGACAAGGATGGTCTCAGTGTCGACCGGAATATGGCCACTGCCCGATCGATCAACCACTTCCATGTTAGGAACCGACTCGTTACTACAAGCAGAACTCTCAACCACCTCTTTACCTAGCCGAATCCTATTACCTACTTTTTTCGAGCTTGATCCGTCCTCACTATCGGACGATGGCGGCTCGACTACCCTGACACTACTATTAGACAACTCGCCGACCTCTGAGTCGTAGCACCTCCTTTCCAACACCAAGTCACTATCCTCAGACATTTATAAAACAGGAAAAATGAGCAGGCACAACTCAAAGGCCGACCAAACTAGAGGGCTAAAACCTAAACCATAAGCTCTCAAGTTTTGAGCTGCACTCCACCAAAGGATTAAGTCTTAAGCCATAAGCTCTCAAGCCACCACCCTACCTAAACACACCCTCTCCTTTCTCAAAATTTCTAAAACCCTATATCTTAAATCGTTAAACCAGAAACAAGTAAAATTACTCTGAGTTTTCCATTAACTACAAGATAAAAAAGTTGACTATATGTTAGAAATCGCCAAAAAATGGTTGTAGGATGAGTTTTTTTTTTTTTTTTTGGGGCTATTATGTGGAAAGGAAACCTCAAATAATGAGGAACATATATAAGCAAAGGAAATATTAAATCTCCAAAAAATGGTTGTAGGATAAGTTTTTGTTTTTGTTTTTTGCTTTTTTTTTTTTTGTTTTGTTTTGTTTTTGTTATTATGTGGAAAGGAAACATCATACAATGGGGAACATATATAGGCAAAGGAAATATTAAACAATTTGTTAAGTTGGGATTTCATTATTCATCAATCATTTTAATGTCATAGTTAGTTACAAGCTTACCCTACGAAACACAGTAATTATAATTTATAATGCTCAATGTAAGTGCTTGTAAGTACATGTCTAATCCCAATTATTGCTGATGTGGGATTCTAGCCTATCCTAGAAATAGAAAACGTTTCCCTTTCGCCGTCTTACCAACTGATGGCAAGACTCATTTCACTCATGAAATTGATGATTAGTTGTGGTACAATTCCCTTTCAACTTAAGAAAGTTCATTGTGATTCTGTTAAAAAATAAAAATAAAATTAATCATGAATTTAGTTGCTAATCAACTATTGTTCTCAGTGTCTAAAACGATTAAACAAAGTCATTAACTAAACTCTATATTCCCGAATCTAGTAACGTAGGCTTATACATACATACTACATTAAGGTGATTGACTTTGTCGAGCAGTAGTTAAAGGTTAACAAAATGTATTGAAATCTGTTTGTCATTCATATGGTGTGCGAGATCTCACAGTGCACGCCCTAAGTAAACGGTTTAAATGGCAATCACAATGAGTGGGTAGCAAAACATATCATAAATACCATACCTGTGATTCTTCTGCAGTAGATGAATGACGAAAATATATATCCATATAATTCAAACACAATGCCTTTGGGATACTGACGATAACAACCATTTCTTGTTTCTTGGTACAAAAACAACCATTTCTTGTTTGAATTCCGAACAATTTAACTTGTGTTTTGAGCACCTCCTTGTCAATCTAACTGAACCAAATGCTAACAGTTTCTGCCTCAACAAGCCTTGCGCCAAAAATTGCATGAATCCAAATGCTAACAGTTTCTGGTTTGTTAGCGCAAAAAATTGCATGAATCCAAATGCTAATAGTTTCTGCCTCAACAAGCCTTGCGCCAAAAATTGCATGAATAATCAGAAACCAGTTTTCATCTCCAGGATTTCCAAGCCTTGCACATTTTAGTACCAAGATATCTCATGCCTTTAATCCCACCGACAGCCAGGAGTCCAGCCACGGCCTGTCTTGCACTTGAAATCATGACCTTGTGCTTCAGAATATTCTGCATGCACTTAGCAGCCTCGTCTCTTGACCCGATTACAACTTCCTGAATAACTCGACCTGCAATTCAATAACAAGATATATGTCACAGCTGCAAGTTGGCGATGAATTTTTACTTTTCGTTTTATAACATGCGAGGGGCAGGTATATATCTGAAATTAGATCAATGCTTCAGAAACCTGTCCTTATAAGCAACCAGATGAGTTAAAGTTTATACCAGAGTCACACAGTGTTTTCTTCTCTCCTAGCTTCATCGCCATTTGGTTTCTGACCATAGGGGGTAGAGAAGAAACTAGAGATCGAACTGCCGGCAGACCATAATCCTGTTTTAACGGATTAATAATTTACCTTAAGCTTCGAACACAATAAATAACAAGTTAACTGTTAAGACTGAATTACATAATTTCCAGAACAATTAGCCATAAATTGAAGTCTTAGAGTTGATATTTAGCTTAATCTGGAACAACCAACGAGGTTCCTGTGATCAATAGCATAAACCATTTCCAGAAAACAAGGTAAAAAACATTAATTTAAACTTTCAAAACCAGGGCAAGTAATTATAAGCTAGGAGGAAAGTAAAACAAATACAAAAGTATGCATAATTTATTTCCTTAAAGTTACGTATGCTATACATTATGGTTGACTCTAGGCCCAAAGAAGTGCAGGAATTTGTTTAGCTCTCTCCAATATGCAATATAGGTAATGTTGTAACTTCACATTGAGAACCTGAGATATGATTGGTTGAGAATTCCATGATAACGAGCGCCTCAATAACTCTTTGGTCTCATACTGCTCAATAAACGGCTTATACATCGACTGGAACAATTCAAATTGCCCTTGTACTATTTTATTCACCTGTAATAGATCCGTAATAAAACAAGAACATAGATTATGATTGGCCATATAATTAGAGGATTCACCAACTGAATAAAAGTTTGTAAACTTAACATAACCTATCATTTAGCTTTACCTTGTTTCTGTCCTCTGCAAAAAGCATACGCAAGTCACCCATATATGAGAGGCTACATATTTTGGCATACAGATTTTCCTGCATTAACGGAATATGTTATAGAGCTTCAAAAAATTTGGCATAATTGGGCAGTGACAAAGTATCAGACCTCACTAAACTTGGGTGGTAAAAGAAGGAGAGCAGCAGAAATTGCAGCCCTCAAATTAACCGAGTTTACGTTTGCAATATCCAAATTATCCAGAAGTACATGAACCTGTTGAAAAACATTGAAAACCCATCTTCAGATATAAAGATAGTAATATAATGTGTAAGAGCGTGAACTGGATGAGATTACCGAAGTATAGAGTCTCCAAAAGCAAGACACAATTTTTAAACCGCATAAGAACATGTTTTTCATTTAGATTATTTTGAGGTACGTTATTGTCAGTAGATAATAATGACCATCATCATATTTCAATAAGGTAAAATTTATACATGCAGCATTATCATCAGATACAATTGAAAGTTCTAGTACTTCGACCATCATCATACAATTCCAAGCGTGCTGCTAGAGGACAGTAGATAATAACATAACTAAATCAAAATAAATGAAAAATATATATGAAGCGAAAGATTAATCATCCATAATTACAAAAATAACTGAAGACAAATGAGAAGACATACGGGCTTTTGCAATCGGCCGCTTAAGTAGAACCTATCCCAATTTAGTATGTCCTGAACCAAGTTGTGCATGCGAACAACCCCATACTTGAATATCTGTAAAAAAAAAAATTGAGTAACAAATCAAAAAAGAATACTAAGAGGTGCAAAAGATTACTGAGTTTATAACAAAACACTAACACGGTAACAGTTTAAAACATGGCATGAAAGCTCACACGCCCAAGTAGCAGTCTATACTTGAACATACAAGTAGCTGAATGATCAATACCTTGTCATTCCAGCTAACAAAAGGATTGAAATGCACTCCTACACCTATTTCATCCGCAACGTCAGTGATCTAGCATGGATGTGTACACCATCTGAATCAATGAAAATAGAACAAAAGATGGGGAAAATAAAAAAAGAGAGAGCGAAACCAATAGAAAGAGAGCTGTACCAGTCTTGCACCACCAAGAAGCACCATCCATGAGGCATAGTGATCAATGTTTAGTTTCAGATTCTATTTAAATGATACAAAAAAGTAAAAAACATGAGAAATTAAAGATTTGTTGAAGAGTATTAGCTGAAGGACATGTGGTATTAGTTGAAGACTAAAGCTTACCTCAGCATGCCATTGCTGGGGATCTGATACACCAAGAATGCAATCTACCATGGTTGACTATCAACCCAGAGTTCACAATGCAAAGCAAGGTTTTAAAATCTATACACTTGAATGAACAAAAAATTGTTTTTAAGAATAAGAAAGAGCCATAGAAGAAAAGTTCAAACCTTGGCATTGCCAGAGTTGTTGGGGTGGAGAGATGAACCATAGACACAGCAGAACTCAACAGGGGGAAGAGTTTTCAGAAAACTTTGAAGCTGGTCCTTGTCGTGATTTTCCATATTCACACTAGCAGTGCACACAGCATTAGTACTCTGAAGAAAGACCGATGAGGAATTTTATCGAACATTTGGAGTGCAAGCCAAGACGGGGTCTTTCACTGTCAAAACCTTCATTCTCAACCACCAAAGTTGCATAAAATCTTCTTAAATTTTCAAAATAGTTAAAAACAAATGTAGATTCAGAGGAGAAGTTGTAACTTCAGATTTAGGGTTGATGGTTGAGTGATTCGAGTACATACATCGGTACTTTCGATGTTTTTTCAGACGGGAGGCTATAAAGGTCATTTTCTTAGATTTAATCCTACTTTTTTTTTAGGGCTTTTAACTAATAAGTGCTTGATAGGTATTGAAAATACTTAAAAACTTGGATATAAAAAAACTCCAATTATCGGTCCCTATAATAGTTAAATATATCTGAATACACCAGAAAAACCCAATAAAACCATAACTAATTACACACATGCCACTGACCTAAAGTAGAATCGTTTCTAATAGCCAGCGCCGCTCCATCTCCTTTCTAATAGACACCGTCAAACTCTTCAAGCATTCATACTCCTTCCTTAAATCGCCAAGCTCAGCAGTGAAGTCCAAATAAAATATTCTAGGGCCATGATCGTCGACCAAATTCAACTCATCAGGTAGCAAGTTGCTCCCAAATTTGGTTCCAAGAAAATCAATTGACGTTCTAAGACTTGGGTTTGGATTCTGCAATTTTTCAGAAAGGGAGACAGAGAGATTATGAATAATATGAGGATAAGGATGAGGTTGGCTGTTTTATTAGGAAATGAGAGTGAAATTGTTTCGAAAAAATTGTTTGAGTACTTGCAATTACTATGCACAATTTCTTCGAGTGCAACTGCTGTGCACAATTTCTTCGAGTGCAAGTGCTGTGCACATTTTCTTGTATAATCCATATATAATTCAAATATGCGATATCAACACATATAGTATGGTAGTAACCAGCGGAAGGATAAATGGATTGCTAATTGGTGTTTGAGAGCCATCGTTAAATCCAGCAAATTTTTTACTTTTTAAGCAGCTTATTCTTGTTTGAAAGATCTGAGATTAAAAAAGGAGCAATTGAAGGACTTTTTAATTATATTAACTGTCAGTTTTTAAGTAAAAGAAAGGGCTGTCAATGAGCCCTTAATCTCCATTTTCATCTAAAACCTAATCCTCAATCTCTTTAATGGTAAGAGTTTTTTTTTTTAAATTGTTCTCATCTTCTTCGACCAACCTCTCTACCGCTCACCTCTCCTCAAGTACGGCACCACCCCCACGTTCTCTTTCCAACTTCATATCGATATTCACAACTTCATGGGTTCATCATGAATTGAGGTAGGGCATGGTGAACTTCCGACCTCGAAATAAGGGAGGTCTGTTTCTAAGAGACTTCTAAGTCTGCAGTATGTATCGTTTGTACGGAAGGGTAAAATTGGTACCTTAGGTTTTAATATTAATTGTCAGGGAACTGAGATTAAAAAAATCAACTAACAAGGATGTATTATTTTTAATTATATTGATTAAAAGTTTTTGAGTAAATTAGTGGGCAGTTAAGGAGCCCCTATTAATTTTCGCTTTTTTTAATCAGCAATTTTACTTGTTAGAAAGGAAAATAAAAAGCAATTTTTTATTTATTTATTTTTCTTTTCTCTTTTTTAGAAAAAATATAGTGGCTCTAAAAAATTTAAAAAACAAAAAATTTACTACCTCCAGCTTTTTTATGTGATATTACTTTATCATCTTCCTTATTTCTACTTCTTTCTTAAGAGTTAAGGTGGTGTTTCTTGTCTGCGTCCCAAATGCAAGAGACCATTATCTCAGAATCCCATAACAAAAACTTATGAACAAAGATAATTAACATTTCATTCCACTCAATCCATACAATCACAATGTCGGGAGCCGGATAAAAACCAAACTGCGGATAGAATCCCATGAGCATCCTTTGAAGAAATGCAGAGGAATCTCACCAAATGTAATTACAAAAGCAAACCCCACAAAAACTTTGGACCTCCACACATAAAAAATTAACTACCACCTCCAGATGTCCCTGAGGACTCAGCAAAATCCTTCAATCTCAACGTCGTCGTCACTTCTTCGATCATTTTCCCTCTGTCTCCTGCGCCGTCCACAGCCCTGCTCAATCTTTTCAACCATATGTCATAATCAACAGGGTACGGTGTTCCACAAAGGCTATCCACATAATCAGCGAATGCCTTTAGAAGAGCTGAAACTTCGCCAAGCTGCTGTTGGATCAAACGCTTTGCCCAGCTTGTCTCCCTCCATTGCAAGGCAGATTCGATCGAATCCTGCTGCTGCATAGTCCCACCACATATAAACAACATAAAGTAAACAAGGCTTTCAGCATCTGATGATGGACAAAGTTTCCCATGCTGGAGGGCATGAGATGAAGAGAACTGCAAATTTATAGCTGGACTGTCGCGGTCTTCCAAAACTGCACGGCCCCATGATATTGGGACATAGAAAGAACTGTTTCTTGAGCCTTGTACATCAACAACCCGAATAATGTTTTCTGGACAAATATCGCCATGTAGTACATTTGCCATTGTCGCACTTTTTAGAGCAGATAAGCAGTCTCGGAAGCACCGAATTGCCTCTTCAGGGGAAAACGGACCATCTTGAGAAACTACATAAGAAACAGGTTCACCAACTGGAGATGTCACTAATATTGGAGTTCCACACAATGGATGGTCACAGCGACCCCCAGGGGTCTGGTTCTTGCAGGGATCAGTATGCAAAATTCGCCCAGAGGCATATATTTCCGGTAAATATTTGCTTGTAAGTCCCTGATGCTTAAAGATGTTTAATACTTTTGTTTGCCTCTGGACTTGGTACCAAAGACTCATATCCTCCCAAGATGGTTCAAGTCTGGATGGATGGGCACCGATATATAGAGTCAACAGCTGCGTTGGATAATCGAGACAGACAGCACTATAGAGGTAATGGTTCCCTCCTACCAGCGAATCTTGTACTTGGAAAGTCTTCTGCCCCTGCTGTTGATCTTCCAGGAGCAAAACATCACCCTGCTTAAGGTTTACTCGTGAAGTTTTGCTCTTGACAGGTAGATCACTGTTTTGTTCAAGTTCAACAATCTCTCCTTGCTGATGGCTAGAATGTTGGAACGGAACCAGAACATTATCATTCTCACCGAGATTGAACTCCATCCTGCGTTTCTGAAGGCGAAGGCTATGATCTGAGACTAATGAAGCTATTGACTTCCTTGGTGGCCCGTTCCATTGGACAATGGAGTTAAACATAGCCAACAGTACCTGTAGAGTTCCTAAGTCCCCCCAATTTGCATTTCCAAATTTGTTCCATATCCGGTCCACTGGAGAAACACAGACTGCAGCATGATTCTTGATCCATTCTACCACAGACTTGTATGGGTTAGTTGAGTTTAAATCGATTTTGCTAAGATCACCACTAAGCTTTACAACCCCTCCATATTTAGAATCTAGAACCAAAAGGAAAACAGAACTGTTCATTGAACTTCTAACCTTGCTCAAACACCTAGAAACAAGTATGTGAAAACCATAAAAGAGGGCCTCACAAATGACCGAAGCTGATAATTTCAAGTCATCCCCCAACAATATATCAGGTTTAAATAGTGTAAACTCCATAATCTGATCCCATTGAACATGATCACTCCCCATTTTCGAAATCAAAGCTAAACCACATAGCTCTTTAAGCTTACCCCTTGATATTGCCTTCTCCACGGAATAAAACTTGGATCCAAGAGAACGTGGACAAGATACAAATAAAGGCAGCTGACCTCTTTTATGCCAAAATGCATGCCACAAGCCACTAACTATAGCATGAAGGAAGTCCTCCAATGCAAGGTACTCATCTTCAATTGGATCCGTCGAGACATAAGGCGAGCATGGCATCCGGATGAGTTGCTGAAACAAAACACCCTCCAATGCAACATCGAGTTTGCGTAATTCATCAATCATAAAGGGAGGACTGAAACTGTTAGCCGAATCTTCACAAGAATTCTCCAAAACCCAATTCTCAATATTTTGAGTGAACAATTCAAGGTCAACAAGTTTTCTTGCATAGTCCTTTAGCCCCTTCAACACTCTTCTGGAATTGGAAGCATGTTTGCTTGAAGCTGAAGCGGCAGATATGCTATGTGTTGACATAACAGAATTAGACCGCCTGGAACTACCATTTGAGCTACGGCCTGGAGACCAGTCCGGATCATTTTGCAGCAAACCAGATGTGAACTTCCTGAAACTTCCACTCACACTTTGCTCAAAGGATGAATCAAAATCGGTTTGTTGATAACCTAATTTCATTGCTAACATCTAGCAGAACAATACCCAGAAGCAGAAATATAACAATGAGCTGAATCAGATATTGTTTGGGGGTCTAAGACCGGCATATTTCACAACCCAATAAACAAAAAACATGGCTTGCAAATGTCACACACGAAGATGAAATGTGCAGAAAATGAGATGAAAGGGAACGGTTGGAAAAAGAGAGAAAATTTACTGAAAAACCAAAGAGCTTCAACAGTCCCGTCCAGATCTCTGTAGCATTGATGGCTGAAAAATTGGATGCAAAAGTGAAGAGCACTTCACGAATGCAGATGGGTTCTTCTTCTTCGCCTTGTCTCCTACAATTGCAGCTTACCCCATCTCTGATCAGACATGTTTTAACCTAATTTTTCCCCAATTGTGAACAGAGACTGAACTGAAGGGAAGACCCGATATTAACTTTCTGCCGCCATACTTTCCTTCTAATATAACTTTGTATTTTTATTTTATTTACTTTGGTGTAGAAAGATTATAAATTTGCGAAAATAATTTCATTATTGGAATTTTATAATAATACCAATATTAAGTAATTATATTTAATTTTTTGAAAGTAATATTATTTAATAAAAAATTATTACATTGCTATTCATTTGTTTTTCTTCAGCCGGCTATTTTTTTTACAACCGTTAGATCAACTTAAGTTGTGAAGTTGAAGTTGATGTTGATGTTGATATTAATAATGTTTGGAACTGCAACATGCATGTAACGGTTGCTTTTCTAATTTTTTTTTTTTCCTTAACAAAAGAACAAAATGGCTGTTTTTTAACCCAAAAAATGTTTGTTTTTGTTGCCTGTTTGTTGTATCGTGTGATGCAATGATGCATTGGTTTCTGGAGGGTCGAAAAACTCTAATCACCTTGCGGAAGGTGAAGAGGAGGAAGCAAAAATTAAAATAATATAAAGTTAACGAGACAAAAGGCATGACAAAAATAGCGACAACAACCAAAACACAAGAATGGGGGGTCATGTTGGTAGCTGTTCCCCTTTGAACCATTCCACCCAATCACAATCACAAAACTGCTTTTAATTTCTTAAGCTACAATCTATATTTTGAATTGATAAACAATCTTAAATGGGTTATGAATATTGGAAGAAAAAAGGATGTGGAAAGTGGGGGAATTAAGAAGGGTCAATTATAGTCAACTCATCAACTAGTGACATTAGAAAATCAGGCAAAGTTCACTTTTGAGTACCAAAACTTGAGGCTCAGCTGGGCTCTCTCGTCTCTTCCTGTAATGATCACAGACCGTTGGACTTTAAAATTGGAGGATGCTTTTCCTTTATTAACGTGACTGATTTCTGGATATTCCACTACTATCTGAATCTCAAAGCAAGAGCTTAAAATATTTGCTACTTGTTTGCAAAGGAAGCTAAAATGATTGAATCCAAAAGCACATCTCTTCCATTGTAATTTACTAATTTTCAAAGATTTACAAGATGCTACTTCCCAATACAAGATTTACAATGCATCATGTATCTCGTTTCAAACTAATCAACTTTTTCGTCTTTCAGATGGGCGAGGGGATGGTTGCTACAAATGCTTACATCTTTACATCACATGAAGGTTAGAAAACTACGACTTTTTCTGGGGAGAAAGCAGAAGCATAAAATCCCAGAAAAGTTAGGCCTTGTGATGTGATGATATGTTACAGGAAGGAATTGGAGAGAAAGAGCCGCGGTTAAGAAGTTATCAAAGTTCAGAGAACCACCGGCGAAAATGGGCTCAGTGGGTTTACTTCTCAGAAGTGAGCCATTCTTTCGCTGCTTCTAAGTCAGGAAGCACAACCGCGCCAGATTTCCTCCACTCATCAGCATCAGCTGTCTTGAACCTATCCAATAACAGAGAATGCATCCCAATACTTGTTGCTGGTACATAGTCTTTGCGCATGCTGTCCCCTATATGCAGAACCTCTTCTGGTTTCATATTTCCAGCCCTCTCAAGTGCAATCTCAAAGATTCTTGGGTCTGGTTTCTCCACACCTTCGATACCAGAGAACACACCAAAATCCCAATCTGATCCCTGAAAAAAGATTGAGAGGATACTATCAGAAAGAGAAAAGCATGAAAGCAAGGAACATCGATTATGACACTATCTGAGACTGCTGTAAGTGTTTTCAACAATTCGCACAAACCATAGACCTAAAGAAACATACCGATAAAAAAAAAAAAACAATGACTATCAAACTACAATTGATTATGAATGTCCAAGATACCTACAACTTAAAAGAAAGTAATTAATTACCTGATTCACAACCAAGGCTGGAAGAATCACATCTCGGTAGCGGTATTCTGCATTGCTAACAATTCCAACTTTAAGACCTTGATCATGGACCCATTTTAGAAATGGTTTGGAGTCAGCAAAGATGGAATAAGGAGCAGAGGAACCAAAGGATGCATATATGCGTCGGAACACTTTCTCAAATGTCTCCTCATCATAATGATATCCAGCCTATCAGAAAAACAAGATGCCCATGTCTAATGCAAGAATAAGGAAATCAAAAAGAAAATTCAGTGCAAATTCCTAGATTATAACTGTTCATCGTCAGAATGCTTCAAAGGGGATGGTGTTCTCAGTTTCTAGATTATCAAATTCAGTGAGTTATGCAGAAGCACCTGTTCTCATGACATTATATGATTGGCAACAACATGGTTATCACAGAAAGCCTTGCCAAACTACTGGCCATCTCAATTATCTTACCCTCATAAAGGAGTCTCTGACACAAGTTCTCCACCATACAATGTTGGGCATCTTTGCAGCATGCCCAAAACAAGGATACTTGCTGGCCATTTCTTTATATGCAAATTTGAAGCCCTCATGCACCCTTTTGTAGTCAGGGCATTCCAGTCCTACAGATGTCGCTGCCATGCAATAGTAGTCACCAAGCTCCCCCTTGTAAGCTATCAAGGTACCAGTAACATCCACAGTAATGCACCGCAATCTCGACAACATTGACATTGTAAAACTCGTGTGGTGAATCCTCAAAATTGAAAGTTTTCAGAAAATTTCTACTCAGTAATGTATCAGGAGTACCAACTATCACTGCATTTTCAGAGTAATTATTAGGCTATGAAGTGAAAGTTCAAGTACATAAAATGAGTGTTAATATGATTCTATAACTTTTTATTCTATACATTGCTATCTAATTAGCATCAGACTATTAAATATGGAGATAAAGAGAAACTCAAACAAATTATACACTCCCGGTGAAAATCACATCAGTAAAATACCATTCTTCTTTTCTTTTATCTTCCATGTAAAAATAGAACTAATATGATTTTCCTTTAAGTCAATTAGCTGAACCTACAAAAGTGGAATGGACAAAGATGAGCGGCATCAGTTATATCTACATTTCCTAGATGAGTTCCTTCTTAGATCCAAGAACATAAAAACCCAGAAAAATAGTGATCAAATGCTGATACAGACATCACATATAGTATTACAGAACAATGAAAGAACCCAAAGTTACAATTATCTAAAAGAGCAGGCCTAGAATAAGGAGCCGAGCTTAAAGTTAGCCAGTATGCCCTTCGCCTAATATTCTTCAACAAACGAAAAATGTAACAAATTCTATAATCAAGATCAAGTGATTTGTGAGTTGAGTAATTAATAGCATAAGACACATTTGCCAGTTTATAAATCAAATGTTAGGGTGGCGAAGGGCATACTCGTTCTGATTATTAATGCAATAACCAAACAGATAACTCCAATAGGTTTATGTTATAATGTCGTGATGAAAATCAAAAGCCCTCCCTCCGACATCTAATTTTTATCCACTGAATGCAACGCATAAGAACTAAGGATGAGTCATGAACAAATCCAACTTCGAGATCAGATTTTCAACTTACCCAGATGCCCAAAAACACCTAATTTCGTTTTCATCGGAAAGATTTAGCCTTTTCTATCATCCCAGCAACCAAAAAGAAAAAGTGCTCCTTATGAAATTTGCAAATAATTGCAATCCATTTCTGTTTTAATAATTGAATTTTCCAAAAACCATCCAAAATAAAATGCAGAACCAAAAAAGAGTCCATTAACAGATTAAAAACAATCAAGAATACAGATTCGAAGCGTTAAAGAAGAAACAGGAATAAATCATCAACAAAAGAAAGACGAGAGAAAAGAAGCACAAAATCAGAAAAAATGCAGTATAAAATAATACAAAAACAAACGATCCAATATCAAATGAGCCGAACAAAATTGAAAAAAAAGTGAACAAAACGAGATTTTGAAGCATACCCAGATGCTGATACGGACGAGAACCTCAGTTGCTTCAGTGGACACGCAAAGTATTGCAAAATCAGCTTGAGCTGGAGAGTCGCTGGACATTCATGGAGGATGAAGCGCAAGCTAATAAAAGGTCCTTAATATACACAACTAATAACCAAGCAGCTTCATTGTTTGTAAACCAGATTACATCGAATACAGCAGCAGCGGTCAATTGTTTCAGCTTTGCTTCTTTCGGCCCCATTTGACTGTTTTAAGATTTATCCTAAAATTTTGTTTTGGGGAGCAAGTCACTGCAGTTTTTCTCGTTGCGTAAAGATAGAAAATATTTTATAAAAAAATAAAGTTAGAATCTTGTAAATATAGACAAAAAGAAAATTGTTTCAGAGTATTATCTTTGCAAACAAACAAAAGAAAAAATATTTACCAATGGATTTAGGAAATTTTGTAATATGTTTAAATGTTGTAAAAGAAACATTAGATTATGAACAATGTTAATATAAAATTCAAAAAAATTGAAATTTTTAATTGAAGAATTTTCTAAAACTTTATCCAATTCTAGTATTAAAAAAACGAAATTCTTCTCCATATAAATAAGTTATATTATCATGCAATCAAATTATACGTTATGGTAAAAATAGTCTATTTGGTTGGTAGGATTTTAATTTTTAATTTGTAAATTAGTAATTTCATATTCGAATTTAAAATTTCAAAGTCTTCAATTACGTATATTTAGTTAAGGATAAAAAATAAAAGTAATAATTTATTATTTAGTTAATGGAATACTAAAATAAGGAAGAAAAAAGTTTTTGCAATAATTAATAATTTGACACATGATTATAATGTGACCCAAAAAAATACATGTGATCCAAAAAAAGAAAAGTTGGGTGCGGGCATGTATATATGAATTAATTTGTGTATTTATTTTGGCCGAAAGATTTAATTTAAGAAATTAGCTCTAAAGGCTCTTTTGATGTGATACTTATTACTAATTAGATAGATATTTTAGTTGAAATAAATCAAGCTTTCTTAATTTCTTGCCTTTGATTTTTGGGGTAACAAGTTCAAATAAATTAAAAGGTTTGGGGGTGAAAGATAATTTTGGTTTTCATATATTTAAATACATTAAAACTTGAGGATCCAAATGAAAACCTCATAGAAACTGAAATCCCAGGAACATCCTAAACTAGGGACGCTTGCGGACTTCGCCTGTGGTATTAATAACCAGAAAGCATATTCAATCATTCAGGGTTTCTGGTTTCGGGTTCATCCTAAGCAGGGTTTCAAAACTAATTCACCAGACATGCCAACACGTGTTTCATGACGATGAGATCCCACATAATTTTATTGAGTAATTTCTAGCAAAATATAGTCACTTCGTTTGGGTATCAAAAAAAAAACATGGTTACTTCGTTTCATAATATTGTTATTTCCTATCAACGCAATATACTTCAGAAAGTAATAACAGCGGGTCAGAATAAAAAATAAATAATAAAATTTATTCGGGTCAATCCAAACGATTAAAATTTTGGGTTAATCCGTTAGGACCCATTTATTAAACGAGTAGATTTCGGGTCAACCTGTTAACCCGTATAGTGAGCTGTTAATCCATTTAATAAATAGGTAGATTTCGGGTTAACAGGTTAACCCGTATATTGGTTTATATATTGCCTCATTTAATAAATGAGTCATTACTAACTCATATATCTACTCATTTACCTACCTAAATATCTATTAAATCTTATAATTTAAATAGGTTAAACATGTTAAACGGGTCAAACGGGTTACATGGGTCATTAACAGGTCGGGTTTGGGTTGAACATTCTTGACACGATTATTAAACGGGTCGAATTCGAGTTAGGCATAAATGGGTAAAACAGAATTTATAACACGACACGAACCCGACACGACACGACCCATTGCCACCCCTAAGGTCAGAATTAAAAAAAAACAAAAAAAAACAAAAAACAAAAAAAAAAGGTTATAGAACGAGGGCCAACCGAAAGTCGCTATCTAAAAAAGGTGGGGATAAAACTCAATGAGAGTAATTCTAAATCGGCTTTATTTGAAAATTTTCTACTTTAAATGCACCATGAACTTATCTGAGAGTCTCACTTTGCATCTCATTCTAATTTACGGTAAAATTGCGCCTTGAATTTGTTGAGTTTGCCTACTCAGTATTGTTCTGTTACCTTCTGTCAAATTGTTGTTAATTTTATTATGTAGCGACTATGTTGATTAAAAGTTGCTGAATAAGCAATGGGCATTTTCAGATTTTTCCCATTCCATGTTGCTCATCTTGCTCGAAATAGAAGGAATTCCCAAATCGAAGGGAAATCCCTAAATCGAAACCAAATCCCTAATCAGATCAACTTCAATTTTCGATCCGCTCTCTCCCTAATCTAACCCATGAAGCTCCTAATCACTTGCCTTTATCAAATACTTCAATTCTGAGTTTTCATTGTCATCTAAGAAGGTCGAAGAGATGAACGGAATTGAAGATAAAACGTGTTACTGCGAAAAAAAATGCAGAATGAAGACATCCTATACCGACAGACATCCCGGGTGAAAATTCCAAGATTGTCCAAATTCTAGGGTAATAAAACCTTTAACTTTCGTTTTGATTGTTGAATTTCTCTAGAAAATTTTGAATTTTATTCTGAGTTTCCAAGTTCTGGGTTTCGTATCTGGGTTTTTGGGCTCATATTCGTATATATTCGAAATCTTTACTAGGTTTCTTATCTAGGTTCAAATATTGAAGTCAAGTTCAATTTACTTCATCGGTTTTGTTTAATTTCAGGGAGGGAGTTGTGGATTTTGAGAATGGTTTGATCCAAAAATGTGTCATCGATGTTAGGCTATTATGGCTGGATTGATGAGGAAGAATGGGATAATGGAAGAGGAATTGAAGAAGAGCAAAGCATGTTCAAGGAAGTTGTGGGTTGTTCTAATTGTAACACGTATTATGATGATTATTATGTAGCTTTGAGTATGCATCAAGTTTATGTGTAATGTCTTTATTAGTGAATGAATGATGAAGTTTATGTGTATGTCTTTATTAGTGAACATGGATTGGGATATGCAATGTAAAATGGTTTGTTGCTTTGCAATATCTTTATCCGTGAACTAAGCATGAAGTTTATGTTGGAATGATAGAAGTTTCTGTAACGAACATAATTTCAAGTTTGAACTAAGTATGAAGTTTCTGTTGGAATGATGGAATGCTTCAATTTTGAGTAGAAATTTCTTATTCATTGATTCCATTTGCAAAATAGTCTATCCAAACAAACATAATATGCCTACATGTCTTTGCATATTAAATCAACAACATTAAAAGTCATCTAAGGCCAACTGCCCAAAAAGATAAATGCACCAAACTAACCACTAAGGCCATAAAGAACAAAAACATGGCCAAAGTCACAACATCATGTTCAAAATGTGTAAAGATAACTATCTATTTCTTCCTTTTTGTTGTAGATTTAAATCTCATCTTCCTTGGAGGTGCAGCTGCAGGTGGTTTAGGAGAGGGTTGAGTCATCTGTGATTGAGTTGGTGGAGAGGGTTGAGTTATCTGTGATTGAGGTGATGGAGAGGGTTGAGTTATCTGTGATTGAGGTGATGGAGAGGGTTGAGTTAAATGAGAAGGTGATAGTGGTGAGGGATGACTTAATTGAGAACGTGGTGGTGGTGGAGATGGTTGAGTTAATTAAGATGCTAGTGGCGGAGAGTGCTGAGTCAGTTGAGAGGGTGTTGGTAAGGTCTGTGTTTGAGGTTGTGGGGCAACTTGTGTAACAACCCGTACCTTCGGGAGGGGTACAAATGTAATTTTGTAAACTATTTGTATAAAATGACGATTTTGCCCTTGTGAATAGTGTGCCAAAAATTGACTTTTTGATTTGTAGGTTGAACGAGCATTGACCATTGACCGTGACGTAGTTTAGGACGTCACGAGTCCGTAGACAGGTGGCACGTCCGATTTGGACAATCGGAGGAAAAGTTATGGTGTTCGGAAGGTTAAGGGCATTACCGTAATTTTGGTTAATAGGGGAAATGTTGACTTTTTGTTGGACTTTTGATTTTCACGTAGATCGAGGACTGTTAGCTAGGTCTCGACGTCCTGAGTACAACGACAAGCGGCACGCTGTTATCGGACGTCGGACGGATAAGTTATGGGCCTAGGAAGTTGAAGGGCAAAATGGTAATTTTGGACTTAGGGGCATTTTGGTCTTTTCACACTTTGGCCAATCAGATAAGACCACATGGGTCTTTTCACGTTTGTTTTTCTTTTAGTCCACTCACGTTTTTCTGGTTTTAAATTACCCTCCAAGTCGTGGTGAAAAGCGTCGGGGTGATCGTTGAGGCAGGGACAGAGGCATAAAGCTTTGCGGCGTTTTCCGTTGCGTGCATAGCCTAGTAGGACTTTTGTGCCTGTTTGTATAACACTATGCTCTGTGTTACTGTTGTATTACATTTTCTCCCTAGTCTGATAGTTATACTTATGGTTTCTTGAGGTTATTTTGGTTCTTTAAGTGTGATTGTCAGACGGGAGCAGGGTTCGTCCCGGTTATCGAGTTGATAATCGGGGTGGGTCCTATCAACTTGGGACTCTGGAGGTGGTGCTGGAAGTGCTTGTTTTGGTGCTGGTTATGATAGTCTGATCCTTGGTGTTCTTGAACTTGTGGCCTCTTTTGTCTATCTCTTTTCTTTTGCTTCTTACCTTTTTCTCCTCAAAGTTGTTGCCTTGTCAGTGATAAACTTCTGAAAATCATAGCTCATAGAGTCATAAACTGGAATTGTCCAAAAAAAGAGAGTCATAAACTGGAATTGGAACAAATTGAACAAAACCTTGAAGATGTATCCTCTAGTAAAATGCACCCTTAAATCGCTTTAAGTCCCACAATGGTATACCAATATCAAAAAGAAACTTGAAATGCATTCTAAAATCGATTGTAATTCCCACTTTGGTACGCCAAATTGGACAAAAAGTTTAAATGCATCATGCATTCAACTATAAGTCCCACATTGGTATGCCAACATCAGAAATAGAATGGACAGAAACAAAAAATGCACCAATCTCTTCAATTTCATCAAACTCGAACAATTCAATACATAATCTCAAACAGACAAAATACCATAATCTCAATCCAATACCAGGACAGTACATTCAAATGGATAGAACAATCAAATGAATATAATCTCATAATATCACATTACCACAATACCAAAAGGATATAAACTCGCTAAACTCACAAGAATCTCACATTTCCAAAACACCAAATGAACAAAAACTCACTAAACTCACCAAAATCTTATCAAATGGACAGAAACTCAGCAAACTCACTCAAACACTTAAAAGGATAGAAACTCAAATTCACTAGAATCTCATCAAAGGCACAAAAACTCAGCAAATGGAAAAGAAAAAAAAAACTCATCAAGTGCGCAGAAACTCATCAAATGCACAAAAACTCATTAAATGGACAAAAACTCATCAAGTGCGCTATGTAAGACCCAGTCTTGGAAGCAAGAACGGTGAGCAAGACCCGTGAGCTTGAGAAGCAAGAATGGTGAGCAAGACCCGTGAGCTTGAGAAGCAAGAACGGTGAGCAAGACCCATGAGCTTGGAAATGTATGATCGGTGAACGATTCCACATCGCTCGGGAAGGGAAAGTGTCAGGGCCCACCCCTAATCCCCCAGGATTAGGGACTAACCCTGCTCCCGTCTGACTTACGCATGACACTAAGGCCAAACAGATGTCCAACCTTCATGTGACACGTAAGTCGGACAAGGGATTTCTGAACCAAACGTCTCACTATCTTCCAAACTTCCCAGAGCGCGCAGAGTCTACTGTGGATTGGACGTGTGATGTCTCCATCTTTCTCGACCAACAGCCCGCGCAGCAACAACCTGGAGGGTATCGAAAACACGAAAACACTGTGAGTGGACAAAAATAAAGTATAAGTTTAAAAACATTTATCAAAAAACACATACATTTATACCCTCCGTTTAAAAACCAATGCATGCATATCAATTTCATATCATAACTCATGTACGAAAAACAAACACATTTTTCTTTTTCTCAAATCCCGGGCCTCCGCCCAAAACCATCAAAAACCATTTCATCCGGGCCACTTACCAAAACCTCAGAAAACCATTATCATCAATTCTCAGTGAGCTCCAAAACACATTTGAAACCACACTCTCATCCATCGAACCTGTTGGATCTATCCGAGTCTTTAAACTCCCGAGTCTTTAAACTCAATATCCAGGCCTCAATAATCCGAGTCTTTAAACTCCCGAGTCTTTAAACTCAATAGGCCTACGGGGGAAAATCAATATATCCGAGTCTTTAAACTCCCGAGTCTTTAAACTCAATCCGAGTCTTTAAACCCAATCCGGGCCCGTCCCCCGTTAATCATAATATCCGGGTCTTTAAACCCAATGACCAGATCCAGCAAATCCAATCAAAACCGTTTGAAAACCATTTTCCATCCAGATCCAAACCCGAATCCGAAACCACTGGCCTGATGCCATTCTGGCATCCAGAACCGTCATTCCGAATCCAAATCCAGAATCATATCCACCTCATTTCCAGATCCGAGCCCGCAACCATCATTCCGTAAGCCGGCATCCGGAATAACCATTCCGAACCCAAACCCGGAAATCCATTTCAAGTCCTGAATCGAATCCCGAATCGTCATCCGGAATTTCGATTCCAAAACCCGAAACCACATTCCCGAAAACCACTTTTGAACTGGGCCTCAAGCCCGAAAACACTTTCCAAAATCCTTTTACTTTACTTGAAATCCAACCGTATTTCACATCCTGAAATCAATTTATTAAACCAAGTTCAAATCACGATAGTTATCAAAACCTCGTAAAACGTGAAAATTGTCTTTTCCTCGAAAATCGTGTAAAAACCATAAACCATCACAAGCCATAATCAAATCATAGAATCACATATGAAAACGTATAAAAACAATATATGCATGCATCAAGAGTTAGAAAGCAAAGTCCACTTACAGACCATTCCGACATCGCCTCGATACGCGCGCACTTACGCCATTCCCGGCCATCCCGCTACTCGCGGCTTTCCCGAACCTGTCCAAAGTCCATAACGAGGTTACTAACTACTTCACAAAAATCCTACTCAAATCCTCTAACTTCCCCGAACTTCTAAGCGTACTTTAAACGAGACCCTAGATCTTCGTTCCCGCAGAACTAACCCGAAACAACGTCCGAATAACCCAAAACCTATTCCATTGGATTCGTTATGACATTTAGAACAAAAACTCAGTTGGACTCTTCACCGGAAACCACCGCACGCGCCCCCACGCACCGCCCAAAGTGGCTGCGCGTGGGCCTCACGCGCCTGCACCCAGACACTATTCATCATCGTCTTCCTTGGGTGAACCGGTCTGAACCGACGCACCCGGTTCTCTGTCATTCCTCTATCATTTTCAACCATTCCAATCCCAAAAGCTTCGTCCAAACCTCCTTAATCTAATCCCCTCCTGAAAACTCAACATCGAAGTCCCTAGCTCGTCGACTTCAAGTTCGAAGAAATTTACCCGAAACCCCTGTTTCGGTTCCTAGCTAATCAGACACTCCCCCGTCACGGCATCAAGCTTATTCGACTCCTAGGTACCTCCTGAGTCTCATAGCACCCACCCTAAGCCTCGACTCGTACTCAAAACCCACGACTTTTGGATTAAGTAAAACGGGAAAACAGAGCACTTAGAGAAAATCAAAGAGCTTACCTGCTAGGCGACAGCCACCGTGCTTACCACCGCATCCTGCGACGTTCACAGAGTCCTCCTAGCCTCCTTCTCCGCTTTGCTTGAATCAAAACACCGCAAAATCACCACCAGCCACCTCGACACCTCTCTGTTTCCCAGAGAAATCGAACCTCTCACCCACAACAATACTTGCCCGATTTTTACTCTCAACCCAATCACCAGCTCCCTTCTTCCCTCTGTCACTCTCACCACTCACAAAAACCTCACACACTCACTGAATCGATCAAAAGCCTCACCGCATCACCTCTCTGTTTCTGTGCTTCAAAGCCAAATTGCACTGTTTAAAATCGTGCAACATGTACCCGTGTCCATTGTAACCACCTAGAAACCTCTAGGTTCCTTCCACGTGTCACAATCCCCTCAACCCTCTCACAAATATCTCAATCTCATCAGTACACTTGTCCCAATCCTGTTGCACAATTCACAATGTGCAAAAGACCAAATACCCCTCTTTGACTCCAAAATTACAATTTTTCCCTTACCGTTTTAGACCCGTAACTTACACACCCTAACTCCGATGAACACGTGCCACCTATCGTTGAATTCAGGACGACGAGATCTACCTAACGGTCCTAGGTCAACGTGCCAAAACCCGATCGTACGAAAAGTCAACTTTTCCCCTTACTTTAGCCAAATTACGGTAATGCCCTCAACCTTCTGAACATCATGACTTCCTCCTCGGATGTCGGAATCGGGCGTGCCACCTGTCTACGGACTCGTGACGTCCCAAACTACGTCACAGTCATCGGTCAATGTCCAATTGACCGCCCGATCTCAAAGTCAACATTTTGCCCAAACTAGGGGCAAAATCGTCATTCTACGCTAAAATCCAAAAGTACCCAACTAAACACTACTTAAGCTCACTAATCCTTCACTAATCATCGTCTTAACCCTAATTTTTGGGACGGGTCATTACAAAAAGGTGAAGTACCTTATATGTGTGGGCACGTATCTATCTAGCACTAGGCCTTTTGGGAGATTGGAACCCCAAAGTTAAGCGAGTTGAGGGTGGTGCAATTCCATGATGGGTGACCCCCTAGGAAGTTGCACCATGAGCTCCCGAAAACAAAACCATGAGGACGAGGCCCAAAGCGAATAATATGGTGCTAGATGGGTCGGGTCCTTACAAAATGGTATCAGAGCCGAACCCTGACTGGAAGTGTGCTAGCGAGGACGCTGGGCCCTAAAGGGGTGGATTGTAAGACCCGGTCTTGGAAGCAAGAACGGTGAGCAAGACCCGTGAGCTTGAGAAGCAAGAACGGTGAGCAAGACTCGTGAGCTTGGAAAGGTAAGATAGGTGAAGGATTCCACATCATTCGGGAGGGAAAGGTGAAGTACCTTATATGCGTGGGCACGTATCTATCTAACACAAGGCCTTTTGGGAGCTTAGTGGCTTTGGGGGGGGATTGGAACCCCAAAGTTAAGCGAGTTGAGGCTGGTGCAATCCCATGATGGGTGACCTACTGGGAAGTTGCACGTGAGCTCCCAAAAACAAAACCGTGAGGGCTGGGCCCAAAGCGGACAATATTGTGTTAGATGGGTCGGGTCGTGACACGCAGAAACTCATCAAATGGACAGAAACTCATAAAATGGGCATGAACCCCTCAAATGCACAGAAACTCATCAAATGGATAAAAACTCATCAAATGCATATAAACTCATCAAATGGACAGAAACTCATCAAATACACCAAATCATATCCAAGTTACCAGAAAATGATTCTTACCTTGTACTTGTTTAACCTATGCCCAAGTTCATCAAAGTTGCTGCACTTCATTTCAGTGTGGTACCTTCCTAGCTTTGTTGGATTTTGAGGTATGTCTAACTCCCCAATAGACTTTCTCCTGCTTTTCCTTAGTTTGTCTGGTTGTCTACGGTATGTTGGTGGCTTCAAATGAGGTAACCTAGTTGAAGGCCATTAATCTTCACTTGTCATTAGCTCAATAATCCACTAATATCATCTCAGTATGCCTCTTTGATGTAGCATTCATGGACATAAGCTTCTAGTTTCCTATACAATAAAGTTACAAATGCATAAGCATATGGGAAATAGATTCCATTTAGATCCCATTCCCTACAAGAACATCGCCTGCCTTTCAAGTTCACTCTGAATTGCCTCACATTTTGATGAGAAACCCCAAACACTTTATTCCATGCATGCCTTGGGATAAACCATTTCCCCTCCTTCTTTTTCTTCTCCAGAATATTCTTTATCCTTGGACCAATATGATGATCATTTTAATTCACAGCTGCTATCTTCCTTGTAGAGTACAACATCATGAGGCAATTTTGATTATTTCCAACATTGTTATTATAAGCTTGTTCCTAGCAGGAAAAATCGACTTGTTGGAAGCCTCATTTAGGTTGTTGAGTAGAATATCTACTTTGAAAACTGTATTGAAATGGGATCTTGTCCATTGTCTTGGATCCATCTTATTTAATCATTCATGGGCTTCAGTACTCAAATCTTCCATTTTCCTTATCGCACTTTGATACCATGCCACATTTGTACATCTTGAGATTTTCTCAAATTAAAGCTTTAATGCTAAACGCTTATGAAGTACATTGAAGTTACCATATATATGTTTTGTATAGTGCCATTGCTCTGCCCTTGGAACAATTCACTCATATCTGCTATTAAACCCTACTTCTTATCTGTCATGAATAAGTATCACCCACGATTTTTGATCTTCAAATCCAAATCCAATGTATCAAGAAAAGTTCTTTCAACCTTAACCAGGACTTAGGCTATTGGGAACATGTCATTATTTGCATTAACACCAATAGCTTCAATATCTGGCCTATTTAGGGTTTTTTGATGTGAGCATCATCTAATCCAATAAAGGGCCTACATTCATTTACCCAACCAATTTTGGAAGCACCTAAGCACACATAAAGCCTTTGCAATATCTTGGTAGTCCATCAGCCTCCATTTCTAACTTGATCCTCATTGTGCTACCAATGTTAACTCTTAAAATCTCTTCACAATAATCCCTCAGCTTCTCATATTGGCTCAAGTGAGCCCCCTTAACAATCTCAAACGCCATCTTCCTTGCTCTATAACAAGCATACATGTTGGGCCTATATCCTGTTTCTTGATTAATCATCTCTTGAAATTCACCAAGATAATATTTATGGCTTGTAAGTTGCCTCATGTATTTCACCTTCATCCCGTTGGTATTAGTATAAATATTGGTAGTACCTTTCCTACAGCTATATTCTCTTTTGTATGTCTTCACTTGAAGAAAATCACTCTTATTCACCTTAGAGGCATAAATTAGAAAAGGACAACCCTCAACTTGGCCACATACTGCTTCGATTTTGCATGAGCAATTCTTCTTGGAAATAATTTACCTCTGGGAATTAAAAAAATATACTATAATAGCCTCTCTAAATATTTCACACTTGAGAACCTCAATCCCAGTTGAAATCGAGGATATTTCATATCGATTTCAGGATTGAAGTCTCTAAACCTTTTTTCTCCTTGGCAGCTTTTGAGGAGGCTCATCATCCTCACTTTTATCTAGTTCTAGATAAATAAAAAAATTCCATCATGGAGAGCTTAGACCATCATCTTCTTGTTTAGGCTCACCACCATCAATAGTATGCAATTGTTCAACATCAAGATAGGCTGCATAGAGGTTGTTATCATAATCTTCTATATTAACTTCTTCTGTTTATTGATAATCTTCTTCCATGTATTCAGGATCATCATCATCATCACCTACTCTCACCATCACTAGAACTCACATAATATGTTGTTGTTCCATAACTTCTTCCTAGCCTCCCTTTCAAGATTTCATTGCTAGGCTAGTCAATAGCCTTACCCTTGGCTCTTGCAACTGGCTAACCTTACTCATTCATCAAAACATCACAATTGTGCATGACAGGACCCATCCCAATCCCCCCGGGATTAACGCTGGATGACCCTGCTCCCGTCTGACACGAAGTGTCAGACAAGGGATATTTCCGACCTTTGCCCTCTCGGGCTATCAGAGTACGCCAGGATCCGGAGGAGGTATGTGATATCTCGGTCTCTGCTACAGTCCACATCCGATGTGTAACAACCCGTCCCAAATATCGGGATTTAATAATGTTTAATTGTGATTTACTAATCTGGGTTTAGTTGGGCGATTTCGGACGAATTGTGCAAAATGACCGTTTTGCCCCTGGGCGTGGGCAAAACGTTGACTTTTAATTCGGATGGTCAAATGGACTTTGACCAATGACCGTGACGTAGTTCGGGACGTCACGAGTTCATAGACAGGTGGCACGTTCGATTCCGACGTTCGTGGTGAAAGTTATGATGTACGGAAGTCCAGGGGCATTTTCGTAATTTGGACGATGTATGGGAAAATGTTGACTTTTTGATCGGGAGGTCCGATGGCCGGGGACCGAGGACCGTTAGGAAGGTCTCGATGCCCTGAGTTCGTAGACAGGCGGCACGCATCAATTGGAGTCCGTATGACCGAGTTACGGGTCAGGATGCGTGAGGGGCATTTTGGTAATTTTCTGCACAAGGGCAGAATTGTAATTTCACACGGTGGGTACTGTTTGATCGAGCAGCCGTGGGTGGGATACTTTGTGCGATCGATCCCATGGGTTGTTTATCAATTAATGGACCGTTTTGGAGCAGCTTTGAAGTGTGATCGCACATGTGGGGAGCTGGCAATTGATTGCACAACATGGACTGGTTTTGTTTAATGGTTTCGGGCCAGTGCGGGAACCTTTACACAGAGGATTGAAGAATGATTTGGGGTGCTTTAAACAACTGATTTGGATTAAATAATTGTGAGTGAGTCGTGAGGATTCATTCTGGGCAAGTGAGGACTGTCGAATTGGAGAGAAACAGAGATTGGAGAAATCTGGAAAAATTGAGGGAAAATCAGAATTTAAAATGTGTGGTGTTTTGGATGAAACTAAGGGCTGTAATACTCTTCTGGGTTCATTACGAACTCAACCGTATCGATTGGCAAGGGTATCGATCACGGTTTGGCCATGAACGCAGGTTCCAGTTTCTGGGGAATTTGGAGCTTGAGGGCGACCATCTACGGGTAAGAATTCCTGAAATTAGTTACGGATTAATGATTGGTTAGGTCATACGAAGCTTCAGTACCTTTTAATTTGAAAACCAGGATGGGTTGTGTGAGTTTCGAATGTTTTGACCGTGAGTTTGAATTCGAGAGAATTGTTGGATTAAGGATTTATAGGGGTAATTAAGTTTACAGAACCATAATTAGACACAGGACGATCCTTTTAGCTGTTTGAATTAATGAAATTAAGTGGGAATTGACAGGTTTCTGGCCGGGTCAGATCGCGGGTAATCAGACCCGTTTACCAGTCATTCGGGTGAAGATGGTGACTGTATCAGTCACTGTAGCAGGCGCGTGGCTTTCACGCGCAGCCACTCACGGCGGCGCGTGACGGCGCGTGGGCACGAATCTCGAGGTGAGGTCAACATGACTTTTATCCTATACATTGTAACGAACATTTTGGGATTGGTTTCGTGTCGATCGGACACCGTCTCGATATTGTTCGGGATGTCCGAGGATTTTAAATCCAGTTTAAAAATACTTAAAAATTCGGAAAAATTACGGGACTTGAATAGGATGTTAATGATGAGGTTAGTGATCCTCTAAATTGATTTGAACAGGATTGGGAGTCCCGGTGATAGTGAGGTGGCCCGGGAAGACCTATGGCATGCGTATCGAGGCGCTCGGTTAAACGGTCTGTGAGTGGACATTGGTTTCATAAATTCGATGCATGCATAACTGTTTTATGATTGTTATAATTATGATTAAATGATTTACTTTGGATATCGGTGAATTTAAAATGATTTCACGCATTTCGAGGTGAATTACGTATTTGCACGTAAACCGAGATTTTCTGGATTTTCACCGATTTCCATAAATGTGGTTGGATATGATTTCATGAAACGGTTACGAACTTGAATAATGTAAAATCGGGCCAGGGGCCCAGTTGAACTATGAAATCGGGCCAGGGGCCCAGTTAACATGTGGATCGGGCCAGGGGCCCAGTTAACTTGTGGAATCGGGCCAGGGGCCCAGTTGATTTCTACATGTGATTGCGGGTCGGGGACCCTAAAATGGAATTGAATAAATGTTTCCTGGTTTACATTTTATATATGTTCACATGCTGGAATCTATAAATGGTTTTGATGATATTTCGGTTATGGCACGTTTCACGGTATTTGGGCGTGAGACCCGTTTGATGAAACGTAATGATTGGTTCGGATTTTATCTATGTATACCTATATGTTTTGCATGTGGATATCAATAAAATGTATTTGGTACTGCACTGTATAGATCCTTCCATATTATATTGTCTCCTCCGGCGAGGTACCCCGGAGAGGTCACGAACGTCTAGTACGTCCAGCGTCTATGACGCTAAGCATCGGGGATGCTGTACCCGAACGGGGTTCGGGGATTGAACTCGGAAATTGAGACCCGAGTGGCACGCGTAGCCTTGTGATTGTGACCTTATTGACGTCAGGGACGTCAGACATCAGTGATGTCGGATTGGAGTGTATAGTGCAGCAACTAAAATTATGGTTATGGTTATTATTATATGCCTTATGGTTTATATTACTGGATTTATGAAATAACTCTTGGATTGACTTTTGGAATTTGAAACTATGCTTGGTTTCCGGGCTAAGGCCCTAATGGTTATTTCTAAATATATATGGGATTATTGGTTTTTGGTGCGTGCATATGATTTTACTGAGGGGCATAAATGTCTTATAAATGTTTTCATCAGACTTGTTTATTTTCGTCCACTCACAACTTTTGTTTTCAATGCCCTTCAGGTTGATTCCGGATACGACTGCAGCAGAGACTTGAGCATCGCACACCTCCTCCATCGATCCTTACGCACTCTGGAAGCCCGTTTGGGCAATGGCAATCGGTTATCCCTTGTCTGGCGCCTCTTGTCAGACGGGAGCACGTCACATTCCATGGTAATCCCGGGGGGATTGGGATGGGTCGTGTCACGATGTCAACCTGAAAGGCAGTCAAAACATTAAAAACTGTGAGTGGACAAAACAAGAGTTTATAAAAACAGTTTATAAGAAGACATTTGTACCCTTCACTAAAAGCATGCATGCATTCGAAAACCATTTATCCAGAAAAAACCATCGGTGAGAACTAAGCCCAAAACTAAGATTGAAAGAACTATAATGAAAACGACCATACGGGCCACTGCCCAAATCCATAGTGAAAGAATCATAAAGACTCAACCGTACGGGCCACTGCCCAAAACCTGTGTAACCACACATCACATATCAAATCTCATATATACATATAAGTCACACAACCAATCATGTCACGGTATCCAAAGCTACGCGCGTGCTACCCGGGTCTCAATCCGAGTCTTCTCAAAGTCAAGGTCAATGTCCGCAGACCACTGATCCTACTCGAGGTAATAGTAACCATAGCCTTCCTGAGAGTAAGGAACCCAACTGGGGGGTGACTCCACTCAGTCGGTGCTCCGTAACTACTCCGGAGTCCACCCAGGCCAACGACCCTCCCCGGAGGAGATAATAGACGTAAAGGAAGGTATATGAATACATATATATACATAACATAAACATTCATGCCCGGTTTCCTTGAACCGTCATGATCCATAACATCCATTAACCAGGGTTCATGCCGGTTCCCATAAACCGTCACGAACCAGAATGACCTGACAAAGGTTCATGCCAGTTCCCATAAACCGTCATGAACCCGAAAATCCATGTAGGGTCCCTGACCCGAAATCATCAGTGTAAAACAACTGGGTCTCGTGCCCAAACATATGACTCAACTGGGCACCGTGCCCGATATCTAAGGGTCAGTCACGACTACGATCATAGTGATGTGTGCAACCATCCATCCAGGACCACCCTCAATCCTGGTATGTCGCCGTGAACGTATCAACCGACGCAATCATGGTGCACTCATCACCGATCGCTATCCTGAACCATCAGCTGACAGGACCCGTCCCCGAAGGATATAGATAACCGTGCCCGGTCCTGCTCCCGTCTGACAAGTCAAGTGAAAATCCGAAACTACCCTTCAGCACCTGCCAGACAAGGGATATTTGCGCATGTGCCCACTCATACCTCCACCTCTCGAATAGCCTCGATCATCGCGCCACGACCTGAAGGGTCAATAAAACAAAAAAGGTGTGAGTGGACAAAAATGACCTCTTATAAAAACATTTGCCAAAACACATTATTACCCTCCAGTTTTCACAAACGTGCATGCATATCATAAAACATGAGTAATAGTATGAAATTATTCAAGTATGAACAGTGGACCGATAAAATCAAAATATGTTTTCCCATGGTCCATAAAAACTCATGTTCACCAATTCAGTTCAAGTTATAAAACAGCAAATCCCGGCTCTCAGGCCAAAACATGTGAACACCATTACCTGGCCACAAAGACCAAAAACCCGTACTCAAAACCGGTACGTAATCACAAACATCATGTTTCTAAATTCCATGACCACATTTTCCTTGAAACTCATTTTTATCAAATCAATTTAATATCTCAAAAAGTTCACAGTTTCCTTAAATCATTTCAACCGCTAAACCACGGTTTCCTCAAAATCATTTTCCATAAACCAAGGGACTTATTTCCATATCATGTTGCTTAGAGTCACGTTTATCCCTGCAACGCGTGCAAATCAATAGGCTCAAGGACCGCTCAAAATCCGAGCATCCGCCTCTGTGAACACATCACCAGCCGGCAATCCGAATCTCGGGAACACATCACTTACCGATCCATATATATATCCAGTACATCTGATCTGAGTCGAGCCTCCCCTGGGCTGCACGACAAAGACCGTGCTACGTGACCTCTTCGGGGTAAACACTTCCATCCCGAAGGCGAGCGTTATCTCCAGGGTGCACTCCGGGGAAAAACATATTTCCACCCGAAAGCCCTAAATATCCGCAACATATCTTCATCACAAAAACCAGTGAAAAACAGTTGCATTGAAAATCAAATCATTTATCAACACATGGTCGCAGCCCCAAAATATAGTTTCCTCAAATCTGGAAAAACCAAAGTCCCAATTTATTTTATAAATCCGCAAATCATCAATTTTATCATGTAATCACATGGAAATACAAATCCAACCAAAATCACAATTTCATTGGGTCTCAAGCCCAAAATATCATTTTCACGAAATCCGTGCAACCGTAAACTCGAGTTGCCACGATCACGTAAATCCATGAAATCAATCCCTGACTCATAATCCGAGTCCAAATATCATTTTCAACTTCCAGACTCATAACCCGAGTCAAAACATCATTTTCAATCCAGGCCTAGCCCAAAACATCAATTTCATCATTTCTCGAAAATCGTGCCAAAATATAATATAATAATCATAAAACCGAGAAAATCGAGAAATCACCGGATTGAAACATCAATCATAACAAATCATATCAAATCATATAACAAAGCATTTTATAGCATATATGCATGCATCACGGTTAGAAAACCAAAAGTCCACTCACACACACCGTTTAAACGGTCCGTTTTCGAGCTGTACGTTTTTCCGTAATTTCTGGGAATCACAATTCCTGTCCAAAATCATTAATGAGGGTTACTAACATCTCAAAATACTTCATATAATTTTCTCCAATTTTTCTGGAATTTAAATACATATTTAACACGTAAAACAAAACTTTGGATACGCGGAACATTATCGAAACGATATCCGATTTCCTCGAAACCAGTGTCAAAATGTTCGTTACACTGAGAGGATTCAAAGTCATGTTGAACTCACCTTGAAACAAGGCCTCACGCGCCCTCACGCGTCGCTGTAAGTGGCTGCGCATGAGCACCACGCGCCTGCTACAGTAACCAGCACAGTTGTCTTTTTCGCCCGTTTGTCTGGTAAACGGGTTGGAAAACCCGTGATAGAACCCGACTCAAACTCACTCAATTCGACATCAATTCAATCCATTCTTTCAACTGATCCCATCTAATCCCACTGAATTCAAGTTCTGTAAGTTTAATTTCCACAAATAGGGTCTAAATCTTCACAACTCAGGATCAACCTTCGACGGGTCTCCTATTCGGGTTTACCGATTTCGTCCCTGGTTTTCAAATTAAATCATAGAGTAAGCATCGTGAGAGTGTATTGAACGTTTTTCCAAGATCAATTTCATAACATCTTACCTCTAACTAGTTGAACTCAAGCTCGAATTGAAGCAGCCATGGAAGCTTCTGTTCTTCCCCAATTCGACAGCAATTCCCTTCGTTTTTGTTGCAGAGAGTTTCTTTTTGATCCCAGAAGTCTAATTCAAGCCTCAAATTCGATCCTCACCGCTCACAATTATCAATTCGAATTTCCCTCTAATTTTCCTAAATTTTCGATTCTGAATTGTCCCAGTGGGCTCTCTGTCTCTCGAGTTTTTCTCTCAATTCAGCTTCCTCAATTCTCTCAATTTTCTCTCATGATCAGCTGTGGAAAAGAAATGATGATGGGAAGAAAACTCTCTCTAATTTTGTGTTTGCTCACGGCTCAAAGGAGAGAACAAAGAAGAAGTAATTGATGTTGATTAAGAATAAAGAGGTAATTAAGTATGATGGAGAATGATTAAAGGTGATAAGGTATAATGATGAAAGAAAACTCACCCTCTCACCCTCATTTGTTTGATCACTGCGAAATACAAAGAAGAAGATAAAGATAAAGAATGATGAGGAATAATTAAAGATGATGATGATGATGTTTGTTTAAAGATGATAAGATATGATTAAAAATGAATCAGATGGAACAAGATCCATAATTTAGGCCTCAAAACAAGGGATGGGTGACACTTGTCACTCATCCAAGTGTTCACAAACTCAGATCACTATTCACAATTTTAATAATATTTTAATCGAAATCCCGGTTCGTTCGGTTAATCGATTTCACTCTCGTGGCCACAACTTCGTCATCGAATCTCCGATTTCGGCATGCCGCCTGTCATTGGATTCGTATCGACGAGACCTACGTAACGGTCTTTGGCCCTCGTCCATTGGACCTCCCGGCTCAAAAGTCAACATTTGGTCCCTTTTTAGCCAAATTACCAAAATACCCTTCAACTTCTGAACGTCATAACTCTTTCCTCGAATGTCGGAATCGAACGTGTCACCTGTCTATGAACTCGTGACGTCCCGAACTACGTCACGGTCATCGGTCAAGGTCCATTTGACCGCCCGATCAAAAAGTCAACATTTTGCCCACGCTAGGGGCAAAACGGTCATTTTGCACAATTCGTCCGATTTCACTGATTAATCCCAGATTAGTCATTCCAAACTATAATTAATTAATATTCAATCCCGACACTTGGTACGGGTCATTACATCAGCACTCCGAAGTCGAGCCTCCCCAGGCTGCCCGACCACGAATCGTGCATCGTGACCTCTCCGGAAGGAACACATCCTAATCCGGAGGCGAGCGTCGTATCGTCGATCGCCGTCCACATAGCACCCGTCGCGACCACGATTTAGACCCGAAGGTCGTAAATAGCGTTATATGCCCGAGACAAAACCAAATGGGTCTCATACCCGAGTTTATCTTTTTAGAAATCCAAAACTAGTTCATTTAGACCAATAAAGAAATACAGACCCGTATAGGCACCGTATAGGGCCGAAACCTCGAAATACGTGCCTATACGTAACCACACATCCAAATGCACTCATGGCATCCCAAACAAGTATTTAAAACATATAATAAATATTTATGCATGCACCAATTTAGAAAATAAGGTCCACTCACAGACCGTCCGAGCTGCCGCCTCGATTTGCATGCCACACGGCTCCCCCGAGCCAATCACCGTCACCGAGACTCCCAAACCTGTTCAAATCGTAATATAAGGTTACTAACTACTTAATTAACCTCTCACTAAAGCCCCATAATTTTCCCCGTATTTTTAACTATTTTTAAAACTGAACCTAAACCTTCGAACAATCCGAAACCTATCGAAACGATGTCCGATCGACTCGAAACCAGTCCCAAAATGTTCGTTACATCGAATAGATGATTTGACATGTTCGAACCATCCTCAAATTCTCCCCCACGCGCCCGCACGCGCCGCCTGAAGTGGCTGCGCGTGGGAGCCACGCGCTTGCTACGGTGTCATCCCCTACCTCGCGTTGACCAGTCTGAACCGGTTCAGTCCGGTTCGCCTGCAACTTGGACCGGCGTGACCGGTTCAAGCTCATTCCGGCCCAGTTTTTCACCGTTTTCAATCCTAATCAATCCTAACCTTCCTATAATCGTCCTAGGAGCCTAACCTAATTAATTAGAAGCCCTAAAACCGTGGAAAGAGTCTATAACATCAAAATCCAAACCTTCCTAAAAACTCCCTAGCAACCTAAATAACCCATCCTAATCATCCAAAACAGTCTATAACATCAAAATCCAAATAAAAATTGAAAATGGGCTTACCGGGTACCCGCTCGGGTTCTGGGTTCCAGCCACCGCCCACGGCGGTTCCAGCCACCAGCTGCCATCCCTAGTCCTCCTCTCTCACTCTCTGGTCTCTCTAGGATCATTTGGGGTTAAGGGTTTGGTTTTTGGGTTGCACAGATGAGAGAAATGAGATCGGGTGGGTTTTTGGGTTTGAAATGAAAATGGAATGGTTTGCACGGTGCATGAATCAATTTGGGTATCCATTGGATGGGTGACACTTGTCACTCATCCATTGGTCATCAGGAAAAATATATGGGCCCACTAGAGTCCAAAAGTGAACTCGTTTCGTAATTCGTGCAATAGTGCACTTGAACTTCCATGAACCGTAACTTCGCCGTCGAACGTCCAAATTCGACGTGCCGCCTGTCTATGGATTCGTATCGTCCCGATCTACGTAATGGTCCTCGGCCCTCGGCCCTCGGCCATCGGACATCCCGGTCAAAAAGTCAACATTTGACCCCTTTTAACCAAAATTACCAAAATGCCCCTAAACTTCTGAACGTCATAACTTCCTCCTCGAACGTCGGAATTGAACGTGCCACCTGTCTATGAACTCGTGACGTCACTAACTACGTCACGGTCATCAGTCAAAGTCCGTTTGACCGCCCGATCTAAAAGTCAACGTTTTGCCACCATCAAGGGCAAAACGGTCATTTCGCATCGTTCGTCCGATTCTGCCCAACTAATCACGGATTAGCCTCACTAATCGTGATTAGTCACTGTTCTAATCCTGGAATTTGGACGGGTCGTTACAGTGCACCTCCTTATTCTTAGCATTAGCCTTACACTTAACTCTTGCAGTTTTCTCAATAGGATGCCTCTTAGCCTTAGCTTAACCCTTGTCTCTTGCAGCTGTCTCGATAGGCTGTCTCGATAGGCTGCCTCTTAGCCTTAGCCTTATCCTTATCTCTTGCAAATGTCTGAATAGGTTGCTCCTTAGCCTTGTTCTTACCAAATCTAGCTACAATTGCGTCATCATCTTCTGACTCCAAATAAAAGTCATCCTCTTGTATATCCACATGCCCTGGAAGTATAATATCATCTCCACCACCTGTTTTGAAATATATAAGTACACAACTACCTTTCTAGCATACGTGACACATAGTTTAAATAGCTCAGCATCTAAGATTAATTTAACCAAGTTACCGCTATCACATTCTAAGAATTTATAGACATCCTACTATGAGTATAACCAAGCTCACCACCTAAGCTCTTCATCTTTAATGTGAATATGAAATCCATTGTACACCAATCCATGTAGACAAAGTTTCCCTCTTTGAAACACCAACTTGACTCCTCTTCAATTAGCGCCCCACCATAGTTAATTTTCATAATAAATAAGTTCTTATTAGTTGTAAGCAGATACCAAATAGCCTACCAACAATTCAGCAACTAAGCACACTAAAATGAATATTAAATGGACTCCTATTTCAACAACAATTTAGTTTGTAAGCAAACACAATTCCAGTCCTATTTAAGTGTCTAAGCCCACCAATAGGACTCCTTATTTAAATGTTTAACCACACACAGTTGTAGTCCTATTTCAACTAGGAAAAAACACCCATTTATCGACTTTCATAAGAACTCCAACCCAAACCCAAAATATAACCCGAAACCCAATGCCATATCGATTTAGTAATCTATAAAATAGTTTCAATCTAGTTTTTCACTCAATTTCAAAATTGAATCCTATTTATATGAAATTCTACATGAAAATAAAGTCTTACGTAATGGGGCTTCTTGTCTACTTTCTTGCGACGAATCATTTCGAAAACGACTCCAACAACCACTTCCTCAACGCAAAATTATCCAATTTCGTAATTTGGCCGAAACTCTAGAACTTTCCCTAATTCGAAATGTAAAAAATCATCGAGATAGAGGGAGGTTGTTTGATTCATGGTTTCAAAATGGGTTGGTCCCATCATCTTCCACATCGACTACACTAGTTGGGTCACCTATCTAGCATGTCCAAATTCGCAACTCTACCCCTATATCTCACACCCACTTCACATAAGGTAATAGAAAAGGATTTAGTGGGTCATCTCGGCTATTTCAAGGTGCAATGTGAGCATAAAATTAGAATGAGGTGCAATTGAGGCTCTCAAACGAGTTTAATGTTCATTTAAACTAAAAAGCCTTTTTTGAAAGTAAAGTAGTATAAAAATATTTAGTAAAAATAAAAAAATCATGTTGTTTTAAAAACATAATGAACTTTTGACTTCAACTTTTAAAAGCAGCATATATGTTGCTTTTGAAATATATTTACACAAAAGTTAATGAAAATTTTAGTTCTTATAATATCCAAATTCATTTCTCAAAAATTATTTATTATTTATATTTTTCATTCATTTTTCTAAAGGAATCAACCACCACCTTTTCCCCAAGTCTACTCCGGTGCCACCACCATTATTTCTTTCACCCTTATCTCCACCTCCTCCACCACCACTTCTTCCTCTCCAACCTCTGCCCATGTTGCGGCTATCATTGCAACACTATCGCTACCATCATGATCACCACCACAACCACCACAGTAACCTCCATCACTACTACTACTTCTTTTAACCCTTACTTACATTTTTTTCACCCGAACTTCAACCTCGTCCTCCACTACCTCCACCATCATTAGCACCACAGTTGCCACCTGTAAGGACCCGTCCCGGAAGTTGGGATTAGAGAAGTGATTAGTGACGGATAAGTGAGGGAAATCGGTGGTTAGTTGGTTACTTTTGGACTTTGGGCGTAGAATGACGATTTTTCCCCTAGTTTGGGCAAATTGTGGACTTTAGTTCGGACGGTCAATTGGGCATTGACCAATGACCGTGACATAGTTCGGGACGTCACGAGTCCGTAGACAGGTGGCACGCCCAATTCTGACATCCAATGAGGAAGTTATGATGTTCGGAAGGTTGAGGGCACTTTCGTAATTTGGGTAAAATAAGGAGGAAAAGTTGACTTTTCATACAATAGAGTTTTTACGCGTAGACCGAGGACCGTTAGATAGATCTCGTCGTCCTGAGTTCAACGACAAGCGGCATGCTTTAATCGGACGTCGTACGAGCGAGATACGGGTCTAGAATGTGAGGGGTAAAACCATAAAATTGAACAAGAGGGGCATTTTGGTCTTTTTGGCACATTGGGATTTGTGCAAAAGGGATGAGGACAAGTGTACAGTAGGGATTGGATATTTTTGAGTTAGGGACCATGGGATTTGGACACCTGGCAGTGGTCTAGTGGGTTCTAGGCAGTGCACGGGTTAAATTAATTGGATTGTTCGAGTGGTAACCGTGTTCGAAGGGAAAAACAGAGAGTGAGATTGAGAGAGGAATTGATCGATTGCAAGAGTATGTTGTGTGTTCTGGTGATCAAGATAGTAAACAGAGACTGAGTGAGAGGCTGGTGAGTGTTCTGGGGAGGTGGTAAGGTTGTGAAAGACTTGGAACTGTGAGGAAAACCAGAGAACCCAAACCTATAACCACCGTGCACGGTTGTGCACTTCCCGTGATCAAACCATCAATTGGACCCGTGGTGGCGTTGAGAGGACTGAGGAGAGTCGAGTAGGCAAGACGGAGCTCACGGTGGCGGCCGGGACGCAGGTAATTCCTCAATTTCCTTTCGTTACTCTGTTTTCCCGTTTTGATTCAAACGGTAAGTCGTGGCTTTTGGGGCTGAGTCGAGGTGTTTTGTGAGTTCTAGTGGACTTAGTGGATTCCTAGGGAGCTTCTGGTTGTGAAGCCGTGATGGGGGGAAGACCTGGTGGCCGGGTAAGCTTGTACAGTCCTCTGTTTTTACCGTTTGCTTCAATTTGAAAGTCGTGACGTTTGGAGGAGTGTCGACGGTTTCTAAGTGACCCTATTAGTTCTAGGAAAGTGTTAGGAACCTTAGGTATCGACCTAGAGTCCTACGGTGCCAGAGGGTGGCCGGAGACAGAAACTCGACATTTCTGGGTTTTCTTCGAGCTTTGGTTGTTAGGATTGTGTAGTGTTTGTCATGAATTAATTAGTGGAAACAACTACCCAGACAAGGACGAAACTAGGGGGATCAAAAGGAGTGAAAATGGATGGAAAACAGCGAGGAACCGGGAACGCCGGTTCAGACCGGTCGAGTGGCTGAGGAAGACGATGAACAGTGTTCCTGTGCAGGCACGTGGGGGCGCGTGCGGTGGTTTCTGGGGAAACGTCCAACTAGGTGTTTGGTCTAATCGTTGTAACGAGTCTTTTGGGATAGGTTTCGGGACGATCGGACATTGTTTCGGGTTAGTTCTACGAGGTTGAAGGTTTAGGGTCCCGGTTGGTTACGTTCGAAGTTCGGGAAAATTGGGGAAAATTAGGAGGACCTTCGTTAACGTGTTAGTGACGTATTTTGGTGACTTGTGTGACAGGATCGGTAATCCCCGAGGAGGTTGAGGAACGTACAGGACGTACGAGACGCGAGTGACATGCCCGGTAACTGTGAGTGGACTTCTTCCTTTAAACTGAGCATGCATAACTGCTTTTAATTACTTGATTTATGGTTTTATATGTGATTTCATGATTATTTGAATATGCTATAACTGTTTTACATAATTGCACGTTTTTCGAGAAATAACGTAGTTGGCACGTTTTTCGAGAAATACTTGATTTCTGATTTTGATGCCATGGTTTTGGGATTTCAAACGATAAATGGTTTTTAATGATTATAAATGGATTTTGAGACATGATTTGATGATAAAGGGTTTTTGGTTTTAGAATCGAATTTCAGAAAAGCGGAATTTGGTTTTAAAGTTGAAAAGTGGATTTCCGGATTTGGATTCGGAATGACGATTCTGAACGCTGGAAGGGCTTCAGGATGGTGATTTCGGATTCGGGTTTGGATATGGATTTAGAAAAGGTCTTCAAACGGTTTTGGATTGGATTTGCTGGATCTGATTATTGGGTTTAAAGACCCGGATTATGATTGAAGGGGGACGGACCCGGATTGGGTTTAAAGACCCGGATTTAGTTTAAAGACTCGGGAGTTTAAAGACTCGGATATTGATATTTTCCCCCGTAGGCCTGTTGAGTTTAAAGACTCGGGAGTTTAAAGACGCGGATTATATTGAGGCCTGGATTGAGTTTAAAGACTCGGAAGTTTAAAGACTCGGATAGATCCAGCAGGTTTGATCGGATGTTTATATTGGTATTTTATGTTTTACTGTTAATGTTTTATAACGTTATCATACTGTGTTTATGTTACTGTGGTTTCAGTGATAAAAATAATGTGATTTATACGTGTTTTCAGAAATTGGGTTATGCATGCATGTTTTCAAAACGGAGGGCTAAACCCTGGTTTATTTGATAAATGGTTTTTGAAACTTTTATTCTTTTTGGTCCACTCACACTTTCTGGTTTTTAACTGCCCTCCAGGTCGTGGAGCTAGCGCGGGGGTTGACGTTGAGGCAGCGTCGAAGGCATAGAGTTGTCCTCGAGTTTTCCCGGAGTTTGTCTCGGCGTGTTTTCAGTTTTTCTGTTGTGCATGTAATAACTCTGAGTAGGACTTCTGTCTTTGCATTTGGTACTATGCTCTGTTTAACTGTTGACTCTGGGTTGTTTTGACTTCTCATTCGTCTGGCAGTGAAATTTGTGGTTTTCGTGAGGTTGTTTCGGTCTTTTGTGTTGGGTTGTTAAACGGGAGCAGGGTTCACCTCGGTTATCGGGGTGATAATCGGGGTGGACCCTGTCACCACCACCTTCACGACCACAAGCGATTCCATCTCCACCACCACCTTATCCACATCCACCTCATATATCTCTACCTCCACCGCCACAACCACCACAACCTTCTCATACACTCTTACCTCCACCTCCACCACCACCACAATTACATCTTAAAATTTTCAAGATCATGTCAATTTTGGTCATTATTCACATCTGCCATAATTTTACACTAAAATTTACCAAACATTTTGAAATTACTTCTTATACTCACAATACTTTTAAAAATAAGTTTTGCCAAACATTTGTTAGATTTAATATACAACTACTTATTCAAAAACATAATAAAATAAAGGCAAACATCATTTTACACCCCAAAGTTTAGGGGTCAATATCAGACTAGGTTTCAATTTTATCATTTTACTCAATGTGATTTTAAGATCACATAAATTTACTTTATCTGCATATTTCAACAATTAAACCTTCAATTAAGTTAAGGGCATTCTTGGTATTAATTAAAAATTCTTACTCCTGTTATTTTTCTTTAAGTGACTAATTATTTTAATTTACTTACTCTTTCAAATCAGTGTATTAACTATAAGAGCATAATTAATTAAACTTAATGTAAACGCAAATCTTATGCCCTTATAGTTTGTTAAATGCACTAACTTGAGGAAAACAAATAACTAAATTAAAATACTTAATCATTCAATAAAAAATAAAATGAATAAGAATTTATAGTAAATACCAAAAAAGCTCTTAACTTAATTGATAATTTACTTGTAAAATAAGTAAAAATTAATGCAATTTCAAAATCATTTAAAACATAATAATTCATTTTGATATTGACTCCCAAATCTTGAAGTGTAAAATGATATTTGATCCTAAAAATAACTTTTAGAGGGCCAGACTCAAAATGAACAAATCCACAGTACCAAATTTTTGTCGAGCTTTAATCCAAGAAAGAATATAACAGAACAAGAATCCATCATGTCTACTTGAAAGAAAGTCATACAAATAAAACCATACATTTCAAATATTATATCAGCAGACACAAACAAACTTAAGAAGCCTCAGCAGCAGGTTGAGTCACTCCACTCTTCACCAGCAGTTTGCTCAGTGTATCTGGTGAGCACACCTGGTACTTCACTTTACCCGAAGGCAAGACGAAGACTTCGGCCAACTCAAGCTTGTCAGAAGTCAGACTAGTGCTGTCCATTGTCTTACTAAGCACCTTCAGTGCAAGCTGAACTGCCTCTTCTCTTGTTATCTCATCCTTGTAGTCCTGCTTCAGCATTGATTGTGCAGCTTGGTTGTTTGCCCCAATGGCAGCAGCCTTCCAACCACCGTAGTTTCCACTTGGGTCGCTCATGTACAGCTGAAAACCGTAGTTTTTGTCCCAACCTGCAAATAGAAACGAAACACCAAATGGACGGAGCCCACCAAACTGTGTGTAGCCTTGCTTGGTGTCACAAAGAGACTGGACTAGTTGTTCAACAGGCATTGGCTCTTGGTAAGCAAATGTGTAGCGCTGCGCTTGGACTCTAGCCGTGTTGATAAGGATGTTGGCATCAGACATTATACCAGCCACAGCACATGCAACATGGTCATCAATCTTGTACATCTTCTCAGTTGATGTAGAGGTCTGGAGAAGCTTGGAAGTCACTTTCTTTTCACCTACTAACACAACTCCATCTTTTGACAATATCCCAATTGCAGTTCCTGCATTTCCAATGGCCTCCATTGCATACTCAACTTGGTAGAGACGACCTTCTGGGGAGAAGATCGTCGTGCGGCTATCATACCTTCGAGACATTTGATATCACACTGAGAGATGCACAAAGAGATTGAACAAACTTCAGTTCATAAGAAATGCATTATAAAAGAAAGTATGTGTAACAATGAGAATGTTTATGCTGATGGAAAATCAGTAGTCCGGATTTACAATGTAGCAGTGGATATTATGGAAGTTTATTTAAAAACATGCAATTTCAGGATTCTAGCAAATGTCAAGCCAATCAATAATGCACCATCAAATATGTAAACTTCATAAATAAACAATATATATGAAATCTAGCATCAGTAAGGGGGCAACCCTAATAAGAATTCGAACAAAGGAAATGGCACGTGAATATTATGGTGTACAGATTTATGTGGCTCTTCAAATCAACCCTAAGCTAGAAAATGTGCTAAAGAAGAAAATAGTAATGCGAGCTTCAAATTAATCAAAGGTCTGGTTACGAAATATATTGTGCAGCACTGGTATCGGTGCACACTCAATTTCGGAATTGAAAGGGAAATTTTTTAAAAGGTATAGTTAGGTTTGGTTTGTGAGATTTACTGTTTTCAAACTTACAGTGCATTCACCACTGGTGTAATGTAGTTGCATTCTGAAAATAATGCATAGAGGGTTGAAATTTACTGCAAATTTGTGCCGCTGCAGCTTGAATGCTAGTTTTAGCTCTGGGAAATAACTGCTTTAACCTAAGAACCTGCTTAATTCGGCCACATATTACCAAAATTACACCAATGGGGTGGAAAGATACACCAACAACCACACTTTTTGTATAGGTAGTGCAAAAAAACATAAATATGGTTGGGGTTTCGGTATATCAACACTTTGATCATGGGTATGTGCATGTGGATAATAATTTCCAACAGTTAGATATCACAAATATATCTAACATTGCTAACTCTAAAGTTAATACCTTCTGCAATTGCTAATATGTCCATTATTCTACAAATGATTTAATACTGCAACAGAGAATAGCTCCCATCCAACTACCATCATTACCGCTTGAATCATCTAAAGAGAAAGCTATGGTATATGAAAAATCTCTTAGGACACAAGATATAACTTAGGAAATTAAACTTAAAACAATCCCGTATATCTTTAAAAGCTAATAAGTTGAGCAATCACCCTAATCTTTGTCAGCTTCTCTAGCAGTAATCTATCATTTTAAAACATCTATAACTCCACTAAGAAGATTGCTCAAATATAGGATGCATGCTTCACATAAATTTGAGAAGCAAATAACTCTTCCAGCATCCAACCAAAGATGTTGAAACTCGACCATTCTAAGAAAGCAAGTTTTTACTTTGGAGTCCATGAATCTCTCAGCCCAGTGGACAAGGCATATATTCAAGAAGAAGCTGGGTGGAGCTAGACGCAAAACACATTTACTCATGAAACATTTCAACTTAAACAGAACAAAAAAATGGATCACACTCACACAGTATCATGTTACTCTATAGCTTATTGGAAGCAAAGGCTTGTTTTCCAGTCTTTCCTGCCAAAAATTTACAACAAAACCACCCATTCTTGGATATCGATAAAAAAATCTGAGACATAATACTGAGCTACAATCAGAAAATAAATAATCACATTTGCAGACCCTTGGGTTGCGTTAACCTGAAACCTCCATTCCATACCAAGAAGGATGACAAAAAAGAGCCCAGAATACAGTATAAGACTTAAGGAAACCAAAGTTCATTATGCAAAAAAAAAAAAAATTGAAACATAATGAATGTATTCAACCTAAGAGGGGTGCTTATTTCCAGTCTTTTCCTGCCCCTAATTTCCCACCTAAACTGACGAAATTCTCAGGAATCCATCACAACCCTATCAAAAAACACTTGATTTGATACCCATTCTTCATCTTTTACCAGTAGTTGACTGCTAATCGGGCTGATTAAAACAACCCAGATAACAGTTGTTAACAATTTAACATTTTTTCAGGAATTTAACACGAACATATAAAGTCGAGAAACAAAAGTCAGATCAATTATATAGACATACGTGCTAGAGAAAGAGAAGGGCACCTGACGGCGATGAGTAGATCCTTGAACCTTCGACAAGAATGGTAATCTGAGAAGCACGAAATCTGAAAAGAGTGTCGATTGAATGAATAGAGCAGAGGCTGTCTTGGGGGAAAGGTTAGTGCCCATTACATCTTGGCCGTTGGTTTATCACATGATTTGGATTAGCCCAAAAGCCCATTTACCTTATGTTTTCGGCCCGTTTAAGCTTCTGTTTTCACTCATCGATTATCGGTTCGAACATTTTCCAAACAAAAAGAAAGAACTAATAATGAGGTTCGTGTTGTAATTTAAAATTTTGAACAAGATATGAGATGAAACTTATAGTTTGTATTACTTTATCTATTTCTCTCAAAGTAATATAGTATTGAAATTTCTTCAGATTAAGAGATGTGTAAATCTAAAGGCACACATATTACTCTTTGTATACGGATGTAGCTTCACCCAAAGCATCCAATACTTGCGAGTGTGAAACCAAAATATGCATGGTTCAATATGCATGCTTAGAAGAAAAGGTTAGTTAGCTATCCTATCTATCACCCACGTCAATATTTCACATCTGAACCTGATGGATTGCTAGCAACCACAATTACAAGAGTTCGAACATTTAAAAGAAAAAAAAAATTATCCAAAAAAAGAAAAATTTGTACCCTTTAGATAACCCTTGCAAAGTTTCAACGTAATCAAAAGAAAACTTAAAACCAAGTCAAAATGATATGAATCAACTCCTTTTTATGCCAAAAATCAAAGTCTTTTAAGTTTCATTTAAAATTTTGGTTCATCTAATGCATTGACATTTTGATACGAGCGGGAGATAAAGATTTGACCCAAGTGCAGAGAGGAAAGCCCTTAACAACGAGCTCCTTAAGAGAAACTAAGATACAACTCTATCATCTACTTATACAATAACTTGTGATTGGTGATAACACTGACCGTACCAATCTACCATGTAATAAGTTCTTTTTCATGATTGAGGATTTGAGATGACATCTTTTTAGATGTAAGAAGCTTTCAAACTAATTTAATAAGAGAGTTCAAGAGAAGCACTGGATAATAGCAAGTTTAAATGAAAGGAATGAAACAATTGTGCATATTATATACCAAAAACTGGCAAGAACTACCAGAAACTGCAAAGATTCTTAGGCTCTACGATACCGTGCAAGTTAAATCGATTCAAATACATCACCGTACAGAACGAGAGCATAAACTACATGTTCTTGGTTGGTAAGAAATACTGAGCAATAGTAGAACCCCGCTTCACTCTGTTATGCCGCTTCTGAGGCCTGATCAAGGCACGAACTTCTTTTTGTATTTCCAGTGGTAACTCGTCAATGACAGAGGGGTCAATCTCATCGACATTGTAACTCCACGCTCTACTTTGTTCGATTTCAGATGAATTGCACACGTTAGACGCCCCAGCTTCTTCAGATGCCCTTTCTTTTGGCAACTCCGACTGATTGTGGTCCAAAGTATTATTACTTCTGGACTGAAAACCTGCAATATAACTCAAGTTGTAGAGAGTGAGGCAAGGAGTTTTCATATTTTGAATTTGAAGAGAGGTAAGACACAAAAATTACCGTCAGATGGTGGTTCTTTAACATCATCTCCTATGTTTTTAACATGTTCTAGATTTTCTGAAGCAGATGATGAATCTTGATTCTTAAAGAATCTCAAAATGGAACATGATCCCTGCCACAAAGCATTAATGTAAAGTTATACAGGATCCTCTACTAAGCCAACTAAGGTATGGCAGTTTCATGGCAGCATTGCAATAAAATAAACCATAAAGTTGGAAATTAGATTCGAACCTTCTCTTTCGCTGCTTTTCTTTTCTTCTCCTGTCTATTGTCCTGTCTATTGAAACTAGGCATGGCAAGTTTATCAGAAGGTTCTTCCCCGGATTTAGTTTTCATTGGTTGACTTTCATTCATTCGCAAGCAGCATTCACTTCCTACATTGTTAGCCTTGGTTATAAAGAAAAGGGAATAGAAAAGGAGTAAATGGGATAATAACATTAACATCCTGAGCAAGATACTACCTGAGGTTGACAATGGTAAAGTTGAAGATCGAAACAAGGTCTGCACATGAAAGAAAACAATATCATTACCATAATCCCTAGAAGAAGCATTCCATGTAATATCATATTTGTATCTCTGTCTATTTCCAAAATCCCATGATGTTTAAAAATCACGTTTTTCCATTTAAACCTGCATGATTTCCCGCAGTCATGCTTGTATGTCTAAACACTATATATCTCATAGTCAAAGCACAAAGCATCTGAAGTGGTATTTTTCAGCCCAATAAAAGGATAATTGCCAACGAACCCTCTGTATAATCAGGTTGCATACATTCAATCATTACATATAATAATCCCTGAAATGAATTTTAGACTGCCTATTAACCTGACGACTCTAAAAGTAATCCACAAACCTGGTCATTCAATAAATCTTTTTTGTCTTCTGTTTGATCCAAACTAGGCACAGCATAATTAACGATGGCTTCTTCACCAGATAACTCAATCTGTGGCTCATTTATATTCACCTCCAAGTCGCTTTCATTACCTATATGCAGAATTCGTTTTGGTCAAAGTGAAAAGGACTTATTAAAAACCATAGCTAACTACAAAGGGAAACTGAGAGATTGCAGAGACCTGAAGGTGACAGAGGAGCAGCTTCTTCAATGAGATTATCCTGTGTTTGCTTTGTCAGAGAGCAGGATGGGTGATGGCCATGAAAGTATTTCATGATTGAAGCTGTTCCCTGCCGGATGCATATATCGGATATGAAAATTATATGCACTGAAACTGATTTGATTTATCAAGTTTAAAGCGAGTTAGCCCAAATACTTCTTTTTAGAGCTTTTCAATATTTTTACTTTCAAAGAAATCAACCAGCAGATAAAGATCACAAAATTTGTTGGGCAGTATTAGAAAGAGAGAAGCAAAGTATCATATGTGAACGACCCTGCAAATGTTCTTTTGTAAGTGGATTATAGTAATAAACTAGGGCAGAAAGACCTAGATTGCAAAAAGAAAATAATGGATGAACCATCTAAAATATACTAGTTACCAAGTTTTGTAAAACTTACAGATGGTATGGGAACAATTTTACTTGCTGAAACAGAAAGGGACGTTATTCCCCATCCGCCTTTACTTCCTTGGATTTTGGCCGTGAATGAACCCAAGTATTCTCGTAATGCAGCTTGAAAAAGACAAAGAGCATCTTCTTGTATCTTCGCAGTCCCATATCTCAGGGGGCAAGACTTAGAAGGAAACTTCTTATGTGAATCTGAATCACTGGCCTGAAGGCTAACCCATGATCAGAACAAAAAAAATGGAAAGAAACCATATGCAAGATCTAAGAGCATCTCCATTGGTAGGGGGGAAAACCAAAGGGGTATGAAAAAGGTTAAATACAAAACAGATATGTGCCTTGTATGCAGTAGCATGCAGCACTAGTGTGTGAGCGATCCTTTTGTTTTGGTCCAAATCCAATTGAATACGTTCATTCAATTCCTCACAAAGTTCATTAAGCCAGTTTTGAACCTGCAAAAGAGTCAAAAATCAGGTATGACAGCGGTTGAAGAGTATCTTCTAGAAGCTCATTCATTCCATGTTAATATATTGATGATCTTGGGATAAAAAATGAAAGGAATTGGGATCTTCCAGCACATGATTTTTCAGAAATATCATAGACACTCTTAGACAGTTACAAAGGAATGCACCGCTCGCTGTTTATGTGGGGGGCTTCGAAGTTCAACAGGACTGCTCTATGTACGTGGAAGAGTGGGTGTCTGAAAAGCTCAAGGTTAGCACTGGCATGCTAATAAATTTTCAAATTCTATAATACTTTTCAACTATAGACAAACCTCATTTCTCGAAAGAATTAGCCGTTATGAACACAACAAACTTATAACCCACATTTCCCTTTCTGGCTAGCAATTTCTTGCCATTATGGCATGTCAAAATGAGAATCATAAAGCTGTGATAGACTGTAAACTTCTACTGCCAGTACAATGAAGAATCCACTGCTTTACTAAATACTGACACTCATGAAACTTGCGGAGATGCGTATATTGAACTGATAAATGTCAACAGTAAGGACATTTATATTTATCCTAAGGTTAGTGACATAGAATTCCATAATATGACCTAGAACATGAATCAAAAGTATTCACCGCCTAGTGCATGCTACAAAGATAATTTGTTCATTGGAGAAAATTACTTACAGAAGTAATTGTCTTCAAAGCCTGAGGTCCAGGAAATGTCTTCCCAGAACCATGGCTCTTTGTAAGAAGGCGGCCCTGAACTTCTTCCCCACTGATCCCTCTAGCAATATTCCATAACCAGGTACTGTATCCATGAATAACATAGATATCAGAAATTAAATCTTGCCAAGCTGTGATTCACAGAAAAGATTTCAATTATAGGTGGTCACCCAGTATTGATTCCATAGTGCTCTTGCAGCTTTTCCTCTGAAAACTGCACCAGATCACCAACGGTGTTAACACCTAGGTCACTTTGTAATGAACTCCCCAGCTTTCCTCCAAGCTGTTTCCTGAAAACAAAGATTGCTCCATAACTATACTGTCTATTGGAAAATATACAACTAAGAAAATTTTGAATTATATTTAATTTTCTTCATGCCACACTCCAAGCAATGTAATTCTGCAATGCATGTGGTAGTCACCTTAAGGGCATAGAAATTTGACAAAAAATCTTTCATTCGGGATAACTTACATTTTCTTAATTGGCAACGACTCTAGCAATCCTTTCACAGATGAGAATGGAACAATAGTTTGTTGTGCAGGTTTATTCATACCACTTGCAAGTTTGGCTAGTATCTGATTACAAAATCACATATAAGCTGATGACACAAAAATCAAAATTCATTATCAAGGTAAGCGTCCTTGACGCCATGATAGTCAGTAAAGGAGAAGACAAAAGAAAACTTGAGACTAAGAGCACTTTATTTTATACCTTACCTTATTATGAGCAATCCCAGCTGAACAAGTAAATTCGGTCTCCTTCAACACTTGCAACCTAAGTTCTGAAACAATGATAGCACCACAAGCTAACAGCTTATCACGGTGATCAGCACTGCTCCTGCTAAGCCATTTTCTCATCTTTTCTTTGGAATCACTGCCATCCTGAATCAGAATGGATTACAGTATAACAGATTGCAGAAGACAGATGAACATGCATAATGCTAGAGGATCCAACTGAAAATTTCTTGATCCATTTTAAACATTATATTGCCTGAACTATTGATAGATTCTGCTTCTCCCTTCTGTATACTTGCACAATAAAACAAAGACCAAGCAAACATATTCATCACATTACTTTTAACGAAATTGGTGACATAAAATTTTTTAGAGTAAAGAATTTTTCTTTTTCAACCCTCCAGAAACTTAAGCTAAAATCGATAGTTCAAATAGACATTAACAAAAAACATTAAATAAACAAAAAAGTATTGACATGTCCAAAAACATATTAACTAACATCGGTATCAAGCCCCAAAACATGGGACTTGAGAGTTTCTTCATCAATTACTTCCAAGCTTTCGGGAGGAGCTTCAGCTAGCATGGTTTCTGCTGCATTGGTAAGGTCAAGATACACTTCGTCAATTGAAGCCCTCTCACATCGACCTTTCCTCGCCAGAATAGAAACCACCTACAAAGTAGGGAAGTTCAGTGTAAGTCCAAATCTTTATGAGGATTACTAATGATAAGAAACTCGTAGAAATTAATGTCACTCAAACCGCAGAAACCTCTGAGCCTGCGTTGCGGTATGTGCTTAGGTCTGCTTTACCCCGTGCTACTGGGACTTGGACCAGCTGAATTTGTGGACAGACTTCCTTTGACTCAGAACCTCGCATTGAACTGAAAACAATGCCTCAATTGTTGTTTCCAAATATAACTTGGTGGTTTATAAAACAGCACCAAAAACTTTGAACAAGGACACTATGCATACCGTTTCACACCATATTTCCGGGCCTCATAGCTGACAGCAATCAAACCCCCACCTTTCCATGAGTTATACTGTACCACAGCTGTTGGTAAGTCCCTTAAATCTGGCTGTTTCCTTTGCTCCACTATAAAGTAAAACACAGTTAGCATAGATACAAGTCTAAGCCATAGGATACATTGGGCAGTCAGAAGAGAAAAATTCTACCAACAGTGTTCATGAAAAATCCATGGACGGTCTCATAATTCACAAAAATGTTGAAGGTCTACAATAAACCTAACAATTACTGAAAGAGGATATTCTTTTTCCAGATATGATAAGAGTAGCGTGCGGAAAAAAATTCCGCTTTTATGTAAGACAAAGAGTTGAACAATAACAAGTGTATCCAATTAAGAGTATTTATGCCTCTTGGATTTCCATCAAACGAACAGGTAAGTTCCTTACTGAAAGGGAGAAATAATGTCTAATTGGTAATCATTTAGAAATAACTTTATATCTAGATAACTAAAAGACTTCACTATGGTTGGTTCATTGTCTAGTTATCTGCCCCCCTCTAAAATTTCAAGTCTGTAAAATTCAACATTCTCATTGAAATGAATTATCTTTCAAAATTCAACATTTGCGTTGAAATGAGTTTTATTTCAAAATTTTCCTGCTCAAAATGAGTAAGGGTTTCTCAAAATTTTATACACTAGTCAATTTTCTCAATTTTGGTCAGAATATCACAATTTAATATGATTCCAAAAAAAAAATCTGACATGGGTATCTCTAATACTAAGCATTATCGACTATCATACTCATCTCAAAATTTAAACCCTAACAGAACCCATCGATAAATACAATTACAGGCCAGCAGAGATAAGAGCATGGAAGGTTAAAAAGGGAGAGAGGCCGAGAGAGACGGAACCTTGAACGTAAAAGCAGTCCATATCCACGTGAGCGATAACTCTGGAATCAGATGTTTCTGGCCTTGCCACCGGCATTTTCTTCTATCTCCTTTTCCCTCCAAATCAAATTTCCCTTTTTTTTTTTAATATTTTTTTTCAGACAGAACAACCAGCAGAGAAGTTTGATATAACCGGGTACATTTTTTTTTTTGGGTTAAATCAAATTATACTAAAGGGCAAAAACTCAACATAATGTGCAAGGTACAAAAATAACAATCCACAAGAGCTCAACACACCTTCCATAAGAGAACACACCAAACTAAAAGTACCTACGAAATAACAACATTCTAATTCCTAGCAGTAAGGATATTGGAAGAATTATGCATAAAGTTAAGAGTACAAAACTTACTACGAATTATGGTTAGGATAACATTAAAGACCACATCAGGAGGTTTCCTGGTGTTGCTGAAAACCCGATTATTTCGTTCCTGCCAAATGTGGTAGATAGTCACAGCCAAGGCAAGACGCTTAGCAACCTGAGCCATCATTTTCCCACGCCAATACACAATAGCAGAAAAAACAGAATTCAGCCAATGAGAAGAAGACCAACCAGACCCTGCAATTGCCAAAATTCTCCTCCAAATACAAGAACTATAAGGACAATTAAAAAACAAATGTTCATGCGACTCCCCTTCCCTGTCACAAAGGACACACGTAAGGTCACCTTGGTTAGAGAAGCTACCAACACGGTCCAAAGTAGCAAGGCGAGTTTGGATAGCCAGCCAAAGAACAAAGCAAGTATGAGGAATTGCGCCAGAGAACCAAACCAACTCAGACCAAGAGCAAGCAGGATACTCCCTCCTGATTTTGTTCCAAAGAGAAGCCGAGGAAAATCTAGTGTTCGCAGCTGCATTCCACTCAAAAGCATCAGTCATATCAGACATCATCTGGTAGGCCCGACTAACGAGTTGAATTAGTCTAAAGTTAGGATCAGTCGAAAAGGGCCACACCCACTGACCATCAACAAGGACCGAAGAAAGACGGACGTTCAAATGGATACCAGAACTTTGCACAATAGATCCCCCAAAATGATCCAGGAGGTAACCCAGATGACTCCAATTATCGTACCATAAAAAGACATCATCACCGTTTCCAACTTTGGCCTCGATGAAGGGTTTCACCAAGCCCCTAATCCTCAACAGCCCCTTCCAATTCCAAGAACAAATAGAAGGGGTCATAACCCCCCAAAAGCTGCTATCACGGATATAATACATTTTAACCCAATTAGCCCAAAGATTAATACCTTCCGGAGCAAAGAGAGACCAGATGAATCTTGTCATTAGAGCAACATTCCAGAGGGATAAACTGCGAACACGATATATGCCTTGTTTAAAGTGCGTGCAACTGCGCAAGGGTTATGTAGGTCCGTCGTCAACTTTTTTGAGCAGGTCCATCGTCAACTTTTTTGAGTAGGTCCATCGTCAACTTTTTTGAGTAGGTCCATCGTCAAATGGGTTGAGTAGGTATGTGGAATTGGGCCTTTAGTACATGAATCTTGTCATATTCTCACCCCGCCTATACTATAGGTTGATACCATATCGACTGACCTGATCAAGATTCAGAAGGTCATTCGGACCAAGCTCGGCCCACCATGAAGGCCCATCACGGCATGAAGGCCACCTAGACTAAACCCATCAATAAGGCACATACGTAAGGCCCATCATCATGGCTCATAACCTAAACCTAGCTATTGCCTATAAATAGGGAGTTCTCTCCCTCATTTGAAAGATTCCACTTTCTCTAGAGATGATCTCTCTCTTCTCTCTACATTCTTACTTTTTCTCTAAGGCTTAAGGCCTCTTGTATTATATACAAACATTTATATCATTAATGAGAATAGAGCAACACTGTGGTCGTAGCTCGATTTGGGTGAACCACATACATCTCTTGTTCTTTGTGTATGTGCAATCTTCACGAACTAGTTGGTCTATTTTTATGCATCAACAGCTAGCGCCGTCTGTGGGAAGACGACTAAAATCTAAGTCGGTCTCCCTTTCTTCTTTTTCCCGCTGGAACCCACATCACTCAAGGGCACCAAGAATCCGTTACACCCATCTTGGTCGGCCTAACACTCTTTTTTGTCTTCTTGACACTCTTTCTGATCTTCCTCACCCCTTTCTGGTCCGCCTGACACTCTTTATGGTCCTCCTGAACCCATTTTGGTCGGTCTGACACTCTTTTTGGTCTTCCTAACTCCTTTCTGGTCGGCCTAACACTTTTTTTGGTCTTCTTGATACCTTTCTAGTCGGCCTTACAATTTTTCTGGTCTTCCTGACACCTTTTCTGGTCGGCCTGACACTCTTTTTGGTCTTCCTACGTCTTCACCAAGGCAGATCGCCCACATGATCGTGCGAGGTCCCGCCAACTTGGTCTGATTCGTCTTCACCAAGGCAGTCGGCCACATGATCGTGTGAGGTTCCGCCAACTTGGTCTGATCAAATTGATCTTGGTCTTACTTCGTCTTCACCAACGCAGATCGACCACATGATGGTGCGAGGTCCCGCCAACTAGGTCCGATCAAATTGCTCATGGTCTTCCTTCATATTCACCAAGCTTGATCGGCCACATGATCGTGCGTGGTTCCACCTTCTTGATCCCATCATAATTGATCTTGCCCCTAACACTTCCTTGGTTGGCCGAACACCTCCTTGGTTGGCTGGACACCTCCTTGGTCGGCCGGACACCTCATTGGTCGGCCTGACACCTCCTTGGTCGGCCTAACATCCTTTTTGGTCGGCTGGACAACTCCTTGTTCGTCTAGACAGTTCCTTTGTAACAACTGCGAATATTGAGAAAATGAAAATGATGATTTTACCTCTATAAGGTTAAAAGGTTGACTTTTGACCCAAATACTTTTTGGCCGATCTGAGAAGACCGTTAAGAAGATCTCAGGATTCTGAATCCATAGACAGACACTATGCCAAAAAAAGAGGTCAAATATATTCATTATGGGTCAAAAAAATAATTAGGGGCATAATGGTAATTTTGGAAAAAAGGGTAAATTGGTAATTTGAAAATTTTGGCATGTGAAGCATATGGAATATGGTGACATGTATATGAACTTTTTTGGGCTTTTCCCGCTCAAAATTTCCACCGACTTACTCATCTATAAATATGTGAGATTGTTTGAGAAAGGGTCGCCAGTGCTTAATGGCCGAAAAAGAAAGAAAAAACCACCACCACCAACCCGTGAAGAAGAAATGGCCAGGAAGACCCATAGAGAAAAGAAGAGAGAAATAGGGAGGAGAAAAGGAAGACTAGGAAGGAGTTGGTGAAGGAAGGGCGACCTGAAACCTAGGAGGAACCAGAGAAGCCAGAAATCGACTTGAGTTTGTGGAGGAACGTTGGATGCCTTGAGTCTCTAACTTGGGATTCTGGGAGCCTACATGAGTTCTTAAGAAGAGTTTGAGTCAGAAAAATAGAGGTGTGGGCGTGTGGTAGTTCTGGAAAATAAACTGGAAACGCAGCCATAAACTTTGAAATTGGAGCATGGCTTGCAAGGCAAGTTCTTCCAGTTTTAAGCCATAGGTCATCTTCTAACATCTATTAGATGAGTCTGGTTAGCTAAAATGAAAACGGCTGAGAAACGGTGAGTTTTGGGTCGGGTCTTGCGTGTAGGCCCACGGGCCGACCCAGCTGAAGGTTGAAGTAGACTTTGCGCAGGCGCGTGAGCACCATGTGCAGAGACCTTCATTGGCGCATGAAGGTGTGTCCGACGGTGTCTCGAGTTATGATCAACGGAAAAGTGGGTTGTTTTACGATTTTGAGTTCAAAGGTACCAAACTCAATTTAATCAGATACAGTTTAAGTATAGTTATGAATATTCATTATTTTATGTTTTTTTAAATATGAATTTAAATTTAAGAAAGTTTAAGAAGTTTGAGATCATGGTTCTTGAGACATTTTGAGATCAGGGTTCGTGGGACATTAATAATTTATACGAATAAGCTATATATGGTACTTGGATGTGAAATTAAAGGATAGCTACGTTAATTTGGGGGTGAATATTAGAAAGCTTGTTAAGGAAACTATGATAATTCGAATAACTTCGTGAAAATGGATTGTTTGAAGAGAAAGAATATTTTTAGACCCATGATGTAATATCAAAAATTAAGAATTATTTACAAAAATAAGATATGTGAATACATGTTGGTGTAAAATATTTTTTACAATAAGTTAAAGATTTGGATTTAAAGGACCGAGTCATGTGCGTACTTTATGATTGGAATTTATTTAAGAAATTATCTAAGATTTAATGAATAGTATTTATTAAGCATATTTTTGTGGTGTTATGATGTATAATGATTTAATGGATTTTGTGGTGATTGTTGTTGCAAATAATTAAGTATTTTAAACTTGTGATTATTTTTATACGCATACGAGATGGTAAAATGTGATAATTTTGAATAATAGAAGTAAGACCCCGAATAAGGACAAATTAGTAATTTTTGTCTACTATTTTCCGATGTTAGTAGGCTGGATGTAGGCGGTAACCCCACACTAGTGGGCATATTTTGGTTAATTCAATAAGTTATGGATAAGAATAAAATTTTGTGATATCCCTTATCTGACAAGAATTGTTAGACGGGAGCAGAACCAGTCTGATTATCAAGGAAATTAGAAACGGGTCCTATCAACTTGGTATCAGAGCCTAGGTATTAGATATTTCATTCTTGAAATAGGAGCTTCATTTTTTTAATCATATTTATGTAATTTCTATATTAATGATTTGATGCACTTTGATGGAAATTACTGAAACGTGTGCTTTACGAGATGTTTTATAATTGAAGACTTGGCTGGAGTACGGTTTGGATTTTGGCTTTAATTTATAATGACTTTAACTTGATTTTAACGGACAATTGATGATTTTCGGGAATCTTAAAATTTATGTCGAGACGAGATTGTGAATTGGCTCTATGATTTAAAAATGATTTTTTTTTTACGAAATCTTTTGCAATACATGATTTGTGAGATTCTTCATAATAAAAGATCTAGTTAAAGATCTGGAGCGAATACATGGTTGGCCGGACACCGTCTTGGTCGGAGTAGCGCCCTTTTTGGTTGGCTAGACATCTCCTTGTTTCGGCCAAACACCTTCTCGATCGGCCTAGCACCTTTTTAGTCGGCTAAACACCTTCTTGTTTTCAGTCAGACACTTCCTTGGTCGGTCAGACACCTTCTTGGTCAGCCTGACACCCTTTTTGGTCAGCTGGACACCTCATTGTTTAGCCAAACACTTCTTTGGTCAGCCGAACACCTTCTTGGTCGGCACCCCTTTTAGTCGGCTTGACACCTCCTTGTTTGGTTAGACACTTCCTTGGTCTGCTGAACACCTTCTTGGTCGGCCTGACACCCTTTTTGGTCCAGCGGACACCTCCTTGTTTGGCCAAACACTTATTTGGTCGAGCAGACACCTTCTTGGTTAGATTGGCACCTTTTTTGGTCGGCTGGACACCTCCTTGTTTGACCAGACACTTTCTAGGTCAGGTGAACACCTTCTTGGTTGGCCTGGCACCCTTTTAATCGACCAGACACCTTCTTGGTTGGCCAGACACGTCAATGGTTGGCTGGACACCTTCTTGGTTGCCCTGGCACCCTTTTTGGTTAGTCAGACATCTCCTTGATCGGCCAGACACTTCCTTGGTCGGACAGACACCTTCTCGATTGCCACATGCACTCTTTTTGGTCAGCCAAACACCTCCTTGTTTGGCCAAAAAATTTCTTGGTCTGCCAGACACCTTCTTGGTCAGCCTGTCACCTTTTTTGGTCAGTTGGACACCTCCTTGTCTGGCTAGATACTTCCTTGGTCGGCATGTCACACTTTTTGGTCGGTCGCCTTCTTGTTCAACCAGACACTTCCTTGTCGGCTGGACACCTTTCGGGTTGTCCTAGCACTTTTTTTGGTAGGGCGAACACCTCCTTGTTCGACTAAACACTTCCTTGGTGGCCCGAACACCTTCTTGGTCGGCCTGGCACTCTTTTTGATCTGTCGGACACCTCCTTGTTAGGACAGACACTTCCTTGGTCAACCAAACACCTTCTTGGTGGCCTAGCATCCTTTTTGATAAATCGGACACCTCCTTGGTCATCAGGACACCTCATTGGTCAGCCGGACACTTCCTTGGTCAGCTGGACACTCTTTGTTTGGCCAGACACTTACTTGGTTGGCTGGACATCTTCTTATTGGCCTGGCACCCTTTTTGGTCGGTCGAACACCTCATTGGTCAGCCCAACATCTCCTTGGTCGGCTAGACACCTTCTTGGTCTGCCTGGCACTTTTTTTGATCGGCCAACCCTCACTTTGGTCAGCCAACCCCGCACCTTGGTCGGGCTATCACTTTGATGCGGCTTTTCTCTCATTCCGTCAATGGACCCTTAGTTGGCCAACCCTCACTTTGGTTGGTCAACTCCCACCTTGGTTGGCCTACTGTCTTGATACGACCTCCCTCTCGTCCCACTAACGGACCCTTGGTCGGCCATCAACCTCGTCTTGGTTAGCCTACCACTTGGCGGGAGGTCTACCCTTTGTCCCATCAACGGACACTTGGTCATCCAAAAACATCAAAACACGTAAGTATCAACTTCTCAAAAAACTTTATATATGAATCACATCTCCGAAACATATATGCATCGTCATGCTCTCATCATTACGCATGGCACATGAGCATCATGCATACAACATCACCTTTCAGCACATATGCATCGTTATGCTCTCATTATTACCCATGGCACATGATCATCATGCATACAACATCGCCTTTTGGAATATATGCATCGTCATGCTCTCATCATTGTCCATGGAACAGGAGCATCATGCATACAACATCGCCTTTTGGTACATATGCATCATCGTTTTATGTGCACATGCACTCATTCACACGCTTCGATTAGGAAACACTATTAGTAGCTACTGATTGGACGCATTACTCGACTTCCTCCTGGAAACATGCTCTGATCAGCAAATGTTATTAATAACTAATGATTGGACACATTACTTGAATTCATAAGGGAAGTATGCTCAAATCAGCAAATAATATATGTAGCTACCGATCTGAGGCACGAGTTTACTTCTTTCGGGAAGCTTACTTTAATCAGACGCGTTACATGAATTCTTCTGGGAAGCATGCTCCAATCGGCAAATGTTATTCGTAGATACCGATCGGATGGACGAATTTACTTCATTCAGGAAGCACGCTTCGATCTGCAAAAGCTATCAGTCGCTACCGATCGGATGCATTACTCGACTTCCTTCGGGAAGTATGCTATGACCGGAAAATGCTATCTGTATCTACCGATTAGATGCACGAGTTAACTTCCTCTGGGAAGCATGCTCTGATTGGCAAATGCGCATTACTCGACTTCCTTCAAGAAGCATGCTCCAATCAGTAGAAGCTATCAGTAACGACCGATTAGATGTATTACTCGACTTCCTCTAGGAAGTATGCTCCGATAGGAAAATACTATCTGTAGCTATCGATCAGACGCACGAGTTTAATTCCTCTAGGAAGCATGCTCTAGTCGGCAAATGCTATCAGTAGCTACCGATCAGACGCCTCACTCGACTTCCTTCTAGAAGCATGCTCTGATCGGCAAATGCTATCAGTAGTTATCGATCAGACGCATTACTCGAGTTCTTCTGGGAAGCATGCTCCAATCGGTAATTGTTATTCGTAGCTACCGATTGGACGTACAGGTTTACTTCTTCCAAGAAACTTGATTCGATTGGAAAACACTGTTAGTAGCTACCGATCGGATCATCAAGTACGTACATTGCAACCGATCCACATTTTGGGGACTAGTGCAAGCTATCAGACAAGGTACACTTCCTCACTCCAGGAATTGGGGAACTAAGGGGTGATACCCCTCTGATCGGTCAACACGTATCGACTAGACTTATAAGTCCTTAACCGAGGAAATCCACCCCAGTCAACAACTTAAGGAATTTATGTTGATATTATATCAATCAGCCCGACCAAGACTCAAAAGGTCACTCGGACCAAGTTAGGCCCACTATCGAGGCCCGTCGAGGCATGAAGGCCACCTGGACTAGACCCATCAACAAGGCTCATGCCTAAGGCCCATCATCATGGATCATAACCTAAACCTAGATATTTCCTATAAATAGGGAGTTCTTTCCCTTATTTGAAGGATTCCACTATCTTTCTAAAAATGTGTTATCCGTTCTCTCTACATTCTTACTCTTCCTCTAAGGGTCAATGCTTTTTATATCATGTACAAACACTTATATCATTAATGAGAATATAGCAACACCGTAGACGTAACTCGATTTGAGTGAACCACGTACATTTCGTGTTCTTTGTGTGTGTGCAGTTTCATGTACTAGTTGATCCATTTTATGAATCAACACTACATATCAGTATTGCCAATATAAGGACGTCTTTTAGGATTGCTTTTCAGCTCATCACTAAAATGGATTGGATTGATCAACAGGTTTTTCAATTTTTCTGGTCGATCTTTGGGGGGTTTTGTTATTATTTTTCGTGGCTTTTTTTCTTATTAACAATATTAAAGATACATATGAAATTGGCAATGCACTAAATTCAACTTTCCAAACACACTTTAATCCAAAAAAAAAAAAACTAAAAAACAAAAAAGGATCATTCTAATTATAGAGAGAGTTTATAACCAATTAACTCTCCATGCAGAAAAAATAGTTGCGCCCCTCATATTTTGAGCACTAAATTTTCAATTAAATCTCCTAATGCTTTATATGAAGACCCATTTTCCACCAAAGCCATCCTACACTTGTCTTTCATCCCTTTCACCCTCTCATTCATCACATCATCATCCTTCATCAAACGCTTTATGCTTCTCCCCAGTTCCTCTCCCACCACCAAATCACTACCCTCCCTATAATCTAACCCTCAATTGCCAATCGCAATTCCTTCACCATCTCAAACGCATTCATTTGTTGCTCCGCGTAAACCGGCCAAGTCGCAATCGGAACTCCATACTACAAACTCTCTAAAATCGAATTCCAACCACAATGTGATACGAAAATATCAAATGATGGCAACTTGTATTTTAGACTTCGTCGTTAGAAAATAACACATATATATAAGTTAATGCTGTGATATCTATCTCGAGAAATCTCAATTTTGATTTTTTTTTTAAAAATAATATTTATGCATAATACGTATAATTCTAACCTAACTTTTTATATCTTTGTATAAGGAGGCAGAATACTCTTCCAATATGCAAACGGAAACTCATCATCCTAGGCAACCATTTGGCAGGTCTTGGGCCCTCACTCATCAATAGTTAATATACAAAGATAGTATAATTTTAATAACATAAATATAAATATAATTTTATTTTATTAGAAACATTTAAATTTTGAATTAAGTGTTGATTTAAATTAATAAATATATCTTTTAATTATGAAAAATACTAAAGAAAATCAAATATTAAATAACATCGATTTTAAAAATAAAAATTAGTTGAGAATAATCATATAATAAATCACTAATATGATATGATTTTTTGAATCGTTGCTTAGTTTAATAATATTTTTGAACAATTTAAATATTTTTACATATATTAATTATGAGTTGTAGACTTATAATACATTTGTTTGATCCTGATTTAACCAACTCGATGAGACCCGCTGGGGGTTCTAGGACCAGCCGCATGGTATCTCGGGCCCACTGGGGGCGTCGTGGTTCGGCAGGGATCCTGCAAAACTAGACACCGGTGTGATGCCGGCCAAAGGGGCTCCGATGCCTAAGTTAGTATCTGAATGCCGAGGGGCAAGTAAATACAGTGCTCTGGATCGATTCCGAGTGTCCTACCTTTGTGAAGGGTTTCGGGGTATTTATAGTAGCCATAACTGCGGTAGGTGGGCTACTATTACGGGAGCAGGTGGTGCTTTGTGGCTGAGAGCCGTCTGACAAGCCCTGGACATCCGGAGGAGGCGCCAGCTGGAGTCCCAACCTGCCTCCGTCAGGGAGTTGGTGTGGCAGAGTTGGTTAGGTGACTGTCGCAGCCAGTTGTCGTGTGTTCATTGTCAGATGCCGAATGGCGGGTCTGCAGTATGGTGCCGATCGGCGGACCGTGGGCTGTGAGGGTGCCGATCAGGCAATCGGTCGGCGGCTTTCCTGTCCTGGTGGGACCTGTGCTAGGGTGGTCGGTCGATATGGTATCAACATAAGTCCCCTAAGTCTTAGACTGAGGTGGAGTTCCTCGGTCGAGGACTTGAGATGACGGCCGGTACCTGTCGACCGACCAAGGCGCTGCGCCCGGTATCCCTAGTAGCCCCCCAAGTCGTGGAGCGAGGAAGTGCACTGTATGTCCGATGTGAAAGGAGTCCCCGTTGCCGAGTTCCGCAAGCTGCCCACCGTAAAGACCGAGAGATCGTGGAGAGGCGGCCGTGGGGAATGGCGGGGAGGCGTCGGTAGCAGTGTGTTTGCCGACGAAGAGAGGAAGCATACCGTCGGGAAAGATGCCGAGAGGCTCCGGTAGGCATGCAGTATAGTTGCATACCGGTAGCGATGTACGTATGTACGTATGTGGTTGAGAATGTATGATACCGATGGGAATACAGTACAAGGTATTTGTAGCCGAAAGGTGGCCGTATCGGCCTGGCGACCGTCAGATCGGAAGCGCGCATCTCGAGGCGGGCCAGGGGCCTATAAAAGGGGCGAAAGCTTTTTGACTTTTTCACTTTTTACTCAGAGCATCTGTGGAATAATTGCAAGTGCCGACTGGATTGGAGACTGCCGAGCAAAAAGAAGACACGCGAAACCAATTCGACCGAGCAAAATTTTGAAAGGTATAATTTCTGCCGTTCGGCATCTTTGCTCAGCATGTGTTCCGTAGCGTAGGTGCTTAGTTGTAGCTGCTTTTCTTTTGGTAAATTGTAGATGTCAGAGTCAGAGTCAAACAGTGGATCTGGGGTTAGGTCCCCTCAAGCTTTTGGCGGGGAAACACCGTCCAGTTCGGCAAACGACGTGTCGAGCGGGCGCAGTGGGTCAACGTCCACTAGTGGGTCCACTAGCAGCACTTCGTCGTTCAGCAGCGGTGACAGCCTGGATGAGGCTCTCAGGTTACCGAGGAAGGAGTTGCGGCAGCAGGGCGGATGCAGCACCTCGGGTGCTGGGCGGCCGAGTGAAAGGGGGACGTCACCCCGTACTCCCCCCGTCGTCATCGTCGATTCCGAGGCGGTGGGTAGCGGGACGGAGACGAGCTCGCCGATGGAACTAGATGCCGACGGCGTGGTGAAGGTGGAGTACGCCGTGGACTACGAGATTAATACCGTTTGGCAGTCCGACCTGGACCGGTTCCGAGAGCTATACAACGTGCCGGCGGAGATTAAGATGACGGTACCCCCGCACAGCAAGAAGCCGAGCAATCCTCCTGAAGGGTCGACATCATTCTATGTCGACTGCTTTGAGCATGGAGTGAGGCTGCCTCTGCACCCGTGGCTCTAGGAGATGATGGCGAGGGCAAACTTAGCCACGGGGCAGCTGAATGCTAACGGCTGGATCATTTTGATCAGCCTCTACACGGCCTTCCGACTGGCTGGACTGCGGAGCCTTCCTGGGGCCAGCTGTACGCCCTGTACCGTTTCAAAAGGCAGACCTACGGGTCGGGGTGGTACCAGATGAAGTGTCTGCAGAAGACGGCCCGGGGTGCCTTCATCAATGACGTGCCGACGTCGCAAAAGAGCTGGAGACACCGGTTTTGCTGGGTGTCCGGGCCTTGGGTGGGAGACGTCAGTAGGGTCCGCTCGAGGATTCCCAGCTACTTCCAGGCTGGAGGTTGTTGGTCTACCATTTGGCTAGTGGTCATAAGGCGTCAATTGTGATTACCGAGGCGGAGACTGATGGCGTTTGTTGTGTGTGCAGGTCCGTCCAAGGCAACGGTGACAGTAGAGGATTGGGAGGCGTGCAATCTGGTGCGGGAAAAGCTGTCTGACCTGGAACGTAGCCAGTGCATCCTGAAGTTGCCGTCGAACCTGCTTGTCGTGGGTCTCATCTCGCCACCTGGTAAGCAGTAGCGTTGAAGCTATGGTGTGTAGGTATGCTGAGGCACTAACAGTTTGCTTTGCAGTGCACCACCAAGTTGAACAAGCCGCTCAGAAGAAGATGAGTGAGGCGGTGGCGAAGCACGGCATGGCTGCCGAAGGCAAGGGCAAGGAGCCGGAGGTGACACACCAACAGCCGCGGAGGCAGAAGACGGTGGCGGTGAAGCCCAAGGGGACTAGCCGGGAGGAGCCCCCGCAAGGGTCGAGCTTTGGCTGCTGACCGGATGGGCTGCCGAATCCGGCCAAGTTGGAAGCTAGGCAGGGCACTGAAATGAAGAGTCTGGTGCTCGGACTAAAAAGACCCCTGATCGGCGGGCTGGACCAAGCCCGGGAGCACCGGAGGAAGCTGATGGAGGCTCGGCAGAGGTAGTCTCCCCCGGCAGCCGGGGTGTCGGAGAGCGAGAGCGCCGACCGGCGGCGGAGGAGGGAGGCGGTGCTGAGGGCTCCGGAGGTGCCGAAGGGGCAGGAAAAGGAGAAGGAGAAGGGGCCCCGGAGGGAGATGCCGCCGCCGGCGAGGGAGAAGGCGGTTGTCAATGCTCCTAGCGTGGCGTCCTTGTTTGCCGAACCCCTGGAGACAGGCGAGGTGGTGCGGTCTGCCAAGGCCGGCAATAGGATAGTACTCAATAAGAGGTCTCCCCAATTTCCACGGGAACGACAGCTTCAGTCCCGAAAGTCAAGGCAAAGGGTGTCTCCTGTGTCGATGTTCGGTAGGACGTCCGGTAGGACCAGAGAACATCGGATAGGAGGTCGGACCATTGGCCATTGTGTTTGATGAGCTTGTTTACCGCTTTGGCCTGTCCGTTAGCCTGTGGATGTGCCACCGAGGCGAAGCAGAGTTGGATGCCATAGATGTCGCAAAAGTGTCGGAAACGGACAGAATCGAACTGAGTGCCATTGTCTGTGACGATTGTGAGGGGGATACCAAAGCGACAGATGATGTTCTGGTAGACAAAGCTCTCAACTTGGGCGGCCGTGATTTTTTTGAGGGGCTTTGCTTCGGCCCACTTAGTGAAATAGTCCACTGCAACGACTGCGTGTTCGACGCCGCCCTTTCCCCGTGGCATGGGGCCGATGAGGTCCAGACCTCATTGAGAGAAGGGCCAGGGGCTGAGCATGGGAGTGAGGCGCTCAGCAGGAGAATGAGGTACGGGGGCGCACCGTTTGCATGGGACGCACCGTTGAGTGATGGCCATAGAGTCGGCGCGCATTGTGGGCCAATAGTATCCTTGCCGAAAGGCTTTATGTGCTAGGGACCTGGGTCCGGAGTGGTTACCGCAGATTCCCTGGTGAATTTCTCGGAGCACCGCAATGCCCCGGTGCGTAGGGAGGCACTTGAGGAGGGGGGTGTCAAATCCCCGTCGGTATAAGTGGCCATGCGCCATGGTGTATGGCGCGGACTGGCGTTGGATGCGTCGGGCCTCGTTGCGGTCGGGCGGGAGTTCGGCCATGGTGAGGTACCAGACAATGGGGTCCATCCAAGAGGCTTCCTGTGTTGCGACCGGGACTGGTGGCTCGTTTGTGCTCGGGGATGCCAAAAATTCGACGGGAACACGGCGGCCTATCTTGTCGTCGATGGAGGAGGCCAGGCGGGCCAGGGCATCGGCGTGGCTGTTTTCCGACCGTGGTATTTGAATGACCTCGTAGCGGCGGAAGTGGCGGAGTAGGGACCGCACTTTTGCCAAGTATCGGGTCATGGAGGCGTCTTTGGCATCATAGAGGCTGTTGATCTGTCGGACGATGAGCTAGGAGTCGCTGTAAACCTGCAGCTGTTGTGCTTGGAGGTCGGTGGCCAACCGGAGGCTAGCAAGGAGGGCTTCGTACTCGGCTTCGTTGTTGGAAGCCTGGAACCCAAAACGCAACGCGTATTCCAACCGTTCCTGGGTAGGTGTGCTGAGTACGAGGCCAGCGCCAGAGCCAGTATGGCAGGAGAATCCGTCCACGTAGAGAGTCCAAATTGGTTGGGCGGGGTCCAAGGTGGACGGTGTTGACGATTTGCAGATAGGAGCGGCGGGTACCGCAATGTTGGGATCCGGAGTGTCGGGCACGTGCTGCGTTGTGTTGTAAGTGAATTCGGAAAGGAAGTCGGCGATGACCTGCCCTTTGACAGCTGGTCTTGGGGCGAATGTGATATCGAACTCACTAAGCTCCACTGCCAATTTAATGAGCCGCCCCGACGTGTCTGGCTTTTGGAGCACCTGGCGAAGGGGTTTGTTAGTGAGGACTAACATGGGATGTGCCTGAAAGTATGGGCGGAGGCGCCGGGCCGTCACAATGAGGGCAAAGGCCAACTTCTCCAGGTCATTGTACCGGGTCTCCGCGTCCTGGAACGCCCTGCTGACATAGTACACTGGGAACTCCGCGTCGTCCCGTCTGGTGATGAGGACGGAGCTGACAGCAGATGTGGAGACAGAAAGATAGACGGTGAGCCGTTCCCCAGTGGTAGGTTGGGTAAGTAGGGGCGCGGTGCTCATGTAAGTTTTGAGAGCTTCAAAGGCAGCGTCGCACGTTGCGTCCCAGTTGATGCGCCTGCCCTGGGTCTTCATGACCTTGAAGAATGGTAAACACTTATCTGTCGCCCGTGAGATGAACCGGGTGAGGGCGGCGATCCGGCCAGTAAGGGTTTGGACTTCCTTGAGTGTGCGCGGGGGCTTCATGTCCAGGATGGCCTTGATTTTCTCGGGGTTAGCCTCGATTCCCGCTAACTGATCATGTAACCAAGGAATTTTCCAGAACGGACACTGAAGACGCATTTGGCGGGGTTGAGCCGCATCTTGTATTGCTTCAGGACCTGAAACATCCTGTGGAGGTTAGGCACGTGCTTGTCGGCCGTCCGGCTCTTGACAAGCATATCATCTACGTACACCTCCATGGTCTTGCCAATCTGATCCGCGAACATGAAGTTGACAAGCCGTTGGTAGGTGGCACTGGCGTTCTTGAGCCCGAAGGGCATAACATTGTAGCAGTAGACTCCCAGATTAGTGCGGAAACTGGTGTGGATCTGGTCATCGGGGTGCATCCTGATTTGGTTGTAGCCAGAGTACGCATCCATGAAGCTGAGGAGTTCATGGCCAGCTGTGGCGTCGACCAAGTGATCGATCTCAGGAAGCGGGAAGTTATCCTTCGGGCAGGCTTTATTGAGATCCGTGAAGTCGATGCACATCCGCCAGGATCCGGAGGGTTTCTTGACGAGTACGACGTTTACGACCCACGTGGCGTAAATGGCCTTGCGTACGAAGTGGATGGTGCTGAGCCGAATGATCTCTTCTTGCATGGCTAGCTGTCGCTCTGCATCATAAGTCCGCTGCTTCTGGGTGACTGGTTTGAAGGAGGGGCTTATGTTAAGCCGGTGGCAGATGACATCCGTGGAGATGCCAGGCATGTTGGCGTAGGACCAAGCAAAGACCTCGCTGTTGTCCCGGAGGAATTGGATGAGTTGTGTCCTGATTTCGAGGGCGAGTGTGCTCCCAATTTTCACTTGCCACTCGGGGTTACGCGGGCAAAGGGTGATCAGCTCCGTATCCTCCACGGGTTGCGGCTGCAAGACGGCGGAGAGGTCGCACGGGTCCTCAGGGGGACCCGCCAGTATTTGTTCAAGGAGCTCGGAGTCAACGGGGTCGGCCTCGTAAGCAGCCTCGGCGACAGCCATGGTTTCTCGCTTGTCGCATGGGTTGAGCTTTGTCAGGGCGGTCTGATAGCAGGAGCGGGCGGATTGTTGATTACCGCGGACTTGGCCAGTACCCATGATGGTCGGAAACTTCATGAGAAGGGCCCGAGAGGAGTGGACGGCACTGAGCTGGTTGAGGAGTCCCCTCCACAAAATGACGTTATAAGCGGTGGGGCAATCGACCACCAGGAAGGTGGTGATGGCTGTTGCGATCTTGGGCGCGCTCCCCAGGGAGATAGGCAGGGAGATGGTGCCAAGGGGCATGACAGAATCGCCTGAGAAGCTGAGTAGCGGAGAGCCATCGTGGGTGAGGCTTGTGGAGTTGATGCCCAACTGGTTGAAAGTGTCCATGAAGAGGACGTTCACAGAGCTACGAGTGTCCACCAGGATCCGCCCAACATCGAAGTTGGCTATCTGAGCGCGGATGATTAACGGGTCATCGTGGGGGAAGATAACCCCCCGTTCTTCTTCCTCGGAGAAGGTGATGGGCGTCCATCCTGCCCGGGCGACCTTGGCCGCGCGTCCATCTATGATGTTGAATATTTGGTGGTTGGATGTCGTGGCACGCAAGAAGTTCTTCTTAGCCCGATTGGAGGTGCAGGAGGAAGAGATGGTAGGGCCCCCGCTGATCGTGTTTATCTGTGGCAGTCCCTGTCCGGGGCGTGCGTGTTGGAGGAATTGGTTGATCTTCCCCTCCCTTACGAGTGCTTCCACGATGTCGCGGAAGGCCACGCACTCGTCGATGGTATGACCATTAAACTTGTGGTACTGGCAGTACAGGTTAGATTGGATGCTCGGACGGGGGTCGGGCGGTCGTGCCCGTGGCTTGGGGATTGTGTCCTCGATGCTAATCAAGACATTCTTGAGGGAGGTGTTCAGGATTGAATAGGTTTCGTACTTTGAGGTGGGCCCTGTATGGGGTTTGCCTGCTTGGTGGTGGCCTGATCCCTGCCCCTTGTTGTGGTACTTGTCCCTCCCGCAATGATCATTGTTGTACGTCCCATTCCGCTTACCAGAGTGTGAGTTAGATCGGTGATCTGTATGGGCGTTATTGGTCGGCGGAGGTGATCGTGCCTGCCGGTTGCTGGGAGGCGGAGGGTGCGCGCTATTCACGTCAGGTCGGGATGCGACCTGGGGAGAGTTGAAGTGCTCCGCCTTGGCGTGTATTGCCGCTTGCCGCATGAGCTCATTGTAATCGTCCCAACCCTGGGTGAAGGCATGGTACTTGAAGGTGGACTCCCGCAGCCCGTTGCGGAAAGCCCGGTAGGCGGCCTTGTCGTCCGTCTCGTGGCATTTGGAGTACTCCAAGCTGAAACGAGCGGCGTATTGGCGTAGGGGCTCGCTATCTCCCTGTCGGAGGGTTCCCAGGTCCTCGGTTGTGAGCAGTCGATCCGTCTGGATCATGAACTGGTTCAGGAAGACCGTGTGTAGGCGGTCGAACGAGTCGATAGACTGTGGTTCCAGGCCATAGAACCAATTGAGCGCGGCCCCAGTGCGGGTGGAGCTGAAAATCAAGCATTGCGCTTCGTCAGAGAGATTCCTGAAGGCGAGCGCTGAGTTTTAATTGTTGATATGGGTGTCTGGGTCGGCTTGTCCGTCATACAAGGCAATCTTCAAGGGTTTGACCTTCGTTTCTTGGTGGTACGGTCCGTGAAGGGACCAATGTTGGTCCGGGGTCGGGGTAGTGTCCCAGCCTTGGGTCTGGCGGCCTCCAGTTCCCACACGCGCTGGAGGAGTTCCCGAACCACCTCGTTTGATTGGTCGGGTCGATCCGTCCCAATCGGGCGGTCGTCGATAGGATGGTTTGCGCTGCCGCCCCTCGGCTTCGTGGGTTGCACTGGTCGCCGCCCGGACGAGGCCGTGGTTGAGCTGGCGTTGTCTTCCGGCTGGTTCCTGCCGACAGGCGAGGAGGGACGGCCTGGAGGCTGGACGGAGAGCCGCGGAGGCTGTACAGGTCGGCGTGCCGATCCGGACCTTTACCGGGCGCCCTGGGATAGGACGGGCAGAGGTGGTTGTGCCTAGATGCGGGGGTCGTGGGTAGGGTAAGTCAGACGGTTGACCGGGGTCTGCGCCTGTCTCCTGTCGAGCAGCTCGCGGGCATCACGGTAGATCTGTGTTCCCGAGGGGCCAGGCAGGTCGGTCCGGTGGAAGAGCAGGCGACCGGACGCTTCTGGTCGGTAGGTGTCACCGATCTCGACTCGGCCAGCATCGAACTCCGGCCGACAAGATGCAGCGGCTAAGGCCCGTTTGGTTGCCTCCCGCTGCTCCTCCAGTTCCTCGCGTGTGGACTGTAAGATGGCCAGGGTGCTTCCATGTTGTTCCCCCCACACGTGGTTCCTGCTCTCGATGGCAGCGTTGCTCTTCCTGAGTTCGGCAACCTCCGACCGGAGGGTTCTCAGCATCTCGAGCACGTCATCGGAAGGTAGGCTGGCTTGGGTTCGGCCGCGATCTCCCTGGGGGGTGTTTTGAGCTCACCGTCATCCCGTTCGGCAGACATTGTTCGTCAGCGGAGGGTCGAGCAGGGGTATGTGAGTTAGTGGGTGTTTACTGGTCCTTCCCACAGACGGCGCCAATTGTTTGATCCTTGGATGACCAACTCGATGAGACCCGCTGGGGGTTCTCGGACCAGCCGCGTGGTGTCTCGGGCCCACTGGGGGCGTTGTGGTTCGACAGGGATCCTGTAAAACTAGACACCGGTGTGGTGCCGACCAAAGGGGCTCCGATGCCTAAGTTAGTATCTGAATGCCGAGGGGCAAGTAAATACAGTGCTCTAGATCGATTCTGAGTGTCCTACCTTTGTGAAGGGTTTCAGGGTATTTATAGTAGCCATAACTGCGGTAGGTGGGCTACTGTTACGGGAGCAGGTGGTACTTTGTGGCTGAGAGCCGTCTGACAAGCCCTGGACATCCGGAGGAGGCGCCAGCTGGAGTCCCAACCTGCCTCCGTCAGGGAGTTGGTGTGGCAAAGTTAGTTAGGTGACTGTCGCAGCCAGCTGTCGTCTGTTCATTGTCAGATGCCGAATGGCGGGTCTGCAGTATGGTGCCGATCGGCGGACCGTGGGCCGTGAGAGTGCCTATCAGGCAATCGGTCGGCGGCTTTCCTGTCCTGGTGGGACCTGTGCTAGGGTGGTTGGTCGATATGGTATCAACAACATTAAAAGTAAAATTAGTTTTTAAAATATTTTGTGAAAGCCCCCTTTACAAATGGAATATTGGCTACATAAGCTTAAACTGCAAGGGGGAATATTGGCTACGTAAGCTTAAACTTCAAGCCTAAAATTCAAATGGAAATCCATCTCAAGAGCAAAAAAGAGTAACAAGTTTCACATTCAAGTCCTTATTTGAGAGACGATATATGTGGCGAAAGATATTTTCGCGTCCAAGAAAATAAGGAGCATCATTTTACTCAATGTTACCACTGTGACTTATGATAAAGTTTCTAACTTTACTTCTTTCTTCTTCATAATTGTTGAATGTGTTAAAATTATCATACTCAAACTATATTCACTGCAACTCGACATTCCTAATCATCACTTGAAAACCGTGAAACATCAAATCTTCTATTTCTCAAATATCGGAAAGAATCAAAATTTCACAACACTATACGAAAAATCCGAGTCAATTAATAACCCAGAAATAATAAAAAATTGAAAATTCATTTAATTTATTTTTTTTTTAATTTTTCGATAATCCACAAAAATTTAGAATTTGTGAATGCAAATGATAATGAGTTTTGTGAATGAAAAAAAGAGTTTGTAAAATAGAAATGATGAAGAGAATGAAGGAGAGAGAAGATAGAAACTAACCAGCGGGAAACAACGAGCTACTAATAACTAGTCTCAATAGAAAAATTAAATTTTAGGTTAAATTTACCTAATCTGCTGCATACTCATTTTGATGTTTTTGGACAATTTTTTGGTTAAATTTGTCAAAAAGTTAAATTTGACTACTTTTTTGCAGATGCTCTCATATCATTATATAGAAAAATTAAATAAAAACGTGTAGTGTACAGAATGAAGAGCTAGCTGAATGATAAGATTCCAATTATAAATGTAAACTTATGAACACAATCATACCACTTTTAAGCTTGAGGGCAGCTATGGACGAAGCAATGAAGCCTAAAATTTTGGTTGAGATTTCTTGTTAATTTTCCAGCCACCACAAAAAAGGGATCGTAGTTTCATCTTTATTTTTTTTATTCTTGGGATCAAGTACATATATGTTGATTATTATAACTTTAAAATTGGCTGAGAAATGAGGAAGTCACGAAGTCTTGAAAATCGGTCAACAATGGCAGAATATAGCCAAATGCCGGTGAACTAGAAGAGGAAGATGTTCGTCACATGGGGGAGAACCAGATGTCCCTCCACTGGGGCATGGAGGTGTGTGGGGCCCACTTTTGGGCTCCAGTTACTCGTGTTTTCGTATTTTCAATTTTTAGGATCATTTGGCATAGGTCTCGGGTCCTCTGAAGTATGATTAGAGGTTGCTTTAGACTTCGAAAGTTATTTTGAACGCGTTTAGGGCGCCTGTTTACTTTCAGGGTTTATGTAATTACCCGTCCCGAATTTCGGGATTTGATTAGTGATTAATTTGAGGATTAACATGACTAATTGAGGATTAGTCGAGAAATCGTGGACGGATAGTGTGAAATGACGATTTTCCCCCTAGTAATGGGTGAAAAGTTGACTTTTGACTTGGGTGGTCAAATGGACTTTGACCAATGACCGTAATGTAGATCGGGACGTTACGAGTCCGTAGACAGGAAGCACATCGAAATCGAACATTCAACGGGGAAATTACGAGTCTAAAATGGAAATCGGCACTATTCACGTAAACCGAGGATTTCAACACGTGGCAAGTTTTGATTGGGGAAAAATCTGGAAGGACCCACAAGATAAGTGACAAGTGTCACCCATCTGATAGCCCCAAAACCCAATATTTTGGGTTTATCCTCATCTCATCAGTCATCTTCATCTCTCATTTATGTTCTTCTTCCCATAACCCATGAAGACCCAAAACCCAAACCCACACTAACTCCCCTCAACCCTCATCCTTTGCTTGTGACCCATGAATGAAATTGGAAGGGGACGTTGAGACGATTGTGGTGGTGGCCACAGCGGAGCAACGACAGCGAGGTAAGAAAACTGAAACCCGAAGCCCTATTTTGTTCAAAAATGGAAAGTTTTGTTTGGGCTAGTATTGATCGATTTGGTGGCTTGGACGAGGTTCTGGGGAGTGAGACGAGTCTATTGGGCTTGAAATTGCAGGCAACGGTGGCTGGAATCGGTGGCAGATCGAAGTTGTAGTGGCCGGTTATTGTTTATCTTCGAACAGGTATGATATGGGTTCGATTTCATGGTTTTAAGTAGGTAGATCGGTTAGGATGGACTGAACGATCAAGTGGGAAGAAACGGGGAACGAATCGAGTCAGTATTGAGGGTTTTTGAGTCAGGTCAGGTCCACAGATATGCGAGACCCGACTTGTAGACCTGATTGAGAGGTTGAAGACAAGATGACGTCATTATCTGACAGCTGTCAGACATGGACCAATAGTAGGGTGACACGTGTCACATATCAGTGCACAGTCAGCACTAACATTTTAGTTACGTGGACCAATATGCAGGTGACACGTGGCACTGTCAGAGTTTTCAGTGTTGACGTCATGCTGATGTCAGCGTTGACCTTGCTGACGTCAGCAAAGTTGACTTTGACCAGCGCTGACCGAGCGTTGACCACGTGGGTGGGGGCTCATGAGCTAGAATTTCAAGGTTGAACCAATGTCATTCAAAGATTTTCGACGATCCGGATCCAATGATGGTGGTTTCGGGTCGATTGGAGATCGTTAGGTTGGTCGAATCAGAGTTTTTTACCTTCGAAAAAATGTCCGGGACACGTTGACTTTTACGAGAGTTTTGGGGTTTTATCCTATGGACTTAAATAGATAGTTAATGACCTTCAGGTATGTCTCTAACAGGTCCGGAAGTTCCGGAGATGTTGATTTAGCCTCGGGAGGCTTATGACACGTGTATCGAGGCGGCGGCAGGTAGGACGGTCTGTGAGTGGACTGTTGTTTTCGAAATATGATGCATGCATAACTATTTTATATGTGTTTATATCTATGTTTTGAATGCCTTGAGTACGTATGTTGTGGTATTTAGTATTTACGTATTTGCATGTATGTCAAGGTTTATGATTTTATATTGTGTTTATACGTGCTTGGGTTTTTTATGATGGTTTAATGGAATGGTTTTGGATTTGGACATATGGAAATCGGGCATGAGATCCATTTTATTTGGAAACTATCGAACTTGGAGTCCATTTGATTTAATGAGGTATCGGGCTGAAGGCCCATTTGGTTTACGATATCGGGCTTGAGGCTCAGTTGAGTATGAGATCGGGCATGAGTCCCAATTGTGGTTTATAAATGTGACTTCGGGTTTGGAGACCCTAAATGGATTTGGATTTGAGAAATTGGATTTCTAGATTTATAATGGTTTTATGGAAATTCTGGACATGGCCCATTTGAAAGGTTTTGAAATGATTTTATAAGGATGTTTTCCATATACCATCCTTATATGAGGATATGTGGATGGTCTCCTCCATATGTCTAGGACACTAGGGAAGTCACGGCGCATTGCCTGTGAGGGGTCATTGCACGGAGCGACCGGACCGTATAGTGACTTTGGAGCAGGATTGCTATGATTAGACGTCTAGGACGTCAGACATCTGGGATGACAGAGATTGACCCGGAGAGACCCCGGGAAGCACGCGTTGCTTAGACCGTGATATGATGTTTGGGACATCAAGCGTGACATGACCCATCCCAATCCCCCCGGAATTAACGCGGGATGTGCCATGCTCCCGTCTGACACGAAGTGTCAGACAAGGGACAATTCATACCTCGGCCCATACGGGGCTCCCAGAGCGCGCCAGGATCGGTGGAGGAGTGCGATGTCTCGGTCTCTACTATAGCCCACATCCGTGAATAACCAGAAGGGCATTAAAACCATTAAAACTGTGAGTGGACGAAAATCAATAAGTTCATAAAATACATTTCATAAAAAGACATTTAACCCTTCACTATAAGTATGCATGCATCGAAAACCAGTAATCAAACCATTTGCTTAAATAAACCATTAGGGCCTTAGCCCAAAAACTGTAAAACCAAACATATGTGGGAACTCAGCCCAAAATCGTAGAATGCCAAAATCCATTAATCAAGAACTGAGTCGGCCACTGCCCAAATCCATAAACACAAATCCATAAACACTGAAATACCCTTTCATAAATCCAATAATCCATATTCACCACATAACCATCCTCGGCATCCCAGATGCCAGCGTCCCAGACGCTTGACGTCCCAGATGTCATATCTTACGGTATAAGAAATACGTACTACCCAGGGTTTCTCCGGGTCCATATCTCGGATGTCCCAGATGTCTGACGTCCCAGACGTTTAATCATAGCAATCCTGCTCCTGAGTCACTATACGGTCCGGTCGCTCTGTATAATGACCCCTCGCAGGTAATGCACCGTGACTTCCCTAGTGTCTCAGACACCTGGAGGAGGCTATCCACAGATCCTTGTATCAAGATGGTATATGGAAAAATAGTTTTATAAAGTCATTTCAAAACATCTCAAAAGGCCCTGCCCAGAATTTCCACAAAACATCACAAATCCATTTAGGGCCCCCGACCCGAAATCACGTTTATGAAACATAGGGTCCCAGACCCAAAATCAGATTTATAAAACATATTTGGGTCTCATGCCCGATTTCGTAAATCAACTGGGTCCCCAGCCCGATCACATGACTCAAATTGGTCTCAGCCCGATTTCGTAAACCAACTGGGCCCCCGGCCCGATCACCTAATTCAAATAGGTCTCATGCCTAAGTTCATATTTCTAAAACCAAAACCATATCATCAAACCATCACTGAAACCACAGGCACATAAAACTACAGTATAAAATCCTAACATCGAAATACGTGCAAATACGAGATTATCTCAAAATACGTGCAACCATGTAAATCACCAATGCCTCAATCATCACTATAGAAATCACATATATAAAACTTATAAAACAGTTATGCATGCATCATAGTTTAGAAAACATTGTCTACTCACAGACCATCCTACGCTACTGCCTAGATACGTGTGTCATACGCCCTTCCGAGCCACATCACTACCACAAGGACTTCCAAACATGTCTAAACCATACTAGAGGGTTACAAACCACTTCATCAACCTCTCATTAAAGTCCCATAATTTTTCCGAATTTTTAAACGTATTTAAAGTAGCCCCTAGACCTTCGGACACCTTGAACTATATCAAAACGATGTCTGATCGACACGAAACTAGACCCAAAATGTTCGTTACATCGAATAGATCAAAAGTCATGTTGAACATTTCACCAGAAACTTCCTTACGCTCACCCACACGTCGCCGCAAGTGGCTGCGCATGAAGCCCACGCGCGGCACTGTTCATTGTCTTTAACCTCAATCAAGCCCGGTCCAGATCGGTTCAGACCGGTTCTCTACAACCCAACCCAACCTGAACTGGCGTTCCCAATTTTCGCTCATTTCTCCTCCGTTTTCAACCCTATTTCATCCTACACCTTCGTCCCAACCTCTAGACTCGATCTACGTGATCAAAACATGAAAAACAAACGTAAAACTCACCTTCCCGATCGATGATAAACCGACCGTCCTTCAATTGTCGTGTTCTCACGATCCTGAACACCTCCAACCTCGGTTCTCATCCCAATCGACTCCTTACATCCTTCAGAAGCTTAACCAATTAACCAATTAACCAATTCGACCATTAACCACAAAATCTCGAGTTTCCATTTTTAAATGTAAAAATCGAATTTCACAGGAAATCGTCCTTACCTCACCGTCGTACACCGCCGTGACCATCACTGACCTCGTCACACTTCACTCTCTCACTTTCATTCACACCTCAATCACAAATAACGGGAATTGAAGGTTTGAGATTGGATGGGTTGCATGGTCACAGGTTTTGGGAGGAAAAACCAAAATGATCGATCGAAGGGGAGAGAGAAATATCCCACCATGTGGGAGAATGGGCTAATCAGATAAGGGACAGGTGTCACTTACTGATTGGTTCACCCAGATTTCCAATCCAATCCAAACCTGCCACATGTCCACCTTTCTCAGTTTTCGTGCAATAGTACCGTAAAGCGTTCTAGACCCGTAACTTCTCCATCGAACCTCCGATTTCGACGTTCCGCCTGTCTACGGACTAATGATGTCCCGACCTACATCACGGTCATCGGCCCTCGTACGTTTGACTCCCCGAGTCAAAAGTCAACATTTGCTCAATTCTTTGGGAAAAACGGTCATTTTACATCGTTCGTTCGATTTCGCTCAACTAATCCCCGATTAGTTATCCTAAACCATAATTAATTAATATTTAATCCTGATATTCGGGACAGGTCGTTACAAAGCGTCTGAGACTCTAGACATCTACGATGCCAAGGATTGGTATTTGGATTACAGATTTTATTGGATTTATGAAATGGTGTTATGTGTTTATGGATTCGGGTAGTGGCCCACATGATTTGGATTTACGATTTTGGGCTTAGTTCCCACATAGTTTTGTTTTATGGTTTTGGGCTAAGGCCCTAATGTTTTGAGGAATGAAATAGCTTTTGTTTTATAAACAGTTTTAGTATATTTGAATTAACTGGTTTTCGTATGCATGCATAGTTTTTAAGTGAAGGGCATAAATGTCCTCTTTTGTTAAATGAGTTTTTTAAAAGATTTATTTTCATCCAGTCACAACTTTTATGGTTTCTAATGCCTTTTAGATTGATCGTGGTGCATGCTATAGCAGTGAAATAGTAGATGACCTTCGTGGATAACTCTGGTTGAGTCTAGTTGGAGACCGTAGAGGTTGGTTGGCTTGACACTAAGTGAAATGGTGGGATCCGATTCTCGTGTACTATTGAGTTGATGTGTGGGGTTATGGGTCGGACCGATTAGTAGTGTTTGGGGACCAGGTGAATCCAGTGAACCTGGTGGAGTTAGTTGAGGCTAGTGAGAATTGGGTGACGTTGAGGGACGTTCCCCTTTCTCTTTTTCTAGTATGGTTTGTCCGAGTGGTTGTACCCAGAGTTATGGGGTACGAGGGAAGCAAGTTCCTCCAACCCGAGTACGGATTAAGGGTTTTAGCACGGTATGAGCAGAGATTCAGGTTTGGTGGGATGCGAGCTATAGATAGAAGATGATGATCCACGAGCTAAGGAAGTGACTCTATGGTGATGTTCTCGTGTTCGAGGTGGACCGAACGAGGACATCCCGTAAAAATCTGAATGTTTTCTTTCTGCATATGCTTTATCAGGATGGTTTTATCAGAGTAGCGCAGCGGAAGCGTGGTGGACCCATGCTTCGTTTTGGGTCATTAATCTAGAGAAATTGGTGAGTTGAGGGAGTGCTAAGAATTTATTTGAAGTTGGAAAAAGTCAAAGAGAATCAATGAAAGTGTTTAGTTTTGAGAAAAGGATTAAAGCATTACAGTAATTATAAGAGAATACTCTTAGTTGGAAGTGGTGACTTCTTTTTTTCCGTTTGGTTGGTTAGAGCTTCTTGCTTGCCTGTCAATAGGATCATGAAACTTGACATGCCACAACGGGATCTTGGATAGAGATGGACTAGATGGAACCCAGTAGTGGTTAAGAGGTGTTGGGACTCTTCCTAACAATAATTGAGAGGACATATGTGTTTGAGAGGATTAAGTGGTGATTGGACGAAACGGTATAAAGGACGATGCAAGTATCGTCATTGGAATTAGTGGTCTATTTGGCAGATATGGTGGTATGCAGAGATTTGGCTTTAGATCACGCAAAAGTCTGCTATAACTCCTCAGTCGAGCGGTACATCAAGTTAGGTTGGATTGACATCCTTTTGGATGTGCATAAACGGCCATAACCAGACAGGTAAGTTGGGTATTGGATTGCTTACGGACACATAGGTGGTTGTTATCCGAGTGAGTGGGGACTAGGAAGTCCAATGGTTGGAAAAAATGGATATGTTTCCAACATGGTTGGAACTTCAGAATCAAGAGATGTTGTGAATGTGATTCCGAATCGGGAATAAGTGGTGAGAGTGGTGAACGTGGTGAGTGTAGCGGGGATTGGTTTAAGCTCACGTATGATTAATTTTGATTTCGTCGTCTTGGATCATCCTTGACTTTCCCTATGTGCGGCGACAGAGTTGATCTGACGTAGGGAATGATGACGAAAGAGTCTTGATAGGTAAGTATGACAAGAAGTAACTATAACAGATCGATATGAGGAGCTCGATTAGAACCCACAGTCTAGACATGCTCCCTCTTTGACTGAGTTGTTCAGGTGTGGAAAAGGTGATGAGTAGTGGTGTGATAGCAAGGGATTCAAAGAAGGTGTAAGACCCTATGAACCGAAGTCTGGTCGTTATCTGGCTGAATTACCTTGCTGATTATGCTAAACTAGGAGCAGAGGAGAATCGTATTGTAAGATAGTTCAAGGATCTCTAGGGATTTTAATGAGAAGAAAAGACAGAGGTTGGATATGTGAGTGATTTTGGATCTTGAATTCATTCATTCATATTGGAGTGCTAGTGACTGTCAGGTGACCATGAGACACGAAATGGACACCGAGTGGAGTGTATGACCTTTCTTGGGTATTTTTTGGATATATGAGTGAGTATGGACCTTGGATTCATTCACTCAGATTGGTGATGTTGGTGATGAGAGTGCGTTGATGGGATTGGCTCCCTTTCGGAGTCAATCTAGTGGTACGCCTTGAAAGATGTGTTTGGGCATGGAGTGGTGATTTGTCTGGTACAGAAATGGATAGAGGCGCTCCAAGATTGAAGCGTGATTGGTTTCTCAGCCAATAGAGGATGAGTAGATTGGAACTATATGGAGCCATGTAGGGGACGCCTTAGACACGAGAATGTTGTGTGTGCTTGGGGCGTGCCCCAGTGGTGTTGGTGGATGTGTTGGTGATCGTCTTAGTTCCAATGTAGTTGGTTTGTTGAGGACGTGGATTGGACATTGGATACTATGCGCTAGGGCAGAGTGGTCTCGTAGGGTACAATGATTGATGTGAGCACCAGCTCAGGGCCGTGGATGGCCAGTGGAACCCTAGAGAGGAGATGTGTTATCACTACCGGGCAGGTATTCGATGGGGTCCAGTTACACATGGGTTGAATGTGTGGGTGGTTAGTGTAACCACAGGTAGGGTGAGAGGTCAGGTTGCTTTGCACGAAGCGACTGCTCTGTGACTCTAGTGGAGTCAGCGTGGATCGTTGAGGGAGTTGATTGATGTGAGTACCGAGGCCGATAAATACCTCCATTTCGAGCTTGGCTCAGTTAGGTGAGATTCGTACCATTGAGACGGCAGAATCTTACGCTACATTGAGGGAGTTGGTAAGAGCTACCCTTAGTATGACTCTAGTGTGGGTCGAGGTTGGTGTTGTGACTCGAGTAGTGGATTATCAAGGTCATATCGGTGATTGAATGCCGGTTGGAGTTAACAGTTGGAGCTCTAAAACCAAGGTGGTATTTTCAGGTGGTGATAGTTTATGAGGTGTCCGTATAATAACAGAATTTTCAGGTGGCGTACACCGAATGTGAGGCCCAGGTGTGAGGCAGGTTGGATTTCCACGAGTTGAAGGTGGAAATGGGATTAGTTGGAATTTCGAGGATAAAATTATTTAAGGGGGGAAGCTTGTAACAACCCGTTCCAAATTTTGGGATTCAATTAGTGATTAGTTTAAGGATTAGCATGAGTAATCGAGGATTAGTTGAGAAATCACAGACGAAGAGTGTGAAATGACGATTTTGCCCCCAATAATGGGCTAAAAGTTGATTTTTGACCCGGGTGGTCAAATGGACTTTGACCGATGATCGTGATGTAGATCGGGACGTTACGCGTCCGTAGACAGGCAGCACATTGAAATCGAACATTCAACGGGGAAATTACGAGTCTAAAACAGAAATTGGCACTATTCACATAAACCGAGGATTTCGACACGTGGCCAGTTTTGATTGGGGAAAAATCTAGAAGGACCCACAAGATGAGTGACAAGTGTCACCCATTTGATAGGCCCAGAACCCAATATTTTGGGTTTATCCTCATATCATCAGTGATCTTCATCTCTCATTTATGTTCTTCTTTCCATAACCCATGAAGACCCAAAACCCAAACCCACACTAACACCCATCAACCCTCATCCTTTGCTTGTGAACCGTGAATGAATTTAGAAGGGGACGTCGAGACGATCGTGGTGGTGGCCACGGCGGACAATCGACGGCGAGGTAAGAAAACCGAAACCTGAAGCCCTGTTTTGTTCAAAAATGGAAAGTTTTGTTTGGGCTAGTATTGATCGATTTGGTGGCTTGGACGAGGTTCAGGGGAGTGAGACGGATCTATTGGGCTTGGAATCGCAGGTAACGGTGGCTGGAATCGGTGGCAGATCGAAGGTGCAGTGGCTGGTTACAGTTTATATTCGAACAGGTATGATCTAGGTTCGATTTCATGGTTTTAAGTAGGTAGATTGGTTATGATGGACTGGACGATCAAGTAGGAAGAAACGAGGATCTAATTGAGTCAGTATTGAGGGTTTTTGAGTCGGGTCAGATCCGCGGGTTTGCGCGACCCGACTTGCAGACCCGATTAAAAGGTTGAAGACGAGATGGCATCATCATCTGATAGCTGTCAGGCAGGTACCAATAGCAGGGTGACACGTGTCACAGATCAATGCACAATCAACATTGGCATGTTGGTGACGTGGACTAGTACACAGATGACATGTGGCACTATCAGAGTTGTCAGTGCTGACGTTAGCCTTGACCTTGCTAATGTTAGTAGAGTTGACTTTGACCAATGTTGACCGTGCGTTGACTACGCGTGTGGGCACTCCTGAGCTCGAATTTTGAGGTGGAACCAGTGTCATTTGAGGGTTTCGATGATCCAGATCTAATAGTGGTGGGTTCGGTTCGATCAGAAATCGTTAGGTTGATTAAATTGAGGTTTTTTACCTTGGGAAATGTGTCTGTGACACATTGACTTTTTCGAGAATTTTGGGGTTTTATCCTATGGACTTATATAGATAATTAGTGACTTTCAGGTATGTTCCGGACATCCCGACTCGTGGCTCATCGTCTTCACAATCACTGGCACCAGCACCAGCACCAGCATTAGTATGAGTATCAGCACACAGTGTGCGAATCAGACAACCCTGTATCTTTGCTCATACCGAGCAACGACCTCGTACCTCTGCTCAAGTTGGAGAAACTCTGCCTCCCTCGCACCCAACAACTCTAGGTACAGTCACCCTGACAACTCATACAAGAAAAAGGAAACGTTCCCTGAACGTTCCCCAATTCCTAATACTTCAACTGCATCCATCCTCGATAGTAGTGCCTGCCACAAACTCGTGCAGACCCAACCACCATACATCACTGTCAAGACTCCGCATCTAGCGAAATTAACAGCCATTACTAACTACTATCTATCCCCACTCCGGGATTCCATCGACAAGTACCACACCCTGGTAACTCGTCCAACCAATCTCTAACTAGTCTCAACTCGACTCACATTTCCGAACCAACATCATACACTAGGGTTTCCCACCAAAGTCATCAACTAACTCTGTTGTACTCATTTTCTCTAACCTATCAATCACCACTAGGGTTCATCTTTCCAGACCATCCATCATGCTTTAGGGTTCCATAATCATACCCTAGGGTTCCTTTGAACCCAACTATAAAAGGCAGTATAATCCACAATCTGACCGACCCTGCGGTCTTGACATCGTATGGACGTCAATCCAATCCTACCATCAGCTCAACTAGGGTTCCCTGAACCCATCTACTCCTCGCAACACAATTCACAACTCAAATTGACTTGACCATCAAATGGTCACAACTCCATACTATTGTCATATCCTGTCAAGTCCCATCCAAAATCCCCCCGGGATTAACGCAGGATGCACCTGATCCCGTCTGACACAGAGTGTCAGACAAGGAAAATTCTGACTTTAGCCCACTCGGGGCTTCAGAGAGCGTCAGGATCCAGAGGAGGAGTGTGATGTCTCAGTCTCTGCTACAGCCCACATCCGCGATCAACCTGAAGGGCATTTAAAACATTAAAAGCTATGAGTGGACAAAACAAATAATTTATAAAAACATTTTCACAAAAAGACATTTATACCCTTCACTAAAAAGCATGCATGCATTCGAAAATCAGTTATCAAACCATTAGGGCCTCGGCCCAAAATCGTAAATGAAACCAATCATACGGGCCACTGCCCAAATCCATGTGGGACTCACCCCAAAACCAGTATATCATATAGTATATATCACATAACCAATCCTGTTACGGTTTCTAAAGCTACACGCGTGCTACCTGGGGTCTCAAATCCCAAGTCTCCCCAAGGTCCACCCAGGTCAATGTCCGCAGATCAATAACCCTTCATAGGGGTTATAATCCATAAGCCTTCTTGAGAGTAAGGTACCCAACGGGGGAGACTCCACTCAGTTAGTACTCCGTGACTACTCTGGGGTCCACCCAAGCCAACGACCCTCTCCGAAGTAGACAATCCATAATTAAAGGACGGTATATGAAATTCCATTTCGAAAACATTCTTAAAACCTTTCAAAGGATTCATGTCCGGTCCCCATAAACTGTTATGAACCCAGAACTCCATTTATGGGTCCCCGGCCCGAAATGATAAACGTAAACCAACTGGGCCTCGTGCCCGAACTCATGACTCACCTGGGCATCGAGCCCGATATCTCAGGGTCAATCACGATTCCAATCGTAGTGATGCGTGCAACCATCTGTCCATGACCGCTCCAAATCCTAGTATGTCGCCTTGTACAAATCAACCGACGCGACCACCTCTAGATCATGGTGCACACATCACCGATCGATCTCCTGAACCGTCAGAACTCCGAAGTTGAGCCTCCAGTGGCTGCTCGACAACGGGACGTGCATCGTGACCTCTCCAAAAGGAACACATCTCCGTCCAGAGGCGAACGTCGTATCGTCTGGCGCGGTGCACACAACGCTCGCCGCGACCACGACTCAAACCTATAGGTCATCAGTAGAGCCAAATGCCCGAAACAAAACCAAATGGGTATCATGCCTGAATTTACCCTTTTCAAATCCAAAACAATTTCCTTTAAATCGAAACCATAAACACGTATAAGCACCGTATAAGGCAGAAAACCTCGAAATACGTGCCAATACGTAAAGACACACAAATGCACTAATGGCATCACAAAACATGTTCACACATACATATAAAACATTTATGCATGCATTAATTTAGGAAATAAAGTCCACTCACAGACCGTCCGAGCTGCCGCCTTGATACGCCTGCCATATGCCTCTCCCGGACCAATCACCGTCACCGGGGTTCCCGAACCTGTCCAAATCACTTTAGAGGGTTACTAACTACTTAAATAACCCCTCATTAAAGCCCCGTAATTTTCTAAAATTTTTAACTATTTTTAAAGTCGATCCTAAACCTTCGGACATCCCGAACTATATCGAGACAATGTCCGATCGACACGAAACCAATCCCAAAATGTTTGTTACATCGAATAGATGATTTCGTGCGTTGGAACCATCCCCAAAAAGTGGGCCACGCGCCCACACACGCTGGCAATAGCCCCTGCACGTGGGAGCCACACGCCTTGCACAATGCATCCCCTACCTCTAGCCGACCATTCGGTCCGATTCAGTTCTGTAATCCGGTCTGCTTGGAGTGGCGTGACCGGTCCGACCCCATATCTTCTCCAATTTTCTTCCTTTTTCTTCCATTTCAATCCTAATCTTCTTATCTCAGTCCGAGGAACCTAACCATATGATTAGAATGAAGAAAAACCTTGTAAAACCCCCCGGTTTGATTTCCCCATTCACGACCCAAATTTCCAGTTTATCCCCTGAGCCGTTCGGTCGTTTCCCACCATCCAAAACTATTCCCTAATGGTCATACTAACCCTATAATCACTTTACAATCCACATAAAACAACCTAAACGTCTAAATCAAACATTCGAATATTTGAATCAAAAAGAGGTTATCGGGTTACCTTCCTCCGCTGTCCACGACGGCTCAACCGATCCACACCACCACCTCCATCGTCTCATTCCATTCTCTCTCTTTCATTCATGTTCCAAACGCAGAGGGTGAGGATTGGGGAAGGTGGTATGTGTGGGTTTATACAAAATGGGGAACGTTTCGGGTTTGGTTTGAACGAACATGGGCAAGGGGAATGTATGTATGGAAAATGGTGGGCAATGGATAAGTGACACTTGTCACTCATCCATTGAGCCTGCCAAAATATCTGGGCCCCATTAATGACAAATGTTCCCCGTTTCGTAAAACGTGCAATAGTTACCTTAAACTTCCGTGAACCGTAACTTTCCCGTCGAAAGTCCGATTTCGACGTACCACCTGTCTACGGACTCGTATTGACCCGATCTGCGTAACAGTCCTTGAACCTTGGCCATCGAACCTCCCGGGTTAAAAGTTAACTTTTTGCCCTCGTTTAGGGGCAAAATCGTAATTTCACCTTGAAAGTCCGTTAATCCTCGACTAATCCCCGATTAGCCCCACTAATCCGTAATTAGTCGTAAGTAACCCCAAAAATATGGGACGGGTCGTTACATATCCAATCCTACAACATCGTGATGGACTATCCCGACATAACCGTCCCACGGTCAAAACTCTAACATACTGTTACGTTCATCCCTCAGTAGGGTCCCACACTGCCAAACCACGATGGAACTATGGCACACATAAGCATCAAACGCCGAACCAAAACTATCCATGATTCATTCCTATTAACTCTCGTACTAATGCCTAACAACCAGGTTGATAACGAACTACAGCCCATAGAGACATCACATCCTCGACCTGCGCATAGCTCAAGAGCGAACCTGCTCTGATACCACTTGTCACGACCCATCCCAATCCCTCCGGGATTATCACTGGATGTACCATGCTCTCGTCTAACACGAAGTATCAGACAAAGGATAATTCAAAACCTTCAGCCCGACCGGGCTTCTAGAGCGCGCCAGGATAAATGGAGGAGGAGTGTGATGTCTCGGTCTCTGCTACAGCTCGCATCCGTGATCAACCTAAAGGGCATTAAAACCATTAAAAACTGTGAGTGGACAAAAATCAGTAGTTTAAGAAAACACATTTCAGAGGAAGGCATTTATGACCTTTACTAAAAAGTATGTATGCATACGAAAACCATTTATCAAACCATTTATTCGAATAACCATTATTAGGGTCTTAGCCCAAATTTCGTAAATCCAAGTCATACGTGGGAACTCAGCCAAAAACCATAGAATACCAAAATCCGTAAATCCAGATCCAAATGGGTCACCCCCTAGATCCATAAAACACAGAAATACCATTTCATAAATCCAACAAATCATGTTTACCAAATATCATATAACCAATCCTATCACAATTTCCAAAGCTACGTGTGTGCCTCCTAGGGTCTCAAATCCTAAGTCTCCCTAGGGTCCACCCAGGTCAATTTCTGCAGAGCAATGACCCTCCCTGGGGGTTATAATCCATAAATGCCTTGCTGAGAGTAAGGTACCCCACGGGGGCGACTCCACTCAGTTAGTGCTCTGTGACTACTCCGGGGTCCACCCAGGCCAACGAGCCTCCCCGGAGGAGACAATCCTTATATAAAATGATGGTATATGAAAAATCATTTTGATATCATTCTCAAAACCTTTCAAATCTTTCAAGGGTTCATGCCCAGTTTCCCATAAAATCGTCATGAATCCCAAAATCCATTCTTTCCAAATCCAAATCCATTTAGGGTCTCCGAACCCAAAATCACATTTATAGACCATAAATGGGACTCATGCCCGTAATCATAACCAACTGGACCGGAAGCCCGATCATGTAAACCAACTGGGCCTCCAGCCCGATGCCTTATTAAATCAAATGGACTCAAAGTCCGATAGTTTGTAAATCACATGGGTCTCATGAAAGATTCCATATTTCCAAATTCAAAATCGTATCATCAATCCATGAACCAATTGGTTCCCTAGCCCGATAATGTAACTAAAATGGACTTCAAGTCCGAGGGTTTCCAAAAAAAAGGGGTCTCATGCTCGAGTTTACCTTTTCAAATCCAAAACCATTTCATTAAACCATTACCGAGACCACAAGCATGTATAATCAGTATAAAACCATAAACCTCGATATACGAGCAAATACGTAAATCACCTCGAAATACGTGTAATCATGTAAATCACCAATACCATAATCCTCATGATAGAAATCATATATATAAAAAATATAAAACATTTATGCATGCATCATAGTTTAAAAATCAAGGTCCACTCACAGATCGTCCTATACTGCCGCCTCGATATGCGTGTCATAAGCCTCCCCGGCTAATCACAGTCACCGGGACTCTCAAACTTATCCAAATCATAATAGAGGGTCACTAACTACCTTATTAACCACTCATTCAAACCTCGTAATTTTCCCGAATTTTTAAACATTTTTAACTCGATCCTTTCGGACACCCCGAACTATATCGAAATGATGTCCGATTGACACGAAACCAGTCCCAAAATGTTCGTTACATCGAATATATTAAAAGTCATGTTGAACATATTCCCAAAATACACCCCACGCGCCCCCACGTGTCATTGCAAGCGACTACACGTGAAACCCACGCTCCTGGGCACTTCAACTTCAACCTCCCGTAGACCGGATGGTTCAGACATGCTACCGTCTCACTCACGTGCCACATGAAGGCTCGTGGAACATGCAATCTCGACAAGGGATTTCCAGGTAAACCGTCCAATACTAACGCCTGGAGTCCCCAGAGTGCGCTGACGCACTGTGGATCGTGTGTGTGATGTCTCCGTCTCTCTCACAACAGCTCGCATCTCATCATCAACTTGGAGGGTATCGAAAACATAAAATATTGTGAGTGGACAAAAATAAATAATACGTTCAGAAAACAGTTATAGAAAAATACATTTATACCCTCCACGAAAAACCAATGCATGCATGTGAAAACTATTCCATAAAACCATTTCATATCCAAGATAAGAAAACCATCATTAAAAACTAGAATCATTTCCTTTTCTCAAATCCGTAAATCACATCCAGGGCCTCAGCCCAAAATCATAAATCCTTATCAAAGTACGGGAACTCAGCCCAAAATCCAAAAAATCCAAAAAATCCAAATCATCCGGGCCACAGCCTAAAACCTCTGAAGACCAAAGAAAAACCAAAGTAAAACATCAATCAATCAAGTTGCTGGATCTCAAGCACGCCGAGTCTTTAAACTCAAAACACATGCGCATAATCAGGCCTTCCCGGGATATCAACGAGTCTTTAAACTCAAAACACAATCAACAGGCCTCGGGGGATATCACAATAACCGAGTCTTTAAACTCAAAACATATCAATCCAGGTCCTTCCCCCGTCATGAATCAACCGAGTCTTTAAACTCAAAACCAGATCCAGCCATATCCGGGTCTTTAAACCCAAAACCAAGTTTCAACGGGTCTTTAAACCCAAAACCAAGTGAAAATCATAGAAATCCATATCCGAATTCGCAATCATGATTCCGTAAGCTAGCATCCGGAATCATCATTCCTAACCCAAATCCAGAAATTCACATTCAAGCACCAAAACCAAATTAGAAATCATATTTCCGAAATCCGATTCCAAAACCCGAAATCACATTTATCGAAATCACTTTTATGAACAGGGCGTCAAGCCCAAAATCACTTTTCCAAAATCCATATGAATCATTGAAATCAAATCATAATCCATAATTCAAATCCTAAAGTCAAATCACCAAAACCATGATCAAATCGCAACCTAATCGTAAGCTCGAAAAACGTGCAAATACCTAATTATCTCGAAATACGTGTAAAACTGTAAATCATCAATATCATATCACAAACATAGAAATCACGTATAGAAAACATATAAAAACATTTATGCATGCATCATAAGTTAGAAAGCAAAGTCCACTCACAGACCATTCGTGTCACCGCTTCGATACGCGTGTACTTACGCCTTCCTGGCTAATCCACTATCACCGGCTTTCCCGAGCCTGTCCAAATCCCTTAAGAAGGTCACTAACTACTTCACAAAGCTTCTACTAAAACCCCGTAATTTCTCCGAATTTTTAACTATTTTTAAACGAGCCCTAAAACTTTTAGACATCCTGAAACCTATCGAGATGATATCTGATCGACTCGAAACCAGTGCCAAAATGTTCATTACATCGATTACACCATTTCACATGCTGAACACATCCCCATCAGAGGCACCACGCGCCGTCATGCACCGCCCAAAGGGGCTGCGCGCGGGCCTCATGCACAGCACTATTCATCATCATCTTCTTCTCGCCGACCCAGTTCAGGCCTGGTGCTCACGGTCTCTAGCTATTTCTGGTTCGTTTTTAGTCCTTTTAATCCCTATGGTTTCGTCATACTATTTTCTATTATTCTAACTAATTAAAACATGAATTGAGGGCCTGAATTATACCCTCCAAACAAAGAACTGAAAGCCCAGTTTTCCATCGTCCATTCCATTCGATTTCGGCCACCTCCTGCCGTGATTCCAAGCCCAAACACTTCCTCTCAACCTCCAAAACATTATCCAATCATTAATATTGATTAACAATCACCAAAACTCAATTTACCATTTTCGAATTCAAAGTCAAGTTTCATGGGACTTTCACTTACCGTCTCTTTCAACCTTTAAATTCGAGTCCATGGAGCTCGTCTCAACCTTCTAAACAATTTCCATTCAAAAACCATGAGCTCAAGACCACGGTTGAGGGTGATAAGATCCTTGGTTCCTCACGATTTCTCGTTTGCTCTGTTCACACAGTGTCGTGGCCACCGTCCACGACGACCCTCCACCAAGGCACCACTACAATCCTCTCGTTATACTCTCTATTTTCCCCTCACCACACACTGGCAATTGTTACGGTTTAGGAGGGCTTGAGCTCACAATCACACTCCTCTGTTTTCCTCCCAACCAGTGCATAATCATCTACATCCCTATTTTAAACAGATTAGGACGGTTATCAAAGGTTCCACGACCTTCCAGTGAGGGACATGTGTCCAAAAACAATTGGGCACAATTTCCAAAATAACCAGGTGTCCTCATTATGCTGGGTACAGATCCATATGCGCTGGAAAAGACCAAAATGCCCTTAACTTAATTACCAAAATGCCCCTTGCATAATTAAACCAAAATCCGAGCCATTCGCATGCCGCCTGTCGTTGTACTCAGGGAATCGAGACCTACCTAACGGTCCTCGAAATACATGAAAAATGCATGTTATATAAAAAGTCAACAATTTGCCCCTTTTTAACCAAATTACCAAAATACCTCCAAACTTTCGAACATCATAACTTCTTCCTTCGAATGTCGGAATCAGACGTGCCACCTATCTATGAACTTGTGACGTCCCGAACTACGTCATAGTCATTGGTCAAAGTCCATTTGACCGTCCGACCTAAAAGTCAGCCTTTTGTCCATTCTAGGGGTAAAACCGTCATTTCGCACCGTCCGTCCGAAAGTACCCAACTAATCACCGAGTAATCACGCTAATCCATCATTAACCACTGCTCTAATCCTGATTTACGGGACAGGTCGTTACAATTTTTCCCCCTTAAAGAATTTCCCGTACGTCCACCAGCGAACCAACTCATACAACTTTTGGTTTCTCACTGAAATCTAACACTTTTCCAAGTCACGTCTACCTCCTTCCAGAGGTACCTCTAACATTGAACCAACCAACAATCACGGCTCAGCCATCAAGAGTCAAATCCCTAGCACAATATTGACTCCCTTCCGAGTTATTCCAAATATACCTCATACCAACTCCTTCAACATAACATAGATTCTGCCGTCCACAAGCACGAATCTCACCTCGTAGGCATCCATCAGCATCGGTACTCGTATCACTAACCTCTGCTCAATGATCCATACTTACTTCGTCAAAGATCCGTGCCGACCTTACCAGAGTCACAACGTAATCGCTCACACCAACAACTCAGCAAATCATCCCACCGGTGGTTCCATTAACCACCAACACAATCAACCTGTGGAAACACCAGCCACGTCTCACACTACCTGTCTGCATCTGAACCTTATCACATGCCTGTCAAATCGTGATCCCACGTCTCAGCACCAGGGTCCCACCAGCCAATTGTGACTCTGAGCATCCAGCTCATCATTAATAACCAACAAGATCACTCTGGATCACCCGGATCAAGTCCACGTCCTCTATTCATCCATCACATCGGAACTACTCCGATCTTCCATGCAAGCAACAACAGATCTCGGTACTAAGCCGATCACTAAGACGTTTACTAGACCATCACGATGCACGTCCAATCGCATCAGAATGATACCAAGTATGATTTCAACCACTAGCACAAAGGTCAAGTACATGCACTAATCACACCCAATAACACTCATGGTGCATACCACGAAACATCACATTGTAGTCCTCAATCACCTCTATCATACAGTTTTTTGTCAATCACGACCAATGGAATATCGCAGGATCTCCTTAACCACATCGGCAGAAGCTGAGTACTCCAATACCTACAACATCACGACGTATCCAAACATCCTCATAGTGCGTCCTCCAATCCCGAGGCACACACATTCGTATAGCCACACGAACTACCACCTGACTACAAGCCAATCATGTTTCACCCTTGAAGTCCATCAGTCCAAGCCAATACTGGGCCAACACTCCAAGTCCAACATATCTACCAAGGTATACAACCTCAAGTCCCTTTCGAATCTCCAAGGTCTCCCAACCAGCATCCAAAACAACTACTCCAATCACATCACAGGGTAGACCCAGTACTAGATCCAAGTCCACATATGCAAAATAGATCACATTTGTCTTGTACATCTCTAACATATCCAAGATAATCAACATGATTCAGCTACACAAACGCCTGCAAGACAGAGCGATCTCTCATGTCCAACATATCCAGCCTCTATCTTGTCGTCCACTATCACAGTCAACTGCTGTCTTACAATACGATTCTCCTATGCTCCTAGCTCAGCATACTCAGTACACTATTCTTCAATCCGCAACCAGGATAGCATAATCCTGATCCAGGAGCACAACAACTCAAGCTCGACTCACTGGCTCCTAAATTTACTGTCTCACCACGTCTCAGTCAATTCCCATAAATGATCAGACAACCACATCTGCTCGGATCCCTCAAGAATAACACGTCCAGAAACACGTCTAGGCTGAGGGTTCTCTTCCATTATCTCGTATCGACCAGTTATAGTCACTCCTTCTCATCTTCTACAACCATGACATCACAATTCACCCTTTATTCCTACTATAAACCATACATTAGTGACGTCACGTCACCATAGTTATCCATAATCAGGGGGGTTCATAACTCCCGAAGTTCAACACATCGAGTCTCCCATACCGACTCCGGAATATCCATCACTCCATACCTACAGGTAATACTAACTGAGAACCACACCTACCTTTCGTCACCTCAAGCATACCATATTCTGATTCCGAGATACCATCCATGTTCATCTTGTCCAACCCTAGATCTTCGTCCTCAACAAGTACACTACCACTGGACCAACTGCCCGAATGTCAACTCTTCTATCGTTATGAGTCTGACGGATCACAACCATGTGTCAGTACACAATCCAACTCACCGACCACTCGCCTGTCAGTTTCCACCATTTATGCACATCCAAAAGGATGTCAATCATCACTTATTTGGATTCTCGTGTCTCAACATTTCCGACGTTCAACCCCCGAGCATCACTAAGGTACCGATCCAACTCTCGGGATCACCAGTCCTTCATTACTAACCTCAGACTCCGCAGTCACCATCCTCGAAGTCATCAATCACTCGTCTCAGAATCACCAAATATTAACCGTAGCGTCACTAGCCTCGGCATCACTATCCTTAGCCTCGACATAAGCCGACACATCCCAACACATCCCGACACATCCAACAGCTACTGACTCATCCACGTATCGCACATTAGGATGAGTCTACAAAGCCCAATCTCAGTCATGGTCAACCTGACCACACCACCCTAGCCCAGTCCAACACCAAGCATAGGTCCACCACACTTCCGCTGCGCTACTTTGATCAAGCCAATACCATCTTAACCAAGCATACCGAAACATGGGCTGTCAATGGTCACTGAACATCCTGACTCGGTTAGTTGTATAGACCACACACCGGCACCTCACGACCAGTTACAACCCCACTTCACGAGGTACCCATCCTACCCTTCACGAGCATCTCAGCTCATGACACAGCAACTCCTATCGAGTGCTCACATTCCATAACTCTGAGAAACTCAACGCTCCATGGTCTCAGTATCAACTCGACCAATCGACCCAAGCCGACCAATCTCCATAATCTCATTAGATGCGACCTGAGTCAGTCACCAATCCATCCAATACCTCGGTTGCACCTAGCAGCACCAGTTCCAATCCTGCCGGAAATCGGCCCAAGCCACAACTACTAATCGACTCCTATTTTTCAAACTAATCGCCCGACTCAGGGTTTTCCGAGTCAACATCCTCACTAGGGTCACCATAACCGACTAACTCGTCTAAGAACATCTATTGGCTCACAACAACCTCACCACTTGGGTCGTCACACCAGACTAAAAATATCCGCAACCTTAGTGTCTCACTACCGTCAAACCATCAATCATCGCTATGAGGGAATTCCTCAACTCATATGATAGCAGGTCTCTTTACCCCTGCAACTCAAAACATCCAGCTACTTATAGCAGCACAAGGTTACTCAACCAATCTGGCCAAATGTTCACACTTTCATCCTATCATCATCTGATCGCCAACCGGCCCAATCGGCCCAAGATTGCCATCCAGCTCAACTGGTCGTCATCTGGTCCCACAAACTGCCCCACAGGCTAGTCAGTTAACCAACCATTCATCGATTGTATCTATCATATCTAACTCATCTCGTTACCATCCGGGTTAAGCACCCCGGGCACACGTCCGACCCTAAGGTCCAACCAGTTATCGACCATATCCGGTTCCAAACACGCTATCCTTTCCAGCCCTAAGCCAACATACATCATACCCACACTGCGTATCGGGCGACTCTCACCCATGCGCTAGCAATCATCACGAACTAACCACTAACAAATGTACTAGAACTATCGCGTATAGGTTGATGACGGGCTGTGTAACGACCCGTCCCGAATATCGGGATTTAATAATATTTAATTATGATTTACTAATCTGGGATTAGTTGGGTGATTTCGGACGAATTGTGCAAAATGACCGTTTTGCCCCTGGGCGTGGGCAAAATGTTGACTTTTATTTCGGATGGTCAAATGGACTTTGACCGATGACCGTGACGTAGTTCGGGACGTCACGAGTTCATAGACAGGCGGCACGTTCGATTCCGACGTTCGTGGTGAAAGTTATGATGTACGGAAGTGCAAGGGCATTTTCGTAATTTGGCATATTAGGGGAAATGTTGACTTTTTGACCGAGTTGTCAGATGGCCGAGGGCCAAGGACCGTTACGTAGGTTTCGTCGATACGAATCCAACGACAGGCGGCATGCCGAAATCGGAGATTCGACGACGACGTTATGGTCAAGGAAACGAATTTACGAACCGAGGCTCCGATTAAAATAATAATATAATAATGAACAGTACCCGGTGACTGAACACACTTGGATGAGTGACAAGTGTCACTCATCCCTTAATTTGGGGCTTAAGACCAGGATCCATGTTTTGAGGGAACATTATGATTATGTTTTATTAATTAATTATGTTTAATTATTGTTTAATTTCCATTAAACCTCTTCTAATTTCCTAACCGTGTACTACCCAAAACCACAATTCATTCCACCCTTAATCTCCTCTCCATCAGCTGATCTTGAGTGTGCAAATTGGAGACAATTCAGAGACGAATTTAGTGAGGGAAACACGAGGGATTGAGGGGGACCGTAGAACTGGAATTCGGAAATTTGATTTTTGGGAGGGAAATTCGAATTGGGAGAATTAGGCCGTGAGGATCGTAATTGAGCTCACATTCAGCTTCCTGGGATCACAACGATCATAATTGTCGAAGAAACGAGATGAATTGGTGCCGTTTTGGCTCTGATCGAGCTTGGTGACAGAGGAAGGAAATCGAGGTTGAGTCGTGATCGTGGAGTGTTTCGACGACGGAATTGAGGTGGGGAAACTACTTCTCATGATCCCACGATGCTTCTGGGTTCGTCAATTGAAGGAAAACGGCTGTGGTTGACAGGACTCCATGGTTGAACAGTGACGGTGTTCGTGCTTGAGTCTTGACGATTGAGCGCGGGATTGAAGCAATTGAGTTGGGGGAAATGCTTAACGGAGTCCATGGAAGCTTCTGGTTGAATCAATTTAAGGAAATCAATTGGAATTGAAGGAATTCCATGAACGAACAGTAACCGGAGTGTTCTTGGTGTTCATCATCGAATCGTGGAATTGTAGGTAAGGATTTGTGTAATTGAGTTTACAGAACTTAAATTGAATTTAAAACGAAACTAACTGAATGATCAATTTGAAGATTTAGGGTTGAATTGATGGACATTGAACCGGGTCGTCTCGCGGGCTGTTTGGACCCGTTTACCAGACATACGGGTTAGGCTGGTGACACTGTAGCAGGCGCGTGGGTTTCACGCGCAGCCACTCACGGCGGCGCGTGACGGTGCGTGGGCACGAATCTCGAAGTGAGGTCAACATGACTTCTGTCCTATTTAATGTAACGAACATTTTGGAATTGGTTTCGTGTCGATCGGACACCGTTGCGTTATTGTTCGGGATGTCCGAAGGTTTTAAATCCAGTTTAAAAATACTTAAAAATTCGGGAAAATTACGGGACTTGAATAGGATGTTAATGATGAGGTTAGTAATCCTCTAATGTAATTTGAACAGGATTGGGAGTCCCGGTGATAGTGGTGTGGCCCGGGAAGGCCTATGGCACGCGTATCGAGGCGCTCGGTTAAACGGTCTGTGAGTGGACATTGGTTTCATAAATTCGATGCATGCATAACTGTTTTATGATTGTTATAATTATGATTAAATGATTTACTTTGGATATCGGTGAATTTAAAATGATTTCACGTATTTCGAGGTGAATTACGTATTTGCACGTAAACCGAGGTTTTCTGGATTTGCACCGATTTCCATAAATATGGTTGGATATGATTTCATGAAACCGTTACGAACTTAAATAATGTAAAATCGGGCCAGGGGCCCAGTTGAACTATGAAATCGGGCCAGGGGCCCAGTTAACATATGGATCGGGCCAGGGGCCCAGTTAACTTGTGAAATCGGGCCAGGGGCCCAGTTGATTTCTACATGTGATTGCGGGTCGGGGACCCTAAAATGGAATTGAATAAATGTTTCCTGGTTTACATTTTATATATGTTCACATGCTGGAATCTATAAATGGTTTTGATGATGTTTCGGTCATGGCACGTTTCACGATTTTGGGCATGAGACCCGTTTGATGAAATGTAACGATCGGTTCGGATTTTACCTATGTATACCTATATGTTTTGCATGTGGATATCGATAAAATGTATTTGGTACTGCACTGTATAGATCCTTCCATATTATATTGTCTCCTCCGGATGAGGTACCCCGGAGAGGTCACGGACGTCTAGTACGTCCAGCGTCTATGACGCTAAGCATCGGGGATGCTGTACCCGAACGGGGTTCGGGGATTGAACTCGGAAATTGAGACCCGAGTGGCACTCGTAGCCTTGTGATTGTGACCTTATTGACGTCAGGGACGTCAGACATCAGGGATGTCGGATTGGAGTGTATAGTGCAGTGGCTAAAATTATGGTTATGGTTTATATTATATGCCTTATGGTTCATATTACTGGATTTATGAAATAACTCTTGGATTGACTTTTGGAAATTGAAACTATGCTTTGGTTTCCGGGCTAAGGCCCTAATGGTTATTTCTAAATAAATGTGTGATCAGTGGTTTTTGGCGCATGCATATGATTTTACTGAGGGGCATAAATGTCTTATAAATGTTTTTATCAGACTTGTTTATTTTCGTCCGCTCACAGCTTTTGTTTTTAATGCCCTTCAGGTTGATTCCGGATACGACTGCAGCAGAGACTTGAGCATCGCACACCTCCTCCGTCGATCCTTACGCACTCTGGAAGCCCGTTTGGGCAATGGCAATCGGTTATCCCTTGTCTGACGCCTCTTGTCAGACGGGAGCACGTCACATTCCATGGTAATCCCGGGGGGATTGGGATGGGTCGTGTCAAGTGGTATCAGAGCAGGTTTTTCTCTTTTGTGCGCGAAGGACGAGAGTGTGATGTCTCTTTGGGCTGCTGTTCCGTTGTCAACTTGATAGATAGTTTTGGGTTTGTATGGTGGATTGGGTGTGTTTGGCCCGATACGCCGTGCATTGATGCGATTCAACCCAAGTGGGGTTGTATACGATTAACTGGTAATGTGGGACCGTCGGTTCGGACATGTGATGATGGATTGTTGTGCCACTGGGCACAGCCGGGTTCAGGGAACCCCATTGGAATGTGCATTGGAGTGAGCCGATGACCTTCGTGGTGGAACCCACGCTGAGTTGACGATTGGATTGGATTGGACGTCTATATGATGTCAGGACCGCGGAGCCGGTCAGGTTGTGGATTTTACTGCAGAAGGAAGTTGGGTTCGGTGGAACCCTAGGGTGTGGTTTTGGAACCCTAATTTATAATCGATGGACTGGAAAGTGAACGTTAATTGGGAACTTGTGCTACGACGTGCGGCTGAGGTCGTGGATGACCATATGGATGACTCTAGTGAGTCTTATGGGTTTCGATCTATGGATACGGTTGTGAGATAAAATATGGAATCCCGTGTTGGATCGAATATTAGTGTGAGGTGTGGTTACGGATCTTGACAACGATGACTGTTGGTCGACAGTTGTGTCGAGATGACTGGCTATCGAGGGTATTTAGTGTGGCTTTCACACTTGGGGATCAGGGGATGTTCAGGGAACGTCCATTATCCTGATGTGCCAGTGGTCAAATTGGAGGTACCCATAGTCGTGGGGTACGAGTGGTGTTACGGGATCGTCGTTCGGAATGAACGGAGATCCAGGGTAACAACTTCGCACACTGTGTGCTAGCATGGATGTTCGTGTGCTAGCATGGGTTTTCGTGTGCTATGTATGGATGTTGGTATGGTGATACCTTTATGCCAATACTAGTATGGATGCCTGTGTGCTGATACTAGTGTTGATGATGGTGCGTGGGTACTGGTACTAGCGCTGGTGCTGGTGTCAGTAATTGTGTCGACGATGAGCCACCATTTGGGGTGTGACTCTGTCATGATGGACATATGATCGGTATCTGCGACTCAGTGGTGGTTGAGTCTTGGACTGGATGGGATCCAGTGGAGGTTGTGTCGTGTTGGGATAAGTCCCAACAGATTTTTGATGACAAGTGATGAATGGATAAAAAGGTATGTTTGAGACTTGAGGAATCTAGGGACGATGTTCCCCACGTCATGAGAATCAGTGGATTTGGGGAGTTGTTGTCAACTCCGAGATTGGTAGGATTGTTTACCTCTAATATCCTCAGAGGGTACAAGGAAATTATTGAGATTGGAAAAGTCGGGGAAAACCATTCGTGGTATTGATGTGTGATGTTGTGATTGTGAATCACTTGGAACCTGAGGATTGAACCTGTAAAGGTTGAGATGAGAGATGAAGGCAGTATGGTATGCACATCCAGGCAAAGTTGTGGATATTCCGTTCGAAATCGGGGTGTGTGCATAAATGATTTTTGGCGGACGTGAGGTCCGAATAATGAATTGATTTTGGACACGTGGTGGTCCAAGTGAGGTATGGACGTGGGCAGTCCAGTGGTTGGACTTGACATCTCATTGGGAGCATGTCTGTTTCCAACATGATTGGAACTCCCGTTTCGGGGAGAGTTGTGATTGGGAGACGAGAGGAGTGCTCGTTTCCACATCGGTGATTGGTATTCCGAAGTCTTTGGGGTTGACTTCTTATTTCCTGCCGTGGCAGATGATGATTGTTGCTACCAGTACGTTGAGCGTGTATTGGTGGGTGGACCCATGTTTGGCTTGGGGTCATGGGACACAAGCAGTTGTGTATGATTTTGGATTGGTGGTGAAATGCGAGGTCATCTTTCCACCAAGGGAAATTTGGCGAATGATTCATTGAGGGTGTAAGACCCTACGATCAGCTTTCAGATGGATTGTTAGCTATGTGGGCATGTGTGGATCCTAGGTGGATCTGATTTGTGATGTTGTCGACTTCGGACGATGTGACGATCTAGGATCGTGATGTTACTTGTCGGATGACGTAGCGATGGATCTGGGTTGTGATCGTGATGATCCAGATTGGATGAGAGTTTATCACTCTTACCTTGGTATGTGAGTCGTAAATGACGGGACTGAACTTCCTTCCGGAGTGGAGTCCGTATAGTTTGTTAGTCGGTTGAGTAGGTTTCCGATGTGGTCGGATTTCGTCAACCTTTAACGTGATAGTATTGGGATTGGCTTCCCTATGAAGTCAATCGAGTGTTTTGGTCAGGTAACCGATAGGTTCGGTTATGTTACGTCTTGATGGACGTAAACGAGATTTTGGGTTTTGGAACCGAATTTCTGGGTGACGAATCAGGATTCGATTGCGAAGCTCGAAAATGGATTACCGGATTTGGGTGCGGAATGATTATTCCAATGCTAGCTTACGGAATAATGATTTCGGATTCGGATTTGGAAATGGAATAAAAATGTGATGTTTGGGTTTGGATTCGGAATTTCTTACGAAATTACGAATTCGGATTCGGAACTAGAACTGGATGATGGGTGGAGTACGCTTTGTCTCATGTTGGTTTGGGCAAAGGTACTTCATTATTGGAACGTGTTTGGCTATGACCTGGGTGGTTATAGGCAGATTGATGGTTTGAGGTGCGTACATGGTACGTTATACGAGGATTGATACTGGTTAGGTTGAGTGGTGCCTAAATGGCGGTACATGGGATGTACTAGTGGTGTGTGATCAAACGTGTTGGTAATCGGCTTGGTTTCGATATCATTTGTTTGGTTGTGATTGTGGACTGGACATTGGATACTGTGCGCTGTGCAGAATGTTTTGGTCGGGTTCAGTGGTTGTTTGAGCAGGTGCTCTTAGCCATGGTCGGCTAGTGGAACCCTAGTTTTGACTTGTGTGATCACTGCTGGGCTGGTATTCGATGTGTTCCAGTTACACCACTTGATTGTGTAAGTTGACGGTATACGTACACTCAGGATGAGTGAATTGGTGGTCTGAGTAACCACGAGTAGCCTTGTGTGACTTGATCACACCGTGATTTCCCAGCGTCTTGGTTCGCTGAGGGAGTCGGCGATTATGGACATTGAGATTAATTTGTGTCGCAGGATTGGGCGTGCCCTGCAAATTGTGATCATGTGTGATCTTACGCGAACTTGAGGGTGATGTCGTACGTGGTGTTGTCACTGACTGGAAGATGGTTGGGGCTTTACTAGGGCGGTAAAGCTTAGCGGTGACAGTTTGACTGGTGGTGTCAGCGTGGACTGACAAATGAGATTTGGTGATTCCCAATGGGAGCAAATGAAGGGATATATTGGCAATGGAAGGGAACTGTTTGGCTGAATGAGTCAGCTAAATGGTTAAGAAATTTTATCGCGGATCAGGTGACTATGTCCACTCGAGGTGGTCGAGTGTTGTTGTTATGACGTATGACTGTGATGGGATGTCTGGGTGCAGACGAGACTGGTGTTGTTCCAGTATGTGGGTGTACAGGTGTACATATGGTATGTGGTCGAAATGTTTTCCACAAGGTGGTTGTGGAATAAGGTTGTTGGTAATTTCGAGGACGAAATTCTTTAAGGAGGGAAGGTTGTAACGACCTGTCCCGAATATCGGGATTTAATAATATTTAATTATGATTTACTAATCTGGGATTAGTTGGGTGATTTCGGACGAATTGTGCAAAATGACCGTTTTGCCCCTAGGCGTGGGCAAAATGTTGACTTTTATTTCGGATGGTCAAATGGACTTTGACCGATGACCGTGACGTAGTTCGGGACGTCACGAGTTCATAGACAGGCGGCACGTTCGATTCCGACGTTCGTGGTGAAAGTTATGTTGTACGGAAGTGCAAGGGCATTTTCGTAATTTGGCATATTAGGGGAAATGTTGACTTTTTGACCGAGTTGTCCGATGGCCGAGGGCCAAGGACCGTTACGTAGGTTTCGTCGATACGAATCCAACGACAGGCAGCATGCCGAAATCGGAGATTCGACGACGACGTTATGGTCAAGGAAACGAATTTACGAACCGAGGCTCCGATTAAAATAATAATATAATAATGAACAGTACCCGGTGACTAAACACACTTGGATGAGTGACAAGTGTCACTCATCCCTTAATTTGGGGCTTAAGACCAGGATCCATGTTTTGAGGGAACATTATGAATATGTTTTATTAATTAATTATGTTTAATTATTGTTTAATTTCCATTAAACCTCTTCTAATTTCCTAACCGTGTACTACCCAAAACCACAATTCATTCCACCCTTAATCTCCTCTCCATCAGCTGATCTTGAGTGTGCAAATTGGAGACAATTCAGAGACGAATTTAGTGAGGGAAACACGAGGGATTGAGGGGGACCGTAGAACTGGAATTCGGAAATTTGATTTTTGGGAGGGAAATTCGAATTGGGAGAATTAGGCCGTGAGGATCGCAATTGAGCTCACATTCAGCTTCCTGGGATCACAACGATCATAATTGTCGAAGAAACGAGATGAATTGGTGCCGTTTTGGCTCTGATCGAGCTTGGTGACAGAGGAAGGAAATCGAGGTTGAGTCGTGATCGTGGAGTGTTTCGACGACGGAATTGAGGTGGGGAAACTACTTCTCATGATCCCACGATGCTTCTGGGTTCGTCAATTGAAGGAAAACGGCTGTGGTTGACAGAACTCCATGGTTGAACAGTGACGGTGTTCGTGCTTGAGTCGTGACGATTGAGCGCGGGATTGAAGCAATTGAGTTGGGGGAAATGCTTAACGGAGTCCATGGAAGCTTCTGGTTGAATCAATTTAAGGAAATCAATTGGAATTGAAGGAATTCCATGAACGAACAGTAACCGGAGTGTTCTTGGTGTTCATCATCGAATCGTGGAATTGTAGGTAAGGATTTGTGTAATTGAGTTTACAGAACTTAAATTGAATTTAAAACGAAACTAACTGAATGATCAATTGGAAGATTTAGGGTTGAATTGATGGACATTGAACCGGGTCGTCTCGCGGGCTGTTTGGACCCGTTTACCAGACATACGGGTTAGGCTGGTGACACTGTAGCAGGCGCGTGGGTTTCACGCGCAGCCACTCACGGCGGCGCGTGACGGTGCGTGGGCACGAATCTCGAAGTGAGGTCAACATGACTTCTGTCCTATTTAATGTAACGAACATTTTGGAATTGGTTTCGTGTCGATCGGACACCGTTGCGTTATTGTTCGGGATGTCCGAAGGTTTTAAATCCAGTTTAAAAATACTTAAAAATTCGGGAAAATTACGGGACTTGAATAGGATGTTAATGATGAGGTTAGTAATCCTCTAATGTAATTTGAACAGGATTGGGAGTCCCGGTGATAGTGGTGTGGCCCGGGAAGGCCTATGGCACGCGTATCGAGGCGCTCGGTTAAACGGTCTGTGAGTGGACATTGGTTTCATAAATTCGATGCATGCATAACTGTTTTATGATTGTTATAATTATGATTAAATGATTTACTTTGGATATCGGTGAATTTAAAATGATTTCACGTATTTCGAGGTGAATTACGTATTTGCACGTAAACCGAGGTTTTCTGGATTTGCACCGATTTCCATAAATATGGTTGGATATGATTTCATGAAACCGTTACGAACTTAAATAATGTAAAATCGGGCCAGGGGCCCAGTTGAACTATGAAATCGGGCCAGGGGCCCAGTTAACATATGGATCGGGCCAGGGGCCCAGTTAACTTGTGAAATCGGGCCAGGGGCCCAGTTGATTTCTACATGTGATTGCGGGTCGGGGACCCTAAAATGGAATTGAATAAATGTTTCCTGGTTTACATTTTATATATGTTCACATGCTGGAATCTATAAATGGTTTTGATGATGTTTCGGTCATGGCACGTTTCACGGTTTTGGGCATGAGACCCGTTTGATGAAATGTAACGATCGGTTCGGATTTTACCTATGTATACCTATATGTTTTGCATGTGGATATCGATAAAATGTATTTGGTACTGCACTGTATAGATCCTTCCATATTATATTGTCTCCTCCGGATGAGGTACCCCGGAGAGGTCACGGACGTCTAGTACGTCCAGCGTCTATGACGCTAAGCATCGGGGATGCTGTACCCGAACGGGGTTCGGGGATTGAACTCGGAAATTGAGACCCGAGTGGCACTCGTAGCCTTGTGATTGTGACCTTATTGACGTCAGGGACGTCAGACATCAGGGATGTCGGATTGGAGTGTATAGTGCAGTGGCTAAAATTATGGTTATGGTTTATATTATATGCCTTATGGTTCATATTACTGGATTTATGAAATAACTCTTGGATTGACTTTTGGAAATTGAAACTATGCTTTGGTTTCCGGGCTAAGGCCCTAATGGTTATTTCTAAATAAATGTGTGATCAGTGGTTTTTGGCGCATGCATATGATTTTACTGAGGGGCATAAATGTCTTATAAATGTTTTTATCAGACTTGTTTATTTTCGTCCGCTCACAGCTTTTGTTTTTAATGCCCTTCAGGTTGATTCCGGATACGACTGCAGCAGAGACTTGAGCATCGCACACCTCCTCCGTCGATCCTTACGCACTCTGGAAGCCCGTTTGGGCAATGGCAATCGGTTATCCCTTGTCTGACGCCTCTTGTCAGACGGGAGCACGTCACATTCCATGGTAATCCCGGGGGGATTGGGATGGGTCGTGTCAGGCTGTAACGCCCCGGAAATTCAAAGAATGTAAATTTGTAAAATAATATATAAAATGACATTTTTACCCTTGAATATAGTGTGGTCAAAGTTGAATTTTTAAACGACACGTGTTTTTCACGCGATTCGAGGACCATTAGGTAGGTCCCGATTCCTTGAGTCCGTAGACAGGCGGCACACTGAAATCGGACTTCGGATGAAAGAGTTATGATTCTAGAACGAGGAAGGGCATTTTGGTAATTATGTGAAGGAAGGGTAAAGTGGTCATTAGACGGTGAAATTAAAAAAGTGGATAATTACTGTAGCGGTTTAGTTAAGTGTTTGAGTTAGCCGTGTAATTCATTAAGGGATACACTTGTTAGCCGTTTGAATTAGTTGAATGAGTTGAAGTAGTTGAATGAGACAATTGATGCCGATTAATTGATTAAGTGACAATTGTCACTAAGAAGAGACGGATTAGTGGGTCGGTTAAGAGTGAGTAGGTGCACAGGTGTGGCCGTGGGAGAATCAGCACCGTTGCCGTTCAAAATCGATCATTTTGATTGAATTAGTGAACTAAGGTAATTGAAGTTGTTGTGAGGAACTGAGAGAAGACAGAGATACTGGAGTGATTGAGGGATCAAAAATTGAAAGGGAAACTGAGAATACAGAGAGGCCTAGGAAATAAGAGTGTTAATCGGTTTTTCGGTTCGATTTTTTTACGGAAACCGAAACCGAAACCTGTTGGAGAATCGGTTCGGTTCAGTTCGATTTTTCCTCCAATGCGGTTTGGATCGGTTTTCCCTCCTATTTGGTTCGGTTCGGTTCGGTTCCAGTTAAAACCGGTTTTTTCCCTTCAAATTATGGTGAATCGGTTTGGTTGAACCGGTTCAATTTTCTCTAAAAACCAATTTTTTTTTGTACTTTTATACAATAATCAATATTTATTATCTAATTAATGTCCATTACAACCTAATTAATGTTTATTACAACTAATTAAGATCCATTATAACTAATCAATATTCATTACAAAGTAACCTAAAGCATTTTTGTTCGGGTCGGTTCGGTTCGGTTCGATTTTTAGGTCCATTCGGTTCGGTTCAGTGTTGTTATACCGAAAACCAAAACCGAACTGGTTCGGTTTGGTTAAGTTCCGATTCGGTTCGGTTTTTTGGTCGGTTTTTTCGAACCAATTAACAGGGCTACCAGGAAATAGGAAATTTCTGAAAAATTGAGGGAAAATTCGAAGTTTAATTTAGGAGTTGAGAGGAGCCAAACAAAGGTTGAAAACAGCTTTCTGGAATCATTTCGAGTCTAACGAGATACAAATCGAAGGCAATTGATGGTGTTTTGACCGGGAACCGAAGTTCCAATTTCTGGAAAAAGTCAAGATTGAGTACGACTACCTATAGGCCAAAATATTCCTGAGGAGTCCGGGGAGCGTGCAGGACACGATTGACGCGGTTGGACTTCGTGAGTGGACTGTTGTTTTCTTATTGAGCATGCATAACTATTTTTATTCACTCGTTTTATATTTCTATATATGATTTCATGTTATGATATTCTTGCTTTACGTGATGGCACACTTTTCGAGGTGATTTATCGCATTTTTAAGTATTTCGAGATTATGATTTCTCCTGTGCTTTGATGATGATTTGATGGACGATTTTATATGATTTGTGCGTATTACGTTTTAATGATGTTAATGATGTTTTTATTATGATTTATAAACATGATTTGGAATCTAAACGTGAAATTCGAACGTGAGTTCTATTTTGATAAAATGTGGTTTCAGATTAGTTTTGGAATTTGATTTATGATGGATTCTGGATTTGATATATACTTACACATGGTTTTGGGTTTAAAGACCAGGATATGGCTGGATCTGGTTTTGGGTTTAAAGACCCGGTTGTTGATGTGACGGGGGATGACCCTTGATTGATATGTTTTGAGTTTAAAGACTCGATTACTTTGATATCCCCCGAGACCTATTGATTGTGCTTTGAGTTTAAAGAATCATTGATATCCCGGGAAGGCCTGATATATGAGTTTAAAGACTCGGATAGATCCAGCATGTTTGATTTGTTGATGTTGCATTCGGTTTTACATGATTTTGTGACTATCTTCTGTAACGGTTTTGATACGATTCATGTAATTGTTTTCAGATACTTAGTTATGCATGCGTGTTTGAAAACTGAGGGTGAACTCTGATTTCATTAAAACTATTTTCTATAACTCTTTATTTTTAGTCCACTCACACTTTTATGTTTTACTACCCTCCAGGCCGTGGTGCGAATTTTGGGGCTAACGCCGAGGCAGAGGCAGAGGCATAAAGTTTCCCGTTGCGTGTATAGTTAGCTCACAGAGTAGGGTTTTATGTTTATCTTGTACAGTTAACTATGCTCTGTGATACTGTTGACTTGTTGTATCGTACGATCTCCCTGGTCTGGCAATGTATGTGATGTAACTATTGTGGTTATTTTGGTCTTTGTGTTCGATTGTCAGAAGGGAGTAGGATGCTTCCCCGATTATCGAGATGATACTCAGGGTGGGCCCTGTCACGAGCTGTTCTGCGTCGAGACATCACAACCACAACAAAATCACATCACACAAGTTTACTAACCAACCGCTCTGGGAGTAACAACCTCACGCAGACCGCACATAACCTAGCTCTAATACCAATTTGACACGACCCACCCTCAATCCCCCGGGATTAAGGGATAAGTCATGCTCCCGTCTCACTCACGTGTGACACGAAGGAAAAACATATGTTCAATCCTCGTGGAACACGCAAGCTCGACAAGGGATTTCCAGGTAAACCATCAAATACTAGCGTCTGGACTCCTCAGAGTGCGCAGACGCACTATGGATCGCTTGTGTGATGTCTCCGTCTCTCTCACAACAGCCCGAATCGCATCATCAACCTGGAGGGTATCGAAAACATAAAAGACTGTGAGTGGAAAAAAATAAATAATACGTTCAGAAAACAGTTATAGAAAAGTACATTTATACCCTCCACGAAAAACCAATGCATGCATGTGAAAACTATTCCATAAAACCATTTCATATCCAAGATAAGAAAACCATCATTGAAAAATAGAATCATTTCCTTTTCTCAAATCCGTAAATCAAATTCAGGGCCTCAGCCCAAAATCATAAATCCCCATCAAAGTACGGGACCTCAGTCCAAAATCCACAAAATCCACAAAATCCAAATCATCCGGGCCACAACCCAAAATCTCTGAAAACCAGTGAAAAACCAAAGTAAAACATCGATCAATCAAGTTGCTGGATCTCAAGCGCGCTGAGTCTTTACACTCAAAACACATGCGCATAATCAGGTCTTCCCAGGATATCAATGAGTCTTTAAACTTAAAACAAAATCAATAGGTCTCGGGGGATATCACAATAACCGAGTCTTTAAACTCAAAACATATCAATCTAGGGCTCTCCCCGGTCATCAATCAATCGAGTCTTTAAACTCAAAACCAGATCCAGCCATATCCGACTCTTTAAACCCAAAACCAAGTTTCAACGGGTCTTTAAACCCAAAACCAAGTGAAAATCATAGAAACCCATATCTGAATTTGCAATCATGATTCTGTAAGCTAGCATCCGGAATCATCATTCCGAACCCAAATCCAGAAAATCACTTTCAAGCTCCAAAACCGAATCAGGAATCATATTTCCAAAATCAGATTCCAAAACCCGAAATCACATTTATCGAAATCACTTTTATGTACAGGGCGTCAAGCCCGAAATCACTTTTTCAAAATCCATTATGAATCGTTGAAATCAAATCATAATCCATAATTCAAATTCCAAAGTCAAATCACCAAAACCATGATCAAATCGCAACATAAATCGTAAGCTCGTAAAACGTGCAAATACGTAATTATCTCGAAATACGTGCAAAATCATAAATCATCAATATTATATCACGAACATAGAAATCACGTATATAAAACATATAAAAACATTTATACATGCATCATAAGTTAGAAAGTAAAGTCCACTCACAGACCATTCGTGTCGCCGCCTCGATACGCGTTCACTTATGCCTTCCCGGCTAATCCACCATCACCGGCTTTCCCGATCCTGTCCAAATCTCATAAGAAGGTCACTAACTACTTCTCAAAGCTTCTACTAAAACCCTGTAATTTTCTCGAATTTTTAACTATTTTTAAACGAGCCCTAAAACCTTCAGACATCCTGAAACCTATCGAGACGATGTCCGATCGACTCGAAACCTGTGCCAAAATGTTCATTACACCGATTACACCATTTCACATGTTGAACACTTGCCCATCAGAGGCAACACACGCCCTCACGCACCGCCCAAAGGGCTGCGCATGGGCCTCATGCGTGGCACTATTCATCATCCTCTTCCTCTCGCCTACCCAATTCAGGCCGGTTCGAACCGGCCCAGTTTGACCAAGTCGGCGCTCACGGTTTCTTGCTATTTCTGGTTCGTTTTTAGTCCTTTTAATCCATATGATTTTGTTCTACTATTTCCTATTAATCTAAATAATTAAAACTTGAATTGAGGACCTGAATTATACCTTCCAAACAAAGAACTGAAAGCCCAGTTTTCCATCGTCCATTTCCTTCGATTTCGGCCACCTCCTACTTTGATTCCAAGCCCAAACACTTCCTCTCAACCTCCAAAACATTATCCAATCATTAATATTGATTAAAAATCACCAAAACTCAATTTACCATTTTCGAATTCAAAGTCGAGTTTTATGGGACTTTCACTTACCGTCTCTTTCAACCATTAAATTCGAGTCCATGGAGCTCGTCTCAACCTTCCAAAAAATTTCAATTCAAAAACCACGAGCTCAAGACCACAGTTGAGGGTGATAAGATCCTTGGTTCCTCACGGTTTCTTGTTTGCTCTGTTCTCACGGTGTCGTGGCCACCGTCCACGACGGCCCTCAACCTTTCCCCTCACCACACACTGGAAATTGTTACGGTTTATAAGGGTTTGAGCTCACAATCACACTCCTCTGTTTTCCTCCCAACCAGTGCATAATCATCTTCATCCTTGTTTTCAACAAATTAGGACGGTTATCAAAGTTTTCACGAACTTCGAATGAGGGACATGTTTCCAAAAACAATTGGGCACAATTTCCAAGATAGCCAGGTGTCCTCATTCTGCTGGGCACAGATCCCTATGCGCTGGAAAAATACCAAAATGCCCTTGAGATTTAATTACCAAAATGCCCCTTGCATAATTAAACCAAAAATTCGAGCCATTCGAAATTCGATGATTGCATGCCGCCTGTCGTTGTACTTAGGGAATCGAGACCTACCTAACGGTCCTCGAAATACGTGATAAATGCATGTTATATAAAAAGTCAACAATTTGCCCCTTTTAACCAAATTACCCCCAAACTTCCGAACATCATAACTTCTTCCTCGAATGTCGGAATCGGACGTGCCACCTGTCTATGAACTCCTGACGTCCCGAACTACGTCATAGTCATCGGTCAAAGTCCATTTGATAGCCCGACCTAAAAGTCAACCTTTTTGCCCATTTTAGGAGCAAAACCGTCATTTCGCACCGTCCGTCCGAAAGTACCCATCTAATCACCGATTAATCATACTAATCCGTCATTAACCACTACTCTAATCCCAATTTTCGGGACGGGTCGTTACAAAGGCCCTAATGATTTGAGGAAAGAAATGACTTTGGTTTTATAAATAGTTTTTAGTATATTTGAATTAACTGGTTTTCGTATGCTTGCATAGTTTTAAGTGAAGGGCATAAATGTCTTCTTTTGTTAAATGAGTTTTAATAAATTATTTATTTTTGTCCACTCACAACTTTTATGGTTTCTAATGCCCTTCAGGTTGATAGCGGTGCGGGCTGTAGCGGTGATCGAGACATCACACTCCGCCACTGATCCGGGCGCACTCTGGAAGCCCGAATGGGCTGTTGGTTCCGGTTATCCCTTGTATGGCCTTCGTGTTACACGGGGGTTAGACGGGTGTCTAGCTTTCGTGTCGCACGTGGTTTAGACGGAAGCATGGCACATCCGGCGTTAATCACGGGGGGATTGGGATGGGTCTTGTTAGTTTAGTGGGTTGGATTTTTAGGTTTAATGTTAAGTGTTTTTTACAGGTGGGTTGGCTCTAAAGGTCACGGGGACCAGATAGCTTAGAGGTGGACTTGATTGGACATTACGGTGAGTGGACTTTATTTCTAAAGGATAACACATGAATATTTATATGATGTTTTATTATTAATTATAAATTCCGCAAATTGAGGAGGATTATTCCAAATTGATACATTATAATTCTAAGATTCAGAAACTATGGATAATTGGTATTTCGATTTAGTATTGACTATATATTTATGGATATTGATTTACGAAATTCTTATTATTTATGCGTCTTTAAACTAAGGATGATTATTGTAATTGGTTTATCATTAATTGTGAATTTTTATAACGGCTTGGAAAGGATTTTGAGCTTAGGCCTAGCGATACGATTTAGGCACTAGACTAGAATATTTATTTGGGCTTATGCTGTGTTGTGACAGCCTTGGCTTCGGCTATGTCTTATGTGTTTTATGCCACATGTCCTTGAGGTATTTTTGGATATGTGCATTGAGGAGTTTCTCCAACACATGGTCTTGAGGTATTTTTCAACCATATGCCAGTCTACATGATTTCTCCAACCGCATGATTTTGAAGTATGTTTGGTCGTGAGTGTTTATTCCTGACACATGATCTTGAGGTATTTTCAGTCATGTTTTCATTGAGTTTGTCTGCGCACTTAGTAGATGATTACAATACCATATCTTTGAGGTATTTTCATATATTTGGAGAGTAGGTCCCGTGGTTGGACCCCCTAAGTTCTCTAGCCATTACTTTGCAGTATTTTCAGTTGTGGTTAAGAGGACACGTTCCTATGTTGGACTGCTCTATGCATTAGGAAACAGTCCTGGTTATCGTGCTATAGCTAGGGATAATGACTACCATTGGGATATCAAGTTATAGCTCGAGATGATAACTGTGATTGAGATATTGAGCTACGGTTTGGAATGATAGCTATGGGCGAGATATTGAGCTATAGTTTGGAATGATAGCTACGACCTGAATATTGAGCTACAACTATGTTGGGATATTGAGCTATGGTTCAGGTTGACATCTACAGCTAGAATAATAAACTGTTGTTCGAGATGAGGGTACGGTCAACATATCAAGCTACGGCTTGGGATGATGGCTATGGCCGAGATATCAAGCCATGACTTAGAATGATAGCTACAACCGAGATATTTAGCTACAGTTCTAGATGACAACTACAATCAAGATATTAAGGTATGACTAAGGATAACAAGTACGGCTAGGATATTGAGCTACGGCTCAGGATGACGGCAACAACCAGGATATTAAGATACAACTTACGATGATAGTTATTGTTGTGATATTGAGCTACGACTCCAGATGATGGCTACGATCGAGATATTGAATTTTGGCTTAGGATGAGGCTAGGGCCAAGATATTGGACTATGGCTTGGGATGACTGCTACAACTAAGATATTAAGCTATAACTCAGTACGACTTAAACAACTGCAATGTGAGGCTACGACGTGGGAAATTGGCTTCAGCCGGTTTATTTCAATGGTACGTACAAATGGATGTGATTTGATCTTTTTTTTTTTTGAATATTAGCAAAGTATTTGAATCCTTTGTTTCATAGGTTGAACACATTTTACCAATTTAGAGGGGAGATCCTACCAAATTTCTTGTAGAATTCTTGTAAAATCTTTGTTGGTCTAGTGAGGGCATTGCATGAATTATTTTGAGGTTTCAATTGTTGTTAGATGGAACAGGATTTGTCATGGATTTTGAGGGGAAACTCAGGAGGGGTCTTGTCAACAAGGCTATTCACAGATTCCAAAAGGAAATTCAAAAGGGGACTTGTCATACGATATCAATTAATAATATGTTTTCCTTAGTGTTCAACAAATTAATAAATGGTGTTATGGGGTGTTAATTCAATCATTAAAATAGAATCGAGCCGAAAAAAATAAACCGATAAAAAAATCAAATCAAATAAAAAAAAACTAAATCAAATTGAACCGAAACTGGTTGAATTTTGATTTTCATAAGTTCAAAATTGGACTAAACCAAATCGAATTGAAGATCCCTTTTTTAATCCAAACGACGATGTTTGGGACCACTTCCTTCAATTCCATTTTAGTGTCCAGACTCCACCAAGATATCAGAAGAGACTCCACTTTCTTCAATTTCACTTCAGTCCCAGACTCCAGTTCCCCCTATCTCTATCCTTTTCAAATTCTTCGATATCATACCTCTCCCTTTCCCTTTCCCTTTCCTCAATCCTCTTTGATATCATTGAAACCCTCATTAAATCTCTCTCTCTCTCTCTCTCTCTCTCTCTCTCTCTCTCTCTCTCTCTCTCTCTCTTTGATATATTTGAACACGCCTCATCCTCAACGAATCAGACCAAATCGGAGTCTTAGGCTCATCTAAAATACGTAACCGCACCCTTCATCTCGGACTTACACCACCAATCATCTTCTATGCATCACACCTCACATATGCACACCTCATTGCCTTCACTCTCAATGCTTCATAGCTCGCACGCACGCCTCACCTCCATACCGCCACATTGATTCCATCAAAACCGCTTAAGCCTTACTACCGCATCGAACCCACTCAAGCCTTACCTCCGAATCGAACCTTCAATCTCAATCGAACCCTCATGCCTCATTCTCTCGTTCAAGACCTCGTGGTATGTTTATTTGATTAGTTTTTATACTCATAATATATGTAGAATTGGACTTCCGTTGGTTTAGTTTTTGGTTGAATTTCTGCCTAATTTTGGTAGATTTTGGTTGAATTTATGCCTCATTATTCTGAGAAATTGGTAGATTTTGATTTTAATTGGGTACAACGGCTGTTTTCGGTTGAAGGATAGTGATGAAAAAGGAAAACTCGTCTCCATTGAAGCAGGAAAAAAAACCCGACTAAACCGGTTAAGAATCGGTTCAATCGATTTTCGATTCAAATTGGGATTGGGATTGGGATAGGGAACCAAATCGAATTGAAACCACTCCCCAATTGGTTCAATTTCAGCAAAAAAAAAAACCCGAAACTGAAAAATTAACTAACACCCCTACTCATTCTATGGCCACACGGTGCATCGAGTTTACTTATAATATGTGTGAACGATATTGGTTAATATTCTCCATGTTGACACCTTTTATTCAAAATGGCAGGTCTGACTGTAGCTATATTAAATTGAATGAGCATATAATTTTGATTTTATAATATCAATAAATATACTCACATGTTGACATGTGAATTAGACACATTGTGTAACTGAATTCCAGTACCATTTCAGGAAGAAAAAAAAAATTCCAGTACCATATATATTATATAATGTCTCCTTACCTTACTTTCATATCCAACTATTAAAATATGACAAGCTAGCCCTAATACAAATATAAGTAGAAGCACCCTAATTTCTAAAGATCAAATTGATTTCTCTATCATGATCAGGCCATTTGGCCGAGGCTGGTGCGTGCATACTGCCTTACACTACTCTGGAGTACTTACTACTCGCCTTACACACTACTCTCTCATAAGACCTAAAGGTCAAAATGTTGCACGCCTTCACCTGCCCCTGCCATATATTGCCAAGTTCACATACAGAGAAGAGAGAGAGAGAGAGAGAGAGAGAGAGAGAGAGAGAGAGAGAGAGAGAGAGAGAGAGAGAGAGAGAGAGAGAGAGAGAGAGTTCGTCGTTTGAACTATGGTAAATCCAACCATGAAAAAGAAGAGAGTTTTCACCAACAGAGAATGAAAATAAATATTAGTGTAACTCATTGACGTGTAATATTAAATTTTTATTGCTTCTTTTTCCGGGTTTGATAAACTGGGTTTCTTTAATTTTGACTTTTAACTTTTGTCATATGAAGTGAAAACTGATTTAGCGAACTAATGCGCATGCCATACATTCAACAAGACTGGACATGAGTGCAGCAATCTGACGCACTAACTAATTAATCAACTTTTGAAAAGAACATATTTTTCTAACTCAGGCACAATCAGCGTTCCCAAGAAATTACATTCATCTTTTAAAACAAAAATGATTTTCACATTTTTGCGAAATCAAAGTAATTAGGAGGCAAAAATAAACAGATCAGTAGACGATGAGAAATAAAGAATTAAGTGTGAATTGTTTTCCTTCCGTTACAATGAAAACGAGAATGAAATTTGGACCATCGACTATTCTCTTTATGTTGACGTTGATTAAGAGTGAGCACAATCTGATTAATTCGATACAGATATTAATAATATTCAAATCTAAATCATTAAAATTTTAACCAATTGATAAAATTTAAATTTTCTAAAATTAGAAATGAAACCGCTACTAACAATTTGGTTTTCATCGATACAGACGGTTTAGGCATAATAAAAAATATGTAATATACAAATTATATGGATTCAAATAATCGCATTCCCAACCATGAGATCTTAAAATTCCTTTATGCAAACATTCACAATCGCTATTGGTGGGCATCATATTTTCAAACAAGTTTCCTTCATTTATACATTTATAATCTCAAAGTTGATCTGGTGCATTCAACTTAAAACATTCTTAAAGTTCCATACATTTAATATACTAGGGGAGCAAGCAAGCAATAGCCCATAAAAGTCATCAAGCTAGCAACTACCACCGATATTTACCAAAATCCATCATGCAACAACAAACGACATTTGGTAATGGACACTTCAAAAATAAATAAATAAATTAGGTTGTACTCATGTATGTAAAGATACATGGTAGATTTAAAAATTAATATATTTCTTAAAAGTTCGGTTTAGATTTAACGGATTTTCAAAATAAAAATTCAAAACCAAACTATTTAATTTTTATCCGATTAAATATAAACTCTTGGATAAATGACAGTTTGAAACAGATTAATTAATGATTTTAATGGATTTATGCATACCTCTAATGTTAACGAGGACTCTCAGTTTTTATGAAGAGAAATATTTATCACTAAATTATAATGTTATTTGCATACCAACTCATACATTAGTTATATATTCTATTAAAATTCTGATGGATTTTGAATTATTATAAATTAAGATTCTGGGGTTTGAAGGAAGACAACGTTTGAGTCTATCTCTTGAGAAAAGAGGCGGGGTAAAGTAACAGTTTAAGAGGCTCTCCATAAAATTTTGGGAAAGTCAAAGTGGCCGGAATATGGAAATGTGTAGAAAGAAACTAGAAGTGAACCGAGAGCAAACTAGGCAGCTAGGTGAAACCCTGAAAGAAGTAAAAAACTTTGAAAATGGTGGGGGGGGGCGGCTGTGGTTCGTGGTGGTGGGAACTGGGTAGTAGGTGTACTGGCTTGCTTCAAGGGAAGCCATAATTTCTAAAAATGAAGAGTTAGGCTTTTTCTATATATAGAAGTTTCTTGAGGGAAGAAACAAATTTCCAAATCTGAGCACCCCAACTTTTTCCAATTTTGAAGCAGAAAACCCTGAGCCTGAGAGGAGGTGTGAGACAAATGATGACAATATATACTGTATAGATTGACACAAACAAGACATGGTGAATTGTTGATTGTTCTGACTTAGATTTGCTGCTTCCCTTTACAAAACCAAACAACTCAAAACCCAAGAGCTTTACTGAAACAGAATATTATCACTCTAACAAAGCTGAAAACACAGCTTCTTCACAGAGATCGAGTGCACATATAATTTTACACCGAAAATGATTACGGGGAGTTTCTACATAAATTTATGGTTACTTTATATATGATTTTAATTCTATATATATATAATTAGAAAATGATAATAAATTTATATTGAGAAGCTAGCAGTTTTTTTTTTCTTCTTTTCTTTTTTGGGTTTTGGATACTTAAAAAATTAATTAAGCTATTTGTTGTTGATTAATTAAAAGGGTGTATGTGATAATTTGTTTTCGTTGTTCACGCCATATGCAGCTGCCAAAAGCCATGAATGAGATTGGATTGGACATATGATCATCTGACAAAGTGTTTGTGTCGTACACCATCTGCGCTTAGGGTTGCATTGCATGATGTCTGTTGCATTGAGTCAAACAGTAGTAATAATACCAACTCATGAATCATGACGATCCAAATAATATTGTTAATATTTGCTGCTCATCAATAATGACCTAGCTAGTTTCTTAAGCTAGCTGGACTTGGACTTACATATATAATTCATTAATTAATCTCGAATTCTATGATAATTTTATAGCAGGAAAAATGTGAACATAATTAAAACTTGTTCATTAATAGATTGTTATTTTTCAAAGTTGATACTTGAAGACTAGCTAGGATCATATAATATCAATACAATCTCATACAAATAATATAGGGAACTAAAAGTTAGGCTTATATTTTACCCGAATTTATTATTGGATTTTATAATCTGTAATTTCGAATTTAATATCAACTTTAAAAGAGAAAAATAATATTAAGAATGAAATAACGAAATTTTATTTTCCAAAAAAAAAAGAGATTTAAAATCTAATTAAGAAATTTATAATTTTCTTATTTGGTCAACTTGTTAAACATGCGAAGATTGAGATAGGACTTGTCAAACAAGATTTTGGTATGCTGCCCCAATACCTTCTTCATCCAAACACAATAACAACATCAACACCCATTGAAAGGCTCAAATTCTTTGTCTTTCCCTAAGATCATGAGATCAACACCCAAATCATTCTTCATGGTGCATGCATGCTTATCCAATCCCTCCCTTCATCTCAGGCCTCAGCCTTCCAACTCTTGGAAAAGTTAACTTCGTCCTTACTAATTTCTACTGTCAACAATCATCGCATTTAATGCAAAGATCGATTTCTGTTGCCTCACTGTACACAATACGCACCCTCTCTCTCTCTCTCTCTCTAGAAAAAAAAAAAGAAAAAAAAAGTTTCACAAGTCTTAGCAACCTCGGCCTTTGACAAAACAACACCAAAATGACTGATGCGTCAGCCATCATAGTCACTGCCCTCTCATATCTCTCATCAGTACAAAAATGCAAATACCAGCAGAACCCAATATGCAAAAAGAGAAATCACCCCAAACAGACCAATTCATCAGCCTATAAATTCAACTTGTCAAAACCCCCCAAACCAAAACAAACCGATCTTTTAACTTTTCCTCCATTAAAAAAACCCCTACTCTCAACTTCCCTCTACAAATTTGGAGCAACTTTTAGCTCCTTTCTCAAACCCTCCAACCCCTTCACTCCAATCCCATGAAAGTTAACACCAGATCATTCCTTCATCAGGTGACTGTCATCAGCTGCCTCAAATCCATGCCTTCTTATAAACCCACCTAAGATTTTCCCTTTTTATGTCCACTTTTTGAAAAAAGCGAGCTCCTTTCTTCAATTCCCTCCATTTCCTTTGCCTTATCACCACCCAAATTTAAAAAAAAAGATGGAATCTTTTCATCATTCCCTCACATTGCCCTTCTCCTACACCTTCGCCACTTCCACTAGTGGACATGCTGGCATTGTTGCAAACATCATCAACTCATCATCCAATCCTCCTAGTGCATGGATGGACGCTAGGATTTGGAGCAAACTCCCCCTCCGCCTCCTCGACCGCGTCATCGCCCTCCTTCCACCGCCGGCCTTTTTTCGCGCTCGCTGTGTATGCAAGAGGTGGTATGCTCTCCTCTTCTCCAACGCCTTTCTTCAGCTCTACCTTGAAGTCAACCCTCGCCGCCATTGGTTCCTCTTCTTCAAGAACAAAAGCCTCAAGAGCAGCTACATATACAGAAACAACAACAACAACAGCAACGTTGGAGGAAACAATGGGGACCACAACAGCAACAACAGCAGCCGAGGTGGTGGTGGAAATTGTGAAGGCTATCTGTTTGATCCTTATGAACTTGTATGGTACCGGCTTTCGTTTCCTCTGCTTCCCTCTGCTTTCTCCCCTGCTTCTTCCTCAGGGGGTTTGATCTGCTGGGTGTCTGATGAGGCTGGTCCAAAGACTATGATCCTCTACAACCCAATTGTTGGTTCTTTGACTCAGATGCCGCCAACTCAGCGAGCAAGGCTGTTCCCTTCCATAGGCATGACTGTTGGCCCTTCATCAATTGACGTCACTGTTGCCGGAGATGATTTGATTTCTCCCTACGCCGTTAAAAACTTAACGGCGGAGAGCTTTCATATTGATGCTGGCGGGTTCTTTTCACTGTGGGGGACTAATTCTTCACTGCCAAGGCTCTGCAGTTTTGAATCAGGACAAATGGTTCATGTCCTGGGAAAATTCTACTGCATGAACTATAGCCCTTTCAGTGTGCTGGCCTATGACGTGGCGGGAAACGATTGGTGGAAGATTCAGGCTCCAATGAGAAGGTTTCTGAGGTCTCCAAGCTTGGTGGAGAGCAGAGGAAAGCTACTTCTGGTTGCTGCAGTTGAGAAGAGCAAGCTGAATGTGCCGAAAAGCTTGAGGCTTTGGGGTCTGCAGCCTTGTGGAACAACATGGGTTGAGATGGAGAGAATGCCACAGCAGCTTTATCTTCAATTTGCAGAGATGGAAAACGGAAATGGGTTTCAATGTGTTGGCCATGGAGAGTTCATAATCTTCATGATTCCGGGCTCGGACAAGGCGTTGCTGTTTGATATCTGCAGGAAAAGGTGGCAATGGATTCCTCCTTGCCCATATATTCATCCTGGGGTTGCTGGTGATTTGCTTGGCTTTGCTTATGAGCCACAGCTCGCCACGCCGGCCACCGGGCTGCTTGATCAACTCGCCACAATTCCATTCCAGGCCTTCACTGGTTAATTAGAATTTAGGAGGTTTAAGGGGTTGTTTAGTTATGACAAGCTTCTTCAAAATTTGAAAGTATCTGCTGTCTTTATCTCTCTCCTCTTTCTGGTGTGTCAAATGAGGAGCTAGTTTGCACAACTAACTAATATGATAATATTTTCTGGGGAAAAAAGTGAATAAACTACCAGATTGAAACTCATAACAATTAAAAAGAAAATCAGAAAAATGAACGGTATGCATGGTTCCGATGAACATGACGGCTAAGAGAAACCATACAAGCACTTGAGTGTATTCAAGTCGTTTATTACATATTCTAACGTTGGTCATTACCAACGTTGAAACTTTTTTAAGTGAAGCAATGGCAAGAATATCATAGAGAACTTTAAAAATTGGCTTCATAACAATTACAGATATGAGATCTTGAAGAGTCTGGAAAAGGAACTATTTTAAGGAACTAAAGATTGAAATAAATATCAAAGGTAAAAACCTTGTTTAAGCTTTTATAAGTTAATACATAAACACATTTTTAGGGAAAACAAACAGAAGGTTAGTACATAAACAGAGAAGCATTTCACATCAAGAAACTTGATAGTGTATTTTAAGGATTTCCGGACAAATGCTTTGCCTGCAAAGTTGGGGTCTTCCAGTTTTTTTCCAGCCGCCATTGATCCCCAAAATAAAGCTGATTCCAGCAATAAAAGCTCAGTACTTGATGACCTTCATAGAGTTGATGAGTCGAGGAGAGAACACTGCGAAGCTTCCTTATATACATATACTTTAAAATTGGGTTGATGAAAATGTTGCAATTTTTGACATACACCGCCGCTACCACTAAATACGGAGTGCGTCTAACCTTGCAAATAAGGTGCACTTCCATCTGGTGATGGCACTATAAATTTTTGCTGGCTTCCCCTTTTAGATAGTATACCATGAAAGTTGCCCTTCTTGACATTCAACCCAAATCGCAAATCTTTCATTTAAGCCTAACCTGGAGAATGAGGTGCACATCCCTCTTGAAGATGGACCTTAGCTCTTCATTAGCTTCCATGCCAATTCTCCTGTTTCAAAAAATTGTACTCCAAATCAACTTTTGTAAAAAGCAAAACAGTGTTTCCAATATACTCTAAGTACTTAAAGTGCACAAGAAGCTAGAATACAACACTAAGAAAATATTAAAGTGCATCAATAAACAGTCATCGAACTAGGGTTCAGTATTTACCCTATTTTAGAGCCCTTTTGTCCTACAAGAATCTTGCGCTGACTTAATTTGGAAGTAATAAGATGCTGCTCAATCCGAAGAGAGCCATCTCGCAACTCCTTCCAGTCCATCAACCGATGTTCAATAGTGTATGGGATTTCCTAAAACAAGCAAAGATCTCCAATATTTAAGATTATTAAATTTCATGTTTCGAGACCTTGAGAATGAATATTGCAGCAGACAGAAACGATAGCCACACCGTACATTAAAAAAACCAAGCTCTACCTGATGTACATGGTCTAACAACCTTTCTCGGACAACTTCTAATGATATATTCTTCATAGCTTCCTCGGTCATGATGAATGGATCTTCATCCCAAGCTCGTTTAACAGCCTAAACATAGAAAATAAAAAATAAAAATCATGGAAGTAATAAGACGTAGAATCTAGTAGAGAGCATGGTATAGTTGCAAAATAGTTGGTTTAAGTGCTATATTACATCTCAAATTGTTCTTACAATACTACTTTCGACTCAAAATTGCAAACAGGAGTACAACAATGAGGAACCTGAAGTAACGTATATAAACAGCCTAACTATCGTTTCCATAAGCAAACCCTACTGAGTTCCTAAAAGGTATAATTGCTTCTCACATGATTAAAAAGGACCAACTTACTAATGCAAAATCAATATTCAAAAAGAAGGTGGGGGACAAGAGACCTTGCTATTGTATACAAGGCTCTCTCATAGAGACAATGAATCTGTTCAAAACTATTTAAAGAAGAGAATTCAAACTGAAATTGTGATTGATTTTCAAATATCTGACCAGCACTGAGGTCAAAGAAAGAGAACCATTGTGAAATATGACATCTAACAAAACATACATTTTTTAAAAGTCCCTTGTAACAGAATACTTTTTGACAGGTAAGTTGGAGCAGGAAATTATCAGAATGAAGGCATAACAAAAGGCTCACATACCTGATTCATCAAGTATTGAGTAAGATCTTTCATTCCAGATCCCTTTAGACCAGAAATCATGAAATGCCTACAAGATCAACGATGTAAACAGATTGTCAGAAGTACTCAAAAGAACCATGGGCAAATTTCTAAGAAAAGAACAAACATCATTTTCTGTTTTCTACAGGGACACCTTACCTTTCATATCCAGGAAGATCTTTGAATTGCTCGGCAGCCGTTAACAAATCTTTCTTCTTCTCAACCAAATCAACTTTGTTCAAACATAAAATTCGCTTTTGTACTGGGTGTGGTTGTGCCCCCATACGCTTGATCAATCCTATAACCCTTGGATCAGGCCTTTAGATGGAATGAAAAAGAACAGGTCATCAGGGACCAAATAGCTACATGTTGGCTGAATAATAAAACTATGAACTAAAAATAAGAATGCACAATTGATATTATGTTGAAGAATTCAAAGGAGAATCATTGTGGACTTGGCAACCAAAAATGAGTGCAGCCCAGCTGCCATATGTATCTAGGTCTGATGCCTATGCTTGTTTCATGCATTTTTAGCTCTAAAAAAATTACGAACTATTAAAAACTGTGCCCCGTACATTAGGTTGCCAAGATAGGCTTCCCAGAAGCCAAACAGTGGAAATATTATTCGAAGAATAACGAACAATAAGGTTTAAAAATTATCAAATGGAATGAATCGCTAACCTGGTAAGATGTCTATGAGCGTCAAAAATAACTATGAGCACATCATATAAATTAACTGAGCTCCATGCACTTTCTACACGAACCTTGACATCCTTGTAAGGGCATCCACTGTTACTTAATGTAAGCCCTGGAGTATCAAAAAAACACTGCATATGAAAAATGAAGACCAGTTAATAAAATGGCACAAGATGTGGAAAAACAACTATAAAACATGCCCTAAGCTTCAATTTTTGCACACTTTAGTCAGTGGGGAACAGGAGTAAAAAGTATATCTGCACGTTTTCAGCCATTAAGAACAAATAATTTAACAGCACTTCTTCATAAGAGGAGGTTATTATTGTTGGGTAAAAATAGTATTCAGACCATCACTTTAGTAATATAAATAACAAACGGTGAGCATTTCAGACAATAAGGTTCTTAAACAAGATGCATGGCATGAGAATTCATAATCCAAGCTAGACTTTATGATTCAATATTTACATTTCACTTTTTGTGCTTGAAATAGGAGGAAAGTATAAAGAAACGATAGATGAAGAATATTGGTAGGGAGGGACACAAATAAAGAAGGATGAAAAAAACAAATTCCTGAAAGTGGAATTAACTTTAAACGAATTTTAGTTTTTGGTTTCTAGTTCCCTTACACTTCTTCTACATCTCTCACTATCCTTTCTCCACTCTTCTTCATCCCTCATTTTCCCCATATTTAAAGCACCAAAAGTGAAACCATAAATCAATGGTTATCAAACAGTCCCTTAGTTACTAAGCTGGAAAAATAGCTGAGCATTGATAGAGATAGGAATGCTATTCTGGTATTTACATGATTTACAGTCCAAAAAATAATGCCACTGCTTTTCTTTTTTTCTCTCTTAAGATGGAAGTACGTATCAAATCTTTACTCAGGACATGAAAATTAAAAACGATAACCTGTAACCTTGACAATTACAAAATTCAAGAGAGAATTGCGCATTAAAAAAGAACAAAGAACACTACATAATAACAATTGGAAGAGTCATTTGTTACCACAAAAACAATATCCAAATACAACTCATCATGAGTCCATCGTCACCTTTCATGTATCAAAAAATCTCATCATTAGATGAAAATAAGTGTCACAAACTCATCGGATTGTCTTTTTTGTGTAATAATTTCTTAAATGAATTGGGATCAAAGAAACTAATTGTATATGGTAATTCAATTGATTGTTGAAGAATGTTTGAAGCACATTAGGACAAAAGGTAACTTGACCAGAAAATTTTCCAAGAGATACACCATGGTTATAAACTAAAAACAAGGTACATACAATTTGTGTGTCTCCTTTGGTCATAACTCCTAATACTTCATGAGTAGTGGTGTTTGTCTTCCGTGAAACAGCAGCAACCTTCGTCCCAACCTATAAGAAATGCAGAGAACATATTATAAATCTTCACAGAAAGGTTCTGGTTGCAATACAAGCCAGTAAGTACAAAATAATATTAGATCACATTTATAGGAAAACAAAAAATCCTTTTATATCTTACAAAGCACATCAAAGGATCAAGGTTAAGAACAAAGGGTACTCTCCCAAGCTTATACGTATACTCAAAAGATCTTTCATTTGTGTCCCTCCAAAATAAAACATGTTGATTTTTCAGAGAAATTTTGTGCAGGACAGCCTTAGCCTCCTCTTGTTTTAGGAGGTAATTTGGATTTGATAACAAGGCGAAATTTGCTATAAAAACTAGAAAAATAGTGGATCGAATGGATTTGAAATAACTAGATGTAGTACCAACGGAAGGGATTCGACATAACCAGATGTAGTACTAATGAAAGGAATTTGACATGACTATATGCATGAAATCCATTTTCTTTCTTCAGTTTTCTTCTCATTCAAATCCTGGCATACATGTGTTGCAATATTCTATATAAAATATTTAGCCTTATTATGAAATCCAAATCTAAACCCAAATCCACAATACTCCAAATGGACCCTTGGACTCAATACTGGTTTATGACATTGACTTAGACAACTAAGAAGAACTCACCTTTCGTTACCTATTATAGAGTTCATACTTCATAGTCATGGTCCTGTTAAGTCCAGTGATCATGGAACACATATTCATATTTGGGGAAATTAAGCAGATAACAGTACCCATGTTCTTCATCTCATGGCATGCAATATATGCATTACAAAACAGACCACATAGGCCATCCGATTTTATTTTCCCATAAAATATTAAAAATAGGCAAATGAAAGAAAACATAACACCAAATTTATGTTGAAGAATTGGCTCGGCAAATACCAAGAATTAGTGTTTGACTAGGAATACTAATTTGACTAGGATTCCAAGTTAATCTAGTGTTTCTATATAGGATTAGGAAAAGTATTCCATAGCCCTCTAGAGATAAGGAAATAAGTTACCTAAGATACTCAGCTGAAGGAGGGATACTCAAGGTTGTCAAAGGATCCCTTGTCGTAATGAAAGGAGAAATCCAACCTAATCAACTATATAAGCTTCGAGGAAATACAGTAGTAGGTGGAGCAGCAGTATCCACGAAAGGTGATACTAATGACAAGACTGGGCTTTGGCACTTTAGGCTCGGGCACATGAGTCGGAACGGTTTGCAAGAGTTACACAAGAAGAATAAGCTAGAAGGTGTCAATTATTGCAAACTAGATTTATGCAAATACTGTATCCTTGGGAAACAAACAAAGACGTCGTTCAAGCTTGTGAATAGTGAGGAAAGAAGCAAAAATCTGTTGGAGTATATTCACATAGACGTTTGGGGCCCTGCACCAACCAGATCCATGGCAGGTTCCAGGTATTTTATCACATTCTTAGATGATTTTTCGAGGAAGATTTGGGTCTATTTCATGAGGGAGAAATCTGAAGCTTTCACCAAGTTTAAAGAGTGGAAAGCTGCTGTAGAAAATCAGACTGGACGAAAAATCAAATACCTAAGGAGTGACAACGGAGGTGAATATAAGGACAACAGCTTCCTAGAGTTTTGCAAAGAACAAGGCATTACAAGACATTTTACGGTGAAGAAAACTCCCCAACAAAATGGTGCTGCCGAGAGGATGAACAAAACTCCCATGGAAAGAGAGAGAAGCATGAGATTTCATGCTGGATTACTAGATATGTTCTGGGCAGAAGCAGTCAACCATGCTTGCTACTTGGTTAATCGATCACCATCAAGGGTTCTCAATTCTAAGTGTGCAGAAGAGATATGGACCGGAAAACCCGTTAACTACTCAAAATTAAGAGTTTTTGGTTGCAGTGCTTATGTCTATATTCCAAGTGATGAGAGAACCAAGTTAAAGCCTAAGTCACTCGAGTGCATATTCATTGGTTTCAGTGAAGGAGTGAAGGGCTACAAGCTATGGGATTTCGTAAACAAGAAGGTAGTCTTAAGTAGGGATGTAATATTCAACGAGAAGACTATGCCCTTGAACCAGAATAAGAAAAATGAAAGGAATAATGCTGAAGAAGAAACAACTGAAGTTCCTCAACCCCAACCAGTCATGGAAGAAAATCCAGCTCAGGTGGAGCATGAGCAAGTGGATTACGACGTGGAGTTTGATGAGGAAGAAGTAGAGCAACAGCAGCAGTCACCAGTACAGACGCAGGTGGAGCCACACGTGCAGAACCAAGACTCCCTGGTTCGCACAACACCTGTAGAACAGTTTCAGAGGATCATAGCATTGGACAAACCTGTTCGAAATCGTAAGAAACCAGAAAAGTATGGTTTTGAACACGATGAAGTGAATTATGCTCTAACAATCAGTCAAGGAGATCCAACCACGTATCAAGAAGCTATAGCAAGTAATGAACGGGAAAGTTGGATGATTGTTATGTTAGAAGAGATGGAATCTCTTGAGAAGAACTCTGTTTGGGAGTTAGTTTCTAAACCAAAGGATAGAAAAACAATTGACTGTAAATGGGTGTTTAGAAAGAAAGAAGGAACGCATGAAGGAGACGCAATGAGGTACAAAGCCAGGTTAGTGGCTAAGGGATACTCGCAAAAGGAGGGAGTTGACTATGATGAGATATTCTCACCAGTAGTTAAGCATACTTCAATTAGATTGCTATTATCTATAGCAGCTCAGCAATACATGGAGATAGAACAAATGGACGTGAAGACAATGTTTCTACATAGTGATTTAGACGAAGTCATCTACATGGTTCAGCCAGAGGGGTATGTCAAAATAGGAAAGGAAAGTATGGTTTGCAGATTGAAGAAGTCACTTTACGGGCTAAAGCAATCTCCAAGACAGTGGTACAAACGTTTTGATTCCTATATGCTGAAAATTGAGTTTCGAAGATGCTTATATGATTGTTGCGTTTACTATCATATGTTCGAAGATAGTAAGATTATACTATTGCTACTTTATGTAGATGACATGTTGATTGCATGTCAAGATATGTCTAGAATTCGAAAGTTGAAGATGCAACTAAGTAAGGAATTTGACATGAAGGATCTAGGACCCGCACAAAAGATCCTTGGAATGCAAATACGGAGGGACAGAACAGAGGGAAAGATTTGGCTATCACAACCAAAGTATATTCAAAGTATTTTGGAGCGCTTCAACATGAATGAAGCAAAGCCAGTGTCCACTCCATTAGCAACACACTATCAATTGAGTGCACTGCAAAGTCCAACTACAGAACAAGAGTTGAAGGAGATGAAGAAAGTACCATATGCAAGTGCAGTAGGGTGTCTTATGTATGCAATGGTTTGCACAAGACCTGACTTAGCTCAAGCAATGAGCGTTGTCTCGAGGTATATGGCAAATCCAGGAAAGGAGCATTGGTCTGCAGTTAAGTGGATCCTTCGTTATTTGAAGGGAACAAAAAATCTGGGCATTTTGTTTGAAAAACAGCAAGGAGAAACATATGTGTTGGGTTATGTGGATGCAGACTACGCAGGGAATCTAGACAGAAGAAGGTCCACGACAGGTTACATGTTCACGTGTGGTGGTGGCCCTATTTGTTGGAGGTCTACTCTACAGTCTATTTCAGCATTGTCTACAACAGAGGCAGAGTACATTGCACTAGCAGAAGCTGGAAAAGAAGCAGTTTGGCTAAGTGGTTTAGCGAGGGAGTTCGGAATCATTCAGAAATCTGTGGTGATTAGGTGTGACAGTGAAAGTGCTATCTTCTTAGCAAAGAATCAAGTGTTTCATGGGAGATCAAAACATATTGATGTCCGTTATCACAGGATAAGGGATTGGGTCGACTCAAAGGAGGTGATAGTCGAAAAGGTCCATACAAAGGAAAATGCTTCTGACTATCTTACTAAAACAGTTATACCAGAGAAGTTCAAGTATTGCTTGAACTTTCTCAACCTTATCTCGTGCTAAAGGGTTGGGTGGAGCACCTCCTCATATGAGGTGTAGTAGGGCAAAAGGGAGTTTTTTTTTTTGGCCAAGGTGAAAGGTTCTTGAAGTTTTTCCAGGGTTGCTTCAGGAAGGTTCGAAGACATTCTGGGTTTTCAACGGTCATTTCTTGGTTTTGACTCACCAAGGTGGAGATTGTTGAAGAATTGGCTCGACAAATACCAAGAATTAGTGTTTGACTAGGAATACTAATTTGACTAGGATTCCAAGTTAATCTAGTGTTTCTATATAGGATTAGGAAAAGTATTCCATAGCCCTCTAGAGATTAGGAAATAAGTTACCTTTCCATCTCCAAAGAGGAATAGGAATTGTAATATGCTAAGGGGTGTAACCTAAGTCCTATACATTATAAATAGGCCTCTTAGGAGTCCTTAAATACACACAGAAAAATAAGACAGCAGTAAACAAAGAAGTCATACACGGGTATAAGAGCAAAAGAGTGATTTGAGAGATCGTGAGCAAGGGTTTGGGGATTAGGTCAGGATTCTACATAAGTTCTTGTAATCTTGTTATCTTCATAGTGCTAGTGATTTCTCAAGGAGGTCACACGAGGACGTAGGCAAAGATTAGCCGAACCTCGCTAAATTCTTGTGTTCGTGTGTGTGGCGTGTTTACTTTATTGTTCATCTATATTCCGCATTATCTTAGCATCATCCTATTGTTTGCATAGTCACCTAAGTCTATCAAGAAACAAGATCAGTAAAGGGACAAAATTTACAACAATTTACCAAAAGCCTCCAACACTACTAAGAGCAGCATGAGTTGCTGACGACCCTGGAGCACGAACGATTGCACGTAACGATGAAGAACTTGTACTGGTGGATCGGGTCCTAGGGGACCGGTCAGTGGATCTCACACTTGGAGTGGATGGTACGGGCGATGGGTTGCCCACAAGAGCGCATGATTCCGATATCAGTGCTCTTCTTGGATTAGTATGCATAGAGTTGGCGGCATACATTGTTATTTAGGGATATGGATGAGATCACCGAGAGTTGGCCGACATTGAAGGATCGTTTCGGGCGTCATGTGTACCCTGGTTTTATGGAGATATTGAGAGGCGGAGACCCTGCGCTTGGAGTAGGGAGACTTGACGGTTGCTCGGTACGAGCGGAGATTTCTGGAATTAGCTCGTGTCCCGCTGGATGCGAGAACGATTAAGGTAATGATGATTCGCTAGTTTGTGTCGAGTCATTGGAGTAAGACTTGAGTGATGGTGCTTGGTGGAGAATTCACCATATACAGGACTCTAGGAGATGTGGCACCTTAGATAGGGATGAGTATGTCGAAATCCTAGCAACGATCAGATAGTCCTGATGGACGCCGAGGGCGTCTAGAGGATGCATTAGCTAGGGAGCTGGAAAAGGGGACATTTTTATCTCCGAGATTTCGCATGGAAGCCGTGCGATGGTAGTGGTCCTTGAGCGGGATAGAGAGGATCCCAAGAGGGGCGGTTGAGATTACAATTATAAGCTAGTCCGATGGGACTTCCGAACACAAGCATTACACTGGGGGTGAGAGATAGTTATGTTAAACTCACCCTAAGAACTTGTGTACACCCAACTGAAAACCCCATCACCAAATCATCAAGAAAATTGTTCATCAAATGAAAAACTACTTAATAGCTAATACCAAATGCATAAAACAACTCCATGTAAAACAACCAGAAAAGCCAATGAACCATTTTACCATACACAATCATCAACTAACCATATAATTCGTCAGTGCCGACTTGCCAGCATTCGGAGCACCAATTATCCCAACCGACAACGCCTTTTGGTCCTCCTCCTTCACCACGTTCTCCTCATCCTCTGATTCTTCATCGTCCAATGCCGCCTCAAGAAGCAGCTTAGCAAGCAATCTGCTCTTTTTTTCTTCCTCTTCCTCCAAAAACTTCAATTTTGCTTTCTGGGCTTCGTCCCTAAACAATGTATCGGCTTTTTCTCTGTATTTCTTTTCCCAAGTCGGTTTCTGAACGCCCTGAGGGGTGGAATCGTTCTGGGCGTCATCCCCAGATATCATTTTATCAGCTTTTTTTCTGCTTTTGTTGCCCCAAGTCGGTCTCTGAGGGGTTTGAGAATTAGAATCTGAACTATTGGTTGGTATGGCGTAATGGGTAGTGTCAAAGATTGAGTCTGAGCCATTTTCTGCGTCTGAGAGGGATGGGCTGTGATATGAATCGTCTTTTTGAGGCTGAGCAGCGTATAATCTATGAAATAAGGTTGGACTAAATGGGATTTTGCTGGGTTTTGAAGAGAGGGTTCTCAGAACTCTCAAAGCTTTCATTCTCAGTTGCTAGATACAAAGCATGGAGTGAGAAAGAGAGAAAGAGAGAGTACTGCGATCGCCTCTTGGGGTTTTAGGGGTTTTACCTAAAGGCTCTGGCTTTGCCTCTCTGCATTGTTTTTTTTTCCTGAATATACCGAAAGATATTTTTTTTTCTCGTCATTTTTCTTCTTTTCCTTCTAATTTTTTTTTTTTTTTAATATTATGAAAGTTTTCACTTTTCAAAGTCCACAAACAAAACAACAAAAAAATGTAAGCCAAAAAATTTTTATGTGAAACAAAATTTCAAAGTTAAAATGTTTTAGTGGGGTGTATTCAATTTGAATTTTAGTGGATTTTAACAAACGGTTTTAAAAGTTTTTTTTATTGATTTCAAAGTGTTTTATATGAATTTTGTTTTATTTGTATTATTAATTTGTTATGATTTTAAAATATTTGTTTTGATTTCAAGGAGTTTTTATCCGACTAATTAACAAACATTATTATTATACCTCTACAATAATCACTTGAAGTGTTATTAGCGATATCAAAACAAATTATTTTACTAAAACAAAGCAAAGCCTTACCAATGCATGGAAAAATATCAAGTTCGTTAATCTTTTCATATACAAAAAAAAAAAAAACTGCAGAATAACTTACGTATAGAGCGAGAACAAAATAGAAAAATGAATACACTTCATAACATATATAAAACATGAATACACCTCATATAAAGCAGAACGATTGATAGAACATGAAGAACTAGCCACAAAAGAAGAAAAATCAGAATACATAAATATTCTCATAAAATAAAAATGGTGTGTTGGTTCAATTATGGTAGACTCTGATCATTCACAACATCTTTCCACATATATGATGCTATTTCACTCCACTCATTTGCATTTTCTCGTGGTTGCTCCTGGGTCAAAGAAACTTCTTCTGATTTAATTACTTCCTTCATTTTGGAAATGAGTCCACAAATACAGGTTCTAGCGACGATACTTCTTCTGATTTAATTACTTCCTTCATTTTGGGAATGAGTCCACAAATACAGGTTCTGGAGATGATAAGCTTGCAACAGCAGAGTCTCCTCTTATTTCGATCCTGGTGAGCCAACAGCAGAAAAAAATTTGAACCATTACTTTTATTAGTTAAAAGCCAAAAGCAATATTCATAGGGTAGACAGTACCTCAGGTTCAGCTGAGCCAATTAGCTCAAAGGTTTCAAGGTCCCAAAATTTGACTGTCCTACTCGCTGAACCTGAAAAGAAATCAGAGGCAAAAAGAAAAATATATGTGAAATATTACACATGAAGAGATGTGCACTGTTGACGATTACACATTACCAGAGCTTAAGGTTTATCTGGTACAAGAAGTAATAAACAATTCATATCATTCAAGCATCATGTACAAACAGTTATAAATTGGCAATATTACTCTTACTTTTCGAAAGGGACACTGATAGCTGATACGGAGCATGTCTCTAGGAAATGAAACAACTATTGAAGACAGCTCGACTCATCAAGCTGAATCCGGGTGGCAGAAATAAATAATGAACATAGCCAATTGATTTTTCAATTAAAGTAGGAAGAGCATAACATTGGAATCAGATAGATGAAAACATTTTCACTCTTAAAATAAAGGAAACATATGCCAAAAATTAATAGAAACTCTACTAGGCATATCTCTAATCATAAAATGAACACTAACAGTTGCAAACAACCTGAAAAGTAAGAAATGATTTTGAACCTAAGTATGCCTACATATTCCAATCAATGTCATAGAATGAAGTTACAATTGTAAACCTAAGGGATTGGGAGAGAGTTTTATTTATAGCTTGTCAACTCCTGCCCATTGTATAAAAACGCACCCCAAAAACACAAAGCACCAGAAACCAGGGTATTCAAAGAATCAAACTGTCGGATATAAGAGCCAATGGGCTATATGAAACCTACAGTTAAGAAACAGATAAGGGGTAGACCCATTTTTGTTAATAAATGAAACAGCGTATTAAACTACTATCCATAGCAGGGGAGTAGCAGCCTACAATGAGGCAATGACCTACATTCAAGTGTAGGACGATAAAATGACATTTCAACAAAGAAACAATAATCCAATATGTCAAGGGAGAAGGGACTACTATCAGCCTATCAGGATACACTAGCAGCAAATACACCAGCAAGAGGCATAGCTGATGGGTCAAGGGGTAAGGATTTAGCATACTATTAAATATAACAATATTGTCTCTTCACCTGTATGTTCCATCCCCTAATTAGCGAGGCCCCGCAAAAAACTGTAGCAGCATATATCTTCTCATAATTTGATCCATTGAAGACCAAGCCATAGTCGGAAGAATTTCAAAAAAGGTAATCTAAATGTCATCTATCTACAGTGTTTCTCTTTAATATTTTCACCTACTGATGAGCCCTTCAGAAAAGTTGTAATCTGATCAAAGTGATCAATACTCAAACCAGAGAAAAACAAAATCTTCCTAACAATTTATATTTGACATATGTAGTACAGAAACAAAAACTTCAAGCCAAAGAAGCAGCAGGGAACAAATCCTTGTCAGAAATTATTCACCAGGGTAAGACTTAAAAAAAATTTTGGAAATCAAAGCAGCCATTGCTAGAGTAAGAGCAGACCCAACATAAATGATGACAAACCAGGAATGGGGAATCCTCGAAGAAGCAGGGCAATTTATTAAATTGCTAGCAACATGGGTTCGACCCCAGGTGCTGCAAGTTGCGAATTCTTTTTTTTTTCTTTCCATTTTTTCTTTTTTTCCTTCAATTTTTTTTCTTTTTTTTTTCAATTTTAAATATATCAATTCTTTCCAACTTTTAAACAAAAATTGATTTTTTCATCATGTTTTTTTCAATTTTACATATATTTATTTATTTTATAATTTTTCTTCCATTTAAATTTTTTTATGCTTATTGTTATGTTTTTAATTATATTAACATTCAATTATAGTAATTCACTTCAATTTATGTTTATGTTTAAATTTTTATATTATTAGTCATCGGCAAAACCCTATTGTATCATATTATTCATTATATATTTATTATATCATAGTCATTTTATAGTTTTTATTAGTCCTATATAACCATAATTGGGTACTTAAGTTTTCCCCAAAATTTCATTCTAAATTTCCAACTTTTAGATCGAATTTCCATCATTTTTGTTGACCATAAACGATATCGATATTTGGGACGAGATATCCGTAAATTTGACTAACGATATATCCGTCGATATCGATATTTTCATCCTTGTGCACAAGGAAGCTTGTATGTGCTTGATATTCCAAACAGATGAAGAAAGGGAGGACGTCAAAATCTTTCGGGAGGAGATTGGATTTGTGTTCGGATCTGTGGTATTTATACCATTCACTAAAAACTTATTTCAAATCTAAGATGTGAGGATTTTAAAGGGTTTTTAAATAATTTGATTTGAATACACTTTAATTTAAAAATATTTTAAATTAATCCATTAAAATCCACATTAAATAAGCCCAAATTTTGAACAAATCATTTAAAAATCTAATTGAATACTCCTGAATTTTAAAATCTATTAAAACTCATTGAAATCCAAATTGAATACTCCTGGAAAAAAAACGATCGTACTGAATAGCAAAGCTGAAATTTAGAAAATTTGGAGGCGTTGGAGTTGATTGTAGAAATGGAATGAGAATTTGCGAACGACAATATTTAGAACTTTGAGAGCCTTCCTACTTCGATAGATAGTAGATACTGTTGATCCACAATCTTGTAGTCAAAGAAAGAACAATAACCCGTAAAGAACCCAAAGCATAGAGAAAAACTTTCATAGCAGTGGGCATATATTCTTATTGGTTCACATAGTTCACTGTCTGTCTCCCATCGCGAGAAAGAGATAACGAAACAAGGGAACATATCACCATTGTAGTCGGCTGTTTTGTCCAAGCTTTATATTCAAGCCTTTTGTGTCCATGGTTTGAATTAAAACTTCGAATATTTTCTAAGTTCCAATGTATTTTAGCATTGAAACAAATATGAAAGCCATATAATTCAGATACTATTGACATTTCAAACAGATAAGAAACTGGTGAATATCATTGAAGCACCGGATATATAAAATGAAATCCTTCAATTGCACCTATCCTCTAAAAAGGTCTACAAGAGATATCTGTAGGAGCAAGAGAAAGGAAAGGTGAAAAAAAGGAATATCACATTATAACTTAAATTTGTAGTCATTCTACCTCACATTCTTGCAAAGAATACAACACAAAGATATGAATGGTTCATTAGCAAGACGAACCAAGGAACCCGCCTTGCTCTTCCAAATAAACTAGTCAAAATGTGGACTGTTCATCAGCATGAGATTCCAAGGTCCATACATTAGCGTGAGATTCCAATAGCACATACACTGCCATCCGCCCCATTACTGCTATTTGATCTAAAATGCCATACGACCAGCAAGCCTGCTCTCCAAAATCCGCCTGTCTATGGCTGCATCAATTGTACTCATCTGAAGAAGAAAATCAGGATGAGATAATCAGAGAGGAAAGGCGGACATGATTCACTTGGTTGGAGGCAGATAAATAAATTGATAAATTGGTCCTACACAAAAATACCAAACTTTGTAAAAGAAGCTGACCTGGGCCAAGTGTGGTTTCACTGTTCAATAATAAAGTAATGTTGCTACAATTAAACAAAAGTGGAAGTCTGTTGGACTTGATCTTGTTTCACTCAAACCCCCACACCCAAAAACAAAGCATAGGGAGAGTGAATAACAACAGATAAATCCAAATTTTAAAACAACAATGCATATGCTCCGTACTTAACTGAGTACGATGCTAGGAAGCAGAATCCATGAGCCCATTGCAGCAAGCTTGTCAAAATTGTAATTACTAACTAACAGCAAAAATAGTGTAAATACCTACTTGAATCTTTTCGTGCGTTGCTGGAAACCCGAGATGGCAGTTTAAACAAAACAGCATGCCCAACAACCAATTGGGTTGGATAGCAGAAAGGTGGATGATTAAAGGGTTCACAATGTTCTTTGCTTAATTGTTTCTTTTCAAAAGGAAAATGTTCAAATTCATACAGTAAACACCTTCCTAAACAGGAAACAATTGGTAAACAAGCTAATCCGAAAAGCCTACCTATCTGGTTAGAGCAATCCAACTCCGTAAATTAAAGAGGTAGTATGACTTACCTGGCTATTTTCATCATGAACCTGATACCGTGCTAAGGACAATCTTCTTTCCTCCTGCATGTAAATCAAATTACCCAATTAGTTAGGAAGGACACTAGCAAAGTGGAAACCTAATAAGCCTTAATTTTGAAATTACATACCATGGACATAGCCTCATCATCCCAAACAAGATACACCTCATTAGCGGCTGGCTGGGGAGCAGGAGCTTTATTTGCGATTACAGGGGGTGGTCCAATTGATGGACCCCCAGTATTTGGACCAGATGCATAAGAGTGTGAATTGATTAAGGTACCACCTGTAGCAATTAGATGAAATGAGATATAAGAATTACAAGGCCTGCACAAAAGGAATGTACAATCCAAATACATCAAATAGGAGAGATGTGTTATATTTTTAGCAATGTCCAGGTTTTCAAGGCAAAATACATAAGGCTTAGCATACCAGAAAACTAGTAGGCTCAGTTAGTCAATAGATAAAAACAATAATAGGGTTATGTGGGTGCATAACAAGGATGATAACAGAATGCCTTTCTAATAGATCAATAACATTTAGCCTGTAAAGTGCAAAAAACTAGCCACTGATAGCATATTAATTTGAAGTTGATCATTCCCTTAACAGAATTCTCAAAGGTATGCCTTAAATTTCAAAATGCCAAAAGACTGAATTACTTTTGGAAACAAAAATTAAAGAAAAACCACATCTGAATGACCATCTAAATAACCAATAATCTTACATCAAACCTGAAACGCTTATATAACTACTAGTTATCGATGTTTTAGTACCTAGATATGCATCTGATGAGCCTTTAACATCAGCTGGAGAATTTGATGGAATACTTGTTGGAAGCATAGAAGCAGAAAAGGGAGAACTTTGAGTTGATACATTATTTATACCAACAACAGGAAACAGGGGTTGTGATACAGAAACAGGAGGCATGGATGTAGGAAGTCCAGGAGGAGTTAAATGGGAAGGAAGAAGTGAAGTGGTTGTTGCTGGTGGAGGTGGCCTCACATTCTGCACAGGAAACAACGGTTGCTGCACATAACCCAAAGAGGAAGGAGGGGGTTGTGAAGCTCCAGGAGGCAGTGGATACCATTGCTGGGGACGAGGTGGAACTTGCCAACCATTTGGAGGTACTGGAACAGCAGAATTGTACCTGGTGAACAAAAACCATAATATACAATACGAAATTGCTTAGTATACATTAATCAAGATCTACCGCAGATAACCCAAATTTAACATTTCAGACAGGTGACTGTGGAGGATATGCAAGAACCTCATAGAAAACATACATTGGCCGAATTGCAGGATATGCAATCCCCATTGAACCTGGCACAACACCACCGACAAATTGGGTAGACGGGATGTCCACTTTAGTTACTTTCGATGGAGTGTCTTCTTCTGCAGATAAAATAAGATTTTAGAAAATAAACTTAATTCATATGTAATGGAATAACTTCAAGAGAAGCCAACAAATGAACTACAGAAAATTATAGGTTAATTGGAAATTATTCTTTAGTTCAAATGAACTAACACTTCCAAATAGATTACACAGTCAAGATAAACCATGACAAAACATGTCATCCAGATTAGGACATCCAAATCAATGTGAACGTGTTTTTGCAGGGGTGCATGCATACATTTTCTTACATGAGAATTTATTCAACCATCAATACAGGAGGACTTGGACAGTTGGACATGCTAAAATTTCCAACTGGACCAAATACAACCAACAAAGTTTTTATTTTGGAAAACACACGGATGTTACCATAAACATTCCAATAAAAAGTTATTATTGCATGATATTATTCAAAGAAATTCGATTAAAAAATGACTGAGTTTCTTTATACTTGCATATAGCAGCACATCTAGGTCAATCTTTAACATGATAAATCGAACGAAGCAAAAACCAGTTGAATTAGGGAGCCCAAATAAATCATTCATATATCAAAGATGATTATATAACATACAGATAAAAAATGAAAACACTCTGTATAAACATCACAAATTTAAGGATCCTTTACCTTCCTCTCCATAATGGGCAGCCAAGACATCAGGTGGGATTCCTTGCATCCCATATATTTCAATATCTGTCGCTTCTCTGCCAGCCTTAGCATTGGGAACCCTGTAAAATAAGATTTTCCAGTTTGAATATCAATAGAGTGAAAACAAGAATCATGAAACTAAATTATGCTGAGGCACAAATATACATTGATCACATTTGAACAGGTCAATATAATAGGTCATCAACAAGGTAAATAAAATAGTTACAAGCAAAAAAAATTTGCAATTAAATTGTAAGAATCCAAGCATTCAAAAACTCCTCCAAAGTTCCTTACTTTTTGCACTCGCTCCACCTTCGATCATGAAAACCGTTAAACATCTTTAACTCAAATTATCTCAAAAATCTTAGATAGCTTCCCAGCCAGTTAGCTCCATCAGCCATAAAACTTCTCCTATGCAGCTAACATTTAAAACTTTAACCCCAAACTATTCTTCCAGCAAACAATTTCTTCACAAATCCTTTTCTATTTGAAAAAAAAAAAAAACGATTTCCCCAAATCCCATTACAGTAATACACCAATAGAAAAAATTATGGTTCTTTTCTTCGAAGGATGAACTTCCTCTAAGGTCCAAATCTAATTAAAACAAATTAAAAACGATGAAGATCATTGTTTATGTATTAAACTGATGACGACTATATTCACAGATAATGTATAAATTGAGCCGCGGAAGAAAGCCAAAATTAGGGTTTAGATGATTGGGAAAAGGCAAACTATAGAAGACATTACTTGGTCACGCTCTCTTTGTGGACCTGGAGGACATGAATGGCCATGCCGCCAGCGGTGGAGAGCTTCTTATGGCAGACATGGCACTTAAAGTGCTTGGCCTTCTGGTGCTGCACCAATATCTTCTCGTCGTCAAATTCTCTATCGCAGTAATAGCACCAAACCTTCGAGGCCACTCTCTTCTTCTTTTTTCCCATATTACCTTTCTTCTTCTTCCCCTTTTCCCTCCAACGGGTCTTCTCCTTGTCTGCCTCTCTGTCTGTCTGCTAGACTTCGGCTTTGGTATCCCTTCGGGGTTTTGTGGGTTTCTCTTCTTCTCTTCTCCTCTTCTCTCCTCTCCGCTTCTGTGATCTGTGGTTTGTTTTATAACTTTTAGTTTTATTTTAATTCATGTATTTGTATTGTGTTCATATTTTTTTTTTTGGAAGTGGTAATTGGGTTAGGGCTTTTCAAGTCCTAATTTCAGCTGGACAATATTTATGGACTAACAAGAATTGGGAGTATGAGAGTTATGAGGGGAAAGGTGTAGCATAGGTGTCAAATTAAAATTTTCTTGGTAGAAGTGTATTCAATTAGAATTTTAATAAATAGTAATCACATGATTTTAATATAATAATTTCAGCATAATTTATAATTATAAGATTTTACTAATGATTTTAATAATTTGTAATTACATGATTCTCTTAGGTTTCACTTAGAATTTTTTTTGTATTCTTCAAATAATCAGAAGATTTGTTCTAAAATTTCATATGAAATAAAAATAATATAATAACATGGATTAATTACGCGATATGAATAAATAACCAAATGATAAAAGTAATAATAATAATGTCATGTAGCAACTAGACATGACTCAAGAAACAAAAGTTATTAATAAACATTTGTTGGAGTTTCATATTCTCATATGGCCTAGATAGCATCTCTCCACATAACTGAAGCTATGCTAGCTCTTCATGTGTTAGCATCCTCTATTTGTTGTTCTTAGGTTTGATAAATTCTCAAAATGGTCCCCTTCATCAACTGGTATTGATTAGGATAAAGATGATGAAGATTCATCAGTTGGCTTAATAAGAAATTCATCAGAATGACACTCCTTACAAAAAATGTTATGTAATGTTGCACATGCCAACACTAGCTTTGTTTGTGTTTTAAATAGAAATGGATGAGCAGACTTACAAATTGTGAATCGCGATTTAAAAATATTAAATATCCTCTCGATTGCATTCCTTAAGGACGTATGGCGAAGGTTGAACAATTCATTTTCATTTTTCAGGATCACGACAATGACCTACAAAATCTTTGAGATGATATCACACGCCTCGAAATGAAACTAAAAATTGGCGTCGGTTGGCAAATCCACAATCCACTAAGAAATATTTACCTAATTATATAGTACATATATATATATGCAACATAGAAATAAAAATATATTTCCAACCAAAAAAGATAAGTATTTATCTTGAGAAACTTAAAGACCATTTCTCCTTGATAGAGCATCACTTAACACTTTTGAATTATGAGCCGAATCTTCTCATCCGCTAAGAACATACAAGAATTCCAAATCAAAATTGCAAGCTGCTAATACATTTTGGAATATATTTTCATGTCGATTACGATACCTAAATACTCTTGAGCAAATAAAATATGCTTCAATCTTCTTATAATGATACACCAATCTGAGAAAAGATTAGAATTTTATTAGTATGTAATAAATATCATTGCATATATAATTTGATAAACTTTCATTAATTTATTGGTATACTAACGCAAGGAAATTTAAAAAAAAAAACATAGCACAGTGGTCCTTTTCTCCCAAGTGGGACTAGAAGACACAAACACTGTGCATTAAAACCAAGAAATAAAGCATCATAATGCAAGGAAATTTCCTAGTGATGGACTTCTTCTAGTCAAAACAAAGCTCTATAGTTATTTGAATCGTTATTCTACCGTTTTTACAAAAGAAAAAAAAAACATTTTATGATATAATAAATAAATAAATCATTCCTAAATAATGAGGTAGTGCTCAACAGACCAAAAACACCAACTATCAATCTTTACAGATTGATTTCACAGCAAGCAATACAGATTGATTTCACAGCAAAGCAATACAGATTGATTTCACAGCAAAGCAACACAGATATACACAAATGTTCCATAGTAAAACGACAAAGATATACACGCATGTATGTAGGCTTGTGCACAGCAAAACAACACAGATAATACAAATAGACACAAAATAATTATTTGATAGTTTGATAGCATATATGGGAACAAACATGTGAAGAGATAAGGCATAAAAAAAAATGAGAACTTTGTTCACTTCTCAAGTCTGTTCATCTTCTCCCAAAACAAACCAACATGAGAATCAGATGTAATAGGGTGTGATTTTTTATGGGCTTTGGTATTTATATCACCCACTCAAAAAGTCTCATAGAATACATTATTTAATGAAATACCTCAAAATCGGTAAATGTGTTAACACCACTGTACTTTTTCTAATCTTTTGAAAATTCTAATTAAATATCACCAGACTTACATGGATGATTTTAAAATTCTAATTGAATACCATCAAATTTTTTTTGATTACTTAAAAATCATAATTGAATACCACTAGACTTTTAAGTTTTGAAAAAAATCTATTTAAATCCTAATTGAATATACCTGACAGGACCCGTCCCAATCCCACTGGGACCACCCAGGGACGTGGCCCCGCTCCCGTCTGACAATGACTCCAAACATACCAAAATTACCCTTAAATAAAAACTGAATACTCAAATAGATAGATAACGTCCAACAACAGTGTTTAAAGCGATACTGTCACACAAGGGATAGTAAAATAACAACACGTGAGCTCAATAGTCAGAGTACATTATTCGGTGCTCAACCTACCCACAAGTGGGTGTACAGGTGCACAGCTAAGCAAACTAAACCTATGTCTCCTCCTCCGGGTCCTCCTCCTCTATTTCCGTGTCAGGGTCTGGAGGGGTCAGTAAAACAAGAGTGAATGGGCCAAAAATAACAGTTTATAAATCAATTTAATAATAAAATAATCATAAGGTTTTACCCCTCTGTTTTCCAAATCTTGCATGCAGTGAAAACATAATGTTATAATGAAATCATAACCATAAAACCACAATAATAATCGAAAGGAGAAACTAACATATCAGTGCACTGTAAAACCCAACCCAAATGATGTCACGGTTCTAAGGCTACGCGTTGCCACTCAGGGTCTCACACCCGAGACTCTCTAGGTACATCAGCTCCCGGTATCCCGGTCACTGCTCGAGGTATATGAACATGCCTTCCTGAGAGTAAGTAGCCCAACGGGGGTTAACTCCACTCAGCCAGGGCCCCGTGGCTACTCCAGGGTCCACCCAGGCCAACGACCCTCCCTGGAGGAGACAATATACATAGGTAGGAAAGTACAGTACAATAACAGTATAGTTTACCCTATGTCCCCCCGGACATCCCAAATAAAATCCACATATAATCCAGACGGGTCTCATGCCCAAAACATTGTAATAGCATATATAAACAGTTCATATAAGACTCATCGAAATCATAAGTGGAAATAGTAAAACAGTTTATGCATGCAAGCCTTTTATAAATCAAACAGCCCACTCACACTCGGTCCTTACTGCTCAACGATCTCTAAAACCTGTATTAATATACCTGAGAGTTACTTAAGGACCCTATAACTTCAATACCAAGACCCTAGAACAGATCCGCCTCAAATTCGCATCCCGGGCACTATTCCCGATGCTTTAAACCCCATTTTGACTAACCTAACGATCTCCGATCGACACGAAACCACCTTCATTGGATCCGTATCGTCGAGACCTTGAAAATGGTACCGGCCCCACCAAAATCACTGTTCACACGCGCCCCCACGCGCCTGGTCAACGCGTGGGTCAACGCTGTTACAGTACCGCTGACGTCAGCATGACGCCATCACTGACACTTGTCAGGTGACACGTGGCATGTTCTGATTGGTCCCTGGTTTGACAATATCTGACAGGATGACGTCAGAAGTGACGTCATCATTGCTACAGTACCGGGTCAGCCCGTTTTACTGGAACCGGGTTGCCGTTGACCCACGGCTTGACCCGATTCCGCCATACGTTTTCGGCCACCATTTTCGACAAGGTTCATTCCTATAGGGTCGTCTAGGCCTGTTCTATAGTTCTACAACCTCAAAACTGGAGGAAAATGAGAAGAAACTCACCAGGGCCTTGCTGAACTTCACGGCCAGAAAGCCAGTCGTCGTCTCCGGCGATCCACGCCGTCTCAGTCGTCCAAAATAGTCCCAATCAGCTCGTCTCTGACCCTAAGGCATGTCCATAACCAAAGGATCGATTTCTAGGCATTAAAACGGGTTGGTTCGAAACAGGGAACAAAAACGGGCTCTCCCGTTTTGGGCCTTACCGCCGCCGTGTCGCCGTTGTAGCCTTCGTCGTCTGTTCAGTCGTGCTCCTAGGGTCCTCACGGTGTCAACTGGAGCTCCACTTGAGTCGAGGTGGTGGGAATGTGGGGTTTTGCTTCTTGGACCCGATTCCTCTGTGTTTCGGGTCTGAGTTTTACACGGGTTTTTCAGGGCAGGGAATAGGGTGGTGGTCGCTGGTGGTGCACGTTGGTGATGAGGAGATGATGGTGGTGCTGTGGGTGGTCGGCTGGTGGTGTGAAGTTTGATGGTTTGTGCGTTTGGGTCGAGAGAAAATGGAAGGGAAGATGGGTGCACGGGTTAGGGGGAATGATTGTGTGTGTTTGTGTTTTCTCCCCAGAGAACATGATCGTGCATGGATAGAGAAAAAGCAAAGGAAATGGAGGGCTGGGATTTGTTTGGGTAGAGAGATCAATGGTTAGGGATTGTTGAGAGGAAATAAAAGAATTAAATATGGCCTATAATTGTAATCCCAACTTTATGGGAATAATGTTGACTTGGATGAGTGACACTTATCACTCATTCGCTGGTTTGATTTGAATCTGAGTTTGGCACGGATTCCCATAATTAATTAATATTTTATTCTGTTGCGTTCGGTTCGTAAATTCCGCTAAAATACGTCTGTGACCATAACTTCTTCATACGAACTCCGATTTCGGCGTGCCGCCTGTCTACGGATTCGTGACGTCTCGATATACGTCATAGTCATGGGTCAAAGTCCAAATTGTTTCCCGGGTCAAAAGTCAAAGTTTCCCCCCTCAGGGGCAAAATGGTCTTTTTACATTAAAATATTATTATTCTTGGTTCGGGTCGTTACAATCTACCCACCTTACAGAAATTTTGTCCTCAAAATTTACTCAAACAAGTGTGGGTACTGCCGTCTCATCAATTCCTCGGGTTCCCATGTCGCTTCCTCCACATCGTGGTTCCGCCATAGCACCTTAACCAATGAAATCGTCTTGTTCCTTAAGACCTTTTCCTTCCTATCCAGAATCTGCACTGGTCGTTCCTCGAAGCTCAAATCTGTCATGAGTTCTAGTGGTTGTTCTGGCAGTGCATGGGAGTCATCCCGAAGATACTTCCGTAGCATAGATACATGAAATACGTCATGTACTTGGGAAAGCTCCGAAGGTAGTGCTAAACGATAAGCCACCGGACCAATCCGCTCAACAATCTCATAAGGCCCGATATAACGGGGACTCAGTCTCCCACGTCGTCCGAATCGGAGAATCCCTTTCCACGTCGATAGCTTTAAAAAGACAAAGTCACCAACCTCAAACTCCAAATCTCGGATCCGGCGATCCGCATAGCTCTTTTGACGATCTTGGGCTGCCTTCAATCTTTCCTGAATAACTCTAACTATCTCCTGGGTCATATCCATCAAATCCGGCCCCACTGCGGTTCTTTCCCCGATCTCCATCCAGCATACAGGTGTTCTGCACTGTCGACCATACAGTGCTTCATAAGGTGCCATCCCTATACTCGCATGGTAACTATTATTGTAGGCAAACTCCATCAATGGCAATCGATCCGCCCACGAATCCTGGAATTGCAACACACAGGCTCTCATCATGTCCTCGAGCGTCTGTATTGTCCTTTCAGATTGTCCGTCGGTCTGTGGGTGGAATGCTGTACTGAAGTACAATTGCGTACCCAAAGTAGTTTGTAGACTCCTCCAAAATCTGGAAGTGAAACGCGGATCCCGATCCGATACGATCGACTCCGGGGTACCGTGTAGTCGGATGATCTCATTAATGAATAGCTGGGCCAAACAGTTGGGCTTGTACGTTTCACGTACAGGTAGAAAATACGCTGATTTGGTCAATCGGTCCACGATCACCCAAACCCCATCAAATCCACTCCTTGTCTTCGGTAACTTGAAGACAAAGTCCATTGTAATATGATCCCATTTCCATTGCGGGATTGGAAGTGGCTGCATAGCCCCATACGGACGCTGCCGTTCTGCCTTGACCTGCTGGCAGATCAAACACTTGCTGACATACTCATCTATCTCCCTCTTCATCCCTGGCCACCAATAGTAGTCCCGGAGAGTACGGTACATCTTCGTCCCTCCTGGATGCATAGCATAGGCCGAATTGTGTGCCTCTTCTAAAATCTCTCTCCTCAACTCTGGTACCGCAGGTACACACAATCTCCCAAGCTTCACCAATGCTCCATCGCCCCGGATGGAGAAATCTTGACCCAACCTCGTTTCTGTAGTCACAGAGTATCTGGTCCTGTAGTTGAGCCTCGATGATCCTGTCGACCAACACCAGTCGCACATGAAAGCTAGCCAACAAGGCTCCCTGATCGTCCATCCCTAACATAACTCCGCTCTTCCGGAGTTCCACTAGCAAAGGGAGGTACACCAACCTCAGGTGTGCAATTGATCCCACCGACTTCCTGCTAAGCGCATCAGCCACGACATTTGCCTTACCATGATGGTTCTCAATTGTACAGTCATAATCCTTTAACAATTCTAACCATCTCCGCTGCCTCATGTTGAGTTCCTTCTGAGTGAACAGATGTTTGAGACTCTGGTGGTTGGTGTATATCCGGCATGTCACACCGAACAGGTAATGTCTCCAGATCTTTAGAGCATGAGCCACCGCTGCCAATTCCAAATCATGAGTAGGGTAGTTCAATTCGTGCGTCTTCAGCTGCCGAGATGCGTAGGCAATCACTTTCCCATTCTGCATCAATACACAACCCAAGCCCTGCAGCGATGCATCACTATAAACCACGAACTCTCCATTGCTGTCCGGTAATGCAAGGACAGGTGCAGTGATTAAACGGAACTTCAATTCCTGAAAACTCTGTTCACACTGCTCGTCCCACATAAACTTCACCCCTTTTCGTGTTAACCGAGTTAATGGTGCGGTAATCTGGGAGAAACCCTCCACGAATCTCCGATAGTAGCCTGCTAACCCAACAAAACTTCGCACTTCCGTCACCGTGGTCGGTCTTGGCCAATTTGTCACAGCCTCCATTTTCTGAGGATCCACGCTTATCCCTTCGGGTGATATGATGTGACCCAAGAATCCAATACTATTTAGCCAGAATTGACATTTGCTTAACTTGGCATATAGCTGCTCCTGTCGTAGTTTACCCAATACCAACCGTAAGTGCTTCTCATGAGCCCTGACACTCTTGGAATACACCAAGATGTCGTCGATAAACACGATCACAAATTTATCAAAGTACGCTCGAAAGACCCGATTCATCAAGTCCATGAATGCAGCTGGTGCATTCGTCAGTCTGAAAGGCATCACCAAGAACTCATAATGCCCATACCTCGTCCGAAAAGCTGTTTTCTAAACATCCCCCTCGGCTATTCTCAGCTGATGGTATCCTGACCTCGGATCTATCTTGGAGAAGTATCGTGCTCCTCGTAACTGATCGAACAAATCATCGATCTTGGGTAAGGGATACTGATTCCTTACCGTGGCCTTGTTCAACTGCCAATAATCCACACACAACCGCAAACTACCCTCCTTCTTTTTCACAAATAAGACCGGCGCTCCCCATGGTGATGTACTGGGTCGGATAAACCCTAGATCCACCAGTTCCTGTAGTTGGATTTTCAATTCCCGTAGCTCTGCCGGTGCCATACGATACGGTGCTTGCGAAATCGGTCGAGTCCCGGGGAGTAATTCGATCGTGAAATCGATTTCCATGGGTGGTGGTAATCCAGGTAAATCCCCTGGAAAGACATCAGGAAATTCCCGCAGAATTGGAATATCCTCAATTCTCAAAGATTCATCCGTAGACTCTACCACATAAGCAAGATAACCCTAACACCCCCTTCTGTAAAAGTTTTGTAGCTGTGAGTGCAGATATTACCTTGGGTGATGCGTCTCCACACTCTCCCTGAAATATCACCTCCGACAATCCCGAACCTCTCAAAGTCAATCGCATGCTACTACAGTCGATGAGCGAATTGTACTCCGACAACCAATCAACTCCAAGTATCACATCGAAGTCGTGCACATTCATAAGAATCAAATCTGCTGGAAACTCGATTCCTTCAATCTCCACAGGACAAGCTCGTATCTCCTGGTTCACTTGGTAGGTCACACCCATCGGTGTCCCCACACCCATCTCGTTCTCAAGTGCGGTCACCTCACGGCCCAAAAGACCCGCACAACGCGGTGAAATAAAATAATGAGTTGCTCCCGAATCCATCAATGCACGAACAACAATACCATAAATGTGTACAGTACCTGTCAACACTCCCGGAATGGATCTGGCCTGCTGCTGGGTGACAGCATAAACACGGGCCATAGACTCTGCAGGTCGTCCCCGTCCTCTAGCTCCTCGATCACGGCCACGCACAACACCGCGTGTCCGACTGCTGGCAGTCTGAGATGCTGAGCTCTGTGCTGGCATAGTGCTGCCCCGAATCAGTGGACAATCAGAAGCATAGTGCCCCGGCTCACCACAAGCGAAGCATGTGACCTCCCTAGGTCGACCCGAGTATCCTCCTGGTGAGGTGCTCATCGGTGAGTAAGGCTGCTGCCAAGCCCCAGAACGCTGTCCACACCGCTGAGGACTCCTGAACTGACCAGAACGTCCTCGGCTGCCCGAAGATGAAGATCCACCAGAACGTCCTCCCTTCGAGCCCCGATGGCCCGAGAATCCCAAATGTGGGTGATCACGTTGCCGTGTCTCCCCCTCAGCTCGCTGACGTGCCAGAATACTGTTCTCAACCCTGGTCGCCGCATCATTCAGATCCCTCATGGTAGCAAAGGGCGTCGCAGTCACCATCGTCCGAATCTCAGGTCGCAGGCCCCACTCGAATCTGCGACATCGATCATCCTCGGTGATCACGAAGTTCTCAGCAAAGCGAGACAACATCAGGAAGGTCTCCTCGTACTCTGCTACAGTCTGGTCTCCCTGCTGGAGTTGCAGGAACTCTGCCTCACGGGCGTTGTGAAACGACCGTGGATAAAACTGGTTGAGAAACCGCTCCCGGAAGGTCTCACATGGAATGGTGTGAACGGTCCAGCCGGCCAGGACAAGGTTGTGCCACCATCGATAGGCGCTCCCATCCAGTAGGAATGTTGCCAGTACGACACGCTCCTCCGGTGGACAGTGCATGACCTCGAAGATCCTCTCCCAGCGGTCAATCCACTGGTGTGCTTCCTCGGGGTCGGTCCCCCCACTAAAGTGCGTAGCACCCAGGCGCTGGGCCCGTTCAATGCTCGCAGTATCTCCATTCCCTCTGTTGCCCTCGTCAACACATGCACGGGGATCACGTCGGGGAGGCATATCCAACTGTTAAGAGGCAAACAGGTTAAAAGACATCGAAAGTGACCATGTACAAAGTACAAACCGCTAACCTTGTACTCTGACTGCTAATCCTAATGCTCTGATACCAAGCTGACAGGACCCGTCCCAATCCCACTGGGACCACCCAGGGACGTGCCCCGCTCCCGTCTGACAATGACTCCAAACATACCAAAATTACCCTTAAAGAAAAACCGAATACTCAAATAGATAGATAACGTATAACAACAGTGTTTAAAGCGATACTTTCAGACAAGGGATAGTAAAATAACAACACGTGAGCACAATAGTCAGAGTACATTATTCGGTGCTCAACCTACCCACAAGTGGGTGTACAGGTGCACAGCTAAGCAAACTAAACCTCTGCCTCCTCCTCCGGGTCCTCCTCCTCTATTTCCGTGTCAGGGTCTGGAGGGGTCAGTAAAATAAGAGTGAGTGGGTCAAAAATAACTGTTTATAAATCAATTTAATAATAAAATAATCATAAGGTTTTACCCCTCCGTTTTCCAAATCTTGCATGCAGTGAAAACATAATGTTATAATGAAATTATAACCATAAAACCACAATAATAATCGAAAGGAGAAACTAACATATCAGTGCACTGTAAAACCCAACCCAAATGATGTCACGGTTCTAAGGCTACGCGTTGCCACTCAGGGTCTCACACCCGAGACTCTCTAGGTACATCAGCTCCCGGTATCCCGGTCACTGCTCGAGGTATATGAACATGCCTTCCTGAGAGTAAGCAGCCCAACGGGGGTCAACTCCACTCAGTCAGGGCCCCGTGACTACTCCAGGGTTCACCCAGGCCAACGACCCTCACTGGAGGAGATAATATACACAGGTAGGAAAGTACAGTACAATAACAGTATAGTTTACCCTATGTCCCCCCGGACATCCCAAAAAAAATCCACATATAATCCAGACGGGTCTCATGCCCAAAACATTGTAATAGCATATATAAACAGTTCATATAAGACTCATCGAAATCATAAGTGGAAATAGTAAAACAGTTTATGCATGCAAGCCTTTTATAAATCAAACGGCCCACTCACACTCGGTCCTTACTGCTCAACGATCTCTAAAACCTGTATTAATATACCTGAGAGTTACTTAAGGACCCTATAGCTTCAATACCAGGACCCTAGAACAGATCCGCCTCAAAATCGCATCCCGGGCACTATTCCCGATGCTTCAAACCCCATTTTGACTAACCTAACGATCTCCGATCGACACGAAACCACCTCCATTGGATCCATATCGTCGAGACCTTGAAAATGGTACCTGCCCCACCTAAGTCACTATTCACATGCGCCCCCACGCGCCTGGTCAACGAGTGGGTCAACGCTGCTACAGTACTGCTGACGTCAGCAGTGACATCATGCTGACGTCAGCATGACATCATCACTGACACTTGTCAGGTGACACGTGGCATGTTCTGATTAGTCCCTGGTCTGACAATATCTGACAGGATGACGTCAAAAAGTGACGTCAGCATGATGACATCATCATTGCTACAGTACCGGGTCAGCCCGTTTTACTGGAACCGGGTCGCCGTTGACCCACGGCTTGACCCGATTCCACCATACGTTTCCGGCCACCATTTTCAACAGGGTTCATTCCTATAGGGTCGCCTAGGCCTGTTCTATGGTTCTACAACCTCAAAACTGGAGTAAAACGAGAAGAAACTCACCAGGGCCTTGCTGAACTTCACGGCCAGAAAGCCGGTCGTCGTCTCCGGCGATCCACGCCGTCTCAGTCGTCCAAAACAGTCCCAATCAGCTCGTCTCTGACCCTAGGGCATGTCTATAACCAAAGGATCGATTTCTAGGCATTAAAACGGGTTGGTTCGAAACAGGGAACAAAAACGGGCTCTCCCGTTTTGGGCCTTACCGCCGCCGTGTCGCCGCCGTAGCCTTCGCCGTCTGTTCAGTCGTGCTCCTGGTGTCCTTACGGTGTCAACTGGAGCTCCACTTGAGTCGATTGGTGGGAATGTGGGGTTTTTCTTCTTGGACCCGATTCCTCTGTGTTTCGGGTATGATTTTTACACGGGTTTTTCAGGGCATGGAAAGGTGCGGTGGTCGCTGGTGGTGCACGGTGGTGATGAGGAGATGATGGTGGTGCTGTGGGTGGTCTGCTGGTGGTGTGAAGTTTGATGGTTTGTGCATTTGGGTCGAGAGAAAATGGAAGGGAAGATGGGTGCATGGGTTAGGGGGAATGAATGTGTGTGTTTGTGTTTTCTCCCCAGAGAACATGATCGTGCAGGGATAGAGAAAAAGCAAAGGAAATGGAGGGCTGGGATTTGTTTGGGTAGAGAGATCAATGGTTAGGGATTGTTGAGAGGAAATAAAAGAATTAAATATGGCCTATAATAGTAATCCCAACTTTATGGGAATAGTGTTGACTTGGATGAGTGACACTTGTCACTCATCCGCTGGGTTGATTTGAATCTGAGTTTGGCACGAATTCCCATAATTAATTAATATTTTATTGCATTGCGTTCGGTTCGTAAATTCCGCTAAAATACGTTCGTGACCATAACTTCTTCATACGAACTCCGATTTCGGCGTGCCGCCTGTGTACAGATTTGTGACGTCCCGATCTACGTCATAGTCATGGGTCAAAGTCCAAATTGTTTCCCGGGTCAAAAGTCAAAGTTTCCCCCCTCAGGGGCAAAATAGGCTTTTTACATTAAAATATTATTATTCTTGGTCCGGGTCGTTACAATACCCCTTAGTTGATTTGATATTTATTTTTGAGGTAGAATTTATCTAGTTTTTAGTTGACTACGGATATATACAAATGATACTCTTTTTCTGTATTTATATTTGATTTATTTTTATTATAAAAAATTATTGTTATAGGAGATTATATTAATATACTATACATACGTCCTGTCGATCTCATATTTTATAAAAAGTGAACTAGATAAAAAATAAAAGTACAGAAAGAGATTATATTAATATATTATACACACCGACTATCGACCTTATGTTTTACCAAAGTTGAACATAAGATCTCTCACATTATGTGACAGGACCCGTCCCCGAAGGACGTAGATAACCGTACCCAGTCCTACTGCCGTCTGACAAGTCAACTGAGGTTCCGAAATTACCCTCTGAGACTTGCCAAATAAGGGATAACTGCACCTGTGCCCACTCATACCTCCACCTCTAGAATAGTCTCGATCATCGCGCCACGACCTGAAGGGTCAATAAAACAGAAAAGGTGTGAGTGGATAAAACAAACTTTTATAAATACGTTTACCAAAACACATTCTTACCCTCCAGTTTTCATAAATATGCATGCATATCATAAAACATGAGTAATAGTGTGAAATTAATCAAGTATGAATAGTGGACCGATAAAATCAAAACATGTTTTCCCATGGTCCATAAAACTCATGTTCACCAAATCAGCTCATGATATAAAGCATCTAGACACAAATATCAATAAATCACAAATATCACCAATCCTCAATATCCAATCTCAATATCCAAGTAACCGTCATGATATCAATACAACGCGTGCAAACTCGGGAGTCTCACGTCCGAGTACATCGCCATGATCTATGACGCCTGGGGTGAAATCATCTACAGGATCTACGACGTCTGGAGGATATCATCATAATCTCACACTCCTGAGATTGAGCCTCCCTCGGAGCTACTCATCTCCAGGCAGTGGATCGTGACTACTCCAGGATCTACGACGTCTGGAGAAGACTATCAAATCACAGAGGATGATATATGTGGAACAGTCACCAAATCCAGTAATCCCATTTTAAAATCATTTATGTCTCAAATCGAATAAAAAACATTTCAATAGGGCTTATGCCCGAAACATAGCTTTCACAAATCAAGTTCCACAAATCCATCATAAAACAGTGTCCATAATTCACTTTATAAATCAAAATCATCAATTTAATCATATTCACATGTGACTCCAAATCCGAGTCAAAATCACTATCCAATTGGGTCTCAAGCTAAAAATATCAATTTCACGTAATTCCGTGCAACCGTAAAACCGAGTTGCCACTTTCACGTAAATCCATGAAATCAATCCCCGACTCATAATCCGAGTCAAAACATCATTTTCAATCCCTGACTCATAACCCGAGTCAAAACATCATTTTCAATCCTTGACTCATAACCCGAGTCAAAACATCATTTTCAATCCTAGGTCTACGTCCAAAACATCAATTTCATAATTTCTCGAAAATCGTGCCAAAAATAATATAATAATCCAACAAATCGAGAAATCACTGGATTGAAACATCAATCATGCCAAATCATATAATAAAGCATTTAAATCATATATGCATGCATCACAGTTAGAAAACAAAGTCCACTCACACACACACACACACACACACACACACACACACACACACACACACACACACACACACACACACACACACACACACACACACACACACACACACACACACACACACACACACACACACACACACACACACACACACACACACACACACACACACTGTCCAAACGGCCCGCTTCCGAGCTGTACGTTTTTCAGTAAATTCTGAAAATCACAATTCCTGTCCAAAATCATTATCGAGGGTCACTAACACTTCAATATATCTCATATAATTTTCCCCAATTTTTCTGGAATCTAAATACGTATTTAACATATAAATCAAAACTTCGGATACACATAACTTTATCGAAACGATATCTGATTTCCTCGAAACCAGTGTCAAAATGTTCGTTACACTGAGAGGATTCAAAGTCATGTTGACCTCACCTTGAAACAAGGCTTCAGGCGCTCTCACGCGCCGCCGTGAGTGGCTGCGCGTGACCACCACGTGCCTACTACAGTGTCGTCGTCCTCACCCATTTGCCTGTAAAACGGGTTCTGCAATCCGCGAGACGACCCAACTATTTCTCTATCAATTCGACATCAATTCTTTCAATTGATTTATCTAACAACATCATTTTAGGTCCAATTAAAGTTCTGTAAACTCAATTATATGATTTCTTACCTTAATCCTTCAATTTGAAGATGAACTTTGGAAGAACATCTGGGCACTGTTCAACCTTCGAAGTTCATCAATCCCACCTGATTTCTTTCAATTGATCCATCCAAAAGCTTCATTGGACCATGATAAACTTGTTTTCCAACTCAATTTCATCGTTTACTCACTACAAGATCACGACTCAACCTTCGAATTTCTTCACTGTTGCAAGGACTGTTCTAAGCCAAAAGAACATCAATTTTCTTCATTCTTGATGTGGATTGGCTCGAAATGACCTCAGGAAGCTAACTCAAGCTTCAATTTTGATTCTGAAAGCACATAGCTTGAAATTCAAATTCTCACCCCAAAATTCAAATTTTCGATTTTGGTTTCCAATTCCTCTATATGTCCCTCGTGTTTCCCTTGCTATCACAGTCCCCTAATTCTCTCAATTTTTCCTCTCGAGATCAGCTGTGGAAGGAAGCTCAGCGCTCACTTCTCTCATGCTCTGTTTTTGTGTTTGTTCACGGTTCAAAGAAGACACAGAAGGTGACTGATAATGAAGGAAGACAATGATGATTAGGGATGATGATGAATGATTAAAAATGGATTAAAGGGAAACATGATCCACAATTTAGGGCCTCAAAACAAGGGATGAGTGACACTTGTCACTCATCCAAGTGTCCATAATCATCGATCACTGTTCAATATTTTATTATTATTTTAATCGAAATCCCGGGACGTAAGTTTAACCGATTTTAGTCCCGTGACCATAACTTTCCCGTTCGATGTCCTATTTCGACTTGCCGCTTGTCTACGGACTCGTGACGTCCCGAACTACGTCACAGTCATTGGCCAAAGTCTGTTTGACCGTTCGAGTCAAAAGTCATCATTTTGCCCTTATCTTTCAAAATTACCAAAATGCCCCTCGCCTTTGCAGACCCGTAACTTTCACATCCGACCTCCGATTGACGCATGTCGCATGTCTCTGGATTCAACGTTCCGAGACCTACTCAACAGTCTCTTCGGAAAGTCCAAAAAGTGTTCTGATCAAAAAGTCAACTTTCGGCCCTTATAAGTAAGGGCAAAATTGTCATTTCCTTCAAATTTTCTAAATTTTCCTCTTTCGAATTTCCGAGTCGTTACAATCTACTCTCCTTAAAGAATTTCATCCTCAAAATTCCAATCAGTCGGACCATTATTTCTCCCGATGAAGTCTATTGAATATGAACCAAAAACAGAATCATCCTCAAAGCATTCTAGTTCAACCGGATATAAAGCATAATCAAACTTATGCAACCCATACAACCAGTCCCCAACACTGGGTCAACATCGGGACAATCTTCTCTGTAAACCTCTGCCCTACAGGCAGACATATCCATATACTTACTCGGAATACGTAGCCTAGCTCACGTCCGAGTCCACACAGTCCAGGAATCACAAGTGTTAGTATTATCATCTCAAGCACATGCCATCCACTCATGACATGGTACAATGGCTTAAATCCCCACGCAAAAGTCACCCGGCCACCAGGCCAATAACCTCATAGGATCCAATAAATGGGAATTCATTCCCCTCGTTCATCCAATCACACTACCCGCTTCCCTAGGGTCAATCTGTATCCCAAATTCAATCATGTAAAACATTTAACTATGCATGCATAACAGTTTATAAAACAAACGTCCATCACAAGCATTCCCAATGCCTATCTCATGCTAGTCACTAGCATCAAGTACAATCATCCATACGATACCGAACATCATACACCGAGTATGATCCTACAGCTAGACCCCAGTAGTCCAAATGATCAAAATCATGTATTACTCCAATCCCAAAGAGTTCCATCAATAACAGGATTTACCTATACTTACATCATCAAACATTTTAACTCTCTGCTTAGTATACCGGCTACCTCATTAGCCGCTCCGAAATGATACCCGACCTGACCATACGGTCGTAATCTCAATATACCTCGACCATCGCCTTCACACACAATAGGCCTTTATGTTTATCATTCATTGCCAATCCCGATGGTCGTCCTTTCCAGAGGTATGACCTATGCATACTCGACCCATAGATCACTATGGTCGATCCCAAACCATGTGGGGGAAAGTAAAACTCCTGAGGGTTTAGCTAGCATCGGCAATCCCTGCCCTATGCTTCTGAAAACACCTCGCCAAATCACAAATCTCATAATGACACATCCATGTGTCCACAGGAAAGGTCAACATCAATAGGATCACTTCCCCAAGTTTAACCATACTAAACATGGTTCTCTTTTCAAACATATCTGACTTCCTTTCTAGTCAGTCACAACAACTGGTAGTCTTGTAGAGAACCCCTCTACAATCCTTGATGGTATCCAACCAAATGTATAACTCCGATAATAGCCTGGGACCTACTAAATACATACGTCATGACCACAAGTAATAAACATCTAGGTCATCACTCCAGGGGCGAATCAAGCCTCATGCTCAGAATTTTACCGATCCTCAGGTATATGGTCCCAAATTCGACCATACCCCTACGGTCCATCACGGGTCCTACCAACTCTTCCCTCGCCTGTCACATCAGCAGTCAATCAAGGTGCCCATCTCTGCTCTATTGCACTCCAACCGGTGCCTCTATCACTTTCCCAAACTATATAGCCATTTCTTTATGATGTGACCAGACGACCCACAATCATGAGCATCACTATGCAATTAACCTTATCACCTTATCTCCCAGTGGACCCAACTGGCGTCCCACTGAACTGGACTGTCTCTAAGTCTCAATCTCTGTGTACTACGGGTCTCTACCCGAACCTTTAATCACTAAGTGAAACTGACACGACCCATCCAAATCCATAAATTCAAGACATAGGGTTAAGCAATACCAATTCATAGACCCATACCCTATCAGTGTCTAACTTTATACTAATCCTTGGCACCCTAGGTGCCAAACATTTCGCAATCACATGGGTTGGTCGTATCAGAAACCATAATCATGTTCAACCTTTCCCGGCTCTTCTCGAGCTCTGATACATTACCATGACTCATCTCGAGTCCTAACCAAAAATCCTCACTCATTTTGAGTCCAATCATGACTCCTCTTGAGTCTAATCTTATCTCAATCATCCATGCCATCCTTGGCATACCCGGTCACCTAGTAAATACCGCTGGTGAACCACATCTTATACCACTAATAAAGCCTAAGGGATATCCCATCACACTCTAGACTCTGAAACACACATTCCACTTAGGGAATTTCCTGAGAATAATCTCATCCCGGGTCCAATCTGCCCAATTGTGCTACCTTTCTAGCCTCTGGGCTCATTCATTCTTGGGACCCATAAAAATCCGGGTTCAACAGTTAGTAATTCACAGTGTACACTGATTAACATCCCACCCTCAAACCAGGGTCAATTTTATTTCGAGATCTATCACGAGGTCTCAAATACGCTAATATACCCATCTCACTACCAGGTCACGCACGAGGCTTACGTTTCGGAGGTATGACGTGGCAACAGAATTAGCAACCTAGTGCTCTGATACCAATTTTACAGGACCCGTCCCCGAAGGAAGTAGATAACCGTGCCCGGTCCTGCTGACGTCTGACAAGTCAACTAAGGTTCCGAAATTACCCTCCGAGACTTGCCAAACAAGGGATAACTGCACCTGTGCCCACTCATACCTCCCCCTCTCGAATAGCCTCGATCATCGGGCCACGACCTGAAGGGTCAATAAAACAGAAAATACGTGAGTGGACAAAACAAACTTTTATAAATACGTTTACCAAAACACATTCTTACCCTCAAGTTTTCACAAATATGCATGCATATCATAAACACATGAGTAATAGTGTGAAATCAATCAAGTATGAATAGTGGACCGATAAAATCAAAACATGTTTTCCCATGGTCCATAAAACTCATGTTCACCAAATCAGCTCATGATATAAAGCATCTAGACACAAATATCAATAAATCAAAAATATCACCAATCCTCAATATCCAAGTAACCGTCACGATATCAATGCAACACGTGCAAACTCGGGAGTCTCAAGTCCGAGTACATCCCCAGGATCTACGACGTCTGGGGTGATATCATCTCCAGGATCTACGACGTCTGGAGAATATCATCATAATCTCACACTCTTGAGATTGAGCCTCCCTCGAAGCTACTCATCTCCAAGAAGTGGATCGTGACTACTCCAGGATCTACGACGTCTGGAGGAGATTATCAAATCACAGAGGATGGTATATGTGGAGCAGTCACCAAATCCAGTAATCCCATTTTAAAATCATTTATGTCTCAAATCGAATCAAAAAAATTTCAATAGGGCCTATGCCCGAAACATAGCTTTCAAAAATCAAGTTCTACAAATCCATCATAAAACAGTGTCCAAAATTCACTTTATAAATCAAAATCATCAATTTAATCATATTCACATGTGACTCCAAATCCGAGTCAAAATCACTATCCAATTGGGTCTCAAGCCCAAAATATCAATTTCATGTAATTCCGTGCAATCGTAAACCCGAGTTGCCACTTTCACGTAAATCCATGAAATCAATCCCTGGCTCATAATTCGAGTCAAAACATTATTTTCAATCCCTAACTCATAACCCGAGTCAAAACATAATTTTCAATCCCTGACTCATAACCCGAGTCAAAACATCATTTTCAATCCTAGGCATATGCCCAAAATATCAATTTCATAATTTCTCAAAAATCGTGCCAAAAATAATATAATAATCCAAAAAATCGAGAAATCACCGGATCGAAACATCAATCATTCCAAATCATATAATAAAGCATTTAAATCATATATGCATGCATCATGGTTAGAAAACAAAGTTCACTCACACACACCGTCCAAACGGCCCGCTTCCGAGCTGCACGTTTTTCCGTAAATTCTGGAAATCACAATTCATGTCCAAAATCATTATCGAGGGTCACTAACACTTCAATATATCTCATATAATTTTCCCTAATTTTTCTAGAATTTAAATACGTATTTAACACGTAAATCAAAACTTCGGAAACACAGAACTTTATCGAAACGATATCCGATTTCCTCGAAACCAGTGTCAAAATGTTCGTTACACTGAGAGGATTCAAAGTCATGTTGACCTCACCTTGAAACAAGGCTTCACGCACCACCGTGAGTGGCTGCGTGTGACCACCACGCGCTTGCTACAGTGTCGTCGTCCTCACCCGTTTGTTTGTAAAACGGGTTCTGCAATCTGCTAGACGACCCGACTAGTTCTCTGTCAATTCGACATCAATTCTTTCAATTGATTTATCTAACAACATCGTTTTAGGTCCAATTAAAGTGTAACGACCTGTCCCGAATTCCAGGATTAGATTAGTGACTAATCGTGATTAGTGAGGCTAATCCGTGATTAGTTGGGCGAAATTGGACGATCGATGCAAAATGACCGTTTTGCCTCTAGAATGGGCAAAAAGTTTACTTTTCATTCGAGCAGTCAAACGGGGTTTGACCGATGACGGTGACGAAGTTTAGGACGTCACGAGTTCATAGACAGGTGACACGTTCAATTCCAACATTCGAGGAAGAAGTTATGACGTTCGGAAGTTTAAGGGCGATTTGGTAATTATGGTTAAAGACACTTTGCACGCATTTCGAGGCTAAGCCACTTTGCAATATCTGATTGGGCAGATATTTTGGTGGGACCCATGGATGAGTGACAAGTGTCACTCATCCAATTGGTCATTTACCCCAAAAATTGGATCTAATTCTTGATTGGTGGGATTAACATTAAAATAATGGGTTTTGATTATTTTATAATATATTCACCCATCTCTCTCTCAATCTTGGCCCTCCATCCCATCACACAAATGCATCCCCACCGTCCAATTCCTTTCCTCTGATCAATATCATCATCTTCTTCTCTTTTCTTCATCAAAACCCGAAACCACCATATTTTCTTCTTCTTCTTTCAAATACCCGAAACCACACACACCTCACCACCATTCATTATCTGTACTTGTGTGTGACCGTGAGGAATAAGAGGGAAAGGAAGGACAGAGAGACTGAGGACGGTGGCCCACGACGGTGGCCACGGCGGGGAGAGCCGAAACCGTAAGGTAAGAATTTCAAAAATTGGAAATAAAGATTTAGAGGTTTTTAGCTAAGCTTATTGATGGAGTTATGCTTCTGGGATCATTAGGAGACAAATGGGATTGTTTTCGAGGGCTTGGACGGCTGGAATGCACTGCGGAGGAAGGTTGCAGCCGCCGTCACCATAGTCGAATATGGAGGTATGTATTTCACGACTATTATTATGTTGTTAATAACTAAAAAGATGGGAAATGAGGTTAGGAAACTTTAGGAATCAAAATGGACAAAAATAGATTAGAAATGGACCAAATATGGCCTTGAACCGGTCCTGACCGGTTCGGCCGGTTCAACTTGCAGAAAAACCGGTTCACTGAAGGTTGATGGTGATGCTACAGTACTCGGCGCGTGGGCTCACGCGCAGGGGATTCCTAGGGCGCGTGTGAGCGCGTGAGTGACAATTTGGGAATGTTTTCAACACGTGAAATCTTCTATTCGATGTAACGAACATTTTGGGACTGGTTTCGGATCGATCGGACACCGTCTCGATAATGTTCGGGGTATCGGAAGGTTTAGGATCAGGATTAAAAATAGTTAAAAATTTTGGAAAATTACGGGGCTTTAGTGGGAGGTTATTTAAGTAGTTAGTAACCTTCTATTACAATTTGGACAGGTTTGGGAGTCCCGGTGACAGTGATAGGCTCGGGAAAGCCGTATGGCACGCATATCGAGGCGACAGCTCAGACGGTCTGTGAGTGGACCTTGTTTTCTAAATTGGTGCATGCATAAATGTTTATTATATGTTTTAATACATGTTTTGTGATGCCATGAGTGCATTTGGGTGTGGTTACGTATTGGCACGTATTTCGAGGTTTCGACCCTATACGGTGCAAATACGGGTTTGTATGTCTTTATTGGTCTAAATGAAATGGATTTGGATTTCCAAAAGGATAAACTCGGGTATGAGACCCATTTGGTTTTGTCTCGGGCATATGACCCTATTGATGGCCTACGGGTCTGAATCGTGGTCGTGGCAAGTGCTATGTGCACGGCGACCGACGATACGACGCTCACCTCCAGACTGGGATATGTTCCTTCCGGAGAGGTCACGACGCACGATTCGTTGTCGGGCAGCCGAGGGAGGCTCGACTTCGGAGTGCTGATGGTTCAGGATATCGATCGGTGATGAGTGCACCATGATCTTGTGGTAGTCGCGTCAGTTTGTTTGTTCACGGCGACATACTAGGATTGAGGGCGGTCCTAGATGGATGGTTACACGTATCACTACGATCAGAGTTGTGACTGACCCTAAGATATCGGGCACGATGCCAGTGAGCCATGTGTTCGGGCATGAGACCTAGTTTTACTTTACGGTTATGATTTCGGGTCGGGAACCCTAATGGATTCCAGGTTCATGACGGTTTATGGGAACCGGCATGAACCCTTGAAAGGTCTTTATGATTCATGACGGTTTATGGGAACCGGGCATGAATCCTTTGAAAGGTTCTAAAGATGTTTTCTATATGTATATGAATGGCATGAATGAGTTTGTTATATATATATATATGTATATTCATATACCTTCCTTTACTTGTACTATCTCCTCCGGGGAGGGTTGTTGGCCTGGGTGGACCCCGGAGTAGTCACGGAGCACCAACTGAGTGGAGTCGCCCCCCAGTTGGTTTCCTTACTCTCAGGAAGGCAAGGATCGTAACCTCAGGGCGGGTCATTGGTCTTCGGACATTGACCTTGGACTCTGAGAGACTTGGGTTTGAGACCCCGGGTAGCACGCGCGTAGCTTTGGAAACCGTGACAGGATTGGTTATGTGAATTATATGTATGTATGATATATATGATATATGATACGTGATGTGTACAGGTTTTGGGCTGAGTCCCACATGGATTTGGGCAGTGGCCCGTATGATTGGTTCTTTATGGTTCTTTTAGTTATGGTTTTGGGCTTAGTTCCCACCTATGGTTCATTTGATTAAATGGTTTTCGAATGCATGCATGCTTTTTAGTGAAGGGTACAAATGTCTTCGATTAAATGTTTTTACAAATGGTTGTTTTGTACACTCACAGCTTTTAATGTTTTGACTGCCCTTCAGGTTGACAACGAATGTGGACTGTAGCAGAGACCGAGATATCACATACCTCCTCCAGATCCTGGCGTACTCTGATAGCCCGAGAGGGCAAAGGTTGGAAATTTCCCTTGTCTGACACTTCGTGTCAGACGGGAGCAAGGTCGTCCAGCGTTAATCCCAGGGAGATTGGGACGGGTCCTGTTATAAAGTTCTGTAAACTCAATTATATGATTTCTTACCTTAATCCTTCAATTTGAAGATGAACTTTCGAAGAACATCTAGGCACTGTTCAACCTTCGAAGTTCATCAATCCCACCTGATTTCTTTCAATTGATCCATCCAAAAGCTTCATTGGACCATGATAAACTTGTTTTCCAACTCAATTTCATCATTTACTCCCTACAAGATCACGACTCAACCTTCGAATTTCTTCACTGTTGCGAGGACTGTTCTAAGCCAAAAGAACATCAACTTTCTTCGTTCTTGATGTACATTGGCTCGAAATGACCTCAGCAAGCTAACTCAAGCTTCAATTTTGATTCTCAAAGCTCATAGCTTGAAATTCGAATTCTCACCCCAAAATTCAAATTTTCGATTTTGGTTTCCAATTCCCCTCTATGTCCCTCTTGTTTCCCTTGCTATCACAGTCCCCTAATTCTCTCAATTTTTCCTCTCGAGAACAGTTATGGAAGGAAGCTCAGTGCTCACTTCTCTCATGCTCTGTTTTTGTTTTTGTTCATGGTTCAAAGAAGACACAGAAGGTGACTGATAATGAAAGAAGACAATGATGATTAAGGATGATGATGAATGATTAAAAATGGATTAAAGGGAAACATGATCCACCATTTTGGGCCTCAAAACAAGGGATGAGTGACAAGTGTCACTCATCCAAGTGTCCATAATCATCGATCACTGTTCAATATTTTATTATTATTTTAACCGAAATCCCGGGACGTAAGTTTAACTGATTTCAGTTCCGTGACCATAACTTTCTCGTTCGATGTCCGATTTCAACGTGTCGCCTGTCTACGAACTCGTGACGTCCCGAACTATGTCACAGTCATTGGCCAAAGTCCATTTGACCGTCCTAGTCAAAAGTCAACATTTTGCCCTTACCTTTCAAAATTACCAAAATGCCCCTCGCCTTCGCAGACCCGTAACTTTCACATCCGACCTCTAATTGACGCATGACGTCTGTCTGCGGATTCAGCGTCCCGAGACCTACTGAACAGTGTCTTCGGAAAGTCCAAAAAGTGTTCTGATAAAAAAGTCAACTTTCGGCCCTTATAAGCAGGGGCAAAATCGTCATTTCCTTCCAATTTTCCAAATTTTCCTTTTTCGAATTTCCGGGTCGTTACATTATGCAAAGAGAAATACCACTAGACTGTACTACTAAATAACAAGTGAACATACCCTTAGCACAAAACAATGTTGTATAAAAAATTAATAAATTCACAAATGTCGACATAAACTTAACCCTTGTAAAACTAGAGCACTGACAACAAAAATAAAATAAAATAGAAATAGAGATTGGTTTGATTCGAGTTAAGGTTCAACTCAATAATGGACGGGAGGGGTGGGCACGAATCCGTTAAAACCGTTAATCGATCTGCTTCAAACCGTTATTTAACCAACAGTTTATATTTGACTGGATAAAAGTCAAACAGTTTGAGAATCCAAATCGTTCCGTTAGTAACAATTTTCATTTTCATTTTGAAAATTCGTTAAATCCAAATTGGCTCGTTAATGAATATATTAATTTTTAAATCTATTATTACTACAAAGTAAAAAAATTAAAAATAAAATGATACTGAGATAAATACATATATACACAAATAAGAGTATAATAAAATATTATTAAGTAGTAATATTTGTTTGATAAATCTTAATATAGTGGTAATGATTACAATCAAATCCTTTGCAAACTTAATATACAAAATTTTGAGTGTTGATTATTCTGTTATTTTTGTATTATTTTTTTTTTAATATTCTTGCTGTTTTTTATGTCTAAACGGTTTCAAAGCGTTTCGATCCAAACCGAATCGTTAATAATGGTTTAGATCAAAACGGTTTCATTTTTAATTTTAGAAAATTCAAGCAGTACCGAACCATTAAGATTTTAATAGTTTAAATTTGAATATTGTCAATATCCATAACGAATCGCATTCTGTCCATCTCTAATTTACGTCTCTAGTAGAGAAATAAAACAAAACTAAGAACTTTCGGTAATACTCGGTATTTACTTAGTCATAGCAGTGTTTCATAATGAATAGGCTTTATAATGCTAAAATATCTCGTGTTTCAAAGCGAGGGGATGTGATGGATGTAGCCTATTAGGTGAGAGGGAAGCATGGCTGTACGAAAGTTAGGTAGCATTTACAAAATTGTGCAACGGCCAGACTCTCTGTTAGTTGTAGCACAAATATTTTAAAATACAATCACTACGAGCTAAAGGAAAGAGGGCACAAGTTTGCTTTGCATCCATTTCCATTCAATAATAACATATGATTGAAACATAGGCACGATGTATACATCTGTCGCAACATCACTTCCATAAAGAAGCTTGTGATAGCAACATTAGATCATATCTCAATTCTCAAGTTCAATTGCAGCTGACAGAAAATGAAAACCAAAAATACATTAATCAAATGGATCGCCAACGAAAATCAAGTCTTTGGATGCAGCATGCTCTCCAAATTTCAGTTGTCTTTCTTGCAATTGTGGAATGGAAAACCGGCAAATCCCTACTCTTCTTTATCGGAGGATTGGGAAGAGCTACCAGCGTCACCTGTAAGCTTGTTTACACTGGCTTTGGCTTCGGCAAGAAATGAAGGATCAGGCTTATGTTTATCCGAAGGTTCCTTCATCGCCATGTATATGTAAAAAGCAATAACTATGTTGACAGATATAACAGCAAGGAATCCACTTAACAATGTGAGTGAATGGGGAGACATGTCGCTTGAACCTGATTCAAATGGAAAAAGCACGCTGAAAACCTAGGAATTCTACAAGAAAGAATTAATAGCTCCCCCTTCCCAAATCCTAAAACAAAAATCAACTTTATCACATAAGGCAGTTGTGAGATCAAGTCCTAAGATTTGATCACAAGCATTACTTGCATCATGATTATGGCACAAGGCTTTGTGTTTTCCTTCGAAATTCCCCACAACCATAGTGCCTTGGACAAATTTACCCATAAACCCACAACAATATTGATGGCATCTAGATAACATCTGTGCGTAATTTGAAACCCAACTTTAACCAAAAAAAGGTCATACAAGTAGTGATCTTAAGATGATCCAAAATGAAAAATGTAATCAAAAGTTGAGTAATATTCTTCTAATAAGAAACAAAGCTTACATAGAGAAAGCTCAAGTTGATTAGGTGACGCAATTAAATGGTTTTCAAACTATAGCAGTAGCCAAAATTAGAAGGAAATCACAAGTTAGTAATATTCTTCTGATTAGAAACAAAACTTATATAGAAAAGCTTCAGTTGACCAGGTGAAGCTATTGATTGGTTTTCAAACATGTTATATTCAAGAAGTCTCAATCGTAAGCATTGGGGTACTTTGAAAATTGAAAGATGACTTAAATTGTCTTCAATTGTGAGTTTGTGACCCATAGATCTTCTTATGAAGCTTTTTATAGCCTCCGGATTCTACTATACTTCTAAACTCTTTTTTAGCTTGGTTTTACTAGTTTCTGACCTTGGGTCAGAGTCCGTTAGGATTACGAGTTCAAGAAGATTTGGATATAAATCTGCCAATTTAGTTGAGAACTTGGAAAAAAGTTTCAGAGAGCATCTTCAGTAGTTCTAATCTTTCTTAGAAAATGTAAGATGCATTATAGGAATGTAGGCACAGTGAGTAGATTGTCTTCTCCTTTTATTTGATTTTCTTTCTTCCAGTTTTCACCACTAACCCTTATTCTTTAGATCATCCAACAAGCTCATACTTTAATATATAGGAGCAAAAGCCATTGGAAGGGGGTATAAATAGGCCAAACATAATCAACTTGAATTCGGGACAGCTATTCGAAATCTTAGTGAAAGACTGGATTTGTTATCTCATGTTTTCTTTTCATGAAAAAATACCAATTGAAGCGGGGGGTTTCTTCAAACAACAAGGAGCTGGGTCAACTATTCAATCAAATGAAATTATTGGATCTAGCCGTAAGAAGAATGCTTGGCTGATAAATAACTCACTTCTTGGTCTTCGACCCCCTCAATCACTACGAACGCCCCCGATCAGTGCAATGGGATGTGTCTATTTATCTATCTCTTGACTCGAAATGGGAGCAGGTTTGAAAAAGGATCTTAGAGTGTCTAGGGTTGGGCCAGGAGGGTCTAAACAGGTCTAAACCCAAATCCTTTAGACCGCTCGGACACTCTACCCTTCCCGAGCTGACTACCTACAGCAAGGGGATTTCCTCACATTTGGCGTCGTCTCTCAGCTGCTTCAAGTAAATATGGCAGCTGTTCTATTAATTTGCTGGCACAAAATTCCAATTTCCTAAAACCATTGAGCTAAGTTGATATTTTTGTAATAACGCCCTGTTACAGCCTCTCTTCCACCATTACAAAACCTAAAATTAAATATCTTTCCAGAAAAAAAGAGCACACGATTTCAACCCTATCCTAGAGCAGTGTGGCACCACAGCATCTTGCCACTATTTCAGTGATAGGATGCCATTTTCATTCTTACAAAGAAAATTCACTGTATGGATACTATTATGTAATTAGGAAGAACTATAAAGATCCTATTTATCTCAACTTTCCTCAGGGGACTTAAGAGGTTACTAGCTGGAAGCAAAATTCAAAAAACTTGATTGGGATGAAAATTCTCATTGCTCTAATATGACATGGACAAACTCTAAAGTGCAGTAGGAACTGAGGGATACATAGACCCAAATTGCAAAACTAGAAATGGTTGCTTATTAGTATGAAGAAATCAAGTAAGATACAACACTAGTTTTATGACATCCAATTAGACATGAAAATTGAACAGTGTTAGAGACAGTAGTTTTACCAGGAAGCAAATTATTGTTAAACGCATATAAGATTGCAACGGGAGCTATCCACATAAACAACGATGCAGTGACGAACTTTTGTATTACTCCTGCCATTGTTATCTCCAGTCTGCAGGATAAAAAGGAATATAATAAATACCACTAAAAAAATAAATAGCTGTGAACATTAGGGCCATAAATACGTAAAATGGACTATTCTACAACAGTTTACAAAAGCAAGTGATGAGCAGGGGCGGATCTATTAAGGGGCAAGGGTGGTCAATTGACCACCCAACCTCTGAAAACCTCTATTAAAGCTTCATCTTGATCCTTAAAACCTCTAACATCTTGCCCTTTAAATGCTACGCTAATAAGCAACTACCCTTACCTTTGTGTCCCCTCTAATTCCCCTCGCTTTTGCGCCTGGGTTTGAGAGTTCTGCTCGCCCACTGTCTCTCGCTCCAACTTTGAGGCAGTCTCACGAAGAGGACGACATAGTTGCTCCTCGCCTTATTTTTCTTCCACTAAACTTCTCAAGGGCTCAAATGGAACCAATTACACGGATGAGCTAAAGAGATTAATGTCAAAGAAATTGAAAAACCGAAGTAAGATGAAAACCTGACAGCTGACAAGAGAAAGCGATCAGATGAACCGGAGAAACCAACGCCCTTCCAGCGGCAGGTGAATTCGATGCCGGCGAGAGGGAGAGAGGGAGGGATGATGTCACGAGCAGTGGGAGGACTACGATAGGTTTTACCGTTCCCAAACCTCAACAACAGTCAACTCAATACTTTTTCGGGTCTCTATTTGGGTTGTAGGCGGATAGAATGGCCCGTTCTTTTCTATCTATTCAATATAAAGCTACGATTCAACCCATATAATTTTTGGATAAATTTAATAATGTTACGAAGGAAATTCGGTAGAGCGGAATTGTAGAGAGAATATAGAGAGGTAGAAAGACAGGGAGATGAAAATAGTACGTCTAATTTATTATGAGGTCATTAGGGTTTACAAAGATAATTATCCCTTATATAAGGAGGGATAATTAATGAATATAAAAGAACAAAACTACCCCTAGTACCTATTACTTAAATAGACATAACTATTTAACTATTTATAACACCCCCCTTGGATATTTCATGTAATGGTACTGCTTGACTACACACTTATATGTTACCTCGTTAAAACCTTGTCAGGTAACAAAAACTCTATGCGACAAAAATAACCCTGGTCGAAGGAAAAAGAGTGCAACGTGCGTGTAGGTGATCACATCGGAATCTTCTGAGGTAGTTGACGTCGTCTCTTCTGGAATACGGATAGATAGTCTGCCTTTGAGATAAAATGCATTAGTGTTGCTCCACCAAAACCTTGCCCGGTAAACCCAGTGGGAAAAACCCGTGGTCAAAGGGAAAAGATGTGCAAATGCATATGAGTCATGAGTCAAATCATAGCATCTTCAGGATGCATTGTTAGCGGGGTGATCATACCAAAATGTGCCTCATTAAAACCTAGCTAGGTAACAAAACCCAATGGGACAAAATAACCCTGGTCGTAGGACAAAAGAGTACATGATGATCATGTGAGTATACGTCGAGATACTCAGTATACTTCCGAATACGTGGTATACTTCAGGATACTCCCCCTGATCTTGACTCCCCCTGAAAACTACAAATTAGGTAGATCAGCCAGTTTACGTAAACCAATACCTCGCACATGCTGTTGGAATGTGGCCTTTGGTAATGACTTGGTGAACAAGTCTGCATGATTATCTTGAGTGCAATAAGCTTGGTGTTGTCTCCCTTAATGAAAACGGTCTTCATCTGCTCTATGCATGCAGCATTATCTTCGTAGATAACTGTCGGTTCATTATGGGTGGAATTCAGTCCACAGGTACTTCGAATATACCCAGTAATGGCTCTTAGCCATATGCATTCACGAACTTCTTCGTGCAGGGCTAAAATATCTGCATGATTCGAAGACATAGCAACAAGGGTCTGTTTCGTAGACTTCCAAGATATTTATGTGTTCCCAATGGTAAAGACATAACCGGATTGAGAACGTGCCTTGTGTGGGTCTGATAGGTAACTTGCATCAGCATACCCAACGAGGCATGCATCATTTCGGGGACCAAGGGGTTTGATTCTTTCCTCGATGCATAGGGATAGAATAAACCCATATCCGTTATACCTCTAAGGTATCAGAAGATGTCTTTTATGCCATTCCAGTAGCGGCGTGTTGGCGCAGAGCTAAATCTAGCTAGCAAGTTCACAGCGAATGAAATGTCCGGTCTAGTTCATTGAGCCAAGTACAATAATGCGCCTATTGCACTTAGATATGGTACTTTTGGTGTCAATATCTCTTCGTTGTCATCTGCTAGACGAAACGGGTCCTTCTTAGGATCTAGACTTCGGACGATCATGGGCGTGCTTGAAGGTTTTGTTTTATCCTCATTAAAGCGTCTCAACATCTTCTGGATGTAATTCGATTGATGGACCAAAATTCCATCTGCACGGTGCTCGAGCTCCAGGCCGAGACAGAAGTGTGTTCTCCCAAGATCCTTCATTTCAAATTCTAACTTCAGGTGCTTAGCGGTTTCTTAGATCTCTTCAGGAGTACCAATCAGATTCATGTCATTGACATAAACTGCTACTATAGAGAACCCGGAACTTGTTTTCTTAATAAATACACATGGGCATAATTTATTATTAACATATCCCAATCTGATCAAATATTCACTTAGACGGTTATAGCACATCCATTCGGATTGTTTCAATCCATAAAGTGAACGCCTCAAACGAATGGAGAGCGTGTTCCGTGGTCTGGAACTATTTGCATCAGATATCTTAAGTCCTTCAGGAACTTTCATATATATCTCTGTATCTAGATCCCCATAGAGATAAGTTGTGCCCACATCCAAAAGCTACATATTCAATTTTTCGGAAACTACCAAATTGATAAGGTAGCGGAACGTTATAATGTCCATTACGGGAGAGTACGTTTCCTCGTAATCAATCCCAGGGCGTTGAGATAATCCTTGCGCCACTAAACGAGCTTTATATCTCACAATCTCGTTTTTCTCATTACGCTTCCTTACAAATACCCATTTAAAGTCTACATGTTTAACATGGGGAGGTGTGGGAGCTACAGGTCCAAACACCTTTCTTTTTGTCAAGGAATCAAGTTCGACCTGGATTGCTTCTTTCCATTTTGGCCAGTCTTCTCTACGTTGGCATTCATCAACGGAGTGAGAGTCGATATCATCACTAGTTATTATTTCAGTAGCTACTGCGAATACAAATATATCATCGATGATAATATAATTCTGATTCCATATCTCATTTAAGCATGCATAGTTTACCGAGATCTCTCTATTCTCGGGAGTGGGTTCATGACAGGACCCGTCCCCGCAGGACTTTGATAAACGTGCCTGGTCCTGCTCCCGTCTGACAAGTCAACTGAAGTTACGAAATTACCCTCAGCACTTGACAAACAAGGGATAACCGCACATGTGCCCACTCATGCCTCCACCTCGAATAGCCTCGATCATCATGCCACGACCTGTATGGTCAATAAAACAGAAAAGGTGTGAGTGGACAAAACAAACTTTTAGAAATACATTTATCAAAATACATTCTTACCCTCTAGTTTCACAAACATGCATGCATATTATAAACATTTGTGCCCATATATATTTTACTCGGAATTTCGAAAAAAGAAAATTTGAAAAATTTGAAGGAAATGACGATTTTACCCCTGGTTATAAGGGCCAAAAGTTGACTTTTTGACCGGGACCTTATTTGGACTTTCCGTAAGGACTCTTAGATAGGTCTCGAGACGCTGAATCCGTAGATAGGCGACATGCGTCAATCGGAGTTCGGATGAAAAAGTTACGGGCCTGAGAAAGTGAAGGGCAATTTGGTAATTTTGCAAAGGAAGGGTAAATTGGTAAATTGGCGCAGTGTAGGATTACTCAGCCAATTGGGTGAGTCATATTGGTCTGTGAGTGACACATGTCACTATGCAGATGACAATTAGTGTCCTGGGCGCTATCTAATAATTGGAGAGGTATATGTGTTTGAATTGTAACAATCGTGTGGATGTGTGCTTCCTTCAAGCAAAACAGAGCATCAGTAAATAACAGACCTCAATCTCTCTGTGTGATCGATCTGTGAGAGGAATAAAGAGAGAATTTGAGAGGAATAACAGAGAAGGAGAGAGGGATGAGAATCTGAAACCGTGGAAACAAACCCGAAACCCAAACCCGTAGGAATTCAAATTCCCCTAAAACTCGAATTTGAATTTGTGGGTCTTGATACTCCAATTTGAGATTGGTTTGAGCTTTCTGGGACTATTTCGATCAGGATTACCTCAAGAATGGAAGGAATTGGTATCCTTTTGGCTCAGAACGGACATGGCGGAAATGAAGCAATTTGAGGATTGAGTTGGGTCATTGAAGGATTAGAAGAATGAAAGTGAGACTTGGAATATGTTTATCAGACTTCTATGAAGCTCCAGGACGAATCAATTTAGAGGAATTGATGACCAGTGAAAGAATCGAACGATGAACAGACCTTGAACTCTCAAGGCTTGGTCGAATGTCTTCGAGGTAAGGAATCATAAAATTGAAGTTACAGACCTTCAATTAACCTTAAAATGATATGATTAGATGAATCAATTGAAGAAAAGGAGTGGAAATTGGTAGAAATTGAACCGGGTCAACACGAGGGCTAAACGACCCGTTTAACAGAGAAACAGGTGAGGACGATGCACTGTAGCAAACACTGTGCAGGCACGTGGCTCCCACGCGCAACCGCTTGAGGGCCCATGGGCACGATTCCCGAGGTGAGTTCAACATGAAACTTGCTCCTTTTAATATAACGAACATGTTGGCACTAGTTTCGAGGAAATCAGATATCGTTTTGATAGTGTTCAGTGTATCCGAAGTTTTAATATACGTTTAAAATACGTATTTAATTCCTGAAAAAAATTGGAGAAAATTATATGAGGTATATTGGAATGTTAGTAACCCTCGATAATGATTTTGGACAGGAATGGTGACTTCCGGAATTTATGGAAAAATGTGCAGCTCGGAAAACGAGCGATATGGACGGTGTGTGAGTGGACTTTTGTTTTCTACCTAGAATGCATGCATATATGTTTTAAATGCTTTATGATGTGATTTGAAATTCTTTGGCATGATTAATGTTTCAATATGATGATTTATCGATTTTCTTGATTATTATATTGTTTTGGGCACGATTTTCGAGAAAACTATGATATTGCTATTTTGGGCGAAGACCCGGAATTTGAGATTGGTTTTGACTTGGATTATAAGTCAGGGATTGATTTGATGGATTTATAATGTTTTTTGGATATATTCTATGGGTTTATGTGAAAATGGCAACTGAGGTTGTGACAGGACCCATCCCAATCCCCCCGGGATTAGTGCGGGATGACCCTGCTCCCGTCTGACACGAAGTGTCAGACAAGGAATATTTCTGACCTTTGCCCTCCCGGGCTATCAGAGTATGCCAGGATCCGGAGGAGGCATGTGATATCTCGATCTCTGCTACAGTCCACACCGTATCCAACCTGAAGGGTATTAAAAATAGAAAGACTGTGAGTGGACAAAAATAAAGAATTTATAAAAACATTTCATCAAAGACCTTTATACCCTCCACTAAAAAGCATGCATGCATAGTAAAACCATTTATCCAAACACATAAGTTTAAACAACCATAATTAGGGTCTCAGCCCCAAATTCTATAAATACAAGTTCTACGGGCTCCTGCCCAAAACCATTTATAGAAAACCATAACATAGTAAACATATGTGGGATCTCAGCCCAAAACCATTTATCATCATAAAACATAATTTCCCAAACCAATTTAAATCATGTTTATCCCTTATATTCATATCTAGAACCTGTCACGGTAAAATAGAGCTACACGTGTGCTAACCGGGGTCTCAAACCCAAGTCTCTCCAGGGTCCACCCAGGTCAAAGTCCGTAGATCTATGACCCTCCCTGGAGGTAACGAACCATGCCCATCCTGAGAGTAAGGAACCCAACTGGGGGGCGACTCCACTCAGTCAGTGCTCCGTGACTACTCCGAGGTCCACCCAGGCCAACGACCCTCCCCGGAGGAGACAATCATATATAAAGGATGGAATATGAAAAACCTTTTGAAATCATTATTTAAATCTCTCCAGGATTCATGCCCGGCCCCCATAAGCCGTCATGAACCATAAAATCCTTTCATGGGTTCATGCCGGTTCCCATAAACCGTCATGACCCGTAAATCCATTTCAAGGGTTCATGCCGGTTCCCATAAACCGTCATGAACCATAAAAACCATTTGTAATACATAACTGGGCCCTAGGCCCGAATCCACATAAAAACTGGACCTCAAGTCCGAATCGTAAACCAACTGGGCCTCTGGCCCGATTCCGTAAATTAAATGGACCTCAAGTCTGAGAATTACCTTTTCAAATCCAAAATCATTTCATGAAATCATATCCAAAACCACAAGAATGGAAAATCAGTGTAAAGTCGGAAAACCTCGATTTACGTGCAAGAACGTAAATCGCCTCGAAATACGTGAAACCATATAATTCACAAGCATCCAAATCCACATCATAAAATCATATGCATAATCCATTTGGAAATCCAAAACCATTTCATTTAGACCAATAAAGACATACAGCCCCGTATAGGCACCGTATAGGGCCGAAACCTCGAAATACGTGCATATACGTAACCGCACATCCAAATGCACTCATGGCATCACAAACAAGTATTTAAAACATATAATAAACATTTATGCATGCACCAATTTAGAAAACAAGGTCCACTCACAGACCGTCCCAGCTGCCGTCTCGATTTGCGTGCCATTCGGCTCTCCGAGTCGATCACCATTACCGGGACTCCCAAACCTGTCCAAATTTTAATAGAAGGTTACTAACTACTTAATTAACCTCCTACCAAAGCCCCGTAATTTTCCCGAACTTTTAACTATTTTTAAACCGACCCTAAACCTTCCGACACCCCGAAACCTATCGAAACGATGTCCGATTGATGCGAAACCAGTCCCAAAATGTTCGTTACATCGAATAGAAGATTTCCCGTGTTGAACACTTTCCCAAATTATGGACCACGCGTCCTCACGAGCCCCTAGAAGGTCAAAAATACTGTTCATCATCACCTACCCTTGAAAACCGGTTTTTTTTCTGGTTTTGGACCGGTTACTGTAGCAGTACTGTTCCGAACCGGCGAGAATTTTTCAGAGGTTTTCTCCCTATATTTTGGTCCGATTTCAACCCTAATTAATCCTATAATTCATATCTCTTCATTCCCTATCAATTCCAATCATCAAAACGACCTAAAAACATCAAAATTCCATGGTTCAACCTTTGAACCATACGGTTCAACGTTTCCAGTTTTTCCCCAGAGCTTCTCCGCCACTAAATACCTCCCAAATTCATCTTAAAACCTTCCTAACATCATAATAAACCCCTCCCAATCGACCAAAACTATCCCTAATGTTTGAAATCAAAAATAGGAGAAAATGGGAAAAACCGAGCCATACCTCGGGTTCGGTCTCTGCCGTGCACGGTGGCTCCCTCCTGGCCGGCCACCATCATCCTTAGTCCTTCCCTCACTTCCCTGGTTCCTCAAATGGTCATGGGTGAAGGTTTGGATTGGATGGGTTTGGGTTGCACAGAGGATGAGATCGGGGAAATGGTTTGTGTTTGAATGAAGAAATGAAAATGCACGGGAAAAAGGGAGATGCATGAATGAATATAGGTGGCCTGTGGATGGGTGACACTTGTCACTCATCCATTGGGCCTCCATTAAATATCTGGGCCCCACTAAAGTCCAAAAGTTAACTCATTTTGTAATTCGTGCAATAGTGCACTTGAATTTCCGTGAACCTTTAACTTCTTCCTCGAACGTCGGAATTGAACGTGCCACCTGTCTATGAACTCGTGACGTCACGAACTACATCACGGTCATCTGTCAAAGTCCATTTGACCGCCCGAATGAAAAGTCAACATTTTGCCCACGCCTAGGGGCAAAACGGTCATTTTGCATCGTTCGTTTGATTTAGCCTAACTAATCACCGATTAACCTCACTAATCGTGATTAGTCACTAATCTAATCATGGAATTTGGGACGGGTCGTTACAGGTTGGGTTGCACGGATTTGCTTGAAATTGATATTTTGGGCTTGAGACCCAATGGGAATGTGATTTTGATTGGATTGGTATTTCCATGTGATTACATGATGATATTGATGGTTTTCGGATTTATGAAATAATCAGGACTCTGGTTTCACGGATTTTGAAGAAACTTATGTTTTGGGCCGAGACCCTGTGTTGAAAATGGTTTTGATTTCAAATGCAACTGTTTTTCACTGTTTTCATGGTGATGATATATTGCGGATATATAGGGCTTTCAGGGTGGAATATGTTTCCTCCGGAGTGCACCCTGGATATTAGGGCTTCCGGTTGGAAATGTGTTTCCCCGGAATGAACCCTGGAGATAACGCTCGCCTCCGAGATGGGATGTGTTCGCCCAGAGAGGTCACGTAGCACGGTCTGTTGTCGTGCAACCGAGGGAGGCTCGACTCAGATCAGATGTGCTAGATTATATGGAGATCGGTCGGTGATGTGTCCACGACGATCTGGATTGTCGGCTGGTGATGTGTTCACAGTGACGGATGCTCGGATTTTGAGCGGTCCTTGAACCTATTGATTTGTACGCGTTGCAGGGATACTGTGACTATATAAGATTAGATATGGAAATGAGTCCCGTGGTTTTATTGTGATTTGTGATTTTTAAACATTTGTGCCAAGATATATTTTTCTCATGGTTTATGATATGCATGCATGTTTGTGAAACTAGAGGGTAAGAATGTATTTTGATAAATGTATTTCTAAAAGTTTGTTTTGTTCACTCACACTTTTTCTGTTTTATTGACCCTCCAGGTTGTGGCGCGATGATCGAGGCTATTCGAGAGGTGGAGGCATGAGTGGGCACAGGTGCGGTTATCCCTTGTTTGGCAAGTGCTGAGGGTAATTTTGTAACTTCACTTGACTTGTCAGACGGGAGCAGGATCGGGCACGGTTATCAAAGTCCTTCAGGGACGGGTCCTGTCAAATTGGAATCAGAGCACTAGGTTGTTGATTCTGTGCCATGTCATGCCTCCAAAACGTAAGCCTCGAGCACGGGCTGGTAGTGAGACGGGTATACGAGGGGATATGAGACCTCGTGATAGATCTCGGAATGAGATTGACCCTAAATTGAGGGTTAGATGTTAATCAGTGTACACTGTGAACTACTAATTGTTAAACACGAATTTGTGTGGGTCCTGAAAGTGAATGAGCCGTATAGGTTGAAAGATAGTAATCGTTCTGACACGATCGACCATTTGATTGCGACATGTTTGGCACTTGGAATGCCAATGACTAGTATAAGGCCAAATACTGATGGGTTATGAATTTATGGATTAGCATTATGTAACCCTATTTACTGGACTTATGGATTTGGATGGGTCGTGTCAATTTCACTTAGTGATTGAAAGTTCGGGCAGAGACCCGGAGTACACAGAGATTTGGACTTAGGAGATGGTCCAGTTCAGTGGGACGCCAGTTGGGTCCGCTGAGGGATAAAGTGCTAAGGTTAATTGCTCGGTAATGCTCATGATTGTGGGTCGTTTGGTCACATCATCAAGAAAGGTCTTAAAGTGATATGGCATTGTCGGGGTGCAATGGAGCGGGGATTGGCTCCTGCATCGATTGTTGATGTGATAGGCGAGGGAAGAGTTGGTGGGTCCTATGGTGGATCATAGGGGTGTGGTCGGATTGGGACCACATGCCCGAGGATTTCAGTTACTTGGCAAGAGGCCTGAGTAGCCTCTGGAGTGTGACATGGATGTAAGTTTAACCAAGACGTATGTATTCGATAGGTCCCAGGTTATCCACTCTCCCATGTCTTGAGATTATACATTGGACGGATATGGAGATGTCCGTGATTGGTTAAGGTACGGCAGTCGGTGAGCCGACTAGAGCTACGGATGTGATAAAATTGATGATATTTATGTGGTAACCTTGGTAATTATATGGTCAAATTGGTGAGACCTAAGGGGGGTAGACCTATCGATGTGAGGCTACCCAGGATGACTGACAATACTAACCTAGTGGCTGAATTGGGTATTCCTGGACTTGGATGATTAGGATGTAATTCTTGGGATGGATAGGTTGATGACTCATGGTACCTCTATCGCGTATGTCGATTAGAGTGTGATATGTGGATTTCAGGATTGCCAGACTCGAGGATGTTACCCTCTAGAATGATATTGAACCTCACAATCGATGGACTGTTGGTATGAGGTAATCAAAGTTCACTAGTCAGATGTGTGGCATATGTGAATTGTGTATGAGATGCCTAATGAGGGCTGAGGATGCACAGATTTCTCAACCTGTTTCCTGAGGTTTTGCCTGGATCAGAAATTGAGTTTATGAAATCATGTCGAGTATACGAGTTGTTTCTCGGACGCCCTTGTATGTGGCACCTACGGAGTCATAAGGACTGAAGGTGCAAGTACAGGACTTGATAGATACGGACAACTTACATATCGATTATGGACAACTTAATAAGGTAACGGTATGGGATAAGTATCTCTTATCACGAGCTAACGATTTGTGGTTCTGTTGGAAATATGTGATTTTTGGGCCTAATAAGAGTGGCCAACAGGGTGATGACTAATAGTCATGAGTAAAAGAGAAAAAACAAATGTTGTCCGGATTCGATGTGGCTAAGGTTAGTCAATGATGATACCCTTGGATGGCCAAATGGACTAGTCATATTTGTGAGCTGATGAGTCAGATATTCTGACCACATTTGGATGGTGTATGTTACCATGATCGATGATTGGTTAGTGTACTCACATGTACAGATAGGCATGTGATATACCGAATAGACGTATTGAATGCCCTCAGAGAGAAAAATATATAGTTGAATAAGTGTTAGGTCTGGTCGACCAGAGTAGGTTTGTGGAACATATAGTAATAACGGTCGGGATTAGTGTGAATCCCAGGAGAAACAGATGTATTGGTCCATGGAAAATAATTAAAGACTGTCATGGGGAACATGAGTTGTTTTGAAATTGGATGGACCACAGAGGATTGTAGAGGGGTTCTCTACAATGTTTTTCTAGTTATGGTGATTGACCCAAAATGAGGTCATAGTTATTGGAAATAAGAACTGAAATAAAATAATCACAAAATGGAGAAACATTGACTTTTGTTCGATATGACCCTTTCCATATGCATAGTGATATGTCACTATGAGATTTGGGATTTTGTGAGGTGTGCTTCGGTAGCATAGGGCTGGGATTTCCGATGCTAGCTGAACCCTCAGGAGTTTTACCTTTCTTGCATGATTTGGGATTGACCCTAGTGATCCATGGGTCGAGTATGCAGAAGTCATACTTCTGGGAAGGAATGTACGAGTACTGTATCGACCATCAGGATTAGAAATGATTGATGAACAGAAAGGTTTAATGTGTAATGAGGCGATGGTCAGGATACATTGAGATTATGACCGCGTTGTCTGGTCAAGTATCATTCGCAGGGAGGCTAATAAGATACCGATCGAGAATTAACATGTTTGATAACGTAAGGATAGGTGAAATCATGTTATTAATGGAACTCCATAGGATTGGAGTGGTACATGATTTTTGATCATTTGGACTACTGGAGTCCAACTACAGGATCATACTTGGTGTATGATGTTGGATGAAGTCGAGGTTAAGGAATGGATATGATTTGCGATCTCATATGAATGATTGTACTGAGTGCCGGTTATTGGCAGGACGTAGTCAGCAGTGAGGCCTATGAGGATAAACACAATAGAAGGAAAGGTTTCATTCATTATCCTTAGTGACCCTGGAAAGCAGTATGGAGTGATTGATTTAATGAGGGGAATGAGTTCCCGATTTATTGGACCTTATGAGGTTATTGGCCTGGTGGAATATACGTGGTGATTTAAGCCATTGGACCATGTCATGAGTGGATGACATGTGATTAGGATGATGATATGGATACTTGTGAGTTCTAGAATGTGTATACTCGGACGTTGAGCGAGGTTCCGTATCCCGAGAGTATTCTGAGTGGGCTTGGATGTGACTGCCAGTGGAGTAGGGGTTTACAGAGAAATTTGTCCCGAAATTGACCCAATGATAGGGACTGGTTTGTCTATAAGTTTGGTTATAACTTAATTTGGTTGGACTAGAAAGGTATGAGGTTGATTGAGTTTCTAGTTTAGATGAGATATATTTCCTCAGGAAAAAGATCATGACTCCTAATAATTGAAATTTCGAGGAAGGAATTCTTTAAGGGGGGTAGGTTGTAACGACCCGAAAATTTGAAAAAGGAAAATTTGAAGGAAATGACGATTTTGCCCCTAGTTATAAGGGCCAAAAGTTGACATTTTGACCGGGACCTTATTTGGACTTTCCGTAAGGACCCATTGGATAGGTCTCGAGACGCTGAATCCGTAGATCGGCGGCATGCGTCAATCGGAGTTTGGATGAAAAAGTTACGGGCCTGAGAAAGTGAAGGGCAATTTGGTAATTTTGCAAAGGAAGGGTAAATTGGCGCAGTGTGGGATTACTAAGCCAATTGGGTGAGTCATATCGGTCTGTGAGTGACACATGTCACTATGCAGATGACAATTAGTGTCTTGGGCGCTATCTGATAATTGGAGAGGTATATGTGTTTGAATTGTAACAATCGTGTGGGTGTGTGCTTCCTTTAAAAAAACAGAGCATCAATAAATAACATACCTCAATCTCTCTGTCTGATCAATCTGTGAGAGGAATAAAGAGAGAATTTGAGAGGAAGAACAGAGAAGGAGAGAGGGATGAGAATCTGAAACTGTGGAAACAAACCCGAAACCCAAACCCGTAAGAATTCAAATTCCCCTAAAACTCGAATTTGAATTTGTGGGTCGTGATACTCCAAATTGAGATTGGTTTGAGCTTTCTGGGGCTGTTTCGATCAAGCTTACCATAAGCATAAGCATAGAAATCATAAATATAAAGCATAGAAAACAATTATGCATGCATTGAAATTTAGAAAGCAAAGTCCACTCACACATTTTCTGTTCTATTCGAGAGGTGGAGGCATGAGTGGGCACAGGTGTGGTTATCCCTTGTTTGGCAAATGCTGAGGGTAATTTCATAACTTCAGTTGACTTGTCAGACGGGAGCAGGACCGGGCACAGTTATCAAAGTCCTTCGGGGACGGGTCCTGTCAGTTCAGACGTTGAGGCGTGCCCCAACATCGTCTATTCTAAGATAGACCCATAATCCGAAATTATCTCATGAGATGGATCAGATGATATAATGATATCCAAGGGATTCGATTGTGCCAAATTTGTCCTCTTCCGGGGATGAGAATCCTTCGAACCTATTGGTCTACCTCGCTTCTGGGCAGGGACATATGACTGGTTAGCCACCATGGCCGTACTTCGTCCTTCTGGAACGACGCGTCCATCTGGAACGGTGCATCCTACATGGACGCCTATCCTTGCAGGCACGTTTGCAGCAGGTATATGTGATCTCGTCACTTTAGCTAGCTCAGAGAAAGCATCTGGCATATTATTCGCTACACTATGTAGATCTACAATTCTCCGCACTTCATTCTCACTTTATGTGGTTCGGGGATCAAGATGAGACATAGTGGAGACATTCCACATCAATTCCCGTCGTTCTTTAAGAACGTTAGCGTTCTTTAGGAACGTTAGCGTTCTTATCTCCCCCTAACAGCGGGAAGACTGTCTCATCGAAGTGACAATCGGCAAAACGAGTGGTAAAGAGATCGCCTGTCAAGGGCTCTAAATAGCGTATAATGGAAGGGGATTCATAGCCGATATAGATGCCCCTCTGGCGTTGAGGTCTCATCTTTGTACGTTGTGGCGGCGCAATTGGCACGTAGACTGTACACCCAAAAACGTGTAAGTGCGAAACATCAGGTTCGTACCCAGTTACCAGTTGTAACGCGGAATAGGGTTGGGTGGCAGTGGGCTTGTCCGTGCAATCATTTGTAATCGTTTAATGAATGCTTATGCGAGACCATTCTGGGTGTGAACATGTGCAACTGGATGTTCAACATCAATCCCAAGGGACATGCAATAATCATCGAAAGATTTCGATGTAAACTCACTGGCATTATCAAGTCTGATGAACTTTATAGGATAATCCGAATGGTGGGCCCTTAATTTAATGATTTGGGCAAGGAGTTTAGCAAACACAGCATTGCGTGTGGACAATATGGTCACATGGGACCACCGCGTTGATGCGTCAACCAAAACCATGAAATATTTAAATGGTCCATATGGTGGTTGGATGGGTCCACAAATATCCCCTTGTATTCTGTACAAGAAAGGGACAGAGTCTTTATCTATAACGACATGTCTCGAATTTTGGGATTAGATTAGTGACTAATCAGGAATAGTGAAGTTAATCGGTGATTAGTTGAGCGAAATCGGACGAACGATGCAAAATGACCATTTTGCCCTTGGTCGTGGGCAAAACGTTGACTTTTTGTTCAGGCGGTCAAATGGACTTTGACCGATGACTGTGATGTAGTTCGGGATGTCACGAGTTCATAAACAGGTGGCACGTTCGATTCTGACGTTCGAGGAGGAAGTTATGACGTTCGGAAGTTAAGGGGTATTTTGGTAATTGGTTAAAAAGGGTAAATAGTTGACTTTTGACCTGGGAGGTCTGATAGCCGAGGGTTGAGGACCGTTACGTATATTGGGTCGATATGAATCCGTCGACAGGCAGCACGTGAAATCGGACTTCGAACGGGAAAGTTATGGTTCACGGAAATACGATTTCACTATGCACGTATTACGAGGCGAAGATACTTAGCATTAGCTGATTGGTTGACCTTTCTGTGGGACCCATGGATGAGTGACAAGTGTCACTCATCCCATTGGCCCAAACCCCTAATTTTTAGATCTCACATTGATTGGTGAGATTTGATTAAAATAATAATATTTTAATTATTTTACAATTTCCACTTATCTCATCTTTAATCCTAGCCATCAATTCCTATCCTCCCTCAATTGTTTTTCCTGAGTTTTAAGGAGGTAAATTGTTAGGGAAGGAGATTAGGAACCTTTAGGAATTAAAAGAATGGAAAATCGTTGGATATTGGCTGAGAACCGACCGAATCGGTTCACCGGTTCGGTCAAACCGAAAAACCAGGTGAACCGGGTTCACCTAAGCTTGACGATGAATAGTGCTACCACGCGTGGGCTTCACATGCAACCTCTTGCGGCGGCGCGTGGAGGGCATTTTACGGAAGTTTTGAACACGTGAATTATTCTATTCGTTGTAACGAACATTTTGGGACTGGTTTCATGTCGATCGGACACCGTCTCGATAATGTTCGGGACATCGGAAGGTTTAGGTTCGAGATTTAAAATAGTTAAAAATTCGAAAAAATTACGAGGCTTCAATGAGAGGTTAATAAGGTAGTTAGTAACCGTTTAGATTGATTTGGACAGGTTTGGGAGTCCCAGTCACGACGATTATCCCGGTGAGGCTGTGAGTGGCAACTTAGGACGGTCTGTGAGTGGACCTTGATTTCTAAACTGTGATGCATGCATAAATGTTTTATATGGATTATGAATATGATTCTATGATGTTGAATTGGATGATTGTGAGTTATATGGTTTCACGCATTTCGAGGCGATTTACGTGCAAGCACGTAAATCGAAGTTTTCAATTTTACACTGATTTTCCGTGCTTATAGTTTTGGAAATGATTTCATGAAATGGTTTTAGATTTGAAAAGGTAAACTCAGGTTCGAGACCCATTTGTTTTGGAAACCCTCGGACTCGAAGTCCCTTTTAGTTACGTTCTCGAGCCAAAGGCCAAATTGATTCTTAGCTCAATTTCGGATTTGCAAATATGGAATCGGGCACGAGACCCATTTTATTTACGAACTCCCAGACTTGAGGTCCATTTGATTTAAATAGGCATCGGGCCGGAGGCCCAGCTGGTTTATGTATCGGGCTGGAGGCCCAGTTGGTTTACGAATCGGGGCTCGAAGCCCAGTTGACTTACTTATCGGGCACGAGGTGACAGGACCCGCCCCGATCCCCCTGGGACCACATGGGGACGTGCCCTGCTCCCGTCTGACACCCAAATAAAACATGCCAATTTTACCTTTAAAGAAAACTCAAATGCATAAATATCCAAATTTAAGTCATACATAATATCCGAATACAAATAGCGTCAGACAAGGGATGTTTTCCAAATACGAATTATTGAGCATGACTCTAGAACACTCTACGTGCCAACCTACCCAGCTGTGGGTTCAGGTGCGCAACGTAAACCTATGCCTCAGCCTCAGGGTACTCTCTGCCTCAGTAGGACGGCCTGGAGGGGTCAATAAAACATTAAGGGTGAGTGGGCCGAAACTCAAGATTTATATACAGTTCATCAATTTGAAAACATATAGTTTTACCCCTCCGTTTTCCAAACATGCATGCATCAGTACCAAAACCGTAATTTCATATCAAATAAGCATAAGCAACATAATATAAACATAATAATAATCTCAGCCACTGCACTATAGATCCCCACCCTGACATCCCAGATGTCCGACGTCCCAGAAGTCCAATAAGGTCACAGTCCCAAGGCTACGCGTGCCGCTCGGGGTCTCAATCCCGAGTCTAATCCCCGAACCCAGTCTGGGTATGGCATCCCAAATGTCTGACGTCTCAGACGTCCAATCATAGCAATCCTGCTTCTGAGTCACCCTACGATCCGGTCCCTCCGTAGAATGACCCCTCGCAGGCGTTGCGCAGTGACCACTCCGGGGTACCCACATCCGGAGGAGACAATATCACACAGGTAGGTCTATACAGTGCAGTACTAAAGATAGTCATCGATATCCATGAATCGTGCCATAGTTATAAATCCACAAAATCATATGCTTTTGCCTAAATCACGTATATATATGTATCAAGAAATCAAAACGGTTATGCATGCAAGGGTTTAATGAAAACAAAGGCCCATTCACAGTACAATCCTGCTGCAATCCGAACGTATACCCCTGTCCTGGTGCTATTGTACGATCCCTGTCATGTCCAAAGTATACTTAAAGGTCACTATAAGTCCATAATATTCAACCATGAAACCCAAGACTGAAACTGGCCTGAGGAAGCCTCCCGAACGCGCTTCCCGAGGTAATAAACCTCATTTTGACCAACTTAACAATCTCCGATCGACCCGAAACCACCGCCATTGGATCCGGATCGTCAAAACCTAAAGAATGGTGGTGCTCCCATCGGAAACACTGTTCACACGTGCCCCCACGCGCTGGTCAACGCAAGAACAGTACCTACTGATGTCATGCTGACAGCTGTCAGGTCTGACATGACAAACTCTGATAGGTGCCACGTGTCAACACGTGATTGGCCCATTTCACGGCTCTGTCAGTGCCACGTGTCAGATCTGACATGTGCCACGTGTCAGCACGACACTGGTTCACGTCACTGACATGTCAGTGACACGTGGCAGCCCCTGATTGGGCCACGTCACTGACATGTCAGTGCTGACATGTCAGTGCTGACTGTGCACTGACATATGACACGTGTCGACTGCTGATTGGGCCACGTCACCTGACAGATCTGAAAGGGTGCCACATCATCATCTCCTTCCTCGCGACGGGTATACCCGTTTCTCTAAAACAGGGTCGTTTAGACCCGCGACTTGACCCGGTCGCCATTTGTCTATTTCTCCACCATTTTAACCCTAATTTATCCCTGAATGATCGTCTCACTCCCAGTAAGGGTTCTAGCTAAATAAAAACATCAAACAAAGGCTGGATCTAAGGCTTACCTCGATGAACAGTGGGCTGGTTTTTCCGTTGCCGTTAACTCTCAGTTCTGGTCACCACTGGCCTCGAAACCAGGTTCTAAAAGTTCTTCTTACTCCCTAGAAGTCAATAGAATCATCAGGAATCGAAAACAACGTTGAAAACCCAGCTTCCATTTCTGAGTTTCAACATGGTTTTGGGTTTGAAGCCGCTTACCTCTCCGCCGTGTTAGCCGTGTTTTCTCCTCCTTACGCCGTCGTCCGTACGTTCCGGTGAGTCCCCCAGTTCCACTCTCTCATCCAGTCACGGTGTTATCACAGGGTGGTCGGGTTGGATGGTTCTCGGTTATGGCCGAGGGTGGTTTCAGTTAACACGGGTGGGAGCAGTTTTGTGTGTGTTTGAAAAATCAAAGAGAATGGACGAATGGGGTGAGGAGATAGGGGAGGTTTCGAATATATATATAGCCAATCACAAGATCCAGATCTGAATCCAGCTAACGGATGAGTGACAAGTTGTCACTCATCCAAGTGTCCCTTAACCACTTTCCCACTACATCAAAATTAATTAATTGACACAGTTTTCGAGACGTAAACTTTCTCGATTTCACGTTTCAGACCTTAACTTTCCCGTACGAAGTCTAATTTCGGCGTGCCGCCTGTCTATGGACTCGTGACGTCCCGACCTACGTCACGGTCATAGTTGCAAGTCCAAAATAGTCCCCGAGGCAAAAGTTACTTTTTCCCTTCCCTAAGGGAAAAATGGTCAATTCACATTAAAATAATATTTTATAAAAGTTCGGGGCGTTACAACCTACCCACCTTACAAAAATTTCGTCGTCGAAATTTACTCAAATAAATAAGGGTATTTTTCTCTCATTAAGTCCCCAGGTTCCCACATTGCTTCTTCGACGTCATGGTTCCTCCACAACACTTTCACCAATCGAATGGTCTTGTTTCTCATAACCTTGTCCTTCCAATCCAGTATCTGCACTGGTTTCTCTTCAAAGCTTAGGCCAGTCAGCAGTTCTAATGGTTTCTCCAGTAAGGCATGCGAATCGTCCCGTAGGTACTTCCGTAGCATAAACACATGGAAGACATCATGCACTCTGGCAAGTTTCGGGGGTAATGCTAACCGGTATGCCACAGATCTAATCCTCTCTATGATCACGTATGGTCCAATATAACGTGGACTCAGCTTCCCACGTCTGCCAAAACTGATAATCCCTCTCCACGGAGATAACTTTAGGAATACAAAATCTCCAACCTCAAATTCCAAGTCTCGAATCCGTCGATCGGCATAACTCTTTTGGCCATCCTGTGCCGCCTTCAATCTTTCCTTGATGACTCGAACCGTTTCCTGAGTCATGTCCATCAAATCCGGCCCTACTGCCACTCGCTCTCCTACCTCCATCCAACATATAGGTGTTCTGCACTGCCGACCATACAGTGCCTCGTAGGGTGCCATCCCGATACTCACCTGATAGCTGTTGTTATATGCGAACTCCATCAAAGGTAAATGGGTATCCCACGAATCCTGCAATTGTAGCACACAAGACCACATCATGTCCTTCAGGGTTTGAATGGTCCTCTTTGACTGTCCATCGGTCTGTGGGTGAAAAGTTGTACTGAAGTGTAAATTTGTACCCAAAGTATTATGTAAACTCCTCCAGAACCTGGAAGTGAAACGCGGATCGCGATCGGACACTATTGACTCCGGCGTTCCATGAAGTCGAATGATTTCCTTCACAAACAGCTGAGCCAGTCGGTTGGGTTTATATGTCTCCTGTATCGGCACACTGACTTGGTTAATCGATCTACAGTCACCCACACTCCATCGAATCCTCTTTGAGTCCTTGGCAATTTAAATACAAAATCCATTGTAATGTGGTCCCACTTCCACTCGAGAATCGGAAGTGGTTGCATAGCCCCATATGGTCTCTACTGTTCTGCCTTGACCTGCTGACAGGTCAAAGATCTGCTCACAAACTCTGCAATGTACTATTTCATTCTTGCCCACCAATAATAGCTCCGGAGGGTACGGTACATCTTTGTACCTCCCGGATGCATGGCATAAGCCGAACTATGGACTTCCTCAAGAATCTCCGTCCGTAATTCTACCACTATAGGTACACACAGTCGGCCCAATTTCACTAGGGCTCCATCACCTCGGATGGTAAAATCCTGCCTCTCACCCGCTTCAACCTCAATAATGTAGATGCAAAGTGTCGGATCCTGAAGTTGCGCTTTGATGATCCGATTAACAAGCACAGGTCGTACGTGGAAATTGGCTAGCAACGCTCCCTGCACATCTATCCCCAGAACAACTCCAGCCCTTCGGAGTTCTACTAGTAAGGGGAGATACACCATCCCCAAGTGTGCAACTGATCCGGCTGATTTCCTGCTGAGCGCATGTGCCACCACATTTGCTTTTCCCGGATGATACTCAATTTTACGATCGTAGTCTTTGATCAGTTCCAGCCATCGTCGCTGCATCATGTTCAGCTCCTTCTGAGCGAACAAATGCTTTAGACTATGATGATCAGTGAATATCCTACAAGTCACCCGGTACATGCAATGTCTCCAAATTTTTAAAGCATGGACCACCGCTGCCAATTCCAAATCATGTGTAGGGTAATTCAGTTCATGCGTCTTTAACTATCTTGATGCATAAGCGATAACTCTGCCGTTCTGCATCAGCACGCAACCCAAACCCTGCAACAATGCATCACTGTAGACTTCGAACTCTCCACTGTTATCAGGTAAGGCAAGAACAGGCGCGGTAGTCAACCGATGTTTTAATTCCTGAAAACTCTGCTCGCACCGTTCATCCCAGACAAATTTTACTCCTTTCCGGGTCAAACGAGTCAACGATGCGCCGATACTAGAGAAGCCCTCAACAAATCTCCGGTAGTATCCTGCCAAACCAACGAAACTCCGTACCTCAGTCACGGTCATCGGTCTAGCCCAATTTGTCACAACTTCAGTTTTCTGGGGATCCACACTAATTCCGTCTGCTGATATAACATGTCCCAGAAAACCAATGCTGTTCAGCCAAAACTGACACTTACTCAGCTTAGCGTACAACTGTTTCTGCCTCAGCTTCCCTAACACCAATCGTAGGTGCTCCTCATGTGCTCTGGCGCTCCTCAGGTACACCAGGATATCATCAATGAACACTATCACGAACTTATCCAAATAAGATCGGAAGACCCTGTTCATCAGATCCATGAATGCTGCTGGAGCATTCGTTAAGTCGAAAGGCATCACTAGGAACTCGTAATGTCCGTATCTGGTCCTAAATGCCGTTTTCGGAACATCCTCCTCAGAAATTCTCAACTGGTGATAACCAGACTGTAAATCAATTTTTGAGAAGTATAGGGCTCCCCGCAGTTGATCGAATAGATCGTCAATACTGGATAAAGGGTACTGGTTCCTCAACGTCACCTTGTTGAGTTGTCGGTAATCTGCACACAATGGGAGGCTCCCCTCCTTCTTCTTCACGAACAACACCGGTGCTCCCCATGGTGAAGTACTCGGTCGGATGAATCCCAAATCCACTAACTCCTGTAACTGAGTCTGGAGTTCCCGCAACTCGGCCGGTGCCATCCGATATGGTGCCTGGGATATAGGTCGTGTACCAGGGAGTACTTCAATCGTGAACTCGATCTCCCGGTGTGGTGTTAATCCAAGTAAATCTTCCGAGAACACATCCGGAAACTCTCGCACCACTGGTATCTCATCGACACACGGAGTATCAACCTGCGTCTCCAAGACATGTGCCAGATAACCCTGGCATCCCTTCCGTAGAAGCTTGGTAGCGGTAAGCGAAGAAATTACCTCAGGAAGCGAACCGTCACGCTCTCCCTGAAAGGTAATCTCCGGCAAATCCGGACTCCGCAGAATCACGCTCTCCCTGAAAGTATGAATTTATTTAGAGGGGGTGGTTGCATCTAGAATAATCTAGATTGCCTACGTACCCTTAACGAGATCAAACCGGCGTAGTTCTGGGTTTTTAAATAAGTTTGGACTTTGAAAAAAATGAATTTTTGTGCCTGAGAATTTTCAGAAGTGATTTTAGGCCTTTATAATGCCTTGGGCTTAATTAATGAGTATTTTGATGACTCATTAATTATTATTCTTCATTAGCCCGCTTTAGCAAATTTCTGAGCCCCGCTTCAAGTGTATCTCCTGAAGTAAATAAAACCAACTTCTACTAGGTCTCTGATATCCTTATCTGCTGATGAGAAATGCCCCTAGTGAACACTCCAGTGCTGCAATGTAGAGGATCAATGGTCTCCCCTTGATGGGTGCCATCAGTACTGGCGGATTCAGCAGATATTGTTTGATGTTGTCGAATGCATTTTGGGATGTTTTGTCCCATATAAAAGGTGCATCTTTCTTCATAAGCCTTGAAAAGGGTTGACATCTTCCGGAAAGATTTGAGATGAATCTACGAATATAAGCCAATCTCCATTGCAATCCTCGTAATTCTCGCAAATTTCAGGGCGGGGGCATTTCTTGGATTGCCTTTATTTTCCCGGGGTCAATTTCAATTCCCCTGTATCTGACAACAAAACCCAAGAACTTCCCCGATGTTACACCAAATGCACATTTTAAGGGGTTCATCTTGAGTTGATGCTTGCGAAGTCTGTCGAAGACTCTTCTCAAGTCAGTGAGATGATGGCTTATTTCTTTTGTTTTGACCACTAAATCATCCACATAACACTTGATGGTGTTGTGAAACATGTCACCGAAAATTACAGTCATTGCTCTTTGATATGTCGCCCCTGCATTTTTCAAACCAAACGGCATCACAGTGTAGCAATATATTCCAATCGGTGTTCGGAAGGCAGTGAGTTCTTCATCTTCCGGTGCCATTTTTATTTGGTTGTAGCTTGAGAAGCCATCCATAAAAGATAATGCCGCAAAACCCATCATGGCATCTACCAATAACTCTGTGTTTGGAAGCGGAAATTCATCTTTAGGGCACGCGTCATTGAGATCTCTATAATCTACACAAACACGGATCTGTCCGGTAGTCTTTTTCTTGACTGGAACAATGCTTGAGAGCCATGTAGGGTACTTTACTTCTCGAATGAAACCTGCAGTCCTTAATTTCTTGAACTCTGCTTCAATTTGGATTGACAACTCTGGTCGGAAGCGATGTGGAGCTTGCTTTACCCACCGACTATTTTCTGACACTGCTAGTCTGTGAACTGCAATTTTTGGATCCAAACTTGGCATGTCTTGATACCCCCATGCAAATACATCTTGATATTCTTGTAGGATTTGAGCATAGTTTCCCAACTCCTGTTGAGTCAATAATGCTCTGACAAAAATTGGTTTGGGGTTTTCAATTGTTCCAAGATTGATTTCTTGAAGATCGTCAACTATAGCCTAACCTCCATCTTTGATTTGTGATGGTGCTGGTATGACACTGTCTATATATTCTTCCCCCGATTTTTCATTGTGCCCATTTTCTGAATCTGAATTTCCTGATGTCTCACATGCGGATGTCGAGGAGCAATTTACTTGGGCATGAGTTTTCCCTTGAGTGTATGTAGCAATGAATTTGCTGCTTTTATTTATTCGTCTCCGGACCTTCCATTTTGTATTTTACTTCATGTTTTCAGACTGGAGAGTAGAAATATTCCCAAGTCGTTGGAAAACAGAGATCCGTGGCGGCTCTGTGTTCCCGAGCCGCTGAAACGATGATATGCGATGCTTCAGACTTTCCCGGCTTTCTTCTCTGAATAAACCATGTTCATGCTTAGTGAGAACTTCTAGTTCGGGTGTCTTTAGATTAACCATTTCTTCTCCTTTTGGGATGACCACTTTGAGCATGCCATTTTCTTGGGATACTTTAATGGTGGGCTCGCTTTTCTTCATTTTTCGACTTCTGAGCTTTATTTTTAGGGGCCTAGAGGATTCAGGTATAATGCCGGCATCTTTGCGTATGACAAATCTCTTGTTCCTAACCCTACTTCTTGCAAAGTGAGTTGTGATGATCAAGGTTTCTGTTGGTATGAAATGGCTGATTTTCCGCAAAGGTCGGGTATAGCTTGTCATTAATGTCTCAATTGTACTTTCTATTGGAGTCAATGCATTTTCAACCTTTGATGGGCGCTTCACAATGACTTTATACTTGGGTGCCTTTAAGTCTGATATGCCTTGCTTGTTGGGAGCTTTCACTTTGATGTAGACTGCCGTATGTGGCTCAGGTGGTTCTACTTGTCTTTTTGCTTTTGTGTCAGTTTTCACAATACATTTCCTAGTGATCCGGGATGTTGTACTATCTGAAAGTTGATAATACTTGGCATCAGAGTAGTTCGCTTCCTCCTCACAGAATGGATCGGTGTCGGCAGAAACCTTTTTAACCTTTCCGTCTGTAACATACTTGAAGCACTGATGTAGAGTGGAAGGGACAACACCATTACTATGGCCATGGACGTCCCAATAACACTTTATAGGATGTATCTGCCTCGATCACATGGAATAAAACCTCTGAATGGAGCTCTCCTATCTGCAATGATATCCTCATAGATCCCAAAGCTTTCTGCCCCAACTGATTAAACCCTTGAATCGTTAATAGTGATGGAGACAACTGTCGTGCATTCCTCCCAATAGAGTGTAATGTTTTCAACGGGATGAGATTTACTGCGGAACCACAGTCAAGCAGTATTCTATTGATCTTTACACCCCGAGTTTTCCGGTGACATAGAGAGGTCGATTGTGTAATTCATTCCCCAGTAGAAGATCAGTTTTATCAAATGTTACCGTTGTTAGACAACAGGTGCATGCATCTTTGGATGAGATATCACATCTACCTTCATATATTTTTTATGTCTCTCTGTGCTGTCCTGTTCTTTCTTTTGCAGATAGAACTCTGATGGTTAGACCCTTTTTATGAGTGGAAGCCTGAGGAGTCTTCTCATCTACCTTATGAGACACATTTGACTCGACGTTCTGCTTTTGCTTACCAACGGATGATGCACACTGATTAGAAATTAAATTGATTTCATCTTCCTTTGTGTCATCTTTGCGATGCTCCACGGAGACCATCTGACATGAGCAGGTATTTCCTTCAGCCTCCATGTCGAAAAATTTGACTGGTAAGACTCGACGTTCATATTCTTTTTCTCCTTCTGATGTTTGCATCTTCTTTTGTGACCTTTTCTTCTTATTTTTCAAAGCCGGTGTTCCTTGGATTTTGATGCCAGAGCGAGCCAAAGAATCAGGATTAGGGAGGTGTTTGGCTACATTTTTAGCCTTTTTGATGAATGTTTTCTAACCTTCCACGGAATCTTCGGACGAGGGGTCTATCCAAACCTCAAATGATGGGGCGGTCATTAATTCATGTAGAGATGGAACTTGAGGGTTCCTAGGAGACGACATATCTTGGTATGCTTTAACGATTGTATTCTCATCATCTACCTGAAAACCTACGGATACTGCACCTTCTAGTGATGCTTCCGAAATGATGGATTTTCCTTCTATTACATTTGTTGATGCCACTTCTGGGGTGTATGAGTCTAGCTCTAAGTCACCACTGTTGATCATCTCTTGCATTTTGTTTTTAACCACATAGCAATCCTTGAGTATGTGTCCTAGGATTCGGTGATATCGACAATAGTTAGGATCATTCATCCTATTGACTTTAGCTGGGCGCTTAGGTTCAGGGAGAGTGATAGCTTGGGCTCGAAGAAGTTCTTCAAATATTGCCTCAACATCATCATCATCAAAGGAATATTTGTCTACCTTGCATTCTTTAAGGGTCGGCCTTTTAGTCTGCTCCTTGTCATTGATTTTGTCATTTCTCTTTTCTGTCCTGACAAATGTTGCCATTGATTCTCCCTTCTTTTGTGCTCCCCTTTTGCTATCATTTGGCTTCTCTCCAATCTATACCTTTTGCATTGTTGTATTTTTTCGAGCAATTTATCTCTCCACATTGCTTCCCTTAGACACCAACTCATCAAATGATTGGGGTTCTGCAGTGGCTACGAACATTGCAATATCAGGAACGAGATTGTTATAGCACATCTGTACTGCTGACTGTTCAGTAATTTTTTCCGGACACTGCAAATTGAGGCTCCTCCACCTCATGATGAAGTAATTTGCATTTTCACTAGCTCTTTGCATAGTCTGGGCGAGTTCACTGATGGACACTTTCTTCTTTGAACTCACAAATTGTGCAAGGAACGCCTTTTGCATATCGTCCCATGCTATGATGGATTCAGCTGGTAATTGTGTATACTAGGTGAATGCAGCTCCTTTGAGGGACTGAACGAATTGTCGAACTAATAGTGTGTTTGATTGCGACGTCTCGCCACATGCTGAGTAGAAATGTGCTAAATGTTCATGAGGAGATCCATGGATCCCGTCATATTTGTCGAATGTTGGCTGTTGGTACCCTTTTGGGAATGCTACAGCATCGTATCTCGAGGGGTATGGCTTTCAATATCCGAGAAAAGGAGTAGCCATGGACAACTAAAATTCTCGAATTCCTTCAGCAATAAGAGTCTTTATGTCTATTTGGGTCATCGATTTTGATGATGATTCCCCAATTTCTTCTTTCTTCTCCTCTCTCTCTTCCACCACTTTTCCTTTCTTTCACTCATTCATGTTTAATTAAATAGCCAGTTGTGCAGCTAGTGATGCAATTTCAGCATCTTTCTCTGCTAGCCTCTTGTCATTTCTGCTAATCTTTGCTCCATCTCTCTCCTCATTGATAGGAGCATTTCTTCAACATTTTTAGGATGTTGGTCTTCTGGATTCTCCGCACCTGTCACCAATACCTGTGTGGTTTCAGCCGCTCCGCCTATATCCCCCCTTTCTGATTCAAGGATTCTCTCTTCCAAATTGTATTCCTCCATCGGTGGGGATTGAGGTTGATCATACAGAGGATTCCAAGATAGGGTAACAGGCGTAAGGCTGTTAGTTCCGCAATGGTGAGACTAAGCATATCTCGAGACTTGGCACGAGTCAACGAACCTCTATGACTAGCTTGAGACTTCTTCGCCCTCTTTGCAGGTACAACCATTCTTGTCTTTTAAATATTGGTAGGCTCCACTCCTTTCTTCGGTAGAGATATGTCGACGTGTTTATGAAGGCGGAAACCCTTACTCCCGCTCATTGTTGTTCGCGGAGATCCAAGTGTATCTCTTTCTTCTCTGTCAGTGCTCTCACGTATTCTGGCTGTATGAACAACTAGATTTTCTTGGACCTCTGAGGCTTCAGTGCCTTCCTTCTCAGCTTTTTGAGGGAAAGCCTCCTGAGTTCCTTCATCAGTAGAAGTCACTAGTACAGATTCTCCTACGTATTGGAGGACGGGAATGGTACCAATCACGACGGTGGTTGACAGACCGCTAGTGGTGATAACTTGAGGAGTGATTGGTTGATTTTTTAGTTTGATAGCTTCTATTATAGTGACCTTTTCCAAGATGGATCTAATCGCATCCACCTTCGCCTTCTCTTTCTTCAGATGACGTGCAGCTTTTTTCCTCGCATTGCGAAGGGCACACTTTGATAGAGCCTGCCTTGGTTGGAGTTTGCTGGCCTTCACAACTGTTGTTGGAGTGACTTTTGCTTTAAGTGCATTGAGTGCAGTCCTGGGTGTGGTGAATGCCATCGGGGTTCGCTCCAAATGGAATGAAACACGATAACCAACTTTGCTGGTACGTCCAGCCTGAGTTGTAGGGATGCTACGGAAGAAGACGGTGATTTGTGGTGCCATTTGGATACCTGAAATATGAGGACAATATAGAAAAGTGGTTATTTCCGTTGTAATTAGAGATGAAAAGGAAGATGGGTCCCATTGGGCGTGCCAAAAACTATGTGGAGGAAAAAATTTCCTCCCAACATAATCTCATCACCATGCCTAATTTCTGGCGGTTTTATTATTTTTTAGGGTACGACCCATCCAAGGCAAATGTGCCTCTTAATTATATCCTCTTGTTACCGAGCAAAACCTTTTGATTCTGCTTACCAATGAAAATAAATATGAGAGTAAAGTGTTTATTTGATTTTCTTGCAGTTGCATCTAAGTCGAACCTTAGATTGCCTACGTATCCGTCTTCGGAATCAAGCCACTCGTAGTTCCAAAATTTTTAATGAGTGAATGACTCGTTAAAAATAAGGATTGTGTTTGGAAATTGTGTTTGGAAATGTGTTTGGAAATATATTTGGGAGAATTTGGTTAGAAATAACCAGTGATTCAAAGATGGTTGCGGTTGCATCTAGTGAGTATGCTAGATTGCCTACGTATCCCTTCGTGGGAATCAAACCGATGTAGTTCGAAAGATTTTTAATGAGTAAATGACCCATTAAAAAATGTGTTTGGCTATTTTAAAAAAATAGAATTAATTTCAAAGAAGTATGAATTTATTTAGAGGGGGTTGTTGCATCTAGAATAATCTAGATTGCCTACGTACCCTTAAAGGGATCAAACCGGCGTAGTTCTAGGTTTTTAAATGAGTTTGGACGAAAAAAAATGAATTTTTGGGCCTAAGAATTTTCAGAAGTGATTTTAGGCCTTTATAATGCCTTGGGCTTAATTAATGAGTATTTTGATGACTCATTAATTATTATTCTTCATTAGCCCGCTTTAGCAAATTTCTGAGCCCCGCTTCAAGTGTATCTCCTGAAGTAAATAAAATCAACTTCTACTAGGTTTCTGATATCCTTATCTGCTGATGAGATTAGCTATCAAAACCAAATCCAACATGAACCTGGACAAACGTGCAAAAAAAAAAGGGCTGCTTTGTTATTTGTTCCCCTCTGTTTCTTTCTCAATTCGCGAGTTTCATCCAAGCTCACAACTTTCTTTGAAAAGGTTCCCATCTCTGCTCTCTATCTCAAAACCCCATGATTTATTGGCATATTTTAAATAAACCATATAAAGCTTTCTCAACAGTTGTTGACAATTGGAGCGGATAAAGGGAGCTTGACAACTGGGGAGTCTCAACTCACATCTCCCTCTCTCCTTCTTTTTGTCCGTAGCTTGCACAAAAGGTGAGCAATATGTATAAACAACATTTTTTCCAAGGTGATGGGTGAGTAATACAAACACCCCTACCTTTGAATTGTTGCTTTTCACCAACTTTCATTACTTCCCACGTGATTTTTTTGTGATGCATAACATCATAACCATATGATGACAATCATCTTTTCCCTTTTTCATCCTTGTCATTCATCCTTTTTCATCAATGTGATGCATAACATCATAACCATCCTTTCCCTTTCTTTTTTGTCTGTAGCCCCCTAAAATATGCATGATATGTGAACATCAAAAACATTATAATCATCTTTCTTCCTTTACTACCATTGACTTGTCCAAAAGTTTTTGGCCATGGCCTTACTTTTTTACATCTCCCTCTTCTTCTTTTTTTTTTTGTCTGTAGCAATCAAAAGGAGATGAATGATTTATAAACACCATTTTTCCAAGGTGATGCTCACGCATCACAAATATCTTCTTTCCTTTTTCTTCGACAAATTTTTTAGTCGTTGCCTTCCATCCAAATTCATGCAGCTAATTGTTCTTTTTATGCATATATTTTTTTTTTGCAGCCACAAACCCCATCTCATAACTCAACGTTCGACTGACTCTCCAGCTTCACATACAGGACACTTATTTCTTGAAGGTAACTTCTAACGTTATGCCATTGGGATGCTTTGGACTTCCAAAAGAACTTCCTTGATTTTGTATGGATGGATATTCATCGAACATTGGCCGATCATGATCAACCAAATTTCTTTATGTTCATGAACAATTTATTTCTTTTTCTCGGATCGACCATGCCATTGCATACTTCTTAGACTTGATCGTCCATTTTTTTAGGTCTATGAATATGGCTTTCTTTCTTGCCACGAACGATCATGATCGTTCATTTTGTTTGATGTTCATAAATATTCTCGGACGATCATGATCGTCCATTTGTATGAATATCAAAATTTATTAGTCGATCATAATTGATTGTGCCTTTTCTGTTTACACCATGATCATGGTCGATCATGAACATCACCCACTTCTCTTGATATTTGTGGCGTCTGTCCTGTCATTTTAACTTTCCCGAAGTATATATATATACATATATGTAAACATACAATTATTTTTCTATACATATAAATATTTCTCTTCTTTTTTTTCAGGAAGAATTTTATATTCATGCCATTAAAAAAATGAGACAGCATAAAAATAATTTTATACCTCATGGGTTTTGGGTGCTTGTGGAAGAACCTTTTTTCCAACTGAAACTCCTCCTGCTCTTCAGAATCTCTTCTCGTTTTTTTCTACGGCCTCTTTCCTTCTTCTTTTTTTCTCCTTCTTTTTCTCTTTCTTCTTCTCTTTGCTGACTTTCTTTTCTCTCCTGATTCACCAACTTTTCTCTTTCTTTTTTTCTTTTCCTTTTCTCTTCTTTCTCTGATTCACTCTCTGCTTTTTCTAACTTCACCTCTCTCTCACACACACACACACACACACACACACACACACACACACACTCCTTTGCTATTTTTTTTTTTTCCACTTTTCGTTCTCTCCTCCTTTCTTCCTCACTCTTCGCTTTTTCTAACTTTTTTCTTCACTTTACACACACACACACAAACTTTTCTATTTTTCCAACTTTTTTCTCTTCAGTCGTCCCCTGTGCCTCTTTATATATAGGCAGTGAGAGGGAGGTAAAAATGAGAAAAATCTTGGATTTTTGAATTCAAAAATAGTTGATGATTTTCCTATTCAAATTTCAAAAAGTTGGTATTTTTTTGAAACCAAATCTTTACTGGTTCCATTTTTATTTTGTGGATATCCTAAGGATAAATATCCCATAGCTGATTCGAATGAGTTCTCTTTTTTATGGACTCATTTGAATATTTTCAGCCATATATTGTGTTAGAGATTTTATTTCCTTAATTATTTATTTTTTTTTGTTTCAACACCACCATATTCAATCCTGAGTCAAAAACACTCCTGTCCCGATCCACTCACTCCTAAGTGGATCCTACTGCCTAAGCTTCAGACCACTGCATCAAATCCAATCGATCTTCTATACCGCACATCTAGATTGTGGGTTCTCTTCAATAAGTCACTCATTTTCCATTTCCTTCCGTCACCCTTTAACGGAACTCACAATGGTCCTCCATCATGTCATCACAACGACTAAAATTCATCTTATCACCATCTCCTACCACTTGCTACACTCGGCGTCATCACCAAGTACTTTTCTACTCGTGAACACATCACAAGTGTCCACACTTAAAGGGGGGGGTTTACCAATCTTGGTATTTCAACCACCAGTTTCCCAACTCAACTCTAGAGTATCCACCACACAACCTAATTTTTCAACTCGAAACCAACCACAGTATCTCATCATCTCTTGATTCCTAGATTCCATCCAGGTTGGAAGTATGTCCAATTTTTCCCAACCATGAAACTCAATCCGCAACTCGAATACCACCATTGGACAAACCGTCCAAACGTCAACTCCACTATTCTTTGGCGATCCTCAACTTCTACAGATCACGACCACGTGTTCGTACCCAAACCAACTCACATGTCGGTTAACACCGTGTATACACATCCGAAAAGGGTATCAATCATCACTCCTTCTGATGATCGCATCACATCCTTCCCGAGGTTTAATCCCGAGCACCACTATTACACTAATAACCCTCTCTCGGGGTCACAATCAACGATCAAGCACCTCCATTGTCTTTCCATGTGGACTTGTGCATTTGGAATTTGTTGAAGCTCTGCCACTACCCACATCTAGTCCTGATCCTCAAGTACGTCGAGTACCAATCTCAGCAAACCACCAATCACGGGCCTCAGCCTTACCCAAAGGCCAACCTCTGCATTTCTAACACAATAGGGAAAGTCCACACAATCAACTTCACGGATGGTCAAACCCAACCATACCAACCTAGATCCAATCACAAGGTAGAGGTCCAGTGCGCTTCCCCGACGCTTCTCTAATCAGACTCACGGTATCATGACCGTTCGTCCCAACCATGACCTACCAATGGTCATCACATATCCCCGCTCGGTTAGTGGTTCCTACCAAACACCTGTCACCTCATAATTGGCCACAACCTCGACTCGATGTGCCTATCCGACCATTTACAAGCATCCCAACTTGTGACACATCATGCCGATCTAGTGGTCACAGCACACCAATCCCGAGCCTCTGCTCCTATCGAGCCAAAACCCTTGAACTTCGCTCGGTTCGGGGAAACTAACCTCCCTCAGTGTCCAACACTAAGCACTACCTCTGGTTTCCTCTCCAAGGAACTCACAATCCAATCCTAATCCTCCCACGGGGTTTCTTAAATCATCCCCATCGTCCGGGTTATCCAAACCCGCAACTGCCACTGGTTCACTACAACCTTACCACTCGGGTCGTCATACTCGACTAAGACTTCTCCTTATCGTAACTCTATTCACCAACATCAACCAGTATCCAACGCTTAGGGGAAAAATCCCTCAAAGCTCAAAGTAGTTCATATACCATGCCACTCACGGCGTCCGACTACTCGTTGCCGTACAAATCCAAGCTCAAAAAATCTGACCCTATAGGTCTCAAGTCCATACTTCTGTCATCCAATCACCAATCGATCCAACAGACCCCTGCCAACCGGCCTCCTCAACCCACGTATACCACCAGCTCAACAGACTACTATCGGCCCCACAGGCCGACCAGCCTACTCAAACGTAGCTCATTGGCCATCATCCAGGTTAACCACTAGCATACCTCCACCCTATGGTCCAACCAAAAATCTAGCATATCCAGCGTCCACCACGCTATCCTTTCCGGTCCAAATCTGGGAAGTAACACTTCCAAACAAGGATCCGGCAATGCATCACCTAGTTTCTCATACTTCCGCCACCGACTAAGCCACTAACTATCGTACAACTACTCATTATCACTCGCGTATCTAGGTTGATGACGGGTTGTTCCGCGTTGAGACATCACATCCACAGTAGTATCACACCACCCAAGTCGACAAACCAACAACTCTGGGAACTAAACCTCCCGTAGAACACACAAAACCTGCTCTGATACCAATTGACAGGACCTACCCCTAATCCCCCGGGATTAAGGGCTAAATCCTGCTCCCGTCTAACTTACGCATGACACGAAGGCTAAACTTACGTCCAACCTCTGTGTGACACATAAGTCGGACAAGGGATTCTCGATCCAACCATACTAAAAGTAACCGGACTTCCCAGAGTGCACCGAACTATTGTGGATCGCGGGTGTGATGTCTCCGTGTCTTTCGACCAACAGCCCGCACCGCAACAACCTGGTGGGTATCAAAAACATGAAGAGACTATGAGTGGACAAAAATAAAGTAAAAGTTCGAAAACAGTTTATAAAAACAATTACATTTATACCCTCCATTTAAAAACCAATGCATGCATATCAATTCCAAGTCATGAAACCATTCATATCAAAGACCATCATTGAAAACCATTTGAAAACCCGAATCAATCCGTTATTCAAATCCAGGCCTCAGCCTCACGTCACAAAACAATCTCAAATACGGGAACTTAGTCACAAAACTCATCAAATCCAATCATCCGGGCCACTGCCCAAAACCTTCTAAAAACCAGTGAAAATATCAATCATACAAATTTACTGGATCTCAAGTGCGCCCGAGTCTTTAAACTCAAAATCAGATCCAGCGGGTTTTTCTTTTCTTTTCCGGGTCTTTAAACCCAAAACCATTTTTCATTCAATCAGTGAAAACCTTAGAAAATCCTTATCCGAATTCGCAACAATGATTCCGTAAGCTAGCAACCGGAACCATCATCCCGAAACTAAATCCAGATTTCCTTTCAAGTTTCAAAACCAAATCTGAAATCTCGTTTTCGAAATCCAATTTCAAAATCGAAAGCTCATGAACAGGGCTCCAAGCCCGAAATCACGTTTTCCGAAATCCATTTCAAATCATTGAAATCAAATCATATTTCAAATCCTGAAATAAAACCATTAAAACCATGATCAAATCACAAGATCGTTCGACATCTCGTAAAACGTGAAATTCCGTAAATATCTCGAAAGTTGTGCAAATCTTTAAACCATCAAAATCACAAATCAAATCATAGAATCACTTATAGAAAACATATAAAAACATATATGCATGCATCAAGGGTTAGAAAGCAAAGTCCACTCACAGACCTTTCCGACGTCGCCTCGATACACGCGTACTTACACCGTTTCCAGCCATTCCGCTATCCTCGGCTTTCCCAAACCTGTCCAAATCCCATACTAAGGTCACTAACTACTTCACAATGGTCATACTAAAGCCCCATAAATTTTTCGTATTTTTAACTATTTTAACAAAGGCATAAAACCTTCGGACATCCCGAAACATATCGAGACGATGTCTGATTGACTCGAAACCAATCCCAAAATGTTTGTTACATCGAATACTTTAAAAGTTGTGTTGGAAGATTCAAAAAACTACCCTTCACGCGCCCCCACACGCGTCTGGAAGATTCTGCGCGTGAAACCCACGCGCGTGAACAGTGTCACCAGCAACCTCTGGTCGACCCGGTTCAGACCGATCTCTGCAACTCGAACCGGCGTGGTCGATTTTCATCCAATTTCAACCCATTTTTAATCCTAACTAGTCCATTAGTTTTGTTCTATCATGCCTAACCTATTCTCATCATTAAAACAAGAAATTCCAGGCTAGAGATTACCTCCCAAATCGAAGGAGAAACCGTCCCCCTGTTCGTCGTCCAGTAGCCGGGATTCTGGCCACCTCCTTCACTGCTTTCGATCTCAATCCATCTCTAGAACCTCCAGAAACAAATCCCAATTACTTAAATCGACAATCGAGCACTAAAACAATAGTTACCATTTTTAAATCCCACTTCTTACCTTGTCGACTTCGCGGCTACCGTCCACGGTGAGCCGCCGTTACACGCTTAATTGACTCCTAGGAATCTCAGAAACAGCATCTAATACTCAATTTGACTCAAAATCTCTTCAATTCGATTCCAAAGTTTCAAACTCAACAGGGGGCTCACGGGTTCTTACCTCTGTTCGACCACCACCGTGCACGACAGTGCTTGGTAGCAGCACCACCATACTCCTCCCCTGCCACTCTTTTTTTTTCACTCATAGTGTAAGCAAAATGGATGAAGATCGAAAGAAATCAATGGGTGAATTCTTCTCTGTTTTCCTCTGTTATCCAAAACCGGGCACAAAATGTTTAAAAACACATTGAGACGGTGAGCAACATTCTACCACCATCCAGACCTTACCAGGTGTCCAAAACCTGGTGGTCACCCCATCCAACAACAGCCAAGTGTCCATCACTGAGTGGGCACAGATCCCAAGGCAGAAAATGTCCAGAATGCCCCATGCTTCACAAATTACCATTTTACGCCTCGTATTCCCTGACCCGTAACTTTGTCGTCTGACGTCCAATGACGGTGTGCCGCCTGTCGTTGTACTCAGGGCATCGAGACCTTCCTAACGGTCCTCAAAGTTTGTGAAAATGTCATGTCGTTTGCAAAGTCAACAAAATGCCTCTTATTAACCAAAATTACCAAAATGCCCTCAAACTTCCGAACGTCATAACTTCCTCCTCGGTTGTCAGAATCGGACGTGCCACCTGTCTATGAACTCGTGAAGTCCCAAAATACGTCAAGGTCATCGGTCAAAGTCCTTTTGACCGCCCGAACCAAAAGTCAACTGTTTGCCCAATTCTAGGGGCAAAATTGTCATTTCGCACCGTCCGAACACATCAAACTAATCACCAGTTAACTGCACTAATCCGTCATTAACTACTAATCTAATCCCAATTTACGGGACGGGTCGTTACAGTTCTTTTGAGCGAGCAACAATGTAGTGATAAACTCCACAAACCTAGTAAACTTCCGCTCTCTGTATTATTGTTGCAGGACAATACACGAGACAGGAAATGTGGAGAAAGTCTTCTCAAGTATATCAGTTTTAGTGAGCTCCTCCCCACAATACTTGAGAAGAGACCGGATACGGCATATCTCAGAATTATATTCGTTTACGAATTTAAAATCCTGGAAAAGAATGTTATGCCAGTCATGTCTTGCTTCAGGCAAGAATATGTCCTTCTGGTGATCGAAATCATCGGCCAGTGAAACCCACAAAGCTCTCGGGTCCTCTTGACCTAGGTATTCACACTGCAGTGCGCGATCCAAATGCCTTCGAATGAGGATCATAGCATCCGCCTTCTGATGCTTAGAAGCCACATTATCCTCTTGGATGGTTGATTGGATTCTCTTTGCAGTGAGATGAAGCTTCACATCTTCAGTCCACTGGTAGTGGTTTCTTCCGGAAACTTCTAGTGCGTCAAAATCCAGTTTGTTGAGATGTGCCATGCTCTATAAAGAGAAATGAATGATATTAGTGCTTTGGGAAAAACACATCCATAAGCAACTAATGAGAACTTCAGGTTCTATAACATGGTATGATAATCCAGGATATCTATGAAAAAAACTTCAGGTTCCTTGTATGTACAAGTAGTCTATTACATTTATAAATAACATGTAAATAATGAAATAAACAAACAAACAAGTAAACAATATACAATATGCATAAATAGTATAAATAAATGCTATTTTGGTCCTTGATTTAGGGGTATTGCATTGCTTCAGGCATGCATGAGTATATGTTTTAGGCCCGAGAAATGTAAAGGAATATTCTGTTTTTTTTGTTGGAGCCGAGCCGGTGGCGAGCTGAGCGGGGCACTATTGGCGCTGGACTGTTCCCTTCTGGGCTGCCCAATCAATTAGCCTTCTGGGCTTGTTTTTCTTTTCTTTTGTTTTTTGGGCCTTCAGGGCCTCAGGTTTGCATTTGTGTTTTTTTTCTTTTTTCTTTTGGGCTGGCCTTCTAGGCTCAGCTTTCAGGCTATTTCATTTTCTGCATTTTTTTTTCGGGTTGGCCTTCTGGGCTCAGCTTTCGGACCATTTCTTTTTTTTTTCTTTCAGGCTGGCCTTCTGGGCTCAGCGTTCGGGCCATTTTTTTTTTTGCAATTTTTTTTTCAACTGCTACACCTACCAATTCAGCAGTGTGAACTTCTAAATTGATGCCACTTATTGTGGCGAAAATTGAGGGAGGATTGACCCTAACATAGCTTTGTAGCCGTAAGTTTTTGATTGAATTAATTTTTTTTTCATGATGATGATCATCAAATTATCAAACATCAATTCAACAAATAATCATCAGTTAACTATCAATTCAATTTAATATCAAACATCATGTAACCATCATTAATTATTAAATAATTATGAAACATCAACCATATGCGATTATCGAGCAAACATCAATTATAATATCTCAAATATCAAATATTAAATAATCCAAACAGTGTTAATTCATTAATTCAAGTTTTTCATGGATCAATTCATCATATGAATCCGTTCATATATATGTTGTCAATTATTAACAATTAATAAAATTAACAACAATGATTCATCAAACCACAAGAAACAAACATTAATCCAATTTCGATTATAAGGATTATTATTCTAGGGTTTGTCAAGAATCAACCATTAACATCAAATATCAAAGTTTCTAGAAAAACTTTAAACAAACAGAGAAGGTTTGCTATCAATTCAAGTCTAGTATATGCAATTCAATATTAAATTTAATTTCAATAATTATCAAATAATTATTCATTTAATAATCCTAGAATTCATGCTTTCTAGGGTTTTGATTCAATAAAATAAAAATTGAATTTTGAAGAAACGAAAAAACCTATTTGATTGAATTGATCCTTCACTTGAGCAATCTCCGATTCAAAGTCGATCGTGCTGATAACGTGTTGTGAAGGAAATTCGGTAGAGGAGAATTGCAGAGAGAATATGGAGGGGCAAGGAGATGGAAATAGTCTGTCTGATTTATTTATCAGATCATTAGGGTTTACAAAGATAATTATTCCTTATATAAGGAGGGATAATTAATGAATACAAAAGGACAAAACTACCCCTAATACCTATTACTTAAATAGACATAACTATTTAACTATTTACAACCAATACAAAATTTGTCGAAAAAACCTTAAAATAGGCCTATTGTAGACTTAACAAATTTACCCCAAAATTTAGCTTTTCTGTTTTAGCTCGCTACTAGTGGCGAGCCAGGGGACTCGCTACATTATTTCTTTCCTGTTTCTTTCTCTGCCGAAGGCCACCAGACCACTAGCATTCCTGTTATCTTCTTCTACCTTTCTTCCACTTCGACACTCACTTATCTCCCCGTCATCACAAGCCTTATTGATGATCGCCTCCTTTCTTCATCTCGTTCCTCTCTTTGTGGATGACCGCCAACCATCTTCCATCTCCGGATCCTATCTGCTTATCAAAAACTACGACAACTCTTCCTCCAATGTGTTAGCTGTGTAGTGCACCAGTTTTAATAGAGCTGCAATACAGCAGATAATTCCCTTATGCACGTGTTAGTAAACACATCAAGTTGTGATTGTTAGCTCGATCATTCTGTTACACATTCTGTTAGGGAAGTTTTACAGCTAGTTAGTAACAGATTAGACTAATCGAGGGAGATTTCTTAGTCTCTAAGATAGTATATAAAGCCTGCACGGTTAATGTGTTAAGGTAAGGTACTGTGAATACTATCAATAATACAATCATTGAATCTCTTCCTTCTTCTTTCTCCTACTTTCTTTTTGTTCTTTCCTAAATCCCACTCACTTCCACTCTTTTAATCACTCGAGTCCGAATACCAAACATGGTATCAGAGCTTGGTTTCATGGATATGGCTAACCACCATACATGAACGGTTCTGGAGCTTCCGCAAAGATCAACAGATCAAGTTCTTCATCTAATTCTTCCTCTATTGAGTTCTTCATCAAATTCCTCTTCTATCTTGTATAATAGATGTTCTTGAACAACTTCTCTTGAGTCCTCTGTCAATAAGTGCACATCACGTGTTTGTGCCTTTGTCCCTTACAAATTTTTCATCACTTCTTTTTCCCTTTTTTGTCTTCTGATATTGAAGAATCATGGTCACTGTTTTGCAACTTCAGATTTTACAGTCTCCCATTGCCTCTCTCATTCCAAGAGTAGGAAATGCTGTTACTGTCAAGTTAGATGATCATAATTTCATCACATGGAACTTTCAAATGGAATTAATGCTCAATGTTAATAACATTATGAGTTTTGTCAATGGCACACAGAGGTGTCCAGATCGTGTGACTTCTGATTCACCACCCTCTGATGAGTACCTGGTCTGGAGAATGCATGATTAAGCCTTGATGCAACTCATCACATCGACATTGTCACCAACAGCCATCTCTTGCATAATTGGTTGCAAAAGTTCACAAGAAATGTGGTTGTGCCTCAAAGATAGGTTTGTTTCCTCTACTAAAGTTTCAATTTTTCAAATGAAGATTGATCTGTAAAACATCAAGAAAGGATCTGAGAATATGACTCAGTACCTACAGAGAATCAAAGATTCAAGGGATCTTCTTGAGTCAAGTAATGTGTTCTTTGATGATGACGACATTGTAATACTGGCTCTGAGAGGTTTACCTGCAGAATTTAACACCTTCAGATGTGTTATTCGTGGAAGAGAGAATTTAATAAGCCTCAAGGACTTCAGGTCTTAACTCCTTGCTGAAGAAACAATTATTGAACAATCTACTGAACATAACTTTCTTTCAGCCTTAACTGCTGCAAAACTTTCGAGTTCTGGTCCTACACAGGCAGTACCTGAGATTGGTCCATCACACTCTTTCATTGGCAATTCTGGAACCTCAAATGCATCACAGGTTCTCTTTCAACCTGAGAAAAGCACACCAGCATCTATCAATCAAAGCCAATTTCAGCAATTTTCTGATAACTTCCAATAGTATGGTTTCAATGGAGGCTACCATCAGAACAACGACAACTATAACAGTGGTTATAAGGGCAATGGCTACAAAGGGAAGTATAAAGGGAAGTGGAATCCTAATTACAACAACAGTGGATCCAGACCTTGGAATCCCAACAACATCAATAAGAACAGCCCTGGTATTCTTGGAACACCAAACTCTCAACAATTCATTCCTTCCCCTATATGTCAAATCTGTGGAAGGAAAGGTCACACAGCTGCAGACTGTTATCATAGGCATCAAGCTGATTCTTCTCAAAATGGAGAAGGAGAACAATGCCAAATCTGTTGGAAGTTTGGTCATTCAGCACTTACTTGTTACCACTGAGGAAACTACTCCTTCCAAGGTTCTTCACCACCACAAAATCTAATTGCTCTGAATGTTAATGGACCCTCATTTTCACAACAACCCGACTACTGGATTGCTGACACTGGTGCCACAACCCACATGACATCTGAAATGTCACAAATTCAAAAACCTTGTCCATCAGCCTCCACAGATGTCATTACCACTGCAGGAGGCACATGTTTGAAAGTGGCTCATATTGGACAGTCACAACTTGTCACCACTCAACCTTCACCTCACTGTTTTGCTATACCTGAAGTTCTCCATGTTCCTAACATATCTGCCAACTTGCTGTCTGTTAACAAACTAAGTAAGGACAACCATTATCGTTTTGTTTGTGATGACTCTACTTTTCTTATACAGGACAGGTTCATAGAGGCAACACTCTTCCAAGGACTGAGTAAAAATGGACTTTATCCTCTTCCTTTCCATTTGCCTCTCAAATCTCAGCCAAGTACTCAGGTTGGTTTTCTTGGCAAAGAAACTCAAATCCAGCTATGGCACAGAAGGTTAGGTCATCCCACAAACCAGATTGTCACCTCTATCTTGAATAAAGCTCATATTCTGCACTCTAAAGCTCAAACTATCTGTGAATCTTGCTTTGAAGGAAAACTGTCTAAACAGTCATTCTGAAACTCTAATTCTAAGTCTTCTACTCCCTTTGAAATTGTGCACTCTGATGTATGGGGTCCTTCTCCTACAACCTCCATTGAGGGATTCAAATACTATGTGAATCTTGTGGATGAATGTACACGTTTTACTTGGATTTTTCCAATGCAAAATAAATCAGATGTTCATTCTATCTTTGTTCACTTCTGTGCTTATGTTTTGAATTAGTTTTTTGTGTCAATTAAGACTCTCCAGAGTGATGGAGAGGGAGAATACATTAGTAAGGACTTCCAAAATTTTTTGTCTAGTAAAGGGATCACTCATCACAGATCCTGTCCCTATACACCAGAACAAAATGGGCTTGTCGAAAGGAAACATAGGCATATTCTTGAAACATCCATTACTTTCCTTCAAACTGCCAAGCTTCCTGCTAAATTCTGGTTTCATGCTTCAGCCACAGCCACTTATCTCATTAACAGAATGCCTTGTCCCATCCTTGATATGAAATCACCCTTTGAAATCTTGTTCTCAACACTGCCTCTCATAGATCATTTCAAAGTCTTTGGTTGCTCATGTTTCCCTTTGCTTCGTCCATATAATAACGCTAAGTTGCAACCTAAAACTAAGAAGTGCATATTCCTTGGCTATGTTGAAAAATATAAAGGTTACAATTGTCATGATCCTGTATCTTAGAAAACTTTTGTTTCTAGACATGTGTTATTTGATGAATATCATTTTCCCTACTCAAGTATTGTGTCATCATCTCAATCTACTCCTTCTTCCCAGCCTGTTGTCTCCCCGAAATCTGTTCCCTTGCCTGTTTCCATACCTTGTTCTATATTTCCTTCCTTGTTTCAAGTCCACTGCACTCCTACTCAGTCTACTCAGGCTCCTGTGAACTCTGTCCCTGGTGGAGACGGTGAGATACACTCCTCACCAACATCACTTTCAAGCTCCCCTATGCAAACACCGAGTGTGACAGCAACTCAACTGGGTGACTCAGATCTTGACTTAGATCCTCAAGCTTCCACAGGATCAGCTCAACCAGATCTCCAGATCTTCTACCTATAGTCTAATCTATACATCCTAGCAACAACATAGACAATGACTTTCAGCCCCAATTTCTTGAAGTTGTGTTACCAATTACAGGTGTCAACATGCATCCAATGCAGACAAGATCCAAAAATGGAATTTTCAATACTAAGGCCCTTCTGTCTACCTATACTCCTTCCCTTGAAGTTGATCTCACTCTGGTAAAACCCTCCTCTTTTAAAACAGCTTCAACTAGTCCAGTTTGGCAACAGGCCATGCAGGAGGAAATGAATGCCCTTTACAGTCAAGATACTTGGACCCTGGTTCCTCTTCCTTTTTCCAAAAACTTGGTAGGTTGTAAGTGGGTATACAGAGGTAAGAAGAACTCTGATGGTACAGTTTCCAAACACAAAGCCAAGTTGGTTGCCAAGGGTTTTAGTCAAGAAGAGGGGCTGCATTATGGTGAAACATTCAGTCATGTAGTCAAGACTACCACTGTTAGATTGGTTCTCTCCTTGGCTGCTCATTTTCAGTGGCACCTAAGACAGTTGGATGTTAAAAATGCCTTTCTTCATGGTGAACTCAAGGAGGAGGTTTATATGTCTTAACCCCCAGGTTTTGAGGACCCCAAGCACCCAGACTATGTGTGCAAACTTCAAAAATCCCTCTATGGCCTGAAGCAGGCTCCTCGAGCATGGAATGAAAAATTCACCACTTTCCTACCTGAACTAGGATTTCAGACCACCTGGGTAAATTCTTCACTGTTTGTCAAACAAACCTCTTCTGCTCTGATTTTTCTTTTACTGTATGTAGATGATATCATCATTACAGGGAGCAGTAATGTTGCAATCACAGAAGTTGTTTCAGCCCTCACTGCTGTTTTTGATATGAAGGACCTAGGAAAATTGCATTACTTTCTAGGTCTTCAGATAGACTACACTCCTACTGGTCTCTTTATTTCTCAGTCCAAGTATGTACATGATCTTCTCACCAAAACTTCAATGCTTGACAGTTATGCAGTTGAGATACCAAATGTGCCTGGTTCCAGATTGAAGAAAGCTGATGGTCCCTTGTACAGTAATCCAACAAACTATAGGAGCATTGTAGGTTCTCTGCAGTATCTGACCTTTACAAGACCTGATATTATTTTCTCTGTGAATCAAGTCTGTCAATACATGCACACTCCCTCAGAATCTCACTTTATGGCTGTTAAACAAATCCTTCTATTTCTAAAGGGTACACCCGTCATGGGATCTCCTACAAAGCTGGTTGCTTGGACCTCATTGCATACACTGATGCAGACTGGGCAGGTAATCCGAATGACATGAGGTCTACAACAGGAGTGGTTGTTTATCTTGGTGAAAACCCCATTTCATAGATGTCTAAGAAACAGACTACTGTCTCTCGGTCCAGCACAGAATCTGAGTATCGTGCTCTAGCCATTACAGCAGCTGAAGTCTCATGGATTCGACAACTTTTGTGTGCCTTGCACATTCCACTTCTTAAGCCTCCCTTGATATATTGTGACAGTACTTCAGCCACCAGTCTATGTGCGAACCCGATCTTCCACTCCCACGCAAAGGACATTGAAATCGACTATCACTTCGTGCGAGAAAAGGTGGTTCAAGGTGATCTCAATGTTCAACATATCCCATCCGGTGATCAAGTTGCGGACATTTTCACAAAAGCCTTGACTGATGACTTGTTCTACTTACACTCCTCCAATCTGATGCTCGAAGTCACTCCTTCATCAGTTTGCTAGGGGATGTTAGCTGTGCAGTGCACCAGTTTTAATAGAGCTACAATACAGTAGATAATCCCCTCATGCACGTGTTAGTAAACACATCAAGTTGTGATTGTTAGCTCGATCATTCTGTTACACATTCTGTTAGGGAATTTTTACAGCTAGTTAGTAACAGATTAGGCTAATCGAGATAGATTTCTTAGTCTCTAAGATAGTATATAAAGCCTGCACAGTTAATGTGTTAAGGTAAGGTACTGTGAATACTATCAATAATACAAGAGAAAATTACAGTTTACTACCCTGTAGTTTACACTCAACTACAGGGTTATACTTAATGTTTTAAATCTTGCAATATACACCCTCAACTATATGAAATAATACAATTTGCCTCTTTGTTAGTTTTCTCAACCATAATTCTATTAAGTTGTGATGTGTCAATTGATTAAACCCACACTAATTTGAAAATACCTGATACTTAAGGGCAAATTAGACATTTCTCCCTCATCTCCCTCATCTCCCTAAGAGCTTCGAAATAACCCTCATTCACTAATCTCATCTTGGCTTCAAAACCCTCATCTCTCACTCACACCTCATTCACGATCTCTCGCTCTCACCCTCATCAACCGAAATCTTTCTCTCTCTCTCTCTCTCTCTCTCTCTCTCTCTCTCTTTCTCTCTCTCTCAGTGGATTTGGTCTCCCTCAACGCAAAACCAATTCGTGGGTTTGGTCTCACGCTCATAATTTCTGGGGTTTTTCTCTCCCTCTCTGAAATCCTTATGCATTTCCAGTTCTGGGCTTGCAGGTTTTTAGAAGTCCCTCACCGACGGGTTTGTAGCTTCTCAGAGGTCCCCACCGACGCCATTTTGGTCCCTCACAGGTACTTGGCTCTTCCCATTGAATTCATTTTGGTCTTTGCAGTTATGGGCTGCCGGATTAAATCTGCAGCAAACTCAAATTACAACATAAAAAACAACAAGTCATTTGCTTACATGTGAGCCAATCATATGCTTATGGACTTAGCTTTTTCATTTATTCCATTGCTTTTTTGAATCCATACATTGTCGTGGACTTCGAAGCAGCAAACATGGCATCTTTCAATGCCTTCCATTTAAAATTCTGGTAAAAGTTAGTGTATAGGTGTTTTGCGCAGAACCTTAAATCACAATTCGGCACTACTAGGTCAAATGCTTCTTTCAAACCCTTTTGCTTGTCACTAATAAAAGTATAAGAAAACTGATTCCTCATTTCAATATCTTGGATCAACAGTTCTAAGAACCAAATCCATGAATCCATACACTCGATCTTTACCATGGCATATGCTATGACCCAAGTCATATTATTGGCATCAACACCAATTGCATTCAACAGCTGGCCACCATATACTCCCTTCAAATGGCACCCATCCAATCCTATTATTGGTCTACAACCGACTTTGAAACCATTTTTGCATCCCGCTAAGCACATGTACATTCTTTCAAACACGGCATAGCCTAAATCTTCATTGTAGTTGCATTTAATCTTAACAGTAGAGCCGGGATTTGTCTTCCTCACCTCATTAGCGTAATCCCAAAGTCGTGCATATTGCTCTTTGATTGTACCCTCTAAAATCTTAGTTGCCTTCACCTTAGCTCTATAAGCCTTCATCCTTGAAATCCCCCAATTCCAATCGGATTGAATTTTCGACTTTAGTGAACCGACAGGTATGGTAGGATTGTGCTTAACAGTCTCCACATAATGCTTGCCCAACCAGCTTGAATTAATCATAGCGTTGGTCCACACCCTTCCACAAGAATGCTTAGGTTGCAACGTTTTGACTTGAAGTGTATTTTCATATTGCATTTTTGATGCATATATCTCAAATTCACAATCATTGGCTCTGCAAAGTCCCCTAAGCCGATACCTCTCACTCTTGATCCACAAGACCTCCCATCCAGCCTTAATGGCACTTTTGTTCACAGCTTCCCTGAAGGTTGTACAATCAGAAAACTTTTGACCAACTTGAAATTGCGGATCATCCATGTCAGCTACAGGATTAAACTCTGGAAACTTTTTCCCTACATCTTCATCATCTGATGATTCAATCGGACCCCCAAGAGACTCCTTATCTGATTCAATAAAACCATCAAACATGTTCTCATTGTCAAAAAATTCACCCTCATTTACCTCAACCATTAGGTTCTTTAAAAGTTTGATGGTCATTATTGGTAAATGGTGGTCCCCCCCTCCCCCCTTCCCCGCCGCCCCCCCCCCTCTCGTTTTCTGCACCAACTTCCTTCTCAAGTAGCTTCATTATCAATGCCATAATCATCAGAAGGATACTCAGTATTACTAGGGTTATCATTGTCGGATGACTCATCACCTTCTTGCATCAACAGCTTGCTTTCAGCCTCTAAGTCCTTGTGCTCCAACAATATATCAATAGTCTTGACATCATGTACAAAATGACACATATCAAGGACATCTTGATCACAAGCTAACTTGGTCAATGCACCATCATATTCTCCAATTCTATACCAGTAGTCTATACTACGGTTGACATACTCTAAACTCTTTACCATGTTGCCTATCTCAACCAAAGACATTCTATCCTTATCAATATAGTCAAAATAGTCAGTCTTCCCATCAATATAGAAAGTGTCTAATAAACGCCCCCCGTGAAACATACGAATGGTAAACAAATCTGGTTCATCTACATAAAATACATTATATTACAAAACACATTAATAAATGAATATATGATAAAAGCCAAAAAAAAAAAAACCAAATACCCAAAACTAGACCCTAAACCCAAAATAAAGATAAATGGTTTCCAAAATAAGGATACTAAACCCAAAAACCCCAAATCCCAAAAATAGACGGAAAATAAAATCAGGAAAAAAATTTCTATTCAGCCGATAATTCATTTTAAAATTCATTATAAAATCAGCCAATCAAACAGGAAAGGTCACTTATAAAATCAGCTGATAATTCTATTTAGACAGCAAAGGTCCACTTATAAAATCAGCTCATATTGTAACAACACAATCATATGCCTTTTTCTCTCTATCATTCTAATTGGGGAACATTATTATATCAAGACCCCATCTTGTTATTTTTTTTTTAAAAAGCAAGAGACCAACAGCTTCAATGGTGGAACCTAATCCTGAAAAGTGCTACAATACATTTCAAATAGAGAAAGCTACAATACAACATATAAACTCTAAAAAGTCCAAAATTGATATCCCAATGACTGAAGCAACACCAAATAATTTCTCCTACTCTATATATAATTAAGAAATTTTTTTGCCTTTAAGACATGACAACATTCGGTAAAATAATAAGGGATCCAATCCATATATAATTGTAAACACAATATAAGTCATAACCGCAATTTTCAAACAAAATAACCCTACATATATAATCGTAACCACATCACCAAAAGGTTGCTGGGTTCTCGGCTTACCGTATTTCGGAATTTCACCTCCGTGTTCTCGAGGGATCCAATCCATATCACCAAAAGGTTGCTGGGTTCTCGGCTTCTTGCTCGGGTACAAGGTTGATGGGTTTTTGCTTGGGAGGAAGAAAGGTAGGCTGCGTTGGGTTCTTAGTAGGCGTCGCTGGGTGTAAGCACTCGCTGCCAAATTGTTCAGGCGTCGAGTTCTTCTCCTCCGTCACTCGCTACATACACGAAGACGAAAATATCAGAGGGTCGTCGTTGGGTGTTTGGCTCCGGCGCTGGGTGTTTGGCTCTGGCGTTGGAAATATCAGAGGCGTCGAGTTCTTCTCCTCCGACGCTGGGTGTTTGGCTCTATGAAGGTCTTCGTTGTTTGGTTGTGGGAGAAGGGAGGAAATATCAGAGGGTAATTTAGTCATTAGAGTCTGAAATCAAATTAGAGTGGGTTTAATCAATTGACACATCACAACTTAACGGAACTATAGTTGAGAAAACTAATAGAGAGGCAAATTGTATTATTTAATATAGTTGAGGGTGTACATTGCAAGAATTAAAACATTAAATATAACCCTGTAGTTGAGTGTAAACTATAGGGTAGTAAACTGTAATTTTCTCATAATACAATCATGGAATCTCTTCCTTCTTCTTTCTACTGCTTTCTTTCAGTTCTCTCCTAAATCCCACTCACTTCCACTCTTTTAATCACTCGAGTCTGAATACCAAACACAATGTCCCTTTCAGATCCACCAATCCATTTTTCTTCAGTTTCCAATTCCCATCAATCAGAGGTAAGCCCTTAGCCTAAAATTAGGGTTTGGTTCTCTTACAATTGTGTACGCTACCTACTTAGCCATTTTTCTTCAAGTCTTCCGCAGTAGCTTCGCTTGCGTCGGAGATGGTGGGTTCCGCTGCCCTAGAGTCCCTGGCCCTAAGGTAGAGCTATTCCCCAACAAGAAGTAGGTCGTTGAATGAAGATGCTGGTGAGATGATTAGTTGCCTTGGGATTCAATCTATTGTCGTTGAGATTTTTACTGTAAGTCCTCTGAGTTTTCATATCTTTGACTTTTACTGTTTCGCTTTAGGTAGTGTTGAACTCGGGTTGAGACTAAATTTTTGAGTTGGGAACTTGCAAAACTTTAAAAAGCTGTCTTTTTGTACAGAGATTATAGTTTGAAAATATGAAATGCGTATTCTGTTGTGGACATTGGAACTTCTTTGCATAGTTAGATATGATGTTGTATGGTTGAAAGCTGCAACTTCAATGTTAAAAAATTAAAAACTTATTCTCCTAATGTGTTTGCCATTTTTAGGCGAAAGAACATTTGACAAAACGTGATCTAAGATGAATCATATTCACTACATGTGTAATCAAGATTCCCTATCATTTTGTTTTGCCTGCTTGTACACAGCCAAAATTTTGAATGTGGAATAGAATAATGCTATAGTTTTTGAAATGTGAAATACAATAGTTGTTAATACAAGATTATGAAATATATAAAACAAAATGTGAAAAAGTAGTAGTTAAAAATTAGCCGTTAAAAAGTAATTAAAATACTAGCGGTTAAAAATTAGTCGTTATAAAAAAAAATAAAGTTATATATATATTTAAATTTGAAAAAATGAATTTAATATTCAAAATTGGTCAAAATATAGAGAGTCTGATTTTTGTAGTTATAAAAACTGATTAACTATTAATAACTTTTTGACCATTTTAAGTTAAATTTGGTCAAAAATTTGCTGAGTTTGCTGCGAATGCTCAAAGTCCTAAAATCATCATTTATCAATAGCGTGTAGGCTATTTTTATCCTGTGTTGACTATTTTGCCCTTATTTTTTCTTTCTCGTTGTAATAGTAAAATCATAATTTTTTTCTCAGATATTTATTATTATTATTATTATTACTTAATTTATGGATATTATCCCATTACTTAAGTTTAATAAAATATTACTATAATTATTATTACAACAACTACTATTATTATTGCTATTTATTATTATTTTGTTCTTTAATTAAGAAATCTATTAACTGACAACAAATTATTTGGTTGATTATATAACTTATATTAGATTATTATAACTTATATTTTATATTTTAATTCTTGAAAAATAAAACAACGTCTTTATATTTTACATCTTAGAGTCATTACTTAATAGCCTATATATATATATATATCATGCTTATGGTTAGCTATCCAATATTTCTATAATAAATATAAAATTATGTAAATAAACAAATGACGGAGCATGTAAAATGCTAAGTCATAAAATTTACTATTTATCGATAATATTTTGACTATTTTTCCCTTATTGTTTTTCTTTTTCTTTGTTATAAATAGTAAAATTACAATTTTACCCTTAGATATTATTATTATTATTATTATTATTATTATTTAATTTTTATTATTTTATTATTATTATTATTATTTATTATTATTATTATTATTATTATTATTATTATTATTATTATTATTATTATTATTATTATTATTACTACTAAATTTGAGGATCTTATCCCATGCCTTAGTCTAATGAAATATTACTACAATTCTTATTACACAACTAGATGTAAAATATAAAAACGTTGTTTTATTTTTCAATAAATAAAATATAAAATATTAGATCTAATAGTCTAATATAAGTTATATAACCAACAAAATAATTTGTTGTTTGTTAATATACTTTTTAATCAACGAACAAAATAATAATTAGTCATTATTTAATATCTTATATATATATATTTATGTACATTATGTAAATAAACAAAGGAAAGTAAATAGAAAAATAGTTAATGATAGACCCCTCTTAGAACCACTTTGATAACGGTATCCGGTCCTACTCTCATCTAACAACAACTCCAGGTTCCAAAATTACCCTTGGACTTAACAACACAACTAGAGAACCTGTGAGACAAGGGATGTATCTCGAGCATGTCAGAATCGTCATCTCAATATAGGAACCAAACATAATTTGTCATTTTGGGTCATCGCCCATACCAACCTACTGATCCTGACGAATAGTGGAACTCGATACCTTGGCTCCTTCCAAGCCCTAAACTGGTATCCCGACTTTTTCAGAGTCCGTTCCGACATCCTAGTCATATAGGGAATCCATAACTAAACTCCTAAAACATCAGAAGTTCCAAATGTATTTGATTTAGAATCGTTGTTGCCTCGAATGCACATAAATACCTCTAAAATGTCTGATTTCATCATAAATTATACCAATGAGTTCATCACATCGCTGCATTCAGGATAATGTACTAAAAATTTATATCAAGTGTGGTGGTATGATATATATATATATATGTTTTTATTGTAAATAAAAGCGGTATTCAAAACTTGGTATAAAAATTTTGTATGTCGATCTTTTGAGAGGATATGATAATTGCTTCATTATGTAATGACGACTAAGTTTGCATGGTTCACTTTCCATTTTAGATTCAGCGTAAAGAAATGAGTAATCTTTGTGTGGCTTAAGAAAATGATACTCACTTAATTATCCAAAAAGAAGAAGTCATAAATGCAATGGAAAAAGAAGGTATCGATGTATTCAAAATAATGTACCAAAAATTTATATCAAGTGTGACGGTATGACGTAAAAACATATTCTAAATAAAAGCGGCATTCAAAACTTGGTATAAAAACTTTGTATATCTACCACTATTCCAAATAAATAAATATTTATCACTTTTTGAATGTATAACTTTGTTGTATTTGCTACTAGTACTCATGGTCTAGTAAATACTCTATGTGAGAGATTTCCAATCTAATTTTTGAAAAAAAAATAATACAAGAACGATATCCAAGATGTATAATTCTCCTCCTAGGCGTAGGAAGGAGGGTTCACTTGGGTCCCTTCTCACATATATTTATGGAATTTATTATATATAATGTTATAAAATATTTTATTTTGATAAGTACTAAATTAATCATATTTTAAGGAAGCATTTCTACTTTATTTATAATTTTATTTTTATTATATAAATCAATTAATTAATTATTGCATATTTGAACTCCTTATTGATAATTTTTTTTAAAATTTTTATTACATTCTTTATTTGGGTTTTTTAGCCAAAATATCTTAATGATATGTACCATTAAAAATATGGTATAATTTTTAAATCTTTATTTAATTTTATATTATTGTGTTAATTTGAATTATTTGAATACTACTTCAACCAAAAAAAATTATTCAAATATGATTATGAATTTAATTACATCAAAATTTTAATTCTTTTTCTTTGAAGTATTTTGTAAAAAACCCTCACATAATTCTACTTCTTACTACGTTACTGCTCCTCAGTATCCGTAGATAAAAAGCAATTTCGTATTCGTATCACATCATTTTCCAACACAACAAATTACTTATGTTTTCCACGCCGCGCAATAGGTGTAACAAATCACCACCTCGAGTGTCAACATCATAACAAAGTTGTGTATGGGAACGGGATGGTCATAATCTCACTACTCATATTTGAAAATTGTCTAAAGAAGATGTTCCTTTCCCTAAACTTTGATGATACGAAGAAGTTCTTATAGTGTTGGATTAAAATATGTGATTAATTGCGTTTGAAATTTTGTTTTGGGTGGAATAGCTAGATTGCTTTGCTGAGACATTGAGCGCGGCAAAATTCCCACTAGAAATTCAAGGTGAACAAAAGAACAAAGGGGAGCAGTTTCAGCTCAAATTGCATATAGACATACATTTTAAGCCCATTTGGCCAAGAGGGACATGCAGCCTGACCCCAAAAGAAGAGAAACATTTGCCCCAAGTTGGATCCTAAGATTGCTTTGCATTCTGGGGTTCATAAAATCTGCTGCTAGAAGATCAACCAGAGCCATGTAGATTAAAATCCCAGCTGAAGCAGAGTTGAAAACTCCTTCCACAATCAGAGCAGTTGGGCTGCTTTTACTGTAAATGTTTGAAATTCCCATTCCAACGCCAATTCCAATTGGGGTTGTGAGGGAGAAGAAGAGCACCATTGTTGCAATGGCCCTGGACTTATACTTTGCCTGCAGAAAAAATTAGAGATGATCATGCAGTGGCCTAAAAGTTGAGTCACAACTAGAAAGCAAAAAACTTGTAAGGGCTTGGGGACCCTTACGGTCAAAACTCCAGAGACCCAGCAATGTTGACTCCGGTTAAGTCAATGAGTAAGGGTTGAGGTCTAAATGAGTTGGAATTAGGTTAAATTAAGGATTTGATGATTGAGTTTGGCAAACAAATTCGCTGGGTATATCCATTTGAATAGATAATTAATCGGACTCCTGACTTTAATTAATTGGACTCCTGACATTGACATTCATATACTTTATTGGACTGATTTGACTGTGGAAGACCATGCATCAGTGCCTCCTGCTAATTACATACTCCCTGCATACAATGAAGGCATTTCAAGGGTGATGGGTACAATTTGGACCCACGAAGTATATGCATGACCCTTGAATAGGTAGGTAGTACAAGATATTTTGTGACAACGTCAATAAGCCTTTTGTTATTCGAGCTGACCCTTGAATAGGTAGGTAGTACAAGATATTTTGTGACAATGTCAATAAGCCTTTTGTTATTCGAGCCACGACTAAAGCACCGTGTGATGTGGTACATGTGCATATTGGTAAATAGAAACATCTTGGGATTAAAAAACTAAAAGTATGTGGGTGAATTTTTTTGTTGGTTTATGATTTTAGTTTCAGTTTTGTATATACAATTATTATGAGATAATCTCGGTTAAATAGAAGTTACCTGAGAGATGCAACCACCAAGTCCCATGCCTTCAAAGAATTGATGGAAAGTTAAAGCTGCTACAAGAGGTTTTATTGTCTTAGGGCTCTGAGAGGCACCTAAAGCTACCCCAATGATCACTGAGTGAACCACAATTCCCAGCTCAAGAACCTATAAAGCATTAAAATCTCAAATGATTAAGAGGAATCGCAAGTCAAAAATAAAAAGAGGAAAAGCAGGGAGAAACAGAGTGGGTGCCACTGCCCAACAAAATGTCACACCAAAAAATGGAACCAACAACAAGAAGAGCTCAAATTAAGACTCGACCGAAAAAAAAAAATAAACGTGAAAATTAATATAATTAAGAAACAATGGAAGGTAAATAAAAGACAATGCTATTTGGACTCTCTAAATTGATCACACTTAGTGATTATGTTGATGTGCTAATCAATGAATGGTATAATATAAATGTAGAATAATATCATTCATTGATTGACACATTAACATGATCACCAAATGTAGTTAATTTAGAAGGTCTAAATAGCATTATTCGTAAATAAATGCTCGAAGGGTTAAGAAAATGACATGTCAATATAAAAAAACAGAGGAAAAACAGGGTAAGAAAGTGTGTGTGCCACTATCCAACACATTTTTAACACCCAAAAATTGAACCAACAACAAGAATTACTACTTACCAAAAATAACATGATCGAGAACTAGTAAATTAAGGACCTCTGACCAAAAATAAAATAAATTTAAGGACCCATAAAAGATAAATACTCAAAGGATTAAGAAAATGACATGTCAAAAATAAGAACAAAGGATAAACAGGGGACAAACAAAGTGTGTGCCACTACCCAACCAAATTCACCATAAAAATAACAAGAAATCAAAATTAAAAAAAAAAAAAAAATCAAAACTACCAAAATTGTACCTGCGATATCACTCGATGCCTCACAAGCTCTAAAGACGAAGCAGCATCCTCCGGTAAAATAGCACCGGCTCCATGAGAATGGCCGTGAGTGGCATGTGTGTGAACATGGACATGACCTTCATGCGTCTCCTCATCATCTTTGACCGGCAGTGCCTTAGTGAAATGTGACCTTCTGTAATAACTTGTGGCAAAGGTATCGATCATCATCGTCCCAATTGCCGAAAGCATGGCAATGAATCCGGTGAAAGGGAAATTCCCCCACGGTTGTTGGCCGAGGCAGGGGCTTGTCAAGCTCTCGAATGCATCGGGTAGGACATGGATGAAGCCAGTGGCTAGAATGACACCAGCAGCAAAGGCTTTGATCATGAAAAAGAGGTCGTTTTCGGGGCGGAGAGCTGGGACTCTCTTGCCCAACATCGGTAGGCAGACGCCGAGCATGCTGGCTATTAGGATTGAACTTATTGCGACTAGCTTGAATTTGAGGACCTTGACCTTGTCATGGTCTAGGGTTTCGTTGTTACACGTGCATTCTGCCGAAACCAAGATGGGGCCAGCAAGAAGAAGAAGAAGAAGAAGAAGAAGAAAAAGAGTGAGCTTTCTCATGGCTTTGAGCAGAAGGGTTGGAGATGGAGAGAAATGGAAGCGTTTTGAATTTAATGATTTGGGGTGTGATTGTGTGAAGTGGTGAATGTGTTGTTTACTGTATATATGAGTTGGGAGAATTTGGGAAAAGCAAAGGCATAGAGGTAAAATGGCGACATGGAATTCAATTCTCTTTGTGAGAGGGGAGAAGTGGGGTTGACAGGTGTGTGGTTTATGAACAAAAATGACGACATTGTGTGTTAATACAAGGCTTAAAGGGAGTTCAAGACTTATTACGCTTTTTCGGTCTCTATCTGGAACATAATAAAATGATCATGAGAAATGACTAGGATTTGAAACTAAAGCATTTACTGTTGGTAAAAAAAATATTAATTTAAAAATTAATTGATCTATGCATATTTAGATTCTTACGTGTAGCTGATGTATACAACACATTATTATACATTAAGAAACTGAAGTTAACTTATCAATCTGAGGTAGAAATTATGGTGGAGTCAGTGAAACCAAAATACAAGGGCTTAATTAATCTAATGCAAGCGCGATCATACTACCAGTTATCTGTGTGACTCTTCGAATGGTGACTTTAAAAGGCCCTAAGTTCTTTTACATTGAAGATCTTAAACGTCCGCCTTGTTTAATTATGCCGAGGGCGGTCCTCCTAGCCTAGGTCACTCATGCACCTCATAGTTTCTCCTGTGCATGTGCATGTGCATGGGATGATTAAGCAAATTGACTTGTCGTGTGGAACACCACCAAGCACTAAAAGGGTGGTTGAATAGAAAAAAATAATGCCACAATTTGCTCATGCGTTTTAGGTTTTGACTCACTAGTCATATATGTCGCTATGTTCGCTTAAATAGTAAGATTAGAATGTCTGAGTGGTGCGATCTTGAGAATTTGTTTATTTTGTTACATGTATATATAATACACGTGGGAAGGTGATTTTCAGTTAATTTTATTGCTGTACAGAAATTATTTATAGATTTAAACAATTTCAAATATTCATTTTTATTTTCAATTATAGTGATTTTTTAATAATAGAAACAATAACAATAATATTTTTTCTCAAATCACACTGCATTTGAGAGATATTCAGTTAAGCACCAAAGAAGAAGAAGATGGGTGCATGCTAGTGCAATTAGCATTTCAAATATTTTACCATAAAACAAACTTTATAATGTGAATCAAACAGTACCATAAAACAAAAGTTTAATTTAAAAAAAAAAAAAAGGGAACAAGTTCTTTGTTAAATATATGGTAGCAAATAAAAACATTCCATCCTAGCTAGGCAACTTGCATACTGGCTCTTCTTAATTGCTATTAAATTGAGAAACCTAAGTTGGGAAATGGACTCCAACACAAGGCCATTGGACGGATCAAAATTTCTACAAAATAATTCGCAAGTAACAAATTTACTCTTTTTTTTTTTTACCCTAAAAATATATATGATTTTTTTCTTCTTCTTATTTTCTATGCTATCCTCTGCTACTTTAGACTATAGAGGGTAATGATACAACTTAGACTGAAGTCAATGTTGTCGAGCCTCCACCCATTGTGACCTGGCAGCTTTAAATGATGCATATGCTTCGTTGCAAGGTCAAGATTTATATCCTATGGACCTAAACTTACCTTCTATGGACCTAACCTCATTCTTACATAGTAGTAATTATCATTATTTTATATTTTTAGTCTTTTTACGGTGAAATAAAATTCAAAATTTAATAAAGAGATATAATTCAGTCGGTAAAAATCTTAGCTAATAGACTAATAGTTTTAGATTTGAACTTCGATGACATCATGTCTCCCTCCCTTCTCAGGTTTAAATCAAAAAAATATAAAAAATTCTTCATTCTTTACATTAGAATTAAAATAGAATATCGTTGTAAAAGAATAAAAAAAGCTCAAAAATTGAAGCTAGTTGCAATAAGTTCGATGCTTATAAGCTCATTACGAGCCATAAAGATTGAACTCATTGCACCTAGCTTGCATTTGAGAGATTTGGCTTTGTATCCGTCCAATTTTCGACATCAATGGTGACTTCTGCCAGAAATCTATAGATCGAGGGGACGAGAAGAAGGAAGATTTCAGAGAGATAAAGGAACGGTGTGGAGTGGTCAGCTGTGTGGCTTATTAAAGCCTATGAACCATAGGCTGTTTATTTATATATGTGAGTTGGAGAATTTAGCAAAAGCAAAGGCTAGAGTAAAAATGACGACATGGAATTGAATTCAGTTTGTATGGAAGTGATGAAGTACTGGACTAGTGGAGGTTGACATTTGACAAGAGTGAAGCGATGATACATTACTCATTAGGTAGGCTTCTTTTTGTGTTTCTGCAACCAAGAGCTCTCATTAATCTGCATGTATTGTGGCCAAAACTCAGCCATATAATTTCGATTACGGACTAGATTATTGATATGGGCATTGATACTGTCTTAATATATTATCGAAACTGTGCCCATAATACAATTGCAAGTATATTATATTGGCAACAATAATATGAAGAGATCGTCGAGGAATATTCTAGCTTCATCAAGTTTGAGTAGGCTATTTTGTTATGAAGCTGAGAAAGCTAAGATGAGAAGCCCCGTAATTAGATCAAGCTTGAAGCCAACAGAGAGCCTACAATGAATACAAACATGTGCACACAATTTGATCATTTTTTTGTCAAATAGCCAAATTCGTTCAACTCCTTTTATTATGCCATATTCTGTTTCTTTTCTTTTTTTTTTTTTTTTTTGAAAAAGAGATCAAGATTCAAGAGCTTAGGGTTCATTCATATGGTTAATTAATTATCAACTCCTCTTCATTTACTACTCTTTGATCAAAATAAAAAAGTTCCAAAGTCGACATACTTGGAAACCAAAGTTGTTCGTAAGGTCCTATGCGCATTGTCCAACCGAGCTTCCATTGAGTTCCCAAAGTTTAAAAGAATATTACAAGGGAGATTATACATATTTGGCATTGATGTATCCCCTTTTTTACGAAAATCAAATTTGAAATTTCTTACTGTACATTAAAATATGACTGGACAAGTAATACTAGTGGCGTGACTTCTATTTTTATACTCGAATGTTTTATAAAAGAACATAAATATTATAGAGTAAGTTTGGAAACTGATGTATATGGCCATATGGGCTCATCATCGATCTTTTGGAAAAGAAGAAAGAAAATTCTACCCAGTCCTTGCCCATCCCTTTTTGAGGCAAAAAGACTTGTAGAATTGGAAAAATTTGACGCTACCCTGTTGCCATTCAATGTATATGCTTCCAGAATCCATATATATATATATATATGAGACTGGTGATTTCGTTTCAACAAAAATATCTATATTTTGTGAGACCGATGTGCAGAAAATAATTCCATTAATACTGGCTGGTTGGTGGTCCTGCGTATTAAATTCCGCAAGGAATATATGTGTATTCATTCACAACTGGAAATTCATTTTTTAGGCCAGTTTACAACAGGCTACTAAGAATATGAATTTAAAGAAATAGAAAAATACTTGACCCAAAACTAAACTCACAAAAAAAAAAAAAAAAAGATTCCCCACTTTGGTTGGACCAAAATAAAGTTATTTTTTATAATTTGTTTCTCTATTAGGTTGATTTGATTTGATTAATTCGATCAACTGATTAGAAAAAAAGGAAAAAAGTGTGCAAGGAGAGAAAAATGGTCCTTGTTTGGTTCCCTAGAGGGCTCTTTCTTTTCTCCACGAGAAAAAAAATTAAAAAAGGAGTATGAAAATCACGTTGCAAGTTATATATAATTTTATCAATAATTTTTTTAATATTGCTATATATATATATATTGATTGGGTGCATTTTGAGAATTGATGAACTAACTAGCCGGCCTAAAATGAAACCCTTTGAGGAGACTTATTTCATTGATTGAAATGATGTCACAATATATACAAAACTATATGAAATTGGAATAATTGATTAGGATTCTCCCCACATGGCCATGAGTGACATAAAACCTGCCCCAAGAATAAGAGTAAGATTAGCCCCAAGTTGGAGCTTGGGATTGTTTAGCATTTTGGCATTGTCGATGAAATCAGCAGCAAGAAGATCAACAAGTGCCATATAAATGAGAATCCCAGCAGAAGCTGATAAGAGAAGGCCTTGAACAATTAGGGCACGTGGGCTGCTCTCATTGTAGCTCTTGATATTCCCATTCCAACACCTATCCCAGCTGGTGTGGTAAGGGAAAAAAATAGCACCATTGTTGCCATGGCGGCAGCTTAATTACAGATTAATTAATATAAAGTGAAAGAAGGAAAAGTCTTGTTGATTGAGAACTGAACATTACCTGATAGATGCATCCACGTACCAAGTCCCATGCCCTCAAAAAATTGATGTAAACTCAATGCTGCCACCAAAGGCTTCATTGTGTGAGGACTTTTGACAGGTGCCAAGGGATATCCCAATGATTACTGAATGAACTACAATTCCCAATTCCAGAACCTACATTTTGTATTGCAAATATAATCCATTAATTACAAGAATAATATTTGAAATTTTTTAATACTCTTACCTTCCTTAACAATTGATTTCAGTCGGATTGTTTTTGCTAATTTCCCTAGAATTAACACTAAGGATGGCCAAATGGTTAAACGGTTATTAACACGGTTTGTTTTTGGCAATAACCATTTAAAATTATAACCACGGTTATTTGTAACCGTTGATTATTTAGCTAAATGGTTATTAACCATTACCATAAACATTAATATATGGTTAACCAACCACAATGCAGCATGAAAATATTTTAATTTTTAACTTTTATCTTTTCTATTTTTTTAAATACTAAGATAACTAAAATTAATTTTTAGAAAAAAGATAAAAAAAATAATAAATAATAAAAAAAAGTAAATTTACAAGGAATCTACGATATCAACAAATTTTATATCATTGCATAGAGCTCGAAAAGTGCAACAACTTTCTTAATTGGATCGACATCCAAAAGTGGCCAAAAGGTGGTCGGAAAATGTAAAAACACTTAGAAATGCAAAACTTTTCAAGTTAGATTCACAAAAATGGACTAAGATATGAGAAATCTAATAATATAAGCTTATTAGCTTTGAAGAGAGGAACAAATCCTTACCAAAATCTCCGTCTCAGGTGGGCGAAAATGGCTGAAAAAGTCAGGTCGACCGCGAGTCGCCCACGTGGGTCTGTGATGAGGATGTTTTTTTTTTTTTATTTGTCAATCATTTATTTTTACTTTTTCAAATTTTTTATAAATGACTTTAATTTAATAACACTTAATAAATGATAAAATTAATATGATCAAAATGTTATAAGCTAGGAGTTATTCATGAAGGTGATGCTTAAGTCTGTGACTTGAAGCTTAAAATGTCCTTGGAAAAAATTGAGGAATTTCAAATGAGTGAATAAGAATCCTTCTCTGATTTCTATGAATGTCTTGAGTCAATCACAAATGAGTGTGTAAGTCGTGGTGAACCAATCTCAGAAATCACCATTGTTCAAAACGTTCTTTGTGTCTTGCCTAATAAGTTTAGACCTAAAAAATTGCCATTATGGAGGTTCAAAATTTAAAGGATAGCAAGTTAGCTAAACTTGTAGGCAAACTAATGGTGTTTGAAATGGAAATAGAGATGGAAACTATGGATTCTAAAAAAGGAAAGAATATAGCCCTATAATATGCGCAAACTGAGCTTGATGATTTATCTAATTAGGTCAGTGGGAAGGAGATAAGGAGAGAAATGAAGAGTATTCTAGAACTCTCTAGCCCTTTATAAAATTACTAAAATACCCCTTTTGGTTAAAATGACCAAAATATCCTTGGGGCAAAATTTTGCCCTTGACCGTTTATGAGCCATAACGATTTCACCCGATCACCAAATTTGGCATGCCGTCTGTCTATGAACTCAAGATCTCGAAACCTACATAACAGTCTTTTTGGAATTTCCCAAGGATGTCTTAATCAAAAAGTCAACCTTTTGACTTTTTCAAGGGCAAAATCGTCTTTTGTCATTTTCTCGAAAATCCTGGATGTTCCACATATTGTGCAAAAATAAGCAGCAGCTTAAACAAAAGATAAGGCTATGAAAGCCACATGGAATGCAATTGAATCAGAATGCACTTCTTATTCAGATTCAGATGATGAAGAACATGTTGTTACATTTGTAGCTTCAATATGTTGAGAGACGTTTGAATCAAAGCAAGAGTTGTGTTCAGGAGATGAACAAGACTCTGATGACATGTGATATGATCTACTTTGCAAAAATTATGATTACTTATTTAAAGAAACATGTGAGATAAAAAATAAAAATATTTTACTTAAGGAAAAAATAATTGAGTTGACAAAAGAGATTTGTGAACTAAAACATGCTAGAACTGAATGTCTAGATACTTGTAGGATTACAGATGTGAAGTCAAAAGAAAGCTGGTTGAAAACAAGAGACTAGTCATTTATGTTACTGAATTAAACAAGAATCTGACTCTATTTCAAAATGAAAATAAAAGTCTACATAGGTAGGTCATTGAAGTAAATGAAAAAAATTAGTGAGCTTACCACTGGTGTCCAAAAAATTGATAAAATGCTCAATATGGGAAAAGGTCATGGTGACATGTCAGAATTGGTTAATAAGACAGAATAAAAGGAACCTAGCAAGATGAAATTTATCAAAGATTCCAAAGCATCAAGTTATGGGGCTAATCATCTTAGTTCCTCATTGACTCAATTCGCGAGATGAGTCAAAGTGTGTCATGACAAGAAAGTAAAATTCATTCTTGTGCGTCATTTTTGTAATTGTTTCTGTTTTGTTTTCGTTTTCCCTAAATGAAATTTAATTTCTTGATAAAAAAAAAATCTTCATTGGGTAACACTCAAATAACACAATTCAATGAACACCCACCCAATGTTTGTTTTAGTTAACCCGGCAAAGTGTGTGATCGAGAAAACCTCAATTGCAAAATTTCGTGGGTGGGCAACGAATGTTCATTACTTTGCCCAGGAAATCGTATTCTTCGGGCTACTTATGTTGGCTTTGATGTTACTCGACGAACTGACGCTGGCGGATTGCGCTGTTGGGAAGTTTTAAATTAACTTGACGAAGACACTATGTTTGTCATTAAAAATGAAGGCCGACGACCATTGCTTGACAAACGTTGCCGGCGGTTGCTCGACGTAGCGTTTTCGCCAGGCAAGATGCAATTTCATGTGGTGTCCCTTATGTTTCTTGCTTATGTTATCTTCTTTAATTATCATTTGAATAATTTATATCGGCTTTCAAGGATTTTCTAACGAACTCGCCCGAACTGTTCAAGAGAGAGAGAGCAACCAGGTCACCACCCATGCTTTTCAAGATAACAACCCTGAATTCGTAGCCAAACAGGTATGAATCAAATAATTAGTTTTATAAATAAATTAATTAATTACTTGATTAAGTATGGGTTTTGATTTTAATTTGTAGGTTTGATTTTTGAAGGTGTGCATAAACGTCCCATCATGGTATTTTAACTCTTTAGCTTTAATGGGGTGATCATCCAATTCGTGACCCAGAGAACCAAGAGAAAATTTGTGTTTTCCGGTCCTTTAACAAAAGCCAATCTATGAACGTTCATATTCATCATAATATTCTATTTTTTTCTCATTCTTTCTAAACATTCAAAAATTTTGAAATGATGCGCAAGCTACCATGCATCAGATAACACAATTAATATTTATGCTAATAGTCAACTGGCTAAATTATTTGGATTTTATGTGTGTTGATGCAAGAAATGATCAACTTAGTCATGCCTCGCTGAGCTCCTTCATTACTCCTCTCGGGGTATTGAGACCTGCACGAAGAGGGTGAAGGTAAAGGAGCTCGAAGCTCCAGAAAAAGGTGACTCTCGGCGTCGTACTGGCAAGCTAGTCTCTACCCTTACTGCAGCATCTGACAACTCTTAGAGGGTCGCAAACGATCCAGTCGTCACTATGCCTCGAATCTCGCCTCGCAGGCCCAACTCAAACCTACGGCACTTCTCGGCTTCCGTAGCCGCAAACGCAGGAGCAAAACGAGACAACATCTGAAACTTCTGTTCGTACTCAGCCACACTCATGCTCCCCTGTTGGAACTGCAGAAACTCAGCCTCCTTGGCATTGCGGAAAGAACGAGGGTAATACTGATCTAGAAACCGCTCCCTAAACGTCTCCCAAGTCACTGTGTGGGCGTCCCAGCCTGACAACTCGAGGGTGTACCACCACTCGTATGCCGCACCGTCCAGTAAAAAGGTAGCTAATAACACTCGATCCTCCGGTGGGCATCACATCACTGCGAAAATCCGCTCAAGTCTCGTGATCCACCTCTGGGCTTCCTTAGGGTCTGCCCCACCACTAAACGTCGTAGCCCCGAGCCGTTGGGCTCGCTCGGTCGTAGCGCTCTCGGTCTCTCTCGCCACGTTGTCTTCAGATCGTGGAGGGGGCTCACGTCTCGGAGGCATGATCAACCACACGCTGAAAGAGCCATAGAGTCAGTAAAACGAACCAGACACAACCTCGCAACAGACACAAACTACAAACCTATGCTCTGATATCAATTTGACAGGACCCACCCCGATTATCACCCCGATAACCGAGGTGAACCCTACTCCCGTCTGACAACCCAACAAGAAAGACTGAAACAACCTCACGAAAACCACAAATTACATTGCCAGACAAGGGAGAATTTAAAACATCCAAAGAGTCAACCGTTATACAGAGCATAGTACCAAACAAAGTAAAACAAACTACACACAGAGTACACGCACAACGGAAAACTGAAACCACTCCGGGAAAACTCTAGAGTACTCTATGCCTCCGACACTGCCTCAACGTTAACCCCCGCGCTAGCTCCACGACCTGGAGGGCATTTAAAAACCAGAAAAGTGTGAGTGGACCAAAAAGAATAAAAGTTTCAAAAACAGTTTCATAACAAACCAGGGTTTGGCCCTCCGTTTTGAAAACATGCATGCATAACCCAATATCTGAAAACAGTTATAAATCACATAGTAAACATCATAGAAAACAGTATCATAAAACATAAATACCAAAGTCATCATCCGATCAAACCTGCTGGACCTATCCGAGTCTTTAAACTCCCGAGTCCTTAAACTCAATCCAGGCCTCAACATAATCCGAGTCTTTCAACTCAACAGGCCTACGGGGGAATCTATAATATCCAAGTCTTTAAACTCCCGAGTCTTTAAACTCAATCCGGGTCTTTAAACCCAATCCGGGCCCGTCCCCCGTCAAACATAATCCGGGTCTTTAAACCTAATAATCAGATCCAGCAAATCTGATCCAAAACCATTTGAAAACCATTTCTAAATCCATATCCAAACCCGAATCCGAGCCATTCCGGCATCCAAAACCGTCATTCCGAACCCAAATCCGGAAATCCACTTTTCAACTTTAAAACCAAATTCCGCTTTCCGAAATCCAATTCTAAGACCGAAAACCTTGATCAACAAATCATGTCTCAAATCAATTTATAATCATTGAAAACCAAGTATAGATTGAAATCCCAAAATCATGGCAACATAATCAGAAATCAAGCATTTCTCGTAAAACGTGCTAAATACGTCAGTTCACGAAAAACGTGCAATTATGAAAAACAGTTATAGCATATTCAAAAATCATGAAATCATATTGAAAATCATAAAGCTAGTAAATAAAAGCAGTTATGCATGCTCGGTTATAAGGAAGAAGTCCACTCACAGTTTCCGGGCACGTTACTCGTGTCCCGTACGTTCCTTGGTCTCCTCAGGGATTCCCGATCCTGTCACAAGTCACCAAAACGAGTCACTAACACGTCAACTAAGTTCCTCCTAATTTTCCCCAAATTTTTCCGAACTCTAAACGTACGTAAACGGAACCCTAAACCTTCGAACACTTAAAACTAACACGAGACATCGTCCGATCGTCCCGAAACTTGTCCCAACAGATTCGTTACAACGATTAGACCAAAAGCTATGTTGGAAGTTTCCCCAGAACAACCACTACACGCCCTCACGTGTCGCCTAAAGTGGCTGCGCGTAGGCCTCACGCGCCTGCACAGTGGCACTTTTCATCGTCTTCTTTAATGGTCACCCGATCTGAACCGGCGTGACCGGTTCTCCGTCATCCTCCAACCATTTCTGTTTCTTTCAAAGCCCTTAGCTTCTTCCCCTTCCTAGCAATCTATTTCCCTACTCAAAACACGACATCAAAGCCTCTAAACCATCTCCCAAACTCGAACCAGAAACCACCCGAAAACCCCTGTTTCGGTTCCCGGCCACCCGTACATCCCCCCTGTCACGGCTTCACAACCAAAAGGTTCCTAGGGACCTACTGAGCCTCATAGAACTAGCGGAATCCCTCGATTCAGCCCCAAAAGTCACGACTTTACGTTGAACCAAAACGGAAAAACAGAGCATACAGAAGAAAGAAGAGAAATTACCTGCCTCCTGCTCGCCACCGTGAGCTCCGCCGTGCCTACTCGACCCCCCCCAGGTCTCTAGACACCACCACGGGTTCAATTCGATGGTTTGATCACTTGAAGTGTACAGCCGTGCACGGTGGTCCTCGGTTCTGTGTTTCCTGGTTTTTCCTCACGGTACCAAGTCCCTCACAGTCTCACCACCTTCCCAGAACACTCACCATCCTTCCACTTCTCTCTGCTCTCACTAACTAAATCACAAAGCCTCACACCTCCCTGCACTCGATCAATTTCCTCCCAAAACTCAGTCTCTGTTTCTCTCAAGCACGACTCACACACACAGCCCGTTTAATTGCACCGTCCAAACATACTCGAACCCACTAGACTACCCCCACGTGTCCAAGCCCTATGGTCCCAACTCAAAAATATCCAATTAATCATGTTCACTTGTCCCAATCTGGTTTGCACAATTCCCAATGTGCATAAAGATCAAAATGCCCCTACTTGTTCAATTTACGATTTTACCCTTCGCCGTTCTAGACCCGTATCTCGCTCGTCCGACGTCCGATGAAAACATGCCGCCTGTCGTTGTACTCAGGACGACGAGATCTACCTAACGATCCTCGATCTACGTGTATAACAACCCTGTTGTACGAAAAGTCAACTTTTCCCCTTTGTTTATCCAAATTACGGTAATGCCCTCAACCTTCCAAACATCATAACTTCCTCCTCGAATTTCATAATCAGGCGTGCCACCTGTCTACGGACTCGTGACGTCCCAAACTACGTTACGGTCATCGGTCAATGCCCAATTGACCGTCTGAACTAAAAGTCAACTTTTTGCCCATTCTAGGGGCAGAATCGTCATTCTGCGCCCAACGTCAAGGTCATCGGTCAATGTCCAATTGACCGCTTGAACTAAAAGTCAACTTTTTGCCCATTCCAGGGGCAGAATCGTCATTCTGCGCCCAAAGTCCAAAAGTAACCTTCTAACCACCGATTAACTCATCTAATTCGTCACTAATCACTTTGCTAATCCCGACTCCCGGGATGGGTCCTTACACAGTGGGTCCGCCCGACTAGACTTGGTCAGTCTCGACAGAGTCGGTCTCTAGTTGGCTGGTAAAACAGACCGATCGTTTGCAAGGCTAATCTGCTGGTTGGACAGTCGGATGTGATCTTTCTGTATAGTGAGGGCCTTGTCGGCTTGGTCAGGCTAACCTGGTCTTTAGTCAGGCCCACTAGTTTAGGTATGAACAGAAGTCCCCCAAGTCGTTGACTGAGGTGGATTTCCTCGGTTGAGGGCTTGTATTGTTGCTTTCGGCCTCCCTAGTTGCATAGTATGCCAGTCCCCATGTAACACCCCGGAAATTCGAGGATTATAATAATGTAATTTAATGTATGAATTGACGTTTTTACCCTTGTGATTGGTATGACCAAATTGTTGACCTTTTGATTTGAGGGTCAAATGGACTTTGACCAATGATCGTGACGTAGTTTGGGACGTCACGAGTCCATAGACAGGTGGCACGTTCAATTCGAACGATCAGGGTAAAAGTTATGACTATCGGAAGTTCAGGGGCGTTACAGTAATTTGGACGATAGGGGTGAAAATGTTGACTTTTCGTTTGACAACTAATTTTCACACGACTCGAGGACCATTAGGTAGGTCTCGACGCCCTGAGTCCGTAGACAGGCGGCACGCCGAAATCGGACTTCGTATGGCTGAGTTACGGGTCTAGAAAGTGAGGGGCAGTTTGGTAATTATTGAACCAGGGGCATTTTGGTCATTTCGCCCTGGTTACTGTAGCAACCGCGGGGGACCATGGGCGGCACCACCATGTGCGGTGGTTCTGAGTGTGAATTGTTTATGCTGCTGTGTGCTGGAAAGTATGGATTGTTTAAAGCTTTTGGAAGGATCAAACGTGGTCTGATTCATCCACCCAGCACTGTCAATTTGTTAATTGAAGATTTGAAGCATTTCGGGAAACTTTCTGAGTGGCCAGGCTGGGTTTCCACGAGCTGTTGGGTAGCACTGATAGTTTAAACTGAGTGGAATTTGAGTGAGCTTCATTCTGCTGTTGAAGAAACTGAGAATCGGAGGGGAAAACCAGAGAAACCATTTCGGGGAAAATTGGAGGAAAATTGGGTTTTGATTTCTAGTGATTGTTGGTGACACGACCCATCCCAATCCCTCTGGGATTACCATGGAATGTGACGTGCTCCCGTCTGACAAGAGGCGTCAGACAAGGGATAACCTATTGCCAGAGCCCAAACGGGCTTCCAGAGTGCGTAAGGATCGATGGAGGAGGTGTGCGATGCCCAAGTCTCTACTGCAGCCGCATCCAGAGTCAACCTGAAGGGCATTAAAAACAAAAGCTGTGAGTGGACGAAAATATACAAGTCTGTTTAAAACATTTATAAGACATTTATGCCCCTCAGTAAAAACATATGCATGCACCATCATTTAAAATCATATATCATATAATACGAATCATAAGGCATTAAATAAAACCATAACCATAATTTTAGCTGCTGCACCATACACTCCAATCCCGACATCAACTGATGTTTTGACGTTCTTGACGCCTAATAAGGTCACAATAATAATAAGGCTACGCGTGCCACTCGGGTCTCAATTTTCCGAGTTAAATCCCCGAATCCCTTTCGGGTACAGCATCACCTGATGCAGCATCGCCTGATGCTTAGCGTCATAGACGCTGGACGTACTAGACGTCCGTGACCTCTCCGGGGTACCTCGCCGGAGGAGACAATATAATATGGAAGGATCTATACAGTGCAGTACCAAATAAATTTTATTGATATCCACATGCAAAGCATTTATATATACATGGATAAAATCCAAACCAATCCTTTAAATTTCATCAGACGGGTCTCAAGCCCAAATACCGTGAAACGTGCCATAACCATAATTTCCATATCATCAATCCGTTATTTGTTTTTAGCATGTGAATATGTATATAAAATGTGAACCAGGAAACCTTTATTCAATTCCATTTTAGGGTCTCCGACCCGAAATCACATATATAAATCAACTGGACCCCTGGCCCGATTTCATAAGTTAACTGGGCCCCTGGCCCGATTTTACTTTATCAAATCCGTAACCGTTTCATGAAATCATATCCAACCACATTTTTGGAAATCAGTGCAAATCCAGAAAAATCTCGATTTACGTGCAAACACGTAAATCACCTCGAAATGCGTGAAATCATTTAAATTCACCGATATCCAAAGTAAATCATTTAATCATAATTATAACAATCATAAAACAGTTATGCATGCATCGAATTTATAAAACCAATGTCCACTCACAGACCGTTTAACCGAGCGCCTCGATACGCGTGCCATAGGCCTTCCCGGGCCACACCACTAACGCCGGGACTCCCAATCCTGTCCAAATCACATTAGAGGATTAATAACCCCTACATTAACATCCTATCAAAGTCCCGTAATTTCCCCAAATTTTTAAGTATTTTTAACCTCGATTTAAAACCTTCGGACATCCCGAACAATATCGAAACGGTGTCCGATCGACACGAAACCAACGCCAAAATGTTCGTTACATTGTATAGGATAAAAGTCATGTTGACCTCACCTCGAGATTCGTGCCCACGCGCCGTCACGCGCCTCCGTGAGTGGCTGCGCGTGAAAGCCACGCGCCTGCTACAGTGACTACTATAGTGTTCCTTCTTCACCCGAATGACTGGTAAACGGGTCTGATTACCCGCGATAGGATCCGGTTCAATCACACCCAATTCGACATCAATTCAATCCGTTCTTGATCCTATAACAATCATCAACCAACCAATTTCAGTTCTGTGACATCGATCAACATCAACCATTCCTTAAACCAGCCATCAACCCGTGATCACCCAAAACGGGTCAATCACCAAAACTCCTCCAATCCTCAACCATTGTCAAATTAACTTCATATGGAGCTTATTAGGATTAAAACGAACCAATTCGAATAATTAATTGAACACGACGTTACCTCAATCACCACGACTCAAGCTTGGATTTTCCGGCCGTCCACCGTGTCCGTCCATGGCCCTAGGAGCCCCAAAGCTTGCCCCATTTGATCTGGTTAGACACGTTGAAGTTCCAGAAAGCTCAATCCATCATCAATTAGGCTTGGGCTGGCCTAAAAACCGAAGTTCGATTTTGAACACTTCAAAAACCAGTTTCGGGTTTTTGAGCATTCCTCCATCAAAACCTTCCCATTTTCCCATCTCTCAATCCCAAAGTGTTTCTCTCATCCCCCAAGGTTACATCCCGTACAAAATCCACACAATTTCGGCCTGGGGATGACTGATCAAGTATGGGAGCAGTCCTCAGTTTTTCTTCCATTTTCATGTGCAGCAGCCATAGTTTAATGGCCAAACACCGTCCCACACAGCCTTGCATCGCACTAACCTCAAAGCTGTCCCAAATCATTCATTAATGTTAAAAAATCCCTTGGAACAGATCGCACAAAACTTCCAATTTTCACGGCTGTTTCGATCAAACAGTACCCCTGTGGAAATTACAATTCTGCCCATGCACAGTAAATTACCAAAATGCCCCTCACGCATCCAGACCCGTAACTCGGTCATACGGACTCCGATTGATACGTGCCGCCTGTCTACGAACTCAGGGAATCGAGACCACCCTAACGGTCCTTGGTCCTCGGCCATCGGACCTCCCGATCAAAAAGTCAACATTTCCCCCTTATTACGTTCAAATTACGAAAACGCCCATGAACTTCCGTACATCATAACTTTCACCACGAACGTCGGAATCGAACGTGCCACCTGTCTATGAACTCGTGACGTCCCAAACTACGTCACGGTCATCGGTCAAAGTCCATTTGACCATCCGAATTAAAAGTTAACGTTTTGCCCACGCCCAAGGGCAAAACGGTCATTTTGCACAATTCGTCCGAAATCGCCCAACTAATCCCAGATTAGTAAATCACAATTAAATATTATTAAATCCCGATATTCGGGACGGGTCATCACAGTTGGACCAAACCAAAGCCTGGTTTAGTCTTCTGGGAGTATTTGGAACTTATCCACATCGAAATCGAAGGCCATCAGCCACGGGTGAGCTGGGACAGTGACTGCCGTGTTCAGAGAAATTTCAGAGGTTTGGACGACTACTTCCAAGTGAGTGTTGGTTCAATTGATTGTGTTTTCCAGTTCGTTTTGATACTATGATGCTTCCTGTAAGGTTAATTTGATTATGGTTTGGAAACCAGTGAGTTCTTGTGATTGACTCGTTTGGATGATCACGGGTCGAATGGCCATTTAAGGATTTGATTTGGCTAATTAGTGTCTCAGAACTTAAATTGGAAGAATAATAAACATGTTAGGATCAAATTGGATTGAAATCAAGTAGGAATTGATGGGTAATCAACCGGGTCAAGCCGCGGGTGGTAGGCCCGTATTACAGATAAACGGGTGAAGGTGGTGACACTGTAGCTATAGTGTCAGGCACGTGACTTTCACACGCAGCCACTTTGGGTGGCGCGTGAGGGCGCGTTGAGCCTCATCTCTGATCACGATCAACATGACTTTTATTCCCCTCGTCATTCTGAACATTTTTGGTGAATTAACCATGTTGATCTGTAGTTTTGATGGGTCAGTTTAGGGCCGGTTGTCTCGGGAAACGTGTTGGACGGGTTCCCCTAGCCGATTTTTATTTCGGACTTTTTGGTTAAATATTTAAACTTGTAGTGACCCTTACGTGTGATTTGGACAAGCAGGAATTGTACGATAATCCCGGTACAAGTTCGTACGCGCAGGTTCACTACGGGATCATACTGTGAGTGGGCCCGATTTCATTAAACCCTTGCATGCTTAAATGTTTTCCGATTTACTTATATGTTCACATGCTGGAATCAAGAAACGGTTTTGATGATATTAAAATTATGGTTATGGCGCGTTTCACGGTATTTGGGCTTGAGACCCGTCTGATGAAACTTAAAGATCGGTTTGGATTTTATCTATGTATATATATGTTTTGCATGTGGATATCAATAAAATGTATTTGGTACTGCACTGTATAGATCCATTCTTATGATACTGTCTCCTCCGGATGTGGTACCCCGGAGTGGTCATAGCGCATTGCCTGCGAGGGGTCATTCTACGGAGGAACCGGACCGTAAAATGACTCAGGAGCAGGATTGCTTATTGGACGTCAGGGACGTCGAGCGTCTAGGACGCTAGGCATTTGAGATGCCATACCCGGACAGGGTTCGGGGATTGGACTCGAAATTGAGACCCGAGTGGCACGCGTAGCCTTGAGACTGTGACCTTATCGGACGTCAGGAACGTCATACATCGTGGATGTCTGGATCGGAGTGTATAGTGCAGTGGCTAAAATTTATCTTATGATTTTATTAAATGCCTTATGGTTCATACTATATGATTTATGGTTTTAAATTCTAGTGCATGCATGTTTGGAAAACGGAGGGGTAAATTATATGATTTACTTATTAAACGATTTTATAAACTTAAGTTTCGGCCCACTCACCCTTATTATTTTGGTAACCCCTCCAGTTCGTGATACTGAGGTAGAGGAGGAACCTGGGGCTGAGGCATAGATCTACTTCTGCGTACCTGAACCCCTGTTGGGTGGTTTACCCGCAGGTTAATTTTAGAGTCGTGCTCGCAACTTGTAATTTTGGATTTCATCCTTTGTCTGACATCTGTTTAATTCGGATTTGATGTATAACTTTAATTTGGTTATTTATGCATTTGATGTTTTGAGGTTAAAATTGGTATGAATTTTGGGTGTCAGACGGGAGCAGGGCACGTCCCCTTGTGGTCCCTGTGGGATCGGGGCGGGTCCTGTCACCCCAATCCCCCAAGCCCTTTATGGAGGGAATGGAAACCAAAGGAGAGGTGAGCGAGTAGTGGGTTTGCGTCGACCTGAGCATGGCTAGGTGGTTGATCGGTCTGGGGTATGTTTTGCTCGGCTGGGGCTTACTCGGTCGGTCAGATTGCGCGAATCTTTGAATGGTGATGTGGCCGATCGGGCTGGGGGTTGTTATCAGGCCCTGTTGGCGCCACTTGGTTGCCAAGGTGAGTGGATGTCACCTTGGTCGGTCAGCTTGCGCGGAGACTCGCACAGCGAGGTGGTCGATCGGCCAGGGAGATGTCTTCAAGCCGATCAAATGCCACTAGTTTGCCAAGGTGGGTGGATGTCACCTTGGTCGGCCAGCTTGCACAGACCCTCGCATGACTAGGTGGCCGTTCAGCCAGGGAGATGTCCTTAGGACGATCAGATGCCACTTGGTTGCCAAGGTGGGTGGATGCCACCTAGGTTGGCCAGCTAGCATGAACCCTCGTATGACTAGGTAGCCGATCGGCCAGGGAGATGTTGCCAAGGTGGGTAGATGCCACCTAGGTTGGCCAGCTGGCGTGAACCCTCGTATGACTAGGTAGCCGATCGGCTAGGGAGATGTCCTCAGGGCGATCAGATGCCACTTGGTTGACAAGACGGGTGGATGCCACCTAGGTCGGCCAGCTGGCGCGGACCCTCACACGATGAGGTGGCCGATCCGCCAGGGACATGTCCTCAGGCCGATCAAATGCCACTTGGTTGCCAAGGTGAGTGGATTTCACTTTGGTTGGCCAGCTTGCGCAGACCCTCACATGATGAGGTGGTCTATCAGCCGGGGAGTTGTTCGTAGGCCGATTAAATGCCACTTGGTTGCCAAGGTGAGTGAATGCCACATAGGTCGGCCAGCTTGTGTGGACCCTCGCACGATGAGGTGGCTGATCAGCCAGGGAGATGTACTCAGGCCAATCAAATGCTACTTGGGTGCCAAGGTGAGTGAATGTCACCTTGGTCGGCTAGCTTGCGCGAACCCTCACACGAGAGGTGGCCGATCAGGGAGATGTCCTTAGGCAGAAGAAATGCTACTTGGAAAGTAGATGTGTGAATGTCACGGGAAATGTGGTAGTGCGCTTTGAATTCTTACAGTTATCGAGGTGACCATTCCACTGACTGAGATAGTACGACGTTTCAAATGGTCGACCATGGTTATAACGACTAGTTTTTTAACCGTGGTTAACATGTGGTGGTATAAATGGGTTGAAGAAAATTCACTTTTCACTTTGCGCCAAAGTGAATTTGTAGTGTGGTTGAGAAGAGCATCATGCGATTTCAGGTGAGCATTAAGGCGATTTCCGATCAAATCACACGGTGGTAGCAATGGTGAACCTCTGAGCAAAAACAAGGTATGTTGCTTTTTAACTTGTAATTTTGGATTCAGGTGTTGGTTTTGGCAAGAACATTGCATGAACACGTATGAATGTTCATGCCTTGGCTTCTTGATTGTCAAGATCGGTCAACTAGATAGGTCTTGTATGTTTCCCATTCTTAGGAGTCTTTTTTGTATTTGTAGATGTCGTCTGGAGATTCTTAAGGCATGAAAAATTGGTCTAGAAATGCCTTCGAGGATGAATTAACGGCCAGCTCGGCCTCTTCGAACACCTGGTTACAAACGAGTCAGTCGGCTTCGATGTCAGGGACATCTTGGCTAAAGGTGAATCTGAAGTCACAAGCCGAAGATGAGAGAGATTTAGAGGAAGAGCTTGAAAAAGCCTTTGCGAGTATACATGACAAGCCTATCTCGGCTAGTGGTGAGCCCGAGCAGGTAATTATGGATGTCGATTCGGTTGACCAGACGGTGATTTTTTAAGGGATACCGAACGTATCAGGATGAGGAAAAGGGGAAGAAATTGCAGGAACATGTGATGGTGCAATGTCAAGGCCTGTTGTCATAGAGATCGATGTGGACTCGGCCATGCGGCAAGTGGCCGTTGCTACGTTAGTCTACCATATTGATCGTCAATGGAGTACGATCAAGTGGGATGATATACAGGCTTACAGGGAGGCATTTCATGTGCTCGACTCGGTTGTAATGAGGCTTTTAAGTGAGAGGGATATGCCGAGTGACCCCCTTGAGCCGTGGACAACCTTTCACCCAGACGTGTTCACCCATGGGGCCGTGTTGCCCTTCACGCCTGGGTTCAGAAGATGGTGGCCAACGTGAGAGTGGCCATCAACCAGATCAATATGAACACCTGGATAGCTTTGACCGGCGTGTATACGGCTTTTAAGTTGGCTGGGAAAGGGGAGCTGACTTGGGGTCACATCAACTATCTGTACCAGTTCCGGAGAGATAAGACTGGCTGGGTATATGCTGAGGCCAAAGATAGGAAGACCAGGGGGACTTTCATATGGGATATGCCCACTTCGCAAAAAGCCTGGAAACATAGGTTTGTGCTGATGTGTGGGGATTGGGAAGGAGTCCATCTGACCGAGTCCTAACATAGAATACTGAGGACTTATCAGTCCAAAGGTGTGGCAGCGGGTTTTGTGTATTTGTGTTTTGAATATACGTATCCTCTAATGCCTGTTTTAATAAGCCGTTTTTGACGTACTTGTTTTGTTTTTACAGAAGTGTTCAAGTGCCCTAGTCTGATCGATCAGGAGAAGGCCGATTGCCTCGAACTGTTTGAAAAGCTTGACCGATCAGAGAGGACTAGAGATTTTCTGTGGCTACCCAACAACTTGCTGAAGGTTGGCTTGATTACTGAACTATATAAGTGTAACCTGGTAGTCTTTGTTTTGTTGTTGTTTTTTTTTTAATATATCTTTGAGTATCGGCCTGATAATGTTGTGTGTTGGTGTTGCTTAGCACATCCGGACTACCTTGTCGCAATCGCTACTCAATGCTTGAATAGAATGGCTAAAATCCAGGAGATAATGAAGCATGCAGAGGAGTCTAAGCTACAGGCTCAGAAGGCAGGAGCCTCGTCCAAGGTGGACTTCCGTCAACCGTTGACCCTGGCGAAGTGGCAAGTGGAACCATCCACATACAGTGTCCAACATGGGCATGTGGGATCAATTGGGGAGTCCTTAGATTGCGTTGCCTTGACCTTGGCGGGAGATTCTCCTTGGGAAGTGTTGTCGAGAGGCATGCACTGCATGAGCTGGTAGGAATATTCAGCGATAAAGTCTGCCACTGCTTGCCCTTTTTATGCCATTTTGGCGACATACTTGATGTCAAACTCACTTAGCTCGATGCCCATTTGATCAGTCGGTCCAAGGTGTCAGGTTTCTGAAGTACCTGTCAGAGTAGTTTGTTGGTGACGACCTTGATTTCATGTGCCTGAAAGTATGGGTGTAAGTGCCTTGCAGTTACTACCAGTGCGAGTGCCAACTTTTCTAGGTCGAGGTATCGAGTTTCGGCGTCTTGGAAAACCTTACTAACATAATAGACTGGATTTTCAGCCCTTGCCCCCCGGGAGATGAGGACAGAGCTAACTACAGAAGTGGACACTGAGAGGTAGACGAAGAGTGGTTCCCCCATCTCTGGTTTTGTGAGAAGTGGTGCACTGCTCATGTATCGTTTGAGCTCCACAAATGCCTTGTTTCATTCATCGGTCGCCTTAGAGATGAAGCGGGTGGGCGCCCCTACTCACCCCGTTAAGCTCTGGATGTCCTTGTGTGTTTGAGGGGGTTGCATGTCTAGGATGGCCTTGATTTTTTCTTGATTGGCCTCGATTCCTCGTTGGCTGATCAAGTACCCTAGAAACTTGCCTAAGTCTACGCCGAAGACAGACTTCGCAAGGTTAAGGCGCATTTTGTAATCCTTGAGGACCTTGAACATTCTGGCCAAGTTGGGGATGTGTTCGTCCGCCATTCTGCTTTTGACAAGCATATCGTTAACATAAACTTCCATTGTCTTGCCAATCTGGTTGGCGAACATGAAGTTTACGAGCCATTGGTACGTTGCTCCCGCATTTTTGAGGCCAAAGGGCATGCCATTGGAACAGTAGATACCCATGTTGGTCCTGAAGTTGGTGTGAATCTGGTCTTTCGCATTCATGAGGATTTGATTGTAGCCAGAATAGGAGACCATGAAGCTTAGCAGTTCGTGCCCTACGGTGGCGTCCACAAGCATGTCGATTTTGGGGAGGGGAAAACTGTCCTTCGGGCAAGCTTTGTTTAGATCCGTGAAGTCAATACACATGCGCCATAATTTCGTTGGCTTCTTGACGAGAACTACATTGGCAACCCATGCGACATAGATAGCCTTCCGAACGAAGTGTATTGTGCTGAGCTTTGTAATCTCAGCTTGCATGGCTAGTTGCCTTTCTGCATCGTAGCTCTGTTATTTCTGCGTTATCGGCTTGAAGGAGGGGTCAATGGTGAGTCGATGGCAGATTACATCAGTGGAGATTCCCGACATGTTCGTATAGGACTATACAAACACCTCAGCATTGTCCTGGAGGAACTTGATGAGGGCAGAACGGATGCTGGGCTTCAATTTGGACCCTATTCGAACCTGGCGGTCCTTGTTTACGTCGGAAAGAGGGATTGTCTCTGTCTCTTCCACGGGTTCTGCTTGGGGCATATGTGCTAGGTCGTGAGGGTCTTTCAGAGGGCTACCCCGGAGTTCCTCCATGTACTGAGGGTCTATGGGGTCGTCACCGAGTGTTGGCTCTGTGACCGAGAGTGTCTTCGTCGCCTCCGACAGGAGCTGACTTGTTTTGATGAGTGAAGTGGCATAACAAGTTCTGGCAAAAAATTGGTCTCCATGCACCTGGCCTGTTCTAGCGGGTGTTGGGAATTTCATCAGCAGGAGATGTGTTGACACGATGGCTCGCATCTGGTTGAGCAAGCCTCACCCGAGGATCGCATTGTAAGCTGTCGTGCAATCGGCCATGAGGAAAGTGGTGAGTGTGGTAGCAGTCTGAGGTTCAGTGCCCATTGTGATCGGCAGAGTGATAATACCCTTGGGTAAAACAGAGTCACCTGAAAAACCAAGAAGAGGATTGACCTTGCGGTCCAACTCTTTTTCATCCAAGCCGATCTGTCGGAAAGCTTCCCAAAAAATAACATTGACCTAACTACCGGTGTCAACGAGGATGCGTCCGACGTCGCAATTGGATAATAGTGCTCAGATGATGAGGGGTTCATCGTGTGGAAACACAATACCCCTTTCTTCCTCTTCAGAAAATGTGATCACCTGCCACCCGAACTTGGCCGACTTGCCAGGTCGACTTGCGCCGATGCTGAGTATTTGCTGGCTTGACTGTGAAGCTCTGCGGAAGTCTTTCTTTGCTCGGTTAGATACAATGGGGGCAGATAGGGTTGGCCCTCCACTGATGGTGTTAATTTGGAGGTGTGCCGAGGCAGCCTGTGCTCGAGGTAGGAATTGGCCGAGTCTGCCTTCACGCACGAGTTGCTCTACGATGTCCTTGAATGCTATGCATTCTTCAATGGTGTGACCATTGTATTTGTGGTACTGGCAGAAAGTTTCCTTGTTGACGATAGGCCGATAGTTGGGGTTCCTGGTCTTGGCCTTTGGGATCATGTCTTCCATATTCAACAAGACATTGTTGAGGGTGGTATTCAAAACTCTGTAAGTCTCGAATCGACGTTTGGGGCCTGAACCTTCGCCTATCAATCCCCTTCCCTCCTGGGAGTTGTTCCCACGCCGATAATCTCGATCATTGGGATCAAATCGTCCTCTTTTGTCTTGATTATGGGATTCAAAGTTAAGCTTCCTCTTACCCATCTCAGAGTGGTTTCCACCGTGGTTGTGATTGGGGCTTTGTTCTTCCCAGGTTTGTGGGCGGAGGCATATGGTGGGTGCCTCTGCTCTCCTTTGGAGGAGTGGGGAAGAACTCGGCCTTTGCTTGGATGCTGGCTCTATGCATAAGCTCGGCGTAGCTGCCCAAGTCCTCGGTGTGGGCTGCATAATTGAAGGGAGATTCCTTGAGGCCACTTCGGAAGGCGTTGAACGCAGCCTTGTCATCCATGTCTTGGCAGCGGGAATATTCAAGGCTGAATCTCGCAGCATACTTCTGAAGTGTTTCATCCTCTCTCTGCCTAATAAAGAAGAGGTCGTCCGTGGACACGAGCCTGATGGTTTGAATTATGAATTGACTCAGGAAAGTGGAATGGAGGTCCTCGAGGGAGTCGATTGTGCCTGTTGTCAGACGATAGAACCAATTCAAGGCCGCATCTGTGATGGTAAAGCTGAAGATGTGACATTGTTCGTCCTCCGAAGCATCCCGGTATGCCAAAGCAGAGGTGTAATTGTTCCAATGGGTGTTGGGGTTTCCCTTCCCCGTGTATAGGGCGATCTTCAAAGGCTTCAGGCTGGTTTTGTGTCGAGATCGGAGGATTCTTTCTGAGAAAGGACCAGGGTTGGCTTTCTTCAAGGCCGGCGCCTTACTTCGATCTTCCTTTGCCTCTAGGGCACGCACCCTTCTTAGAAGAGCTTTGATCTCCTCGCTCTGGTGGGTGGGCGGACTGGCGTGGGTTTCAATTGGCCTTTGGCCCCTATCCTGGCGAACTTTTGCTTATCGTCCATGGGAATAACTGCCTGCAGTTGAGTCTGTCTCATCTGCATAGTGGTTCTCCTGTGGATGGGCTTCACCTTTCTGGGTTGCTTGGCAACCCCTGCTGTTTGTCCCCCGCCCGAGTTCCCAATGGCGATCTGGCAGTCATTTGAACTAGAGTGCCGTGACTCTGAAGTCTTCTCATCCAAAGTTTCATAGGTGAGCCTAGCCGGCATGACTTGGCGTTCTTCTAGCAATTGCCGAACATCTCTGTAGATCTTAGTTCCTGATGGTCCTACCTTGGCTGGCTGGATAAGAAGTCGTCCAAAAGAGTCGGGGTTCGTCCTGGGTTGTTGCCTCCTTGGTTGGTCTGGCGAAGACCTCTCGATTACCACGTGTGCAGTACGTGGCCGATCGGCCTGATGGTACTCGGCCGGGCATTGGTCGGCCAGTTCCTTTCCCTGTTGGCCTTCTCGCTCGGGCATCCTTGCAAGGGCAAGTGTATTTGCGTATTGCTCCGTCAGAAGACGGTTCTTTGCGTCGATTTTTGCATTGTGGGCCTTCAGCGCGGCCACTTCGTGCATCAAGTCATCTAGTGTCTGCCGGTAGGCATCAGGGGTGCTTCCCGTTGGGTTCCCCCGAGGAAAGAGGGTGTGATTGAGCTCTCATTTATCTTGTTCGTCCGACATGGTGCTGGGCACAATTCGGGACGGCTTGATCTGGTGAATTAGAGCGTGGGCTATTGTGTTCAGTTTCCACAGACAACGTCAATCTGTTGATGCAAGAAATGATCAACTTAGTCTTGTTTCGCTGAGCTCCTTCGTTACTCCTTTCGAGGTATTGAGACCTACACAGGAAGAGGGTGAAGGCAAAGGGGCACCGGTGTGGTGCCGGCCTAACAGTCTCCGATGCTTAGGTCAGTTTAAGCGGGAAAGTTACTGTAGCAATTTAGGCAGCGTGAGGGCAAGATTGTCATTACCTTTTTGGAAGGGGATGCCCTTATATTTATAGTAGTATTGAATGTGTGTTGTTGGTGTTGTCAATGTGGGATAAATGCTGTTGTCTTTAGGAGCTGTCAGGTGTGTGGTGGTCCTGGGTAGCATTTATGACTTGTCAGTGGGTCTTTGGTTGGCTTGTAAAACAGACCGATCGTTTGCAAGGCTGATCTGCTGGTTGGACGGTCGGATGTGATCTTCTTGTGTTGTGAGGGCCTTGCCAGCCAGGACAGCCCAACCTGGTCTTTAGTCTGGCCGACTAGTTTAGGTATGAACAATGTTATTTTTTGTAGAGATGATTTTTGAAAAAAGAATTAGAACATGAATCATTAAATTGTAATATTATTCTATAAAATTACTCAAAATGCGCGTTATCAATTAGTCTATCCACTAACTGAACGCCCTTTATTAATTAGTAGATGAACTAGCTAATTGATAATGCACATTCAGAGCAATATAGAATAGTGTTACAATTTATTTTATAAAATTGCTATGAACGCGTGTTATCAATTAGTCCATCTATTTCTTTTACTTCAAATTTCAATTTCAATTTTTTTTTATAAAAAAAATTCAATTTCAATTAAAAAAAAATCATTTTTTACTTATGTTGAACCATTTAATTTTAAACAATTAATGTAGTCATTTCGTAATGGTGTAGTTTGAAAATTGTAATTATTCAAATATGAAATAGAAGGGATTTGGTCCAAATTCAGGACTTTTGATCACTTGATCGATCTGTCATCCACTGACAATAAATAGATTGATCCCACCATCATTCGTCGTTGTTGTGGACACTCAAGGCAGCGGACACACAAACTTGTAAAATGGGGTAGACAAACTTGCAGGTCCCGCGCCCCGACCTCGCAGTCAGTTCAATGCTTAACATGTCGGCCTTCACTGCACCTCAATTTTCTTTCGTAGGTTGAACCTTTGTGCAGTATTTATTTCAATGCCTTCCAGGTGCTCGATACAATGCCACACAAGTAAATTAAAAGGATAGCCAATCCAACTCAGTATTTAGCAGCTGATAAATTATAACCTTAAGCCTCAAGGCTATTTTGCATTAGGCAACTTCAAAGTATTAAGAAATTTAGGCTATAATAGTAAAAAAATATGCTGGAAAACATTAGAGGGGAAGATTGCAAATGACTACATGCATAGAATTTATGGAAATTTGTAACTAACTAATTGGTTGGGGTTACTTCGAATTTGTTTGTTTAATGCTTTTACTATGTGCATCATGTAGTTAATAACTCACAAATTCATGTATTTAACTTTTGGCAAATATTTTTTAGTAATATTTCCTAAATTCTCCTGTTTTCATCCCGGCCCTTATAAATGATTCCCAAAACTTATTTTTCCAAACAGAGGATAACACAATAGATACGTTTGGTAGCAGCGTACATGTGTCATGCTCTAAACCTTTCAAATTAAACTTGGCCATTTACAAATAATGTTCTCTAGCACGAAACACAATCAATGAACTGTACCATGCATAATTCCTATGGCAATTTAAAGTCATGAAAGTAATGCATCAAAGGTGGGCACCTACCTGAGTGTGAGGCTCGGAGGGGACTTGGGAAAATGAGTTTGAGGACTTAGAATATTCGAGGGGGGAAAACCGTTCATACATGCATGAGTTTAGCCCTCTTAATTGGTTTGAAAAACCGACCAAAAAATCAAGACTGAATCTAAACCGAATTGGAACCAAAACAAGACCAAATTGAAACATAAAAATTGAACCGAACCAAACCATAATCAGTTCGGTTTAGGTTATTGGTTTTTAAGGCCCGAACCAGTCCAAAAAACTGAAGCCCACATGAGCCCCATAATTGAAGCCCCTCGGCCTCCTTTCCTCCCCTTAACCCAACAACTAAAGTATGAAGGTTTGAACTTTGCAGCCCCTTTCGCCCAAAAACAGAAAAATCTTTTAGCCTATTAAGTAATAACCGAAGCCCCTTTAACCCAAAAATAGAAAGATCTCTCAAATCTCAAACCTTATTCACCCTTATCTCTGATCTCTCGTCTCTCTTTCAGTCGGTTTCCATGGCTCTCTCATCTCTCTCATATCTCTCCTCCCTCTCAATCGAACGACATCTCACCCTCTTCCTCATCTCTCATCTCTCTTATCACCTTACGAGTCACGATCGCAACGAACCGGCCTCGTGAGTCGTGGCCTCACGACCTCTCCTCGCGGTCTCACAGCCTCTCCCCGCGTCCTCATCTTGCCTCGCATCCCGGCATCGCCTCGCTTCGCCTCGCCTGACCCGACGCCTCACCTCAGATGGGTATTTTTATGGGTATTTGATGGGTATTTTTATGGGTATTTGATGGGTATTTGATTTTTGTATTTCTATTAGGTTTTTGATTAATTAGTTTAAATTGAATATATTCTGAAATCTAAAATTGAGATTGAGATTTTTGTATATCTATTAGGTATTCGATCGTCCTGTGCTTTCGATCTTCCCATTATTTGTGTTGTTCGTTTACTGCTGTTTTGGAACAGGAACAAATCGTTACACTAGTCCAAAATCGGTTCAAAACCAAACCAACTGGTTTAACTAGTTTTCGGTTCAATTGATTTTAAGGCTGCGAACCGGACCGAATCGGAACTGATTCTCGACCCGGGTTGATTTCGGTTTTGACAAAAAAATCGAATAAAAAAACCGATTATGATTTGTATTTGAGGAGAAATTATATTTTATTCCTCCCTCTTTCACATTCTTTTCAATTTCTGGTCAATTCTCATTATATATAAAAGGTAGTGGAAGAGATTTATATGAAACTAATCTTCTCAAAAGTTAGGACTTAATTAATAATTTGAACCTTCTCTCACCACTTTATACTTTAGTGCTTTCGAGTTATTGGACAAGGTGGGCACCTACTCTGAGAGTCATTGGACAAGGTGGGCACCTACTCTGAGAGTCATTGGACAAGGTGGGCACCTACCTGAGTCTGAAACTCCGAGGGGACTTGTAAACTTGTAAAATGAGTTTGAGGACTTGGAATATTCTGGGGAGAAAACCCTTTATATATGATTTCACTTATGGAGCTCCATCTCACTAGCCATATCTGCAGAAACAAAACAAAACCTTTATGATGGATACCTTGTATGCGAAGTTATTCAATATTTCTCGCTATTCGCTTCTATTAATGTTCTTGGTGTCCTTCAGCGATGCACTAACTCCAAGCTCTACTGCCAAGTTGTGCTTGGAGGGAGAGAGACGTGCGCTTCTCAGCTTTAAGCATGATCTTGCTGATCCATCCGGTAGGCTTTCTTCTTGGGTGGGCAATGAATGCTGTCAATGGGAAGGGATTTCATGCTACAATCGCACAGGCCATGTTGCGAAGATTGACCTCCGCAATAGCAATACACAAGATCCATATTCCATTGGTGCTGACGAAGATTGGGACGAGCTGGCCTATGAACAATCGTGTCTCGGGGGTGAGGTAAATCCTTCTTTACTTAGCTTGAAACATTTACAGTACCTAGACCTAGGCTCGAACGATTTTCAAGGGATTCAAATTCCTGACTTCTTTGGACAGCTTTCAAGTTTGAGATATCTAAATATCTCATCTTCATCATTTTCGGGTAAGGTCCCCATTTCCCTTGGTAACTTGTCAAACTTGAACGTTCTTGACCTCGGTTCCCATGATTTCAATTCATTAGAAATACCTTCCAGGAACTTGAATTGGCTATCTCACCTCTCTTCTCTAAATTACCTTAATCTCGGGGGCATGGATCTTAGCAGCACAGGAGCCAATTGGTTGCATGCTGTTAACATGCTTCCTTCCTTACTAGAGTTGCACTTATTCAGCTGCCATATCGGAAGTGAAAGCCTTCCACTCTCACTCCAGATGGTTAACTTCACGTCACTTTCGGTCCTTGATATGTCGGGGAATGCAATCAATTCTTCGTTGCCCAGCTGGCTTTTTAATCTTACTAGCCTCCGAAAGCTTGATCTTAGTGAGAACTCTTTCAGTGGTCCTTTTCCAGATGCACTTGCAAGCCTCCAATCTCTCGAATATCTTCATTTATCAAACATGGGACTCAAAGGTCAAATTCTCAAACCCATTGCGAGTTTGTGCAAGTTAAAGATCTTAAGTCTTTCTATGAATAATTTTGAGTGGGGGATTGAAGAGTTTTTTAGGAGTTTCTCACATTGTCCAAATAATACATTAGAGTCACTAGATTTGTCTTCTAATTCTCTGAAAAGCCAACTGCCGGCCTTCTTAGGAAAGCTAAGAAAATTGCAATATCTCCACCTTGATGTAAACTTCTTTTGGGGCTCAATTCCAGAGTCTATTGGAAACTTGTCATCTTTAAAAAAATTAGGCCTCTCTTTTAATCATATGAATGGGAGCATTCCAGAAAGTCTAGGACAGCTCTCCGAGCTAGTTGAACTTGACCTGTCTATGAATTCATGGGAAGGGATTCTAACAGAATCCCATCTGATAAATCTCACCAACTTAAAATGTATATCAATATACAGCGAAGAACCCATGTCCCTTATTTTCAACGTGACTTATGATTGGGCTCCTCCTTTCAAGCTCCACACAATTCTGATTAGCAACTGTCGAGTAGGTCCTGCCTTTCCCATATGGCTTCAATCCCAGACTGAGCTAACTGATGTCACTCTAAGTAGAACTGAATTCTCGGATTCCATCCCTGAGGAATGGCTCTTGAAGATATGTTTCCAACTTAAAGCTCTGGATTTATCTTACAATAGATTCAGAGGCAAGCTTCGGTTCCAGTTGAAGTTTCCATTGTTAAAGTCTATCAATTTGGGTCAAAATCAATTTGAGGGACCACTACCACTTTGGTCCACAAATGCCACCGTCCTTGATCTCGAAAGCAATTTGTTTTCCGGAAAAATTCCCTCAAATTATGACCAACTGATGCCGAACTTGCGCCAATTATGTCTTTCTGACAATCATTTGAATGGTACTATTCCACCCTCTCTTTGCAACATCCATCACCTGCTGGTTCTGTCCCTGAGAAACAATCAGTTATCAGGAGAATTCCCTCAAGAATGGAGTTTCTGGAGCATGATAACCGTTGTTGACGTAGCATACAACAATCTCTCTGGTAATATTCCGAGTTCAATGGGTATCCCAAGTTCTCTTCAGGTGTTAAAGATGAACAACAACGGGTTGAGGGCGGGTGAGGTTCCTCTTTCCTTACGAAATTGCTCTGAGTTGAGGAGACTTGATCTAGGAGGCAACAACTTCATCGGAGATTTGCCTTCATGGATTGGATCAAACGTATCGACGTTGCAAATGTTGCAATTGCGGTCCAATCATTTAAGGGGACATATACCACAACAATTCTGCAATCTCATCTACCTTCACATCCTAGACCTTGCTCTCAACAACATTTCAGGGAGCATTCCAAAATGCTTGAGTAATATGACTTCTCTAGTGGATTCTGCTTCTCTAGGCCTTAATGATTCCAGTGGTTGGTACATGTATCGATACATATACGATGAGCAAACAAGAGTAACGTCAAAAGGGAAAGAACTCAACTATGGACGCAGCCAAATGCAATACGTAAAGAGCATTCATCTTGCTTTCAATCATTTACAGGGTGAAATCCCTCAAGAAGTAAGCAGTCTAGTTGAGTTGGGTACCTTGAACTTGTCAATGAATCAATTAACAGGACAGATTCCCTCCAAGATTGGAAACCTGCGTTGGCTCGAAAATCTTGATCTCTCACACAACCACCTCTCTGGAAATATTCCTCAAACCCTTTCTTCTTTAACCTCCCTGTCTCACTTGAATTTATCTTACAACGACTTCACTGGAAGAATTCCTTCTGGAAATCAACTCGAAACCCTCAATGATCCATCTATTTATGAGGGCAATGATGAGACACTCTGTGGTTTTCCTCTTTCAACTTGCCCAGGAGATGATGGGGATACACCAAGTTCACCCGAGGGACGTACTTTCCCAGACGAGGAAGATCATTATGGGGTGATTTGGTTGTATGCCAGCACTACACTCGGTTTCATCATGGGCTTTTGGGGTGTTTGTGGCACATTACTCATAAAGAAGTCATGGAGGTATGCCTATTTTCGATTCTTTGACAACATCAAAGACAAGGTTGCATTAGCAATAGCACTGAGAGCGGCTCAATGGAAAAGGAAATGGGAGACAAAATGAAAAGCTCGCCATGCATGGACCTAGCTAGGCGCCTAGGTATATATATATATCAGATATGTCATTGTCTACTTGTAATGTACTATGGAATTAAATAAAGAAATCTAATAATAATAATAATAATAATAATAATAATAATAATAATAATAATAATGATGATGATAATAATAATAATAATAATAATGAGGATTGAATTGAAGGTGGGTACCAATTTCCCAAAAATCACATTGCTAGAACGCGATCTTGGAGCCCTAGACCATCGCACGGCCAGACCGCGATCCTGGAGCCCCAGACCACGGGATCTTCGACTCCATCGGTGGGTACTGGACGGTATGATCTTCGTGGCCTGGAAATCGCCATATCTTCGTGGTTCGATTGGTTTGATTGCATTGAAAGTGGGTACCAATGTTTACTTACTACCTCGTTGCATCAATTTTTGTTCATAATTAAGTTTGTATGTCTTTTCATTAGGATTGAATTATCATTCTATTAAGTTCACATTTATATCAAGGATTGAATTTGAAAATTGAATTTGTGAGTTCTACAATTGTTGCTATATAATTGCCATCACTTGGCCATAATCTGAGGTGACTGAACATCTTCTTTGGGGATCAAAGTGTTTTCTTTCAATGATACTTCAAATTGATTTAGGTGAAGTACAAAAAGGTATTGGGATTGCCACGACAACATAGAGTTGTAGTCAACTTTTGTAATTGTTACCTAAGTGTTTTTAGCTTAAATTTATGCATGATTATTAAATCGTCTGATTAACAAGTTTGGGGTTGTGCCATGATCAAGTTACTTCTTCAATTTTCTTGAGAGTATTGCGTTTATTATTAGTAGTATATTACGGTGTTGGTTTGTCATGGAAAGCATTAGTATCAAGAAAAAGAGGATTTAGGGGCATTTCTTGGCGACAGGACTGTAGAATTTGTATCCTAGTACAAACACAATGGTAACTTATCAAAATCTAGACAGGGACCTTTAAAATGTTGGTTTAAACAAGTACTCTTGGACATTCATCATTTGAGGGTATGTAGACGCCTGTGTGAGGAAGAACCATAAAAATGTTGTTTCCAAAGACTATGTACATAATGACAACTAAGCACTTCATTTATATAGGTCTGGAAGTCATGCTTCAATGTTTAGAAATTATAAGGAGATAACATGATTGCTAGGTCATTCAATGTTTAAATACCAATCTCTTGTGATGCTTCAATTGGAAAAATAATTACACCAACAGTTCACCCCTGAAAAAAAATATGACGCTGCTCCTAATGTCAAAACGTTAAAAGTTTAGTGAAAACCAGGCAAGTCCCCCTAAGCCTACTTAAGTAATCCAAATTAAGTGATTTGGTTGTCTTTTGTTTGCCAGTATGACTACAATTGTACTCTTTTCAAAACTGTAAAGGTCATGGTTAATAATCCTTACTCTCTCATCTATTCTCAAAAGTACAAAAGTTTCAAAAGCCCTCCAGTTTAGGAATTTGATGCTAATGAAATCCAAAACATGGTACTCTTGTGCATATTGATTGATTATATGGACATACGCACAAAATTAATTTTCTCTCTTTAGGTTATGTTTTCCATGACAGATCATTTATGAAATCTCTGATCTTATTTTAAAAGTGTTGATCCTTAAATAATGGTTGATTATTGGATTACTGATTAAGTGGTTTTTCAAGTTGAATCCATTAATTTGATAATGAATTGGCTTGGGTATCGCTGCAAACTCTTTCAAAAAAATTGAGAATATAGTTTGGTGTGTAGCTTTTGTAAACCAATTGATTAGACTGAGCTTCTAGTGTTTTTTTTTTTCCTTTTTTTTTTCTTTCTCATCTATTGTTCTTAGTTTTGAGTTGGCTTTTGTTAGCATTCGTTGCAAAAATTCCTTTAGTTCATTACAAGAATGATTTAATGTGTTTATTACACTGATCTATTGTCTACTACATAGATTCCATTCTTTAAAATCGTTCCAATATGTACTCCACTAAAAAACTGCAAAGGAATTATTTGTATTTTGTTAATTGAAAATTTTCTTGGTCATACAAAGCTATTATTGAATCCGCTTAATGATCATTTTCTTAATCAATCTATTTACAAGGTTTTTGTCAATTTTGGAAGTTTATGCCTTAAATCATTTCAACAAATTTTCATTATTAAATGTTAAGTATTATGTTTTGGTGATCGTTGGATTAATTTGATTTATAAACTCATATGAGCAATTCCAATTTTCATTGCTCATCATGACTTCACCCTACAAGTTTTATTTTGACAAAAACATTGTATGATGGTTGTATGAATTTATTGATTTCCTTAATTATGGGATGGATGACTTTATGTACATGAATTGTTTTGAATAAAACCTACAATGTTGTCTAATTCAGACTTGGTTACATGAACCTTTTGTAGCTCAATTCTATTGTCAAATTGAAATTGTATTGTTGAGAACTATTGTTAATTGATTATTGATCCATTTTGCTTCCTCTAAAACCTTAGCATCGCATCTCCTAGTTCTCTGCAATTGATTCGTTGATGCTTGCTTGTTTATTTGAATAAATATGAGTTTATTGTTATTTTTTTACTAAACTTAAGCATGACACTCAAAGCTTCTAACTGTCTAATTGTAATCTTGAAGAAAATCTATTTTGATAGCATTAATACAATCTTGTGGAAACAAGAAAAACCATCCCAATTCTACTGTTTAAATTGGGAACTATTGGAAACATCACTGATTACTCGAGTCTCTTATTCATCCTTTTGTGTTTGATGAGTCGTATTAATTTGATTAAGAATCATAAACGACCTTGATGCTTGTGAAACTAAAGGCTATGTTTGTGCAAAATGGACTGCAACTATGAGTCTTTCTAAATAAGCATGCTATATGTGGAGAAGAAGAAATTGTAATGGAAATACCCAATTAGTATAACTTTATGATAATACTGTCTTCTTTGTTTGCCCAAATGGTGTCCATATAACTTTATTTTTTACTACAGTAGTCATGGAAACTAAGTACAAGCCTGGTTATTGATCCAAACAATTTGTTGAGTACAAAAGTACAACCTGGGTGTAACCCGAGGCGTACATTAGGGTTGATTAAGAAGAAGCTTACAAGTCAACAACTTGAGCAATTTGAGAGCACATGTTTTGGGAAACTGTTAGGAATAGAAAACTTGAATTGATCCAAACCTATTGTGCATGGGTTAATGGTTAGGAAGATTAGAGGTAATCAAATGAATGAAGTGAAGGAGTTTGCTTTCTTTTGAGGGGTAAAATTAAACAGTTCACCCTTCAAAAAATTTATGGAGAAAGGACAAGGAGCTGGACAATTGAAGGATATTTATTTCCGTAACAAGAGTAGAGTAATTTTTTTTAAATGTAGTCAGCATTGGATGGATGCATAGTTCAAGAGGATCAACTAAAGCTTGTCCTTGTAAGATCCGTGTCCTGGAGGGAACGGTGAACAATCCCACATTCCTGCGAGGAGGGAATGGTCTGGGAGAGGATGGTGGTGTGCCTTAAAGGTGTAGGCACACACCTATCTAGCATGAGGCTTTTTGGGAGCTCAGTGGTTTTGGGGGGGATTGGAACCCCAAAATTAAGCGAGTTGAGGCTGGTGCAATTCCATGATGGGTGACCCCCTGGGAAGTTGCACTGTGAGCTCCTGAAAACAAAACCTTTAGGGCGCAGGCTTGCCGTTGAGTATTGTTGTGGCCCAAAGAGGATAATATCGTGCTAGATGAGTCGGGACCTGACAGAGGAGGGTCGGGTCCATGTACTTTGCAGAAACGATACTATTGGGAAGGGAAATAACAGGTATTATTGACTGCAAGTTCTTAGAACTTGTTGAGAATATAGACAATTGGAACGTTTCCTTGTGGAAAAGTGTCTTTTGCAAAGGCAAATGACTCACTGGCAAGGACTCTTATGATAGAGTATCAAAAATCAAGGAGGAAGGAAGATGGGCATGATGTGAAGAGTAAAGAGAAAGCAAAGGGTTCTGGAAGCTTGAAAGGAAAAAAGGATAGAAAGGGCGAGGAAGAAGATGACAATGGTGATGATTTTGCATCTGAAAGGGATGAAGATGAAGGGATAGCTCAAGTACGAGGGATTAGTGGGAAGGAATACAAGATTGTAGGGTTCTCGCGTTCAATTTTGGTATGTAGCATTGTTATATTGAAGTAATCATTTAAGTATATTTAATTCCTTTGTTCACACCTAAGAGGATTGGTTGTTCTTTCTGTTTTTCACTTGTTAGGTATGGATTTTTGAATGCTTGTCAGCATTTACTGAAATGAAGTATGCTCAATAGGGATTGCCCCCATTATTGCATTGGAAATTTACATCGGCAGGAAAGAAAGCCGATTTCCACAAAATACAAAGGCATATTTTCCAATATGAGAAGGTTTGCAATATAATATGACTTAGACTTGATTATGCATTTGTTCACACCTATGAAATCCGATTACATTATTCTCGTGCTTAACACTTTGATCATGCATTTTTTCATTAATTTTATTGCAGGTGAAGGTGATAAGCCTAGTTCTCAATGAGATGGAAGAAAATTTGGATGGGACGGATATCCGTGAGGATGGAAAAAATTAGTGCCCTATCAATGAAGAAGATGATTCCTTTGCTATGACGAAGTTGACAATTCCTCGAGGATTGAATGTTGGTGAGCTGAGGAGTCTTGTCGTCAACTAGGCATCAATGATTGAAATATTGATATCGACGGATATATCGCTAGTCAAATTTACGGATATCTCGCCTCAAATATCGGTATCAGTCAATAAAAATGATGGCAATTCTGTCTAAAAGTTGGAAATTTGGAATGAAATTTTTGGAAAAACTTAAGTATCCAATAATGGTTATATAGGACTAATAAAAACTACAAAATAACTTTGATATAATAAATATATGATGAATAATATGATGTAATATGATTCTGACGATGACTAATAATTTAAAATCTTAAATATAAACATAAATTGAAGTGAGTTATTATAATTGAATATTAATATATTAAAACATAAGAATAAACAAACAAAAATTCAATATAAGAAAATTGATAAAATAAGTTTAAATATATTTAAAATTGGAAAAAAAAGATGAAAAAATAGGATCAAACTTTGTTTGAAAATTGGAAGTAATGGATATATTTAAAATTGGACAAAAATGAAAAAGAAAAAAACCCAAACTTTGTTGAAAATGGAAAAAATGGATAAAAAAGGAAAAAAAAAAAGCAGTTGTAGGCTAGGGGGTCAATCCCAAGACCCCCCAAATGAGAAACAAAAACCCAACCAACATTGCTAGCCAGCGATTTTGTAATTTAACCAACGTCAATTATATAAGTATGAACAATAGCAGTCATCTCCTACCTCCAGCTGGGTCTGCAACTCGGGTTTTCCGACCCGACGACATGACCCGACTCAATCTTCTTCGTTTTACGTCTGTTTTTCACGATTTAATAGTACATCTTCATCGTTTTGATCTTAGGAAAGGATGGGCTCAAAACAAGGAATCATATCGAAATTTTGGCCAATATCTTTCCCCCTTTTCTTATGTGCCTCCAGCCGTAAAAACCGATATATCGGCGATAATGTCAATATTTTCATCAATGCTTGGCATTAGTTGTGACAAACCTTGTAGGGCAGAATCAGAAATTGAGGGCACGAGTCAGGAACATTGAATTCAAGAATAATGTCGAGGGTGTTTGGCGAGAGCAACATAGGTTTATGAATGACGTCAAGAGACAATTTCAAGACATAAATGAGCGGATTACTAGAGTTTCCTCTGGACTTTCGTCACAAATGAAGACTAATCGTGAAGTAGGTCTGTCTTTATTCCAGGAATTTCAAGGGAGCGAAGATGTAGCTAGTGCTGATCCTCAAAGAAGTGAAGATGTTGTTGGTGTTGATGCTTCATTCCAGAAATTCCAAGAACTTTGAGACCCGATTGTTGGAAGTAATGGTGATGTTGATGCTGAAGATCCGATGGTTGGACCAGAAGTTGATGCTGTTGATGATGGCCCAAATTTTTATGAGCCTGGTGATCATGTTTTTTTATGAAGACCCCATTGTTGGACATGGTGATGATGCTGCTGATGAAGACTCGAAGGTTGGAAGTCCTATTGATCCTGCTATTCGTATCACATATGATGCTAGGCTAGCAGTGGAGTGTTGTGAGGAAAAATTGCAATGTGAAGATGAAGTATTAATGGAGGATGAGGAAAGTGATAAGATGGATGATGAAGGTGAAGAGGTACCTATCCAATCTAGTGAATCGAACATCGAGCATGAAGTAGACATGGATGATGGTGGAGTGTTTATTGTTTCCCCAAAAGGGGAGATTTCCCCTAGCATTGTTGCTTCAATGAGAAAGAGTGTTGCATATGGTTCAAAGAAGGGGGGAGGCATTGCTATAGATGTGTCGGCCCGCATTGTTGGTAGTGGACCTTTCCTAAAAGTTTGTGAGGCCCTTGTAGAATATTTGAAACCACTAGATGGAGAATCAAATCTTCAATCTGATGCTGATGTGAAAGTGATTGAGAGTGATCCAATGGTTGGTAGAGTGTTGATACCAGTCCCTCTCCTTACTATAAATAACACACCGGATGTAGGGAAATGAGAGCAATGAAAGAGGAAAGTTGCACCTCTTCGTTCCCCTTTCACAGATCCAATGCATAAAAAGAGGAAGGTGGTTGTCTCTAAAGTCCCGCAGCCATACAAATACAACCCTGTTAGCGAGATTCCACGAGATGATGTGTGCACGATGATTAACTTCTTCAAAAAGTAGATCTCCAAACCAGAGTATGTAACGCCCCGGACGTTCTGAAAATGTAATATTATAAAATATTGAATAAAATGACGTTTTTACCCTTGTGATTCGTATGGTCAAACTGTTGACTTTTTGTTTGGAGGGTTGAACAGACGTGGAGTGATGACCGTGACGTAGCTCAGGACGTCACGAGTTCATAGACAGGTGGCACGTTCGATTCGGACGAACAGGGTGGAAGTTATGAGGTTCGGAAGTTCAGGGGCATTATCGTAAATTGGACGTTATAAAGGAAAAAAGTTGACTTTTGTTTGACAATTGATACTCATTTGACTCGAAGACCGTTATGTTCGTCTCGACGCCCTGAGTACAACGACAGGAAGCACGCGTGAAACGGACGTCGGATGACCGAGATACGGGTCACGGAAGTTGGAGGGCAATTTGGTAATTATTGCACAGAGGGGCATTTTGGTCATTTCACGGCGGTTACTGTAGCACCACCGTGAAAAACAGAGTGCGGCTGTGGAGTTTGTGCGTGCAATTGTTTATGGCTAAGTGGACAGGTGAGTGGGTTTAGTTTATGGATTTTGAGGATGTGGGAAGCATTCATGCGTGTCTGGGCAGAGTCTGAGTGCACGGGAGAGATTAGAAAATGGCTGTGGTCTCTGTGCTTGCGGGAAACCATTTTCAGAGACCTCAGTTGGTCTCCCACGGGCTGTTGGCCACACTGATCGATTATCTGAGTATAGGAATGGAGTGAGGTTTGATTTGGGGTCATTTGTGCATCAGAGTGAGGGTTGAGACTGAGAGAGATCGAGAGAAACCGTGAAGAACCATTTTCGGGTTTTTGGGGGGAAATCGCAGAGTTCAATTCCTATGGGTTCTAGGATCAATCTAGACACACTGAGGGACTTCTGGGAGTGACAGAATCACGAAGGTGCAAGAATTGAGGGAGAATGTTCGCTGTTGGCCCAAGAACCTGAGTTGCGGTTCAGAGATAAACCAGTTGGAGGGAAAAATCACATTCAATTTCTGAGGCTTGTTGATCGAAACCGAGGGCCATTCTAGCCTTCTGGGAGCAAGAGGAAACCAACCGCATCGATTTCGAAGGACGACACTCACGAATTGGCCAAGAACTGAGTTCCCTGGTTCTGAGTATTGTCGAGCTTGAGGACGACGACTTGCAGGTAACGGCGAGTCCAATTGATTGTACCATTGTGTTCGTATAAGTCCCCTTAAGCTACTGGCGAAATTAATTTGGAAATGGAATCGTGTAGGGTGAGTTCCAGACGTCGAATTGATCGACTGTTTGAGCTTGAGTTGGGTCGTTCTGGTGTTAGTCGAGGTTAGTCATCAACACAAACCTAAAATTAATGGCTTAGAGAAGGTAATAGAATTGAAAACGAGAAGAATTGATTGAGAATTGAACTTGAACTGGTCGGGTTGAGTCGCGGGTAATAGACCCGTTTATCAGTCTATCCGGGTAGGGACGAAGACACTGTAGCTTGGCGCGTGGCCTTCACGCGCAGCCACTTTGGGCGGCGCGTGACGGCGCGTGCGATGTTAACTCCGATCACGGTCAACATGGAATTTGTTCCTTTCAGTCTAATTAACATACTACCTTTAGGTTTCGAGTTGTTCGGGAGTCGTTCGGGATAATTTCGGGAGTCCGGAAGGTTAAGTCTCTAAGTTTAATTTCGTCGAAAAATCCGGGAAAATTAGGGAAAAATTATACGAGCTATTTGAGGATGTTTGTAACCCTCTTGTACGTTTTTACAGGCCCGGACACTTCCGAAGCTACGGAGGAGCGCGCGGGACGCGATTGACGTTTCCTAAAACAGTGAGTGGACTTTTTGATTTCTTAACTGGGCATGCATGACTAATTTACTTATTTATCTTATGGTTTTACATATGATTTTATGATGGTGATATGATATTCCGATTTTACGTATTTTTCACGCTTTTCGAGATATTCATCGTATTTCACGCATTTCGAGGTTGCAATTTTTGCTTATGCATGAATGATGTTTTGATGAAGTATCTGGATATGATCATGCATGTTACGGATTTATGATGTTTGGATTATAATTGTGAAGTGATTTCGGAAACTGCATGTTCTGGAAATTGCATGTGAATTCGGACATAAGTCCTACTATGACGTGATATGATTTCGGAATGATGTTGGAAAACGATTTATGATAAATCCTGGTTTAATGTGTTTAAAAAACGGTTTTGGGTTTAAAGACCCAGTTGATTGTTGGATCCGGTTTTGGGTTTAAAGACCCGGTTTATTGATGACGGGGGCGGGCCCGGAAATTGGGTTTAAAGACCCAAATTGATTTTAAAGACTCGTGAGTTTAAAGGCTCGGTTATTGTGATACCCCCGAGGCCTATTGATCATGTTTTAAGTTTAAAGACTCGTTGATATCCCGGGAAGGCCTGATATGGAGTTTAAAGACTCGGATGGATCCAACGGAATAATTGTGATTATTGATTCACTTTTTACTTGACTTGTGCAATTGATGTTTCAAAATGGCGGTTTCTGGATTCTGGTAATGTTAAGTTGTTTTACATGAGTTATGACGAATCTCTGTAACGTTTTTCATGTGTTTCGGAAAAAGAGTTTTCCAAGGCTTAATACGTGATTTTTGAATATTCGGTTATGCATGCGTGTTACAAAACTGGAGGGCGAACCCGATTTCGAAAAACTGTTTTCCTGTAAAACTTATGTTTCGGTCCACTCACACTTTGTTGTTTTAAATTCCCTCCAGGTCGTGGTACAAGTGCGGGGGCAAGCGCCGAGGCAGAGGCGGAGGCATAAAGTTTTCCGTTGCGGAGTAGTTAGTTCACAGAGTAGGATTTGTTCTTTAACCTGTTTTGTAATATTATGCTCTGTGAAACTGTGGACTTGACGTCCAGTCGGATGTATTTGTTTAATCTCCCTGGTCTGACAATGGGTGTGATGTAATATTATTTAGTTTTCCGGCCCTTGGATTCGATTGTCAGACGGGAGCAGGATGCTTCCCGATTATCGAGGCGATAATCGGGGTGGGTCCTGTCAGAGTAAGTGTAACTACAATAAATTTCTGGGTTATTTGGTTTTTTTTCTACGTTTATCTAAATATTAGGAATTAAATTATGATGATATAGGGAGGACTTGAAGCTTGATGTTGGCAGTGTTAGCATAAAGTTTTTTTGGCTGTTATTTGAGCCCGGAGGCTGGTTAAATGACATGGTGAGTTTCTCAATCATACTTTGACATCTTTTTTTTTATTGTTTCAAGATTAACACTAACCTTGCTGATTTGGAAAACTGTTGAAGGATCTTCCTGGTATGGTTCATTCAATTATTGCATATGAACCAGGCCCAAAGGACCGATTATGCCAATGTCCCCCATACGAACGCCTTGTGAAATATGATTGGACATCCATCTTCTGAACACATCTTCTGCATTGATGCCGTCAATTCCACCATTTCCTAACTGCTGCCCTCTTACGATAGCGCCAGTAAACTTGCTTACATTATCCACTTCAACACTTTTACACCCACCATTAAAAGAACAACTCTTGATGCGATCAATTGTATGTTGTAGGTGATAAAAAACTTCAAGTCATCACCAACTTCAATATTCAAGTGTTTTGTTTCTACACTTGAAATAGGGACAAAATACTTTAGCTCAACCTTGATTTTGGTTTCATCAACCTTGCAAATTTTTCGTAACACGAGCAACCATTTCTTCCAATGTGATATTAGATGAAACTACTATGCCTTTTGATTCTCCACCTTCATATGACATATTTTTCTTCTTCTCAACCCATTTCCCATTGTAACATAGTAATATTGGAACACTATTGTCCATTATTGCACAAAGCTGATATACTATTTAGAATTATTCTAAACTTCATGTCACATTTTTTCGTAAGTTTTTTAATAAATACTATATATTATGAATAATTGAACTAGTATCCATGATGATGCACATTAATGGAGAACATATGAAAATAAAATAATTAAATTAAATTCATTGTATTTTAACTGTTAAACAAACAATGAACATATACAAAATGAACCATGAAGAAATAATATTTTCCTTCTAAACCTAACCAATATTTTCATTTTCTATACTAAAATTTACAGATTGATAAAGTTTCAATGCTTGATGAGGTGATCAAATACGTGGATCAAGTTCATGCTCAAGTCCAAATGATGAAAAATTTGAGAAATGTGCCACATATGAATATGTTAAACATGCCTTCAGAAATGCAGAAGCCAACATCTTCATCAGATGTTAGTACTACCACATTTGTTTTTCCTTCTAAACCCAAACAGTGCTGCAATAATTTTGTGTCTCCTTCACTAGTATCTTGTCATCAAATAATGATGCAATAAGATCAGTTTGGGTTCAAATTGTTCTAAATTCAAAACTAAAAATTGTGAGCATAAAACTTGGTGGAAATGACTATAAATTTAAAACTAATTTATGCTTTTATCACATGCGTGGAAATGAATACCGCAATCAAGTTTCTCTATGGGGAACTAATAAACGTTTTCTTAAGGCAAAAGAAGTAGATCTAACTGAAGTTTCTGGAAGAAAATGAACAAAAAATAAGAACACTCGCATACAGTACGCATTTAGGAAACTTGGATATAGAAAAATGATTGTAGAATTCAAATCTTAGGATAAAATAAATCTTATGTACTAATGGCACATCCATAAAATACACACATCAAAGCAATCACAACTGGTAAGGGAAAGAACAAAAATATTACATGATTGAACAATATATATGTTTCATAAATGTACTCTGGAAGGTAAGGTGAAATAATAATTCTGAAAGAAGCCCCAAAAAAATTCAATCTTTTGTGCAGCAAAGTGATAGTTTCATCCCATAAAGGAAATAGACCAAATGCGACACACAAGCTTGTCCAAGAAAATTAACAGAACCAATGCATTAGTTGTAATAGCATACTGTTGCAAACTATAAGAATTCATAGTGCCTTGCTAGAGTACACAGATTGTGACCTGTTTTAGCAATTCATAGAAATTCATATCAATATGAGGAACAATGAACATCCAAAATACAGAAAAAATAAGAAACATAAATATCACACCAATCAAGGCATATTTGGATCAAAAAGAATTCCAACGTTAATCACATTTAGTGATCTTCAGTTCGAAATTCATATCAATGTGAAGAACAATGAAAATCCATAATCAAGAAGATATAAGAAACGTAAATATCCCCAAAATGTTTTACCATGGAATTTTTGTAACAAATCCTCAAATTCTAAAAATCTTTATCAAATAAGAGCAAAGCATTACTTGGAGAAGTAGAGAACTAACTACACAGCTCAAACATCCACATTCGAGCTTTGCTTCTGCAGGTTTTCTGGGTTTTTGTCGTTCCTTACAAACAAAATGATTTCGAAGATTTTTTTGGATTTTCTGGCTTCGAGAACAGAGCGTGTTGGGAGGAGTTGGTGGGTTTTGATGATTTGGTCGCAAAAGAGGAAGAAGAACGAAGGTCTGCATGTTTTAGGGTTCAAATCACGGAGGAAGGAGGGAAGGGCTGCATGTTTTTTGGGTTCAGATTTTGAAGCTTTTTTGAGTTTTTTGGGTTCAAGAGAAAATTGCAATGGGAGGGGGTTGGTAGGTTTTGATGTTTTGGTTGGGGAAGAATACGAATGTCTGAAGATTTTTGGGTTCAAATCACTAAGGAGGGAGAGGTTTGCGCTAGAGAGTACTGGATGTCACCGTTTGGATCGTGAAAAGTTAAGAAGATGGTCCTGCTATTTTTTTGTTGTCCTACTGAAATGATGGGACTATGAGTGACAGGACCCGCCCCGATCCCACAGGGACCACAAGGGGACGTGCCCTGCTCCCGTCTGACAGTTAATAATTCGTACCAATTTTAACCTCAAAACATCAAATGCATAAATAACCAAATCAAAGTCATACATCAAAACCGAATTAAACGAATGTCAGACAAGGGATGAAATCCAGAATTACAAGTTGCGAGCACGACTCTATAGTAAACCTGCGGGTACACCACCCAACAGGGGTTCAGGTACGCAGAAGTAGATCTATGCCTCAGCCTCAGGTTCCTCCTCTACCTCAGTATCATGACCTGGAGGGGTTACCAAAAGCATTAAGGGTGAGTGGACCGAAACTCAAGTTTATAAAATCATTTGATAAGTAAAACATATAATTTACCCCTCCGTTTTCCAAACATGCATGCATCCGTAATTAAAACCATCAATCATATAATATGAACCATAGGGCATATAATAAAACCATAAGTATAATTTTAGTTGCTGCATTATACACTCCAAATCCCGACATCCCTGATGTCTGACGTCCCTGACGTCAATAAGGTCACAATCACAAGGCTACGCGTGCCACTCGGGTCTCAATTTCCGAGTTCAATCCCCGAACCCCGTTCGGGTACATCATCCCCGATGCTTAGCGTCATAGACGCTGGACGTTCTAGACGTCCGTGACCTCTCCGGGGTACCTCATCCGGAGGAGACAGTATCATATGGATGAATCTATACAGTGCAGTACCAAATACATTTTATTGATATCCACATGCAAGGCATATATATACCTAGATAAAATCTGAATCAATCATTAAGTTTCATCAAACGGGTCTCAAGCCCAAATACCGTGAAACGTGCCATAACCATATTTTCCATATCATCAAAACCATCATTGTTTTTAGCATGTGAATAAGTATAATAAACCAGAAAACATTTATGCACGCAAGGGTTTAAGAAAATGGCCCACTCACAGTACAGTCCTGCTGAAAACCGAGCGTTTACCCTCGATCTGGTACAATTACACAATCCCTGTCACATCCAAAGTATACGTAGGGTCAATACAAACCCCTAACATTTAACCATGAAACCCTAGACCGAAACCGGTCCGGAAAAGCCGCCCGAACGCGCTTTCCAAGGCAATAACTCTCATTTTGACCAGCTTAATGATCTCCGATCGACCCGAAACCACCGCCATTGGATCCGGATCGTCGAAACCTAAAGAATGGTGGTGGTCCCACCAAAATCACTGTTCACACTCGCCCCCACGTGCCTGGTCAACCCTCTGGTCAACCGTGCTACAGTACTGCTGACGTCAGCATGACGTCACAGCTGACGTCAGCATGACGTCATCACTGACAGTGTCAGAGGACACGTGTCAGCAGTCCACTGGTCTCTGGTCTGACAGTTTCTGACATGATGACGTCATCATGACGTCACTGCTGACGTCAGCATGATGACGTCATTAGCTACAGTAACCGGGTCTGAGAACCGGGTCACCGCAGACCCACGGTTCGACCCGATCAGTTCTCATCAACCCGACCACCATTTCTGATGGGATTTGTTCCTATGAACTCGTCACAATGTGTTCTATGGTTCTGTGGACTCAAAACTAGTTTCTAGGTTTAAAAATCTACCTGAAAATCGACAGGAAACCGGCTGCCGGCTCTGGTTCGTCTTCTCCGGCGAGTCGTCAAGCTTCCAGCCGCGAACCTTGGTTCAAATTGGTCGTCTGGGTCCCTTAAGTGTGTCTTAGAAGCAACCGAACAATTTCAACGTAAAAAATGGTCGTTTCGAAGCAGGGAAGAAAATCGGGTCTCTCGGGTTTTTCGACCTACCGCCGCCGTGTCGCCGCCGTACGTCGTCCAGTCTAGCTCTGGGTCGTCCTGCCGTCACAGTGAACCCAACCGTACGTTGGTTCGAGTCCCAGAGTGAAGGTTTGGATAGTTTGGTGACTTGGGCTGTTCGGGTTTCCTTCTCGGGTCTGGGAGGATTCCCAGCCGTGCAGGGTGGCTGTGGGGTGGTGGCCGGCGTCTGAGGGTGGCTGTTGGCTGCCTGGTGGTGTCGTGGTGTGAGGTTGAGTGGTGAGGTGCTGGTGAGTTTGTTCCAAGAGTTAACCGTGTTAAACGGTTTGAGAGAATGAAAATGTAAGTGTGAGGAAGTGAGATCCGTTGGTTTTTAAACAGATGGAGTGGATGAAATCAAGGGCTAGGATTCCATCAGATTTAAGATTCAATGGTGAGGATTTGAGGAGAGGAAATCAATTAATTAATCTAATGGCCAACATAGATCCTTGTTTTAGGGAGTGTGGGGATGAGTGACACTTGTCACTCATCCAAGGGTCCAGATTTATTTGATTAAAGTAATCAGATCCCATTAATAAAATATTATTTTAATCCGGTTCTCGGTTGGTTCGGTTAAATGCGAAATACTTCCGTGACCATAACTTCCTCGTACGAAGTCCGATTTTGGCGTGCCGCCTGTCTACGGACTCAGGACGTCGAGACCTACCCAACGGTCCTTGAGTCATGTGAAAATTAGTTTCCAAGAGAAAAGTCAACATTTTCACCCTAACCGTCCAAATTACGGTAATGCCCCTGGACTTCCGATAGCCATAACTTTTTCCCTGATCGTCCGAAACGGACGTGCCACCTGGCTATGGACTCGTGACGTCCCAAACTACGTCACGGTCATTGGTCAAAGTCCATTGGACCCACCAATCAAAAAGTCAACAATTTGGCCATACAAATCCCAAGGGTAAAAGCGTCAATTCAAACATTAATTTACAATAATAAAATCCTTGAATTTCCGGGGTGTTACAATGAGGGGACTGCGATTTTTTTCCTTTGTATACAAAATTGGGCCAGTTGGGTAAATATATGAAACTTAAGTTTAGTTTAGATAGCATTTTCAAGAAAAAGCCATTTTGGACTTCATGTTCTCTAAATGAGCCATGTGAGCCAATTTCTGTATAAATAATTTACTAAAATCCTTTAAACGGAACTATAAAATACAAAAAATATATATGTTAAATTAGTTAAAACTTAAAATGAGTAACTTAAAATTATGAAGAGATTTTAAAATGATTAGATGTAATACATTTAGATGGATTTTTAAGGTGTTAATTTGAAAGTTCGTATGTTTAGTGGTTTTGTTATGCAAATGTATGGTTCATGTGCTCCCTTCCTAGGTATTCAACTAGTTTGCTTAGAGAATTTATAGTGGTAAAGGAGAGGTAAGGTTTAGCTCCTTTATGTGATATTGTTCATTTATTTTTCCCAAAACTGATTTTGTTATTCTACTTGGGAGGAATAAGAGGCAAGAATTAAATCTTTTTGTAAATTATTTTCTTAAAGATAATAATGTAGAAATCTTATATAAAATATCTAAAATACCATTTAAACATAAAATGTCACTAAAAAATCAAAGCAGCCACACATAGAAAGATTAACTATACAAATAAAGTAAATCGCACAAATGAAGACGCTACAAGGAAAGAGGTCTGACCCGACGAAGGGGCTCTATCGAGCAAGAAAGTGGATCTGTTGAGTTTGAGGTTTACCCAACGAAGCTCTGTCGGTTGACATCTGTCACGTAAGTCTCGTCGGGCCAGAGTCTCGCTGGATGGAGAAAGACGTCCTCCGAGTAAGAATGAAGTCAATGACCTTTGCCTGGCGGGCCGTTGATCGAGAAAAGCCATCAATATGAAGTCCAGCGAGCACGTTCAAAAACTTGCTCGCCGATTCCTTTGTCGAGCAAAGTTTATTATTAACAATTTTGCCAAGCGAATTTTCGATGGGCTAGTTTATTAACAACAATTTTTGCTCGATCGAGGCTTCGCTGGGCAAAACTCCCAATATATATATATATATATATATTGATAAATAGTTAATCAAGTATTATTTTATATTATTTTATACCCTTTATACATGACTTTTAATATTAAAATAATAAACAATTAGAGAAAATAATATATTTTGTGGGATTTTTGTAGAATTAAATAAAACTTGGAATTTGGAGTGTTTTAGTGAAAGAATCGTCCCGATCGGAATTATAACGAAGAAATTATGGACGAAATTCGGTGGATTTATTTAAATCCATTTTAAAAATTAATAATCTATTTGCAAAAGCCCAAAGTCCATTATCTGCAGCCCACGACGCAAGAAACACGAAGCCTAGAGCCTGCAGCCCCATTTGATGCGGCCCAAATCCGCGAAGCATCCAAGGAAGCTCCCTCGCGAGTTCGCTGCAGCCCTCTTGAAGCCTCCATGCCCAATTCGGGTTCGTGTGAGCTGACTCACCTGCTCCTTCTTCAGCTACAGTCCACTGAAATCACTGCCCACTTTTCTGCAATTTCTCACCAACTCCTCAATTGCTCCCTTTGTAGCAATTTTCCAACTTGCTTTTGCAGATTTTCCTGCAATTTTCAGCACATTTTCAGCTCCAACCATCCCTAATATCATCATTATTCATCATTTCATTTTTATATTTTATTTTTGTATTTTTATTTGAATATTTGTGGCACTCCCTCTATAAATAAGGAGACCATTTCATGTCATCTTAGTCCCCAATTTTAGTCTCTTTTTCCCTTTTATTAGTTCATGTGTCTCTTCTTTTAGTTCTTTTTCTTTTTATTTTGTAAATTTATTTTGGGACCATTTTGTAACTTCTTTTAATTAGTTATTTTTGTTTCATTTTCTTTATTTTGTTCTTAGTATCATTTTCTTTATTTTATTCTTAAAATTTCTTAAACTTCTCTTTAATTACATTTTTATGTTTTCCTTAAAAAAACCTAAGACTAGGTAATTCTAAGGCAATTCAATGGTTTTTAAGAGCGCATTCCTCGTATTTCTTCTTCCATCTTCACAAGTTTCCTGCTGCTGTTCAGTGATTCTTGTGAAAAAAACCATCTTTTTCTACTTAAATTCTTGTTATTATTTTAGTTTTACTTATAATTTCATATATGCGTGGGTATTTTCTTTCTAACATTTGTAAGTATGAATACAATCTACATGTGTTTTACTTTCCGAATTTCTTTTACTTCATATGTTTTATTGCTTCATACTTCAATTTGATGCTAAGTGTTGGCCGCTGTCGGTGCACTTAACATTCGATTGAAGAGATTTTAATGTCTGCCGCTGTCGGTGCATTAAATCATAAACTTAAGGTAGATAATATTGTAGGTAATAATCCGCTGTTCGGTGCATTTATAATATGAAAAATGTATGCATGTAATGGAGATGATGAAAGTAGGATTTTGTGATTAGTTCAATATACGCATGATGTTAGAGTGTTGGTAAAAGTTGTATTTAAAGGAAGTTTATTTTAAGAGTAGTTTTAAATAATGTAATTGTTAATTTGCATTTTAATTCTTAGTTTGGTTAAAAATGTAGTTTAGATTACAATATTCCTAAAACCCCCCATTTTATTCTTTTATTTTTTAATTTTTTAATTTTTTATTCTTTACTTATTTAATTATTTAATTATTTAATTCATTCATTATTTTATTCTTTTATTCATTTATTCTTTATTCTTTTATTCATTAGTTCATTATTCTTTTATTCTTTCTCACTAACAAATTTTTAATGTTCCCTAATTTCCCCGGTTTAGAACGATCTCTATTTACCAATATTACAACTACACAAAAAAGGTTTAAATTGCATAATACTCAAATTACATGTTTAATTTAATGCATAGTTTGAGCGTTATCAATTTTTGGCGCCGTTGCCGGGGAAATTGAAAATCATTTTTAATTTGTTAGTGTATGTATATAAATTGTGCATATTATGCTTGTTTATAATTTTTACTTTTGTTAAGATTATATTTGTTCATAACTTTTACTTGTTTATAATTCTTATACTTGTTTATATTTTATTTATCCATCTTATTTTTGTTCTTAGTATTTTTGTTTATATTTGTTTATTTTTATTTTTATACATGTAGATCTTATACTTGTTTATTTATACTTGTCCATAACTTTTACTTTTATGCTTGTTCATAATTTTGATTCTTATAATTGTTCTTATTATATTTGTTTATAATGTTCATACTTTACTTGTTCATAATTTCTAATTTATACTTGTTCAAAAATGTTCATAATGTTTTTTATATACTTGTTCATATTATAATTGTTTATGTGAATTTAAATTTTTATTTTACTTGTTTATTTTATACTTATACACACTTGTTCATAATTGACTTTCATTTATGCTTGTTTATAATTTTTATACTTGGAATATTAGTCTTGTTCATACTTGTACATAATGTTCATTCTTTTTACTTGTTCATAAATGCATATTGTACATGTTCACTTTTCTTTATTTTTACTTTTATTTATTTTGATTTGTTTTTTAATTTAAAAAATCGTAAATAATAATAATAATAATAATAATAATAATTTGTTTCAAATAAAGAAAACGTTTCATTACCTCAAAAAAAAAAAATTTGAAAAAAAAAATTACTTTCTAAGTTTCTTTAGTCTTAGCTTCATGTTAGTATTAATTCATACTTGTGAATAAATTTTGTACATCTGTTACTTGTTATTCATCATACTTGTTCACAATTTTTATTTGTATGCTTGTTCATAATTTTTATTTTTATATTTTGTTTATGTTAATTTAAACTCTTATTATATTTGTTCATACTTTGTTCATAATTGTACATACTTGTTCATACTTGTTTATAATTATTCCTACTTATTCATACTTGTTCATAAATTGTTCATAATTTTTATGTTTCATAGTATTTAAAAAAAAATTGTCTCATTATACTTGTAAATTGTGCATAAAAACATATTTGTAAATAATTCTTACATTCATGCATTAATTTCGGCTATATGTAGATCACTTTTGCTTCAAAGTTTAGATTTTGATCTTTAATGGAATATGTGAAGTCTCTTTTATTAACTCTCACATACGGTGATTGTTAACACTTAAATTATCTTAATTCCACTGGATTACTCATAACGAGTTTTGGGTTTAAGAAAGAGACATCAATGGATTTTAAGCCTCGGGATGTCTTGAAATTAGCCATGTCGCTTATGCTTATTCTTTCTAACCTGATCACCTTTAAACTTGCCCAAACAGTTGAATTAATCTAAGATATTTACTTGGGCCGCACGGACGTATAAGTCTCCATCCAAACTATGAAACTATGTGAACCATATATGTCCTTGACTTCCTCCGACATGTAAATTTTGTTTATATCTATTTACATTTGTTTATATCTTAACTTACATTACTTGTCATGACAACTTTAACTTGCATCTTTAATTTAACTAACTTGCATCTTTCATTCTAACTTGCATTACAACTTTAATTTAAACTTACATTTCTAACTTACATCTTTAACTTGCATTTTTAACTTAACTTGCACCTTTAGTTTAACTTGCATTGCATCTTTAATCTAACTTGTGACAGGACCCACCCCGATTATCGCCTCGATAATCGGGAAGCATCCTGCTCCCGTCTGACAATCGAATCCAAGGGCCGGAAAACTAAATAATATTACATCACACACATTGTCAGACCAGAGAGATTAAACAAATACATCCGACTGGACGTCAAGTCCACAATTTCACAGAGCATAATATTACAAAACAGGTTAAAGAACAAATCTTACTCTGTGAACTAACTACTCCGCAACGAAAAACTTTATGCCTCCGCCTCTGCCTCGGCACTTGCCCCCGCACTTGTACCACGACCTGGAGGGAATTTAAAACAACAAAGTGTGAGTGGACCGAAACATAAGTTTTACAGGAAAACAGTTTTTCGAAATCGGGTTCGCCCTCCAGTTTTGTAACACGCATGCATAACCGAATATTCAAAAATCACGTATTAAGCCTTGGAAAACTCTTTTTCCGAAACACATGAAAAACGTTACAGAGATTCGTCATAACTCATGTAAAACAACTTAACATTACCAGAATCCAGAAACCGTCATTTTGAAACATCAATTGCACAGGTCAAGTAAAAAGTGAATCAATAATCACAATTATTCCGCTGGATCCATCCGAGTCTTTAAACTCCATATCAGGCCTTCCCGGGATATCAACGAGTCATTAAACTCAAAACATGATCAATAGGCCTCGGGGGTATCACAATAACCAAGTCTTTAAACTCACGAGTCTTTAAACTCAATTTGGGTCTTTAAACCAAATTTCCGGGCCAGCCCCCGTCATCAATAAACCGGGTCTTTAAACCCAAAACCGGATCCAACAATCAACCGGGTCTTTAAACCCAAAACCGTTTTTTAAACACATTAAACCAGGATTTATCATAAATCGTTTTCCAACATCATTCCGAAATCATATCATGTCATAGTAGGACTTATGTCCGAATTCACATGCAATTTCCAGAACATGCAGTTTCCGAAATCACTTCACAATTATAATCCAAACATCATAAATCCGTAACATGCATGATCATATCCAGATACTTCATCAAAACATCATTCATGCATAAGCAAAAACTGCAACCTCGAAATGCGTGAAATACGATGAATATCTCGAAAAGCGTGAAAAATACGTAAAATCGGAATATCATATCACCATCATAAAATCATATGTAAAACCATAAGATAAATAAGTAAATTAGTCATGCATGCCCAGTTAAGAAATCAAAAAGTCCACTCACTGTTTTAGGACGCGTCAATTGCGTCCCGCGCGCTCCTCCGTAGCTTCAGAAGTGTCCGGGCCTGTAAAAATGTACGAGAGGGTTACAAACATCCTCAAATAGCTCGTATAATTTTTCCCTAATTTTCCCGGATTTTTCGACGAAATTAAACTTAAAGACTTAACCTTCCGGACTCCCGAAATTATCTCGAACGACTCCCGAACAACTCGAAACCTAAAGGTAGTATGTTAATTAGACTAAAAGGAACAAATTCCATGTTGACCGTGATCGGAGTTAACATCGCACGCGCCGTCACGCGCCGCCCAAAGTGGCTGCGCGTGAAGGCCACGCGCCAAGCTACAGTGTCTTCGTCCCTACCCGGATAGACTGATAAACGGGTCTATTACCCGCGACTCAACCCGACCAGTTCAAGTTCAATTCTCAATCAATTCTTCTCGTTTTCAATCCTATTACCTTCTCTAAGCCATTAATTTTAGGTCTGTGTTGATGACTAACCTCGACTAACACCAGAACGACCCAACTCAAGCTCAAACAGTCGATCAATTCGACGTCTGGAACTCACCCTACACAATTCCATTTCAAAATTAATTTCACCAGTAGCTTAAGGGGACTTATACGAACACAATGGTACAATCAATTGGACTCGCCGTTACCTGGAAGTCGTCGTCCTCAAGCTCGACAATACTCAGAACAAGGGAACTCAGTTCTTGGCCAATTCGTGAGTGTCGTCCTTCGAAATCGATGCGGTTGGTTTCCTCTTGCTCCCAGAAGGCTAGAATGGCCCTCGGTTTCGATCAACAAGCCTCAGAAATTGAATGTGATTTTTCCCTCCAACTGGTTCATCTCTGAACCGCAACTCAGGTTCTTGGGCCAACAGCGAACATTCTCCCTCAATTCTTGCACCGTCGTGATTCTGTCACTCCCAGAAGTCCCTCAGTGTGTCTAGATTGATCCTAGAACCCGTAGGAATTGAACTCTGCGATTTCCCCCCAAAAACCCGAAAATGGTTCTTCAAGGTTTCTCTCGATCTCTCTCAGTCTCAACCCTCACTCTGATGCACAAATGACCCCAAATCAAACCTCACTCCATTCCCATACTCAGATAATCGATCAGTGTGGCCAACAGCCCGTGGGAGACCAACTGAGGTCTCTGAAAATGGTTTCCCGCAAGCACAAAGACCACAGCCATTTTCTAATCTCTTCCGTGCACTCAGACTCTGCCCAGACACGCATGAATGCTTCCCACAGCCTCAAAATCCATAAACTAAACCCACTCACCTGTCCACTTAGCCATAAACAATTGCACGCACAAACTCCACGGCCGCACTCTGTTTTTCACGGTGGTGCTACAGTAACCGCTGTGAAATGACCAAAATGCCCCTCTGTGCAATAATTACCAAATTGCCCTCCAACTTCCGTGACCCGTATCTCGGTCATCCGACGTCCGTTTCTACGCGTGCCGCCTGTCGTTGTACTCAGGGCGTCGAGACGAACATAACGGTCTTCGAGTCAAATGAGTATCAATTGTCAAACAAAAGTCAACTTTTTCCCTTTATAACGTCCAATTTACGATAATGCCCCTGAACTTCCGAACCTCATAACTTCCACCCTGTTCGTCCGAATCGAACGTGCCACCTGTCTATGAACTCGTGACGTCCCGAGCTACGTCACGGTCATCACTGCACGTCCGTTCGACCCTCCAAACAAAAAGTCAACAGTTTGACCATACGAATCACAAGGGTAAAAACGTCATTTTATTTAATATTTTATAATATTACATTTTCAGAACGTCCGGGGCGTTACAACTTGCATCTCTAAATTGCATCCCTAAATTTGCATATCTAACTTGCATTCTTGACAAACGTACATCTCTAAGTAACTAACTTGCATTTCTGTTTAGGCTGGATGGACGATAAACTTCAAGCACTTGTTGGGAGGCAACCCAATGTGTTCCCGGGATGTAAAGGAATCATAAACGAAGATTGCTATCTTTGAATCCTTCACTCTTTTTTATTTTGTTTATTTAATGTTTTCTTGCTTTATTTTCGTAAATCTTCTTCCTTAATTTGATTCTATGTTTATGTACTTACTATTTGCCTACATTGAGGACAATGTAGAATTTAAGTGTCGGGGAGTGGTTTATAATTTTAATTGTGTAATAAAATTGTTTTATAAAAACTATTCAAAAAAGAAATCAAAAATCAAAAAATTAATTTTTTTTTTGTTTTTTATTGCTTTATTGAGTCTTTTTGTTTTAACTTAGTGTTTTTACTAGTATTAAGTTGCCCTTTAACTTATCAATGATATAAATGAACAGAAATGAATATGTTATGACTATAAAGATGATCACTACAACTTGAATTTGTTTGTTAATACTTTGTAATTAAGTGTTATAACTTGTAGATAATGCATGTAAATTGGTACATAAACGAGCATATTAAGATAAGTATGAATCATTTGAACCTTATGTGAGCTTTAGAACTTTATATGCATTTTTTATGAGTGATTCATAAGTTCATTATTTAAATTGATATACATATGCCTCATAACTGCTTGCCATAGCTTTTAATGAACTCTATAGTACTATAACTTATTCTATGTGATTTTCAAAACTTTTAAGCCAATAAACTTTCTGATTTTGGATATGATTAAGGCATTAGAGTTAACACCACAAATTCAAACATCCATGTTCCCTATTTTGTGAGCACAAGTTGCGACCCCCTTAGTTTTAACCTCTTTGAGCCCACATTAAGCCTTTTTTTCATCACCATGATTATCTAAACACTTGAGCTTAATTTATAACATTCTTTACCCTTGTTCCAAGGACTCGATTGAAGATATGAAAATGGTGTAAAGAGAAATTGATGATGTTGTGAAGACTTTTATGTGTATTATATGGATTTACTTACTCAAACTTTGTTGTATTATTGACACATGTTATTATCTTGATATATGAAAATAATAATAATAATAATAATAATAATAATAATAATAATAATAATAATAATAATAATAATAATAAATTTGTTTTGAGTCTCTATCAAGGTAATAAGGTTTGATTATGTAATGTTTGAATTAAGTTTTTTACATTTGGAAATCCGATACAAAGATTGAATTTGAGGCCCAACATGATGAAATTAGGCCTATGTTCAAAGGGATGGATAATTGACATCATTGCACTAAGGTTGGAAAGTTATGATACGTTTTGGGAATCTATTGAGTCTTGGAATGAATTTGAGCACCACTTGTCCTATATACTCTTTGCCTCTACACTTAGCCCCATTACAACCTTCGTAAAAACTTTATGATCCTTTAGATGGTAAATTTTGATTAGTTAAGTCAATCACTTGAGTAAGCTTACGGTTTTGGTTCATTTGTGCAAGTATGTTTTGTTTTTATCTTGAGATGTTTGTTTGAGATTTTTGCAAAAGTACTTTAATTCTATTATGTGAGCATTTTTCTCACATACTTTGAGTGCAAACACAAACCCTTACAAATTGAGTGAATTTATGAGTGCATATCCTTATGAGTTCATTCATACATGTTTTATTCATGTTGAGATCCATTTCACCATATTTACTCATTGTTTTACTTGTTGAAACATTTTGTTACCATGTATTAACTCTTGAATTCCATATGCTTAAATGCTTTAAATGAAAATCTTTGATGCCATGATCATAATAATGAAATATTGAGACAAATGATTAAGGGTTTACTTGTTTTGAATTCATAGTTTAATTTTAGTATTTTCTAGGGACTAGAAAAGTTTAAGTGTGGGGTATTTGATAGGTCGTTAATTAAGCATTATTTTATACCATTTATACTTGACTTTTAATATTAAAATAGAATTAAATAAAACTTGGAATTTGGAGCGTTTTGGGAAAGAATCGTAAAGAAGAAATTATGAACGAAATTCGGTGGATTTATTTAAATCCATTTTAAAAATTAATAATCTATTTGCAAAAGCCCAAAGTCCATTATCTGCAGCCCACGACACAAGAAACACGAAGCCTAGAGCCTGCAGCCCCATTTGATGCGGCCCAAATCCGCGAAGCATCCAAGGAAGCTCCCTCGCGAGTTCACTGCAACCCTCCTGAAGCCTCCATGCCCAATTCGGGTTCGTGTGAGCTGACTCACCTGCTCCTCCTTCAGCTACAGTCCATTGAAATCACTGCCCACATTTCTGCAGCTTCTCACCAACTCCTCAATTGCTCCCTTTGTAGAAATTTTCCAACATGCTTTTGCAGATTTTCCTGCAATTTTCAGCACATTTTCAGCTCCAACCATCCCTAATATCATCATTATTCATCATTTCATTTTTATATTTTATTTTTGTATTTTTATTTGAATATTTGTGGCACTCCCTCTATAAATAAGGAGACCATTTCATGTAATCTTAGTCCCCAATTTTAGTCTCTTTTTCCCTTTTATTAGTTCATGTTTCTCTCTTCTTTTAGTTCTTCTTCTTTTTATTTTGTAGATTTATTTTTGGGCCATTTTGTAACTTCTTTTAATTAGTTATTTTAGTTTCATTTTCTTTATTTTGTTCTTAGTATCATTTTCTTTATTTTATTCTTAGAATTTCTTAAACTTCTCTTTAATTACATTTTTATGCTTTCCTTAAGAAAAATCTAAGACTAGGTAATTCTAAGGTAATTCAAGGGTTTTTAAGACCACATTCCTCATATTTCTCATTCCATCTTCACAAGTTTCTTAGGTGATTTTTGTGAAAAACCCATCTTTTTCTACTTAAATTCTTGTTATTGTTTTTGTTTTACTTATAATTTCATATATGCGTGAGTATTTTCTTTCTAACATTTGTAAGTATGAATACAATCTCCATGTGTTTTACTTTTTGAATTTCTTTTACTTCATATATTTTAGTGCTTCATACTTCAATTTGATGCTAAGTGTCGGCCGCTGTCGGTGCACTTAGCATTTGATTGAAGAGATTTTAATGTCGGCTGCTGTCGGTGCATTAAATCACAAACTTAAGGTAGATTATATTGTAGGTAATAATTCGCTCTTCGGTGCATTTATAATATGAAAAATGTATGCATGTAATGGAGATGATGAATGTAGGATTTCGTGATTTGTTTAATATAAGCATCATGTTAGAGTGTTGGTAAAAATTATATTTAAATAAAGTTTATTTTAGGAGTAGTTTTAAATTATGTAGTTGTTAATTTACATTTTAATTCTTAATTTGGTTAAAAATGTAGTTTTTATTACAATATTCCTAAAACCCCCAATTTTATTCTTTAATTCTTTAATCATTAATTTTTTTATTCTTTTATTCTTTTATTTTTTAATTCTTTATTTTTTAATTGTTTTATTCATTAGTTCATTATTCTTTTATTCTTTCTCACTAATAAATTATTAATGTTCCCTAATTTCCTCTGTTAAGAACGATCCTTATATACCAATACTACAACTACACAAAAAAGATTTAAATTATATAATATTCAAATTATGTGTTTAATTTAATACGTAGTTTGAGCGTTATCATATATATATTTCTAATTATTTTAAATATTTGAATAATTATATATAATTAATATTAACATGTATATATATACATATTTAAATAAATGAAATTAAAATAATAATAGCAATTTTCAAATTAATTAGCCCATCTACTTCCTTTAGTTCAATTTTAAAATTAAATTTAAAAACTAGCTTTCATTTCTTACGTACATTAAATCAATTTTCAAATTACTATGACTTTCACTTCGAGCACTCTTACGGGGCCTACACAACTTTGCTTTGTAACATTCACTATTGGAACTGATAATCCAATCCATTTCTAGCCCTAAAACTATTTGGGGATCCTACACTCATCTTACTACTAGACCATGCACAAGGCACACATCTCAGGGACATGACAATGACAGGCACAACACAAACCCAAGCTCTGATACCAAGTTGACAAGACCTCATCCTAAAAACACCTTGATATTCACACCTGAGCCCTGCTCCCATCTAACAAGTAACACAAATTACCGAAATTGCCCCTAACACTTGTCAGACAAGGGATACTCGTACTTTCGTCAGTTCATGCCTCTGCCTTTGGAACAACCTTGATTTTTGAGTAATGACCACTCGATCCATGTAGTTTGATACCGGATCATACGCCTTTTCATTATTTTCAAAAATTTTCCCGCCTAATTTAATTGTTTGTTGCTCCAATGTTTCGGCCATGGGTGATAGTTCCATTCCACCACGATCCAACGTCCAAACCTCCATTTTTTTCTAGCTTAGGAAAATCTTAGGGATTTCAGAAAGACACAGAAATGCTCATTTTTAATCTCCCTGTCCCAGAACCAAAAACCTGAATTCAAGCTCACATGTACATGGTTTTTGTTCACTGTTTTCTCCATCTCCCTCACTTAATTCATGCTAATTCTTCCTTTATTCTCTCTTCCTCTTCTCTCTCTTTTTCTTTCGCGTGTGGATATGTTGGTGAGTTTTTCTCATTCTTGGCCACCTTGTATTGAATTCCTCTTACACAGCAAACACGCACATATATAAATAGGTAATAAGTCAGTGGGATGTAGCAAAAGAAAGGTCTAAACTTTTCTGGACAAACTTCTCACCCAAAATTTCTTCCAAAAAAAAAGACAAAAATGTCCTTCTAGTAACAATTATAAAAATGCCCTTAATTGTTTTTTCCTCGTATCAAAACCATTAAACCTTCGATTTTAGTGTGCCGCATGTCTACGAACTCAAAAGTTCAAGACCTTCATAATGGTCTTTGTAGAAGGTTCAACAAATACTCCACGGGGGGGGGGGGGGGGGGGGGGGGGGGGGGGGGGGGGGGGGGGGGGGGGGGGGGTCAAAAAGTCAACTCTTGACCTCCCAAGGGAAAAATTGTCATTTCCACAAAAAAAATTCCAAATTTTATTTCCCTCGAATGTTCTGGATTTCGTTTGAGGCACTGTTCTGGGTGGCAGTGCATAATACTTAGTGTTTGACTGAAATAGGGGAGAAAAACGCACTGACACTTGAGGTTGTTGATAGATCATCCTTAAACGTTATGGGTGGGTACGTTATCTCAAGATTGTCAAGAACTTTTCAAGACCATCAGACTTGAGACCTTGAGCTTGGAGTGGGGATGGGGTTATCACGAATTTATTCCACTTGGAGGTGCTTTGTAAGATTTGGTAAACGTAGGAAATTGAGTAACTGGAAGATTGAGCGTTTATGGTTTACCGAGAGGATGGGCCTGGTAATGTATAGGCTGGTTTTGTCTTCGGAACCTCTGGGGTTCGTGACTCGTTTCAAGTTTCTTTGCTCTAGGATTGCTTGTTTGACGACCCTTACATGGTAGTGGAGCAATGGGTCAAACTCAGAGGGGGTTTGGATATGGTGAGCAGCCTATACAGATCTTTGTTCCGACAGATTAGGTATGAAATCGGGTGACTATTTCTCCCCTTGCATATGTTTTGTTGAGGGATCTTGACATGGAGATGACCACGTGGGAGCCGAGGCACAAGTGTGGGCATAATATCCACAACTGTTTGAGGGGTATGCATGAATTTCAAGGACAAAATTCTGTAAGGGGGTAGATTTTGATGACTTGACTTTCATTTATCATTTTTTTCGTTAAATAATTTGTGAAATTACTATTTTACCCTTTTAGTGAGCCATGTAGTCATTTTACATTTGGGTCACCATTGAGGTTATTTCTTGGTTTAATGGGTAGGTCTCAGACACATGAATCCATAGACTGGTGGCATGTGCAGATCGGTGTTCGTTTAAGGATTGTACAGTTTTTCAGAGTACTTAGGGGCATTTTTAATCATTTGGGCATATGAATATTTTAGGAAATGGATAAGGATTATCCTTATCCCAACCTTTCCTCGTTTATCCAATTCATAATATACATCATCTATCATTTTCCCATTTTCTCCTCCTTTGTGTCCGTGAAACCCAAAACCCAAAAACAAACAATTCCACTTCCATTTTGTCATATTTAATCCTCAAACTAAGGATGTTTTCGATTTATACTCTTGTGATTAGAATCACCAAAAATCGAAGGAAGAATGACGCGGGAAAGGTTCAGTTCGAGAAGGAAAGAAACCAGATTCTTTCGAGCTCGCTTTCGGAAAATTCAGGTAAGTTCTCTTAAATCTAATTTAGATTTAGATTCCTTGACTCGAGTAGATGGATTTAGAATTTAAGAACGTATATTTTGGTTAAGATTTGAATAAGTTGTGAAGTTTTGAAGATTTAAGCTTCAATGGCGGTTTCTGGCAACTAGTGGCGGAGGCGCACAACGACGCTAGTTACCAGCTCCTGCAGGGGTGATGACATCATGGATGACGTCAACAATGATGTCAAAGATGACGTCAACAGTGACGTCATCGATGACGTCAATAGTGACGTCATCGATGATGTCATATTGTTAGTTGACAAGACCCATCCCAATTCCCCTGGATTATCCCGGGATGTGCCTGCTCCCGTCTAACACCACGTGCCAGACAAGGGATAAAACTGTAACCCGCTTGGGGTTATCCAGAGTATGCAAGAATCTGTGGCGGAATGTGATGTCTCGATCTCTGCTACTGCCCGCATTCGTGATTAACCTGAAGGTTATCAAAAACATAAAAGTTGTGAGTGGACACAAATAATAGTTTATCAAACCAATTTATATGAAAATGACATTTATACCCTTCACGTAAAAGCATGCATGCATCAGAAAACAGTATTTCAAATAAAAATGTATTCCTTTTCAAATAAAAATACAGTGAAAAATGATTCTCAATCGAAGCCATTTTCTCAGTATGGTCTTAGCCCAAAACTAAATCATATAGGGTCTCAACCCAAATCAACAACATGTGGGATCTCAGCCCAAAAACGTAAACATGTGGGATCTCATCCCAAATCAAATCACGGTGTCAAAATTCGAGTCTTTAAACTCAATATCATATCATCAGTCACGATTTCAAACCCAGCAACGCGTGTCCATAAGCTCAAAGACCGCTCTGATTCGAGCATGTCGTCGTGAACACATCACCGACCGACAATCTCCAGATCGTCGTGAAAATATCAACGATCGATCGCACATAACATCAGCACTCCTGAGTCGAGCCTCCCTCGGTTACCGCCTCTCTCGGCTGCTCGACAGCAGGAGCATCGTGACCTATCTCGGCTGCTCGACAGCAGGAGCATCGCGACCACTCTGTACCTCGGAAGCGAGCCTTATATCCAGGGTTCTTTTGGGGAAACATATTTGCAATCGGAGGCCTTCTCATAATCATGGAGAATGGTCAAAATAAAAATAGTGGAAACACATTTTCAAAACTGTTGTTTCTCAAATCAAAATAATTATTTCGCATAGGGTCTCAGCCCGAAACCAGTTTCAACAAATCTCATAAAATCTCATAAAGTCAGTGTCTAGGAACACTTCGTAAATCCAGGATTCCTCGAATCCTATCAACCAAATTCAGGAATACCTTGCATAAATCATAACTGGGTCACAACCCAATATCATTTCGCGAAATCATCACAATAGGGCCCTTGGCCTGAAATATGGTTTTCATACGCATGGATTCACTCCCAGAGTCCAACATCTTTCCAATAGGATCACATGCCCGAATATCATTTTTAAATTTGAAAATCATTTTATTATTCAAATCACTGTTCAATTTCGACTCTAATTCAAACCTTAAATCAACTAGGTCTCAAGCTCGAAATACCGACTTCACTCATCCCTGTGAAATCATTTAAAACCGAGAATTAAAACATCATTCAAATCATGATCCAACCAACATATAAATCATCATGAAATACCCCATTCAAAACTTTAAATAAACCCGGAATTTCAAACCATATTCATAAATCATTAAACAAATGCATGCATCATTTAGAAATCAAGGTCCACTCACACGCCGTCCGTGCTGCGGGCTCCAAAACCTGCGCCGTAAGCCATTCCAGAGCTAATCTGCAATCTTCGGGAGGTCCGGATCTGTCCAAATCATACTCAAGGTTACTAACAATCCTGATATGTCCATACAATAAACCCTCAAAACTCCCAGAACAGTCAACGTATCCTGAACATGCTTTTTGAGGCTAAAAACCTCCAATTAACCAATCAAACGACTTCTGATTGACCTAAAACTAGCCCCATTGGATTCAGATCGTCAAAACCTTTCGAACATGACCAGTTTCACCTCAAAATTCTTGTCCCCGCGCTGGTTAAAGTTCGGTCAACCCTAGCCGTCGCCAGTCAACGTCGGTTAACACCAATCAACGGCTGACGTCATGTTGACGTTAGCCAGACATCTAACACTTGTCAGATCTGACAATGTAAGGTCTGACAGCCTACCACGTGGCACTACCCGAATGACCCACGTGGTCTAACATGCTGATTAGGCCTAACAGCTGACTGAACCTAACAGCTTTCCATGTGGTATCACCAGATATGCCACGTGGACTGATAACTTTGACAGATGATGATTTGGACTGCCATGTCAACATCGTCAACCTCCATCTAGGTCACTCGTTTCTCTGTAACGGGTCAACTGACCTGCGAACCCGACCCGACTCGATCTCACTCATTCCTCAACTATTTTCGATCATTTTCCTTCCTATCTATTCACAATGATCCCATAAATGGATATATGGACTCAAAATTGATTAAAAAGGTCTAAAAATCACCTGTCAAGCTTGGTGATTTTCGGGCAACCTTCAACCTTGATTTCCAGCCAATTCCAACAGGCAAAATCCATCCTTTTGATCCCAGTGTGCTTGTCTAGTTCGTGGGAATTATTTTTGATCATCAAAACCATCCTACAAGCCCAAAAACTCAAACTTCGAATTTGAACCTACACGACTTACCTTTCGAATTTCTAGCCACCATTCACGGCTGTCCAAGCCGTTGCAACCTTTTTCTTCATCTCAACTCACTCTCTAACTTTGTTTCACTCAAATAGTAGTAAGGACGAGGGAATGAGGGTGTGTGGGTTGGATTTTGGTTTCGGGTGGAATGAATGTAATAGGAAGGGAATGAGATGTATGAATGAAGATGGGGAACAGTGGATGAGTGACACTTGTCACTCATCCATTGGGCTTGACCACAAATATCTAGGCCCACAAGAGACAAATGTTCATCTTCCTCGTAAGTCGTATGATGTCGGTTTTTGACGTGTCCCGTGTCTATGGACTCGTATCGTCTCGATCTACATAATGGGTCTCGATCCATCTTCCATTAATCTCCCAGGTTAAAAGTCAACTTTTTAACTTCGTCTAAGGGCAAAATTGTCATTTTACCCCAATCATCCGTTAATCCTTGATTAATCCCGATTAATTGTTAATTAATCTTGTAAATTTGGGACGGGTCGTTAGAATCTACCCTTCTTAAAATAATTTTGTCCTCGAAATTTAAATCAACTCAATTCCACATCCAAACTGCGGAAATCTACCCTGCCTTCAATCCGAGGTACACGTCTCCACGTGCACGTCCAATGTTTATCCACGGTACTCATACCAAAAGCAAACGTCACTCGACGCCACTACCATCCAACGAACATTATTGCAACTTAGCTCATCCTTAACGATCATTTCTGACAAGCGAATGACCAAACAGTCACTGGAATCTCCACTGCTCAATTCTCCAGTCTCGTATGAGACATCAACATTCGTCGATCTTACCAGTCTCGGTCAGCATCCAAGATAACATTCTGCTCTACCAAACTGATATCCCGTTCATACTTTCAGTCCTACTCACTATCCAAGTTGACAATCTAATTTCTGCTTAGCTGAAGCACTGCAAGTCGTCTCTCACTCGGCGGTCTCTAACCGTGTATCACACTCATGACGTCCAACACATTCACCTAGTCCAACACATTCATGACAGTCTCTAACTGTTAACCACCCTCACGACGCATCGTCGTGTCCAGCTTGTAACTCACGACTCCGTTACGCTTCCGTTGTGCAACTCTGATCTTGACTCTTTCTAGAGTCTTATCGAGATACCTCGCATTACTCAGCGACTAACACTATGATCCCGACTCAACTCGAGTCCCCACTATCATCTCACTCACCATAGTGCATGTTGACCCCATTGAATACTTGCACTAGCTGAGTTTCACTATCGTTCCTCTAGCCCACAACCATGGCCATGAGCTTCAAGCTCACACAATAATCGAACCCTCTAAAAGCCCTTCCTCTTTAAAGCACAGTACTCAGCATCTCATCAATGATCTCATCAAAAAATCAATATCGGATCCAATCCGATTATCATACCATGTCCATTTCGGACTCAATCTGATGATCGTACCACATCGATCAGATTGCTTAACACTCTACAATCCCACTGTCAAACATGTGAGTAGTGCAGGCTGACCACGTACCAATATCCACACATCAAATCGAGCTCATATCTAGTTCGTCTACGACATGGCTAGCATAGTAGGCATTCATGATCCACGTCGGAGCCTATCTGTCTGATCTCCACTCTGGACAGATCGTACACTCTAACTCAACGTCCTCTCTGAGTTTTCCTGGTCACCCAACCAACACCTGAGATGTGCTCAACCCATACTCATCTAGAGCTCTAAAACACAGATAAACAGATTATCTCAAGGCATCTCACCTGCCTAGCTGCATATGTAAAATCTCTACGTGCATCATAAGTACACCCTTTAAATGCGTGTATCCATGCATCATTGTCATTTCCAAAACCCTCACTATCTTCCAAGATAGTTAAACTAGAGCAGTAATCAATCTTCTACTCACTCATTCCGTTCTTACACCCTCTTTGAACCCAAACCTAGAATTCTTGTTTGTCTCTGGATAATGACTTCTAACTAACCTATATTATCCGTTGATCGCTACTATAGTGCTCTTCCAATGGTCGTATCCCTCTTCAAATCAGCTCATCTTCTGTGATCGTATCCACATACATATGTGTGACCAATTGTCAACAGAAATCCCAAACTCAACTCTCGAGTCTACTACCAACTCGATCCTCAGCCGTCTCGATCCTCTCGATCCACAGCGCACACGATCATCTCGATCCACTCAACCCACGGTGGATCCACATTAGCTCCCTCTCAGCTAACGTAACATGACCCATAATACTAACACGGGTCCACCAAATCTGATACTTACTCACAAAACTAGGTGATACCAAGCACCTTTCATTTCTTAACTCAAGCCGAATCCGGTCCACAGTCAAAGCAACATCCACTTGGGTGACATTTCCATGAAACACTTCCGAGTTTCTATTCACATTGTCCAACTATCTTGTCAAAACGTACTCTCGATGTTCCATCGAATTCCAATAGATGAAACTGGGTTGGAAATCCCAATTCCACTGAGTCCTATAACTAAACTCTTACTGATTTCAACCATGTTGGTATCTTTCGACAAAATGGCTGTGACTTGGGTTACGTACCCGAGAAAACATCCTCTCAATGTGGCAACCACATAATGCACCGATAACACATTGGAAAACTCAAACACAACCCTATACTTACTTCAAGTTCACTGAGCTAACTGGGGACATCACAACACATGTCCCATGTCCCTAACGACCTACCTGTCGTATCCTCTCTAACACAACCCTAGCCTTTTGTAAAAAGCTGAATACTCTTCCTTTGTGATCTCCTATGGTCCTACCAGCAGACCAATCATAACAACTCAGGACTACCAAATACCACCGGTCCCTCAAATACTCAAGAGAGGAATAATGGTTAGTCCACCCATCCATCAGGAACATCACCATGAGTCTCGTATGTCCTAGAAAACCTAACACCTTGTCCAAATCGAATAACCTTGGTTTACTAAACAACCATCAATATAGTGTTGATCGAAGTACTAACTCGCATTTCCCAACTCTATGAGATCAACTATTGCACGTATCACTCATGAAATCCGACCAAACTAATTAGGGTACTTGTCACCAATCCAGGTATACCCCCTACCTCCCACTGGAACACACGGCATCCAATCTGTCCCATACAGTGCTCACCGTATCTAGTATGTTTGTCACTCGTCTAAGCTCCCTGGCAAGACAGCCTCTAGATGCACTCAGCGGTAATCAAGGCCGTCCGGTTACTGTCGGATTCCATCCAAATCATCTCAGCGGTAATCGGGATAGTCCATCTAAGCTCCCTCCCTGATAAGTGTCACTCATACATTGACCATTGTTTTTCATACATGCATACCATCATCCTTCATTCATTTTATTTGTTTTCCCATATCTGAAACCCAAAAACCAAACCCCAATCCCTTTCCCCTTACCAGGTTTTGATCTGAGAGAAAGAAAGACAAAGGGTGGCTAAGAGACCAGGAGATGGCGAGGGATGAGGCAAGTAAACTCGATACCCTTTTAAATTCAAATATTTGAATTTCATTTTGGGACGTTTAGAATTGATTTTGATGATTTGGTTAGGTCTATGGAGCTAATACGAGCTGGTAGAGATGATTTTGGGACATCGGAGTATCGTGGAACCACCCGAGATGGAGGCCTGAAACTGGGCCGTGAGGATCGAATTGCGCAGGTAAATTCTAGGAACCCATAGATCTTCCCTAGGAACCCAAACTATCGTGTAGGAAGAAACGGGATCGAAAAAAGTTAGAAATGGAAATTTTAGAACCGGGTTAAGGTCGCGGGTGTGCGCGACTCGGTTCGGAAAAACCGGCTGACCCGTCGCGAGGTAGAGGACGATGACATCATCATGTCAAACTATCAAGCCAGGTGGCCCAATGGGGAGTTGACATGTGTCACTATCAGTGCTCAGTCAACACTAACATATCAGTGACGTGGACCAATCAGAGGGTGCCACATGTCACTAACATGGACCAGCTAGCGGATGACATGTGGCACCTATCAGGTCTGACACATGTCAGACCTGAGAGGTGTCAGGATGATGTTATGCTATTGGACAGTTGTCAGGATAACGTCATGCTGACGTCAGCGTTGACTTTGACCCGTTGACCTGACGTCGACGTTGACTTTGTTGTCGACATCGTTGACTTTTTGACCAGAAACCTTGACCCGTGCGTGGGGACATTGGACATAAATCTCGAGGTGGGACTAGTGCCATTTTAAAGTTTTCGACGATCCAGGTCCAATGGTGGTAGTTTCGGGTCGATCATAGATGGTTAGGTTGGTCAAATTAATGTTTTTAGCCTAGGGTAGCGTGTCTGGGGCACGTTGACTTTTTCGAGAATTTTGGGGGTTTATGTCTAGGACTTGTATAGATGGTTAGTGGCCTTTGAGTGTGATTTGGATAGGTCCGGATGATCCAGAGAGGTTGGATTAGCCTAGAGAGGCTTACAACGTAGATTTCGAGGCACAACAAGGATGGTATGTGAGTGAAAAATTGCTTTCTAAATATGGTGCATGCATAACTATTTTATATGTTTTAAATACATATTTTGAAATACCTTGAGTGCATATGTTTGTGGTATTTTGGTATTTACGTATTTGCACGTATTTCGAGGTTTATGGTTTTATAATGACATAATGGAATGATTTGGATTTGGATTTATGAACTATCGGACTGGAAGTCCATTTGTTTTAATGAGGTATCGGGCTGGAGAACCATTTAGTTTATACTATCGGGCTTGAGGCCCAGTTGATTTATGATATCGGGCTTGAGTCTCATTTGTGGTTTATGAAATATGGTTTTGGGCTTGAGACCATAATGACAATTGGATTTAGATTTGAATTTGGAATTGGGCTGAGTCCCTAATTGGATTTGGAAATTATACCTCGGGCTGAGACCATGTTGAAATGCTTAAACTTGATTTGAGGTATAAATGGTTTTACGATGGTTTTCCACTAGTTGGATTTTGGTTTTTAGACATACCATCCTATGTGTGTGGATTTTCACTCCAAGTGTAAGGGAAACTGGAGTTGTCGCAAAGTATTGCCTGAGAGGGGCCGCTCTACGTAAAAGACTATAGAGAGGCTCAGGATCAGGATTGCTAGAGGTAAAACCTCCGCCCCCCAAGGAGGGTCATAGACCTGGGTGGACCTTGGGGAGACTCGGACTTGAGACTGAGGGGCACGCGTAGCCTTAGACCGTGAAATTACGACATCTGGAATGTCAGGCATCTGGGATGCCAAGGATTGGTAAACTGTATTTCACTAGATTGGTTGTTGGTATTAACGGATTTGAGTTGTGACCCACATACTTGGTTTTGGGCTGAGTTCCCATGTGATTGGTTTTGGGCCCACATGGTTGGTTTTATAGTTTTGGACTAAGGCCATAATGATTTGAAAAAGGAAATGACTTTGATTAAATAATGTTTTCACTAAGAGTGGATTTGCAAAGCCTATGTTTTGATTTAAAGCAAATGATTGAGTTAATTGGTTATCAAATGCATTCATGTGTTTTAGTGAAGGGTATAAAAGTCTTTTCGTGAAATGTGTTTTATTAAACTATTTATTTTTGTCCACTCACATCTTTTAATGATTTTTAATACCCTTCAGGTTTATTGCGGATGCGGGCTGTAGTAGAGACCGAGATATCACACTCCTCCACTAACCCTGTCGCACTCTGGAAGCCCCGAGAGGGTCAAGGCTTGGGTTATCCCTTGTCTGGCACTTGGTGTTAGACGGCAGCATGGCACATCCTACGTTAATCCCGGAGGGATTGGGATGGGTTGTATTAACAAGCTCGAATATCATTTTCAAATCCAAAAATCATTTTATTATTCAAATCACTGTTCAGTTTTCTGTTTGACTCTGAGTCAAACCTTAAATCAACTGGGTCTCAAGCCCGAAATACCGATTTCACGCATCCCCGTGAAATCATTTAAAACCGAGAATTAAAACATCATTTAAATCATGATCCAACCAACATATAAACCATTAAGAAATACCCCATTCAAAAACTATAAATAAACCAGGAATTTCAAACCATATTAATAAATTATTAAAACATATGCATGCATCATTTAGAAATCAAGGTCCACTCACACACCGTCCGTGCTGCGCGCTCCAAAATCTGCGTTGTAAGCCACTTCGGGGCTAATCCGCAATCTTTGGGACGTCCGAACTTGTCCAAATTACACTCAAGGGTTGCTAACAATCCCTATATGTCCATACAATAAACCCTCAAAACTCCCTGAACAGTCAAAGTGTCCCGAACACACTTTTCGAGACTAAAAACATTAACCTATCAAATTACCTCTCATCGACCTGAAACCACCCTCATTCAATTCAAATCATCAAAACCTTTCGAACATGACCAGTTTCACCTCAAAATTTGTGCCTTCGCATCCTCACGCGCTAGTCAGAGTCTGATCAACACTAGCCATCGCTGATCAACGTCGGTCAAAGCCAGTTAACGGCAGTCCGCGGGGTCAACGGCTGACGTCATGCTAACATCAACCTGACATCTAACAGCTGTTAGATTTGACAATGTCAAGTCTGACAGTCTGCCACGTGGCACTACCCGAATGATCCACGTGGTCTGACATGCTGATTGGGCCTGATAGCTGACTGGACCTGACATCTTTCCATGTGGAATCACCTAATTTTCCACGTGAATTGACATCTCTGATAGATGATGATGTGGCAGTTCACGGGTCAACCGATCGGCGAACCCGACCTGACTCGATCTCACTCATTCCTCAACCATTTTCAACTATTTTTATTCCTATCTACTCACAATGATCCTAGAAATGGATATATGGACTCAAAGTTGATTAAAAAGGTCTAGAAATCACCTGTTAAGCTTGGTAATTGTTCGGGCAACCTTCAACCTCGATTTCCAGCTAGTTCCAGCAGCCAAAATCCTTCCTTTTAATCCTAGTGTGCTTGTCTAGTCCATGGGAATTATTTTCTATCATCAAAATCGTCCAATAAGCCCTAAAACTCAAGCTTCAAATTTGAACCAAAATGGCTTACCTTTCGAATTTTCGGCCACCGTGCACAATTTTCCAAGTCGTTGCCATCGTCTTCTTCGTCTTAACTGACTCTCTAACTTTGTTTCACTTAGGCTGTCACAAGGATGTGGGAATGAGGGTGTGTGGGTTGGATTTTGGTTTCGAGTGGGATGAATGGAATAGGAAGGGAATGAGATGAATGAATGAAGATGGGGAGCAATGGATAAGTGACACTTGTCACTCATCCATTGGGCCAGACCACAAATATCTGGGCCCACAAGAGAAAAATGTTCACCAGCCTCTTAAATCCTGCAATCGTACTCTGATTCGTTCTAGTCCCGTAACTTTCTCGTATGATATCTGATTTCGATGTGCCGCTTGTCTACATACTCGTATCTGCTTGATCTATGTAATAGGTCTTGATCCACGTGTCATTGATCTCTCGAGTCAAAAGTTGACTTTTTGTCCTCGTCTAGGGGTGAAATCGTCATTTTACCCTAATAGTCCGTTAATCTTTGATTAATCCCGATTACTTCTTAATTAATCCTGTAAATTCGGGACATGTCGTTACATTAGTACCACATGATTGTGTTGATGCCACATGGTAGGGTGCCATATCAGCTGTCAGGGCCACGTCAAGAGGGGTTGATGTCACAGGATGAAATTAGTAGCTTCGTGGGCGCGTATGGAGGTGCATGAAGAAGGCTGCCAGCCTTTCCCCGAGGCATGGAGGTATGTGGGCTCAATTCACGAAACGCGACGATGCATGGACAATATTTTTCGACTTCCTAAATTCAATAGTGGTGGTTTCGGGCGAATCAGAGTTCGTTTCGGTGTAGTTTTGGGTATTTTTAGCCTCGAGTTGCGTGTTCGGGATTTGTGCACTATTCCAAAACTTAGGGTATTTAAATGGAAAGTTATTTGGGACGTTAGTGACCCTCAGGTGTGATTGTTAACAATCTAGGTCACTCTGAAAATCTTAGAGAGGTGTATGGTTTGGAACACAGTTTGATCAGACACTGGTTTTATTAATCAAGATCCATGCATATTTAGCTGTTATAAATATTTTATGTTCTTATTTGGATTAATATGGTTTGAATAATTATTCTAAGCATTCTGGCTTATTTTATGCAATTTTATGGTTTTTAGAATAATTATTCAGTTGGTATTCTAGACACATGTTTTATGAATTGTGTGGAAATAATGTTTTGGGACCAAACCCAAATAAATGGTTTGACTTGTATTTTAAGTCAATGATGTCTTTTAAAGCAATGTTGGGCTTTACTATTCAAACTATTTTCCACAGTTGACTATCCTCGGGCATACGGTGATTACTTTTCCCGGACTGGCATTTGTAGTGTCTCCACTAGCTCCTGGGGGCTGTCTACGCGTAGCACGGAGTTCCCAGCCAAGTAGTTCACGACTACGACTAAGGGGATTATTTCTAGTCGATCAGCACGGCTTACATGTGGCGACTAGGGGGTTGAGGATTAGTTGGGCGGGATTACAGGTAATTCGTGTCCAGGTTTTCCAGATAGATTTCTAAACGGCAATTTCGGGGACAAGTGGGTCACATGTATTTTGTAAATGTTTTATTCTATTATATTTGGTGGGTTCACGATTTATAATTTAAGTTTTATATTTTAAATTCCCATGATTTGATACCTTGATTTCTGGATAGTTTTTATTATGCATGCATTTTTTTCGTTGGAGGGTGATTTATATTTTCCTTGAGGTTTGGCGTCAGGGCTACTTTGGGGGTGGAGGCATTACCTACGTCTATGTGCTTTCTTGGTGAGTATGATTTAGAGTTGCATCTGCACTTTACCGCTATCCCTAGTCTGACATGTGCTCGAGGGTACTTTGGAAACTTTAGGTTGAATTGTTATACAGGAGCAGGACTAGGCATATTAATTTAAGAATTTTAGGGTTGGGTCTTGTCATCAAGAGCTAAATTGACATTCTTACTAGCCAAGACCCTTTCATTTCCCCTTATACCATCAATTACCATTCTCATAAACAATACTACCAACATCCATGAAAAACATTAAAAAACTGCAATCATCTATGCCTTTTCACACCAGCTTTAATGTAACGACCCGTCCCGAATTTCAGGATTAGATTAGTGACTAATGAAGGATTAGTGAGGTTAATAGGTGATTAGTTGAGCGAAATCGGACGAACGATGCAAAATGAACGTTTTGCCCCTGGTCATGGGCAAAATGTTGACTTTTGACCCGTGAGGTCCGATGGTCGAGGGCTGAGGACCGTTACGTAGATCGAATCGATACGAATCCATAGATAGGCGGTACGCCAAAATCGGACTTCAGACGAAAAAGTTATGGTCACGGGAAGTTCAATTGCACTATGCACACATTACGAGGCAAGGATGATGTGGCAATATCTGATTTGGCAGATATTTAGGTGGGACCCATGAATGAGTGACAAGTGTCACTCATCCCATTGGTCATTAACCCCAAATTGTGGATCTCAACATTGATTGGTGAGATTAACATTAAAATAATGGTTTTGGATTATTTTATAATTTCTTCACCCACTTCCTCTCATCCTAGCCATCCATCTTCACCTTTCCTCTCATCTCCATCGTTCATCCCTCTCTTCTGTTCACCTTCATCAGACTTCATCATTTTCCTTCTTCTTCAAACCAGAAACACCTCATTCTCCATTTTCCCTCTAACACAAACACACAAGTGCATACCATCCCACATCTCGACCATTTTTGTGTTCTGGTAAGGACTGAGAGAGAGACTAGGACGGCGTGAGAATGGACGACGGGCCACGACGGTCCACGACGGAGGAGAACCGAAACTGCGAAGGTGAGTTTGGTTTGAATTTTCAAACTAGGGTTTTAGATGTTGTTGGTTGGTTTTATTGATTGGGTTAGCTTTCTGGTGATCTGAGGGGAAGGTCTGGATTGGAAATGGTAGCTGGGACGGTCGGAATCGATGACAGAGGTTATTTGCAAGTGGTCGGTTCTGCTCCACTTGAAAAGGTGAAGTTTTCTTCCCTTTTTCCTCGTGTTGATCATCTATTTAGATTCCTAGGACTAAGACTAAGAGTTTAGGATTAAAATGGGAAGGAAAATCTTGAAAATGAGTGAGAATAGGCCATGAACCATGACTGTCAGTTCGGTTGGACCGAACCAGTCTGAACTGGTCTCAACTCGGTCTGCCGCGAGGTTAGGGACGATGAACAGTAGGCTCGTGGGCTTCACGTGCAGCCACTTTGGGCGGCGCGTGAGGGCGCATGGAGGGTCTTTTGGGGATGACTTCAGCATGTGAATTAATCTATTCGATGTAACGAACATTTTGGGACTAGTTTAGGATCGGGTTTAAAAATAGTTAAAAATTCCTAAAACTTACGGGGCTTTAGTGAGGGGTTTTTTAAGTAGTTAGTAACCATCTATTACTATTTGGACATGTTTGGAAGTCACAGTGACGGTGTTTGGCCCAGGAGAGCCGCACATCACGTAAGTCGAGGCGGTAGCGTTGGACGATCTATGAGTGGACTTTGATTTCTAAACTGTGATGCATGCATAAATTTTTTATATGGTTTATAGATGTGATTCTATGATGATGATTTGGATGATCATGATTTATATGATTTCATATATTTTGAGGTGATTTACGTGTTTTCACGTTAATCGAAGTTTACGATTTTGCACTTATTATACGTGCTTATGGTTTTGGAAATGGTTTTGGATTTGAAAAGGTAAACTCAGGTTTGAGACCCATTTGTTTTGGAAACCTTGGACTCGAAGTCCATTTTAGTCGCTTTATTGGGCCAGGGGCCCAATTGGTTCGTGAATTGATTTCGGACTTGGAAATATGGAATCGGACATGAGACCCATGTGATTTATGAACGCTCGGACCTCGGGTCCATTTGATTTAATAAGGCATCAGGCCGGAGGCCCAGTTTGATTTACGAATCAGGCCAGAGGCCCAGTTGGTTTGCAAATCGGGGTTGAGGCCCATTTGTTTTACGATATCGGGCACAAGGCCCATTTGATTTACGATTCAGGCACGAGGCCCATTTGGTTTACGAATCGGGCCAGAGGCCCAATTCGTATATGAATTTGGGTTTAGGGCCCAGTTATGATTTATGATTGTGATTTCGGGTCGGGGACCCATAAATGTATTTCTGGTTCATGACGATTTATGGGCACCGGGCATGAACCCTTGGAAGGTTTTGAGAATGATTTCAAAATTGTTTTTCATATACCATCCTTATATATATGGATTGTCTACTCCGGGGAGGGTCGTTGGACTGAGTGGAGCCTGGGGTAGTCACGGAGCACTACCTGAGTGGAGTCGCCCCCGTTGGCTTCCTTACTCTCAGAAAGGCTATTATGGATTATAACCCCCAAGTATGGTCATTGATCTGCGGACATTGACCTGGGTGGACCCTGGGGAGACTTGGGATGTGAGACCCCGGATAGCACGTACGCAGCTTTAGATACCGTGACAGGATTGGTTATATGATTTATGATAAACATGATTTCTTGGTTTTGCAAAACTGTGTTTTATGGATAATAAATGGATTTGGGCTGTGTTCCCACATATGTTTACTATGTTATCGATTTCTGTAAATGGTTTTGGTTATTGAAACATATGTGGTTTGATAAATAGTTTTACTATGCATGCATGCTTTTTAATGAAGGGCATAAAGGTCTTTTATGAAATATGTTTTTATGAACTTTTTTATTTTAGTTCACTCACAGTCTTTTCTGTTTTCAATGCCCTTCAGGTTGATTACGGATGCAGACTGTAACAGAGACCGAGACATCACACTTCTCCATCGGATCCTGGCGTACTCTGGAAGTAGGTCGGGCTAAAGGTTCAAATTTTCCCTGGCCTGTCACTCCGTGTCAGACGGGATCAAAAGCGTCTCTCGTTAATCCCGGGGGGATTGGGACGGGTCCTGACATTTAATCTCCTTCTTCAAAACCACGATTTTATCATCTTTCAACTTCATTTTCCTCAACAGACCTGGAATTGGACTGAGAGACTTCTCGTTCAACTTTGGATCATACCATTGAAAAAAATTGCACCCACCAACTCCTCTTCTTCGATTCCTTTGAAACCCAAATTGAGTTCAAAATTACATCAAAATTTGAATTCTTTATAGATTTAAACCTAATTATCAATTAAGATAAAAATGAACTTAACCCATAACCATCAAAACCTCATAATCTTCTCCTTGAATTGTCATTTATCAGACTTTTCATCAACTTCGATTGTTTGCCACAGTGACAAATGGGTGCTTCAATTTCCATCTTACATATTTCCATCTCACACTTTCAACTTCGAGTTTGCGCAGAGAAGAAGACAAAGACGAAGCTGCTTATGTCGTTGCTGTTGGAGGAAGCGTTTGTCTTCGTTACAGGGCTTGGTCAATTTCTCTAGATTAGGGCTTGCATTTGGGAATTTTCAAAGAACTAAGGATAAGAATTTATAAAAAAATGTACTATTTTGAAATTGACAGTATAGTTTAGATAAAAAAAAATTCAATTTTTATAATTGAAATACCTTTTTTAAATCAACTATATAGTTTGAATACTCTTATGTAATTTTTCCTAAAATATATAATCTGGAATTAAGGAAATCAAGATCACCATGGCAACTTGATTTTGTTCTTCTCGTTTCTTTCGTTTGTCTTCTTTATTTTAATTTAAAAAGATAATAAGTACTGTATACATCATTGGTCTGATCATTCGTAGGTACAAAACACAGATGGAGAAATAGATATCGAATATTTACAATCACAATGTTTATAAATATGCAATGTGTTGAATGCAGGCAAAAAACTAAACACAAAATCAGCATACAACCAGCTACAGAACTGTACAGTTGGAAAATATTATATACTTATACAGTTATGTCAACAAATCTTCTATAGCTTAGAGCTGAGTCTCTATGAATGCCAAAATTGCCAAACCAGAAGCCCAAACATCGTGGTCCGACACATGCTCTTCAGGGGAGTGACTTATGCCTCCTCTGCACCGCACGAAAAGCATTCCTACCTGCTCAATTTTTTTCCAATACAAGAATTATCTAGAAAGAAATTAAAAAATGGCATGTGGTTCATGATTCATCTGGAAAACAAAAACGAAGTAACAAACCTTAGTTAAATGAGACAGAGCCATTGCATCATGTCCTGCCCCGCTCATTAACACTGGTACTTCATCCTGAACCGAACCTGTCATTCTCTTGAGACCGATATGAGCTGCAGACTTGAGCTTTGAGCTCATCTCAGAATCAGAAATAACTGCATCTGCATCATGCTGAAAAGATTAAAAAAATCCAGTAAGGTACATTTACCGGTTAAGCTGCCTACAGAAAAAAATGATTGTGCCTGTGCTATCAAAGTCCCTCACTTTACGATCAATTGTGCAAGAAACCAAACGTTTGTCACATATTTGATATATTCGGTTAGAAAATTCATAAACAACAGCTTCACGTCCCATGTCATCTATTGTGCGCAAGTCTACTGTGAATGTCACCTGAAACGAAGTTCATTTTTGTCACAGATGTTAACAATTGGTCTAATGACAATAAATCTATCACACTTAGTGTCAGGAAATGAAGTTCTTGCCTGGCTTGGAATGACATTGCTTGCGCTTGGCCAAGTCGATATCTCTCCAACCGTACAAACAAGTGAAGTTGAAAGTGATTCCATTGAGAAACTTCTGCAGTTACCATCATCAAAAGACAGAAATTCTTGAGGATGTTTGCACAAACTTTCTAATAGGGCAATTGCTTCAGCTGCAGCGGCCATAGGGTCATGACGCATAGACATTGGAACTGTCCCGGCATGCCCCTGAGCACCTCTCATTGTAACCTGCAACCCAATAATAAAACTATGAAATTCAGAAATATGAAACAATTTCTTCCTTTTCTGAATCAAATGTCCATATACCTTTAGTCTTGTCTGTCCAGCTATGCCTTTAACAACTGCAAGAGGAAAGCCAACAGATTCTAGTACAGGTCCTTGTTCAATGTGAATCTGCAGATGTGGGTCAATTTTGGTTCTTAAAATTTGATGATCTCATGCAAGCAATACCAAGATAACTGGCACAGGGGGTCATACTTACCTCAACATAACCCCAGACAGACTTTGGGTCATATTTGAGCTGCAACAAATGCTCCTCTGTGATTTCTATGGAGTTCTTCTTAAGAGCATCTTGAACAGTTACATCACTGGACACGAATTGCATGTAAGTAAGTACATTGATAATGGATAGTGTTGCAAAAAGATGGATGATGGGATTTATTCAAGGAAACCTTTTATCGGTTATTTTCAGTACTGAAACTGGCAAAATTCCGGCGATAGCAGCACTGCCTAAGAATGTAGACTGAAATTTAACTCCCTCTTCATCACTAAACGCTATTACCTTCAATATCATTGGCAAACAAAATAACATGAAATTTGTACTTACAATTCTGGCATATTTATCAAGGGGCTGAATGGATTGCTCTGTTCATACAGAGCCATTCACTAAAGATTTAATCATTGAAAACTTGCCCAAAAAATCAAGGTACGTTCAAATGGAGAAAATGACATCTTTGATTCGTTTCACAGAACCCTCTATTCAACCAACACAATAACATAGCAGAAGAAAAAAAGTTTAACAGGAAACTTGTCAAATATGTTTGTCCCTTAATTATAATGATGTGTTTCCATTAAAACCTCAGTTGTTCAAAGTTCACTGACCTCAACTGGCCGCTTCAGTTCTCCCAACTTCCCATTGATATTCAAAACCTTTAAAGCAGATAACACAGAAAGGATGCCTAATGACCCATCAAATTTCCCAGCATCAACAACGGTGTCCTGTTATAAGAAGAGGAGATACATGAAACTATTGATTATCGTATCCAACAACATTAAACGATATGTTTGTCAAATATATGAGGAAAATAACATTACCAGATGAGAACCCAACAACAGAGCCTCAGCGGTGGCATTCTTTCCCTCAATACGACCATGAACATTTCCCAAGGAATCAACCCACCTGGAAATCAACACAAAACATTAGACAAGAATTTCTGAAACAATGTTTGGGTGCAAAAGAAAACAAGCTTACGTTCGCAAACCCGCATCTTCCATCCATTCCTGGATAATGTTTCCTGCCTTCACAGCAGCTGGGCTCATGAATGTCCTCTCAAGATATCCATCGCCATCACTTACCTTTTCATTAATGCAAAAATTAAAATCACTACCTTGATACTTGTTTGGCTGATCTCTAGATAGTATTGCCAATATCCAATTTGAGGATTTTCAAAGGACAAAATTGTTGAAAAATTAACATTTTTTTAACAGATTGTAGACACATGACATATATAATACGTCCGGTCATCACCCCGAGTGTTCATTTCACCAATTTCATATTAAGAATTTATAAATTTCAAAAAGGCAATAATTGAAGTCCAAAATATCATACCCTTCCAAGGTAATGAAGCCTTGCGACAGCTTCATCCCTTAAAATTTCTTGATACAAATCGCTCCCTCTGTTTTCATCTTCTTCTCCAACACCTAATCAAATCATTTTTCATTAATAATACGTACACAAACTGTACAATAATCAGATATTATATACTTAGTAATCAGCCATTATCAATTACCAGAAAGCCCAGAAGAGGTAGTGAAGGTTGAAGAAAGCAGAACCACCAAACAGCAAACGAAAACCAAAGGATTGTGAAAACAGCCGGGGGTGAAAATGGAGGTGGGATTCATGGGGGAATGGGTTGGCTTGGTGACACGTGTAACAATTGCCATGGCTGCCACCTTACCCGACCCGAATGAATTGAGAACGGCAGCCACGCAACTGAAATTGTTGCCGGCTTTGGTGCCGCAAGTTGATTTCAGTTGCCAGATTTGTGCCGCAAGTTGTCAAATATAATGTGAACCTTTCTGGTTCTTGAAGGCACTCTCTCGTTCGGTGATGACTAGTGAGGGCTGATTTGGACCCACTTAATATGTGACGTGGCAGGATCTTAGTTGTAATATGTGGAGAGCAGCCTGCAGCCATGCAAGATGCAGATGCAACTCACATCAGATTAGTGTAATCATTTCACTTTAATTTCACTTTCATTTAAATATACTTTGAATTTGATTGAGAATCCCACGTTAAATCGTATTTTTATCATTCACTCACGTTGCATCACGTTATATCATATTTTCATTATTTACTCATATTGCACCTTGAATTAACCGAATTGGCCCATTAAACACCTTTTATATTCAATCTATCAAGTGAGAGTCCAATTGAGGATAATTTCTTAAGGGTAAATCCATAATCCCCCACCCAGAACGCTCTCATTTATGTTGGACCCCTGCTACTTACAGACTCGTTGATCACAATAATGAATGCATGTATTTTGGATCTAGTTTGGTCTATGTTCTCTTTTAGCAAATCTTTCGAAATTGTGGCTACTTTCCAGCTTGTTTCCCTGTTTTTTTTTTTTATTTATTTGTCCCAATTTATATTCCAAATTGTGGGAGTAGCTTTATAAAGTCACCGGAAACTTTTCAGAGATCATGTCCTGGTGTTGATAACAATTTAACATACAAGTTCTTTGTAAATATATCAAACTGCTTTCCTAAATTGTTTTAGTAGATGGAAACCAGCTATGGATACGATTCAAACAATTTGAGACATAAATTTACAGAGGATGAAATGCTTGCCTCAACTCTTCTCTGCATGCAAATGCAGTCAAGACTTGAAGAAAGTGAAGAATTCCCAACAGAAAATAGAACTATAAAGCGCAAAATAACCCAGAAAATGTAGATTACATTCCATAAAACATAAAAAAACCTTGGAATTTACGAGCACTCGAGATAATTCAATTCTTCACAAACTCAGCCCAAAACAAGCAAACCATAAACTTGTCATACCACCAACAAAAACATACATTCTGGAAATGAAGTCGTCGATTTTGATCTTCCCATCGGACCCGACATACACCTCTCAGATCCACTCATCGAACTCTTATGGCCCAATTTCTCGCCGATACTGGTGAGGATGTGCCAGCGCTCAGAGATGAAGATGAATCTAGTATCGTCCTTGTCGAGGACCTTGAGGGCGTCGCGGAGCTGGCGATGAGAGGCTCGGCCTTCATTGTGCTTCCCCATGAGCTCCAGGAAGCGAGTGAAGTCAAAGGGGGGGGGGGGGGGGGGGGGGGGGGGGGGGGGGGGGGGGGGGGGGGGGGGGGGGGGGGGGGGGGGGGGGGGGGGGTGAGCTTCTTCTTAGATACTACAGATTCGAGTTGGGTCTGGGTCAGGTTGCCTCCAAGCGATCGCATTAGGATCCCCAGTTCGGAGGGAGCAATCTTGCCTTCGCTATCGGAGTCGAAAAGCGTGAAGGTCTTCTTCATCGAGGATACTTGGTTATCGTCTTCTTCTAGGAAAAAGCATGGCCAAAGTATAGATTTGGAAGAATCTCTCTTCTTTGATTTAAAAAAAATAATTTACCCTGGCTTTCTATTTCGAGGATAGATTAGTAAACCAACTTCCGTTTTCAAGGTAAATTTTCCAACTTTACCCAATTTTTGACGCCACTTAACCAATTGAATGAAAAATACGATGAATGAGCGGACTTGGTTGATTCATGGTGCAATGTCAGCGAATAATAAAAATATAATGTGGAAACGAGCTAATGGTGCATTTAAAATAAAAAGATATTTTTTAATAAATTAAATTATAAATAGAAATTCTGAATACAACTAAAATTTAAAGAATCAGAGATGACCGATTGGAAATAGAAGTTGGGGCCGGACGAACCCAAATTTTTGTACCCTACAAAAGATGGCCCTCCGAATCCAAAGCATCCACGGCAAATTAGCTTCACGAAGAATGTGACTAAAGTGAATCGAGAGGAAACGTTTAGACACAAACTAAACATCATGGACAACCGCCTTGAGCTTCCAAGGCAATGCACACTTGCAGTTGATACAGTCAATAAAAAGCTTGGTTCACCCTCAATTGAGATGGATTGGAAACTAGCCTTAGAAGCATGGGCGGATCTCCCCTTTAATACTATTAAGATTTTTGAAGGGTATAATTTAAAATTAGAAAGTGGAAATTTGTAATTTCATTGCATGCTTAATGATAGGATTTTATTGTAATTAATTTGTTTTTCTTCGTTATATATCAAGCTTTTATTTATGTAGAATTTTACATTTGAGGCAGAAAATGTATGTTTTATAATTATTAATAAAGTTCACTTGTACAGTTGAGTTTTTTTTACTTATAATAAGTAAGTTTAGTCCATTTAAAATTCGTATTCAGGAGTCGTCTCTTTAATCAAACTGGTGACGGTTCCTGACTCTAAATTTCGGATGGGCTAAATTTATATACTAAATTTTGAAGCTAAATTTATATTCTAAATTTTGAAGAAACTCCACGGTACAAGTGAACTTCATTAATGAAACATAAAAGGATACACCTAATCAGGGGGACGTAATAAGTCTTACCCTTAAATGCATCTACGTACATACGTAAATAAAAGTTTGATAGTAAAAATAAACAAATTACAACAAAAAACCATAATTAAACATGCAATTCAAAGTACCAATTATTACTTTCTAATTTTAAATTGTACCCTTCGAGTCTTAATAGCATCAAAATCCTCAATTATCTCTTCATTGCCAATAGTATAAGTGAAGTCTCTTTCAATGTGGAGGGTCATGCAATCAGCAAGAAATTCATCACCTATTTTGTTTCGAAGTCGATTCTTGATAATTCTCATAGATGAAAAAGCCCGTTCTGTTGTTGCAGTTGAAACAGGAAGAGTCAATATCAACCGAACGAGCCTATATATCAAACAATAGTTATCTGCCAAAGTTGTTTCCACCAATATTTGGCATAATTCAGGAAGAGTGGTGATGTTCTTGAAGCAAGGCTGGCGATGCATATCATTCTCAAAATATCTCAACTCTGTTCTCAAAGCTTTCAAATCACTTGGAAGGAAATCACTAGGATAATACTTCTCATCAAGTTTACATATATCATCAATATTGAATGACTTGAAGGAATTACGAGGATCCAATGATGTGCTAAGTAAGAGAAGTTCAACTGTATTCTTCGGAAATCTAATCACTCAATTCACCCAACTGATGATCTATAACTTCATTAAAGACATCAATCCGATAATAGTGCTCAACTGTAATAAAATCTGTTTGTTGACAAGAACGACCTGTGCCCATCATATAACGAGAACTCATATCAGGCATATCAACATCATGTAGTTCACAAAATGATTTCACAGTTCCAAATATTTCATCCCAACCATGTTCCCTTAACTGTAGAAGCTGAAGTTTTGTATTTGAAACAAAGTTTAAAGCACTTACAATGTCTTGTGATTTTTTCTGAAAAACTTGGGAGAGAAAGTCAGTGATTCCCATAATTTTATCAAGAAAAATCAAAGAAAACACAAAATCAAAAGACATCATAGCAATATAGTTACTATCAGCATCACCACGAAATTGTTGGGTAGGTCCAAGCTCTCTGATATCCAGAAGAAGTAATTTTGTCTCTTTAAATAATTCTATCAAACTAGTAATAGAAGCATAATGAGAGCCCCAACGTGTAGCTCCAACTCGTTTCAAACAACGAGGTTGATTAAGTCCCTTACCTATTTCAAGTTCTCCACAATCCAACAATGCTTTAACTTCAGCTTCTCGAATAAATCTTAGCTCATTACGACGCTTAGCGGAAGAAGTAACAAAATTGACAATATTGGGTAGGGCTATTTTTAATGGGGAGGGAGTGTTGCTGTTTTACTTTTATAATTCAAACTACTTTTTTTTTTTAATTGGGTTAAGTAGGGCTATTTTTAATGGGGATCATTTAAGTGGGATGGGCTACAGCCCCCCAGCCCTTTACTGTGCCCCGTCTCTGAATCAAACCAAGCAAGAGAAAATCAGCTTCAGTCTGTTGAACCGTGGAAGCTTTAATGTGATGAGCTTCTCCTAAAAGAATGACCCATTGGCATCTCTGATAATCAAAATTTTTTAATAAAAAATTAAACAAAATGGCCCAAAAGCGATTAAAATTAATTATGAATAAAAGTGATTGATTAGTGAAAATCATGGAAGGAGAAAGTTGGTGGGTGGCTGCATCGTCACCCCTCACATTCTACTCTTTTATCTGTGGTCGATCGCATCACAAACTTTACAATCAGAAATCTGTTATCAGAACCATTGACGGTTCCTGACTCTAAATTTCGGATGGGCTAAATTTATATACTAAATTTTGAAGAAACTCTATGGTACAAGTGAACTTCATTAATAAACATAAAAGGATACACCTAATTAAGGGGACGTAATAAGTCTTACCCTTAAATGCATCTACGTACATACGTAAATAAAAGTTTGATAGTAAAAATAAACAAATTACAACAAAAACCATAATTAAACATGCAATTCAAGTACAAATTATTACTTTCTAATTTTAAATTGTACCCTTCGAGTCTTAATAGCATCAAAATCCTCAATTATCTCTTCATTGCCAATAGTATAAGTGAAGTCTCTTTCAATGTGGAGGGTCATGCAATCAGCAAGAAATTCATCACCTATTTTGTTTCGAAGTCGATTCTTGATAATTCTCATAGATGAAAAAGCCCGTTCTGTTGTTGCAGTTGAAACAGGAAGAGTCAATATCAACCGAACGAGCCTATATATCAAACAATAGTTATCTGCCAAAGTTGTTTCCACCAATATTTGGCATAATTCAGGAAGAGTGGTGATGTTCTTAAAGCAAGGCTGGCGATGCATATCATTCTCAAAATATCTCAACTCTGTTCTCAAAGCTTTCAAATCACTTGGAAGGAAATCACTAGGATAATACTTCTCATCAAGTTTACATATATCATCAATATTGAATGACTTGAAGGAATTACGAGGATCCAATGATGTGCTAAGTATGAGAAGTTCAACTGTATTCTCCGGAAATCTATCAGTCAATTCACCCAACTGATGATCTATAACTTCATTAAAGACATCAATCAGATAATAGTGCTCAACTGTAATAAAATTTGTTTGTTGACAAGAACGACCTGTGCCCATCATATAACGAGCACTCATATCAGGCATATCAACATCATGTAGTTCACAAAATGATTTCACAATTCCGAATATTTCATCCCAACCATGTTCCCTTAACTGTAGAAGCTGAAGTTTTGTATTTAAAACAAAATTTAAAGCACTTACAATGTCTTGTGATTTTTTTTTGAAAAACATGGGAGAGAAAGTCAGTGATTCCCATAATTTTATCAAGAAAAATCAAAGAAAACACAAAATCAAAAGACATCATAGCAATATAGTTACTATCAGCATCACCACAAAATTGTTGGGTAGGTCCATGCTCTCTGATATCCAGAAGAAGTAATTTTGTCTCTTTAAACAATTCTATCAAACTAGTAATAGAAGCATAATGAGAGCCCCAACGTGTAGCTCCAACTCGTTTCAAACAACGAGGTTGATTAAGTCCCTTACCTGTTTCAAGTTCTCCACAATCCAACAATGCTTTAACTTCAGCTTCTCGAATAAATCTTAGCTCATTACGACGCTTAGCGGAAGAAGTAACAAAATTGACAATATTGGGTAGGGCTATTTTTAATGGGGAGGGAGTGTTGCTGTTTTACTTTTATAATTTAAACTACTTTTTTTTTAATTGGGTAGGGCTATTTTTAATGGGGATCATTTAAGTGGGATGGGCTACAGCCCCCCAGCCCTTTACTGTGCCCCGTCTCTGATCAGAACAGATTTTGAAGAAGATCTTGATACTAATCTAATGTGAAATTAGTATCGATAACATATGGACACAAATTGGTGCTATAAAAGAATAAGGTGTTTGTTATATGTACGTGTAGCGTCCCGTGATGAAGACGTACGTACAAAAGGTTTAGGGCGACACTCGTGAGCTTCTTAACTTTACACAACTTAATTTACCCTTATTCCAAACGGAAATTTTAGAAGTTTAACGAATGGCTATCCTAGCACATTTAGACATATTTTAAGGATGTCTATTATTTATAATAAAATTTATGAACTATGTCTAAAATTAGTGTAAAATTCACGAATGTTGAAAACTATTTTTCCTTTATAATTGAAAATATGAAAGAAGGAAGGGTACATATTAAGCGCATATTTGAATAAAGAATTTCTAATTTAATAAAAATTTAAAAATTTTATAATTTGCAATTCCATATTTACAATTTCCTGATTTGTAAATTCTAGTGTTTGGATACAATTTTAAAAATCATGGAAATTGCAATTTCACTTATTTCAACTCATCATTTGAAAAATTATGTTCCTTAAGACAGAATTTCAACTCTCATTTGAGATTCTCAATTCCCCCTCAATTTTTCTCTGAAAATTTTGTTAGGAAATTAAAGAGTTAATTCCTAATAATGTGAATGGAAATTAAAAAGGACACAATTGCTGGACCATTATACCTTTAAAATTAGGATTTGACCCTAATAATTAATTCATAATTTTCTAGATGAATGTTAATTTGTATAAAATTAATATTTAGATTAGAAAATTGAATAATATATATATATATATATTATTTGAGTTAAAGTGCCATATGGTTTGCTAACTTTTGGTAGAAGGGGCATGTGGAATTTCATGAAGAGATACATATTAAAAGTCTAATGATTACATACAACGTCTCTTATGAAAATGATGTGTCTTTTATTAAGAGATGTGTCTTTTATTAAGAGATGTGTCTCTTATTAAGAGATGTGTCTCTTATTAAGAGATGTGTTCCTTATTAAAAAATGTATACTTTATTTAATAGATGTATCTCTTATTAAGAGATGTGTCTCTTATGAAGAGATGTTAACACATCTATAAATAGAGTTGCCCACAATTCATTTCATTTATTCAAAAAAAATATTCAATCATTCAATACATTTGTGGAGATTGAATATTAGGTCTAAAAAGCATACAACTTTAGAATATTTCAAGAGATATTTTTAAATGCAGTTTGCGTTTGCTATTCTTGTGGATTGAAGTGCTAATTCCATAAGAATCGTTGTATCCTGGGAGACGTTTGCCAAGTAAAATCCTTGAGCACCGGTGAGGAGGCAATTTCGCCTTAAGGAAATAGAACTAAGTTCTAGATTCGATCATACCTGTAAAATGTCTCTTACTCATTTCCTTTGTAATTCATTTATTTGATTATAAAGGTTGTTTTATTTTCATATTTATGTGAATATATCAATTATCAATATTTTTACCAACAATCTTAAGACGAAATTGTGTTTTTATTTGGTAATTGCTATATTTGATTTTGAAAATATTTAAATTCTTTTGGTCCTTAGTTTTATTTTATTTATATTGAATTGTGTATTTTTCCTCTTTACTGAAGGAAAAATGATGGCTAGTAATACTAGTGATGATGGTACTAGTAATGATAAAGGAAATCGTGTGGCTCATGCCCAACCTGTTGTGATCCCTACTTCCTCTTCTCATGGAGAGAAACCAGAAAAATTCAGTGGAACGGAATTTAAGAGATGACAACAAAAGATATTGTTCTATTTTACCACTCTTAATTTGGCCAAGTTTTTGAAGGAAGATGCTCCTGCAACTGGTTCTACTACAGAAGTAGTGGTTGTTGCAGATGCGTGGCATCATTCGGATTTCCTATGCAAGAACTATATTCTCAATGGATTGGAAAATTCTCTATACAATGTATCTAGTCTAATCAAATTTACCAAGGCCCTATGGGAGTCGTTTGACAAGAAATACAAGACTGAAGATGCTGGCATGAAGAAATTTGTGGTCTGTCGGTTTCTTAACTACAAGATGGTAAACTCCAAGATGGTTATCAACCAAGTTCAAGAACTCCAACTTATTCTCCATGAGATTGAGGCGGAGAACCTGGTTCTAAGTGAGACTTTCCAAGTGGCTACTGTAATTGAAAAATTGCCACCTTCTTTGAAAGATTTCAAGAATTATCTCAAGTATAAGCGCAAAGAAATAGGACTTGAGGATTTGATCGTGAGGCTGAGAATTGAGGAAGACAATCGTGTTTCTGAAAAGAAAAAAAATCACTGGAAATTCCATGGTGGTTAAGGTACATGTTGTGGAAGATAGGCCAAAGAACAAGAAAAAGAGGAAGCACGGCGAAAGCTCTACTCAATGGAACTCAAAGATAATTGGAGAGTTCAAAGGCAAGTGTTTTAAGTGTAATAAGCCTGACCATAGGGCAGCAAACTGTCGATCTAAAAAGATTTTAAGGGTAATACCACAAAAGTTCACATAACCGAGGAGGATAAGATCTCAAAGGATCTATCTGAGTTCAATCTCTCGGTTGTGATCTCTGAAGTGAACTTGGTAAGCAATACCAAGGAATGGTGGATACACATTGGAGCTACACGCCATATCTGCTCAGATAGGAAGATGTTCACAACCTATCATGAAGTTACCCAAGGGGAACAACTATTTATGGAAAATTCGTCCGCTTTCAAGGTTGAAGGTCAAGGAAAGGTGATCCTCATGATGACTTCTAGGAAGGAGCTAACTTTGAATGAAGTGCTACATGTGCCTGACATCAAGAAGAACCTGGTTCCTGGATCTCTGTTAAGCAAGAATAGATTCAGATTGGTTTTTTAGGCTGAAAAATTTGTACTTATTAAGAATGAGATGTATATGGGGAAAGGGTACTTGAATAATGATCTTTTCAAGATGAATGTAATGATTGTTGTACCTTCTATTAATAATAATAACACAGTTTGTTCTGCTTATATTATTCAGTCCCCAAATGTTTGGAATGTTAGATTAGGACATGTTAATGATGATACTATGTGTCGATTAGTTAACATGGATTTACTACCTAAGTTTAATATTGATGCAAATCACAAGTGTGAAACTTGTGTTGAAGCCAAACAAACCAGAACATTTTTTCATTCTATAGAAATGAGTACATAACCTCAAGAATTAATTCACAGTGATATATGTGATAGGGGAGGTGAATATGTTACACCCTTTGCAAAGTTTTATCGATGACTGTACAAGATATTGCTATGTTTATTTGCTTAAAAGCAAGGATGAAGCCTTAGTAATGTTTCAACATTATAAGAATGAAGTTAATAATCAACTTAGTAGAAAGATTAAGGTTTTAAGAAGCGATAGGGGAGGTGAATATGTTACACCCTTTGCAAAGTTTTGTGCTCAACATGGGATTATTCACCAAACCACTGCTCCTTATTCACCTTAACAAAATGGTATTGCTGAATGCAAAAACCGGACATTGAAAGAAATGATGAATGCTATGTTGATAAGTTCTGGAGCTACCCAGAATTTGTGGGGAGAAACTTTGCCTTCTGCAAATTATATTCTTAATAAATTACTTCATAAGAAGTTAGAAAAGACGCCTTATGAGTTATGGAAAGGTTGAAAGCCTTCTTACAAATATCTCGAAGTTTGGAGGTGTCTTTCTAAGGTAGCGGTGCTAGATCCTAAAAGGGTTAAAATAGGATCGAAAACCATTGATTGTGTATTCATTAGTTATACTTCTAATAGTAGTGCATATCGATTCCTTGTACATAAGTCAGATAATAGTGATATACATGTGAATACAATTATTGAATCAAGCAATGCAACATTTTTTTGAGAATGTGTTTCCTTGGAAATATGCACACGAATAAAGTTCTCATAAAAGAACTTATGATAGCAGTAATCTTGACAATCATCAAGATCAATCAGACCAAAGATCTAAAGGACTTGAAAATGAGGCTGAACCTAGACGAAGTAAAAGGGCAAAAACATCTAAGTCATTTGGTCCCGATTTTCTAACATATTTGTTAGAAAATGAACCTCAAACCAACAAAGAAGCATTGTCATCCCATAAAGCTCCTTTTTGGAAAGAGGCTATTAATGCTGAAGTAGATTCCATTCTACTAAACCATACATGAGAATTAGTGGATTTTCCTCATGGGAATAAACCATTGGGTTATAAGTGGATTTTTAAAAGGAAGATGAAAGTCGATGGATCCATAGATAAGTACAAGGAAAGACTTGTTATCAAAGGTTATAAGCAAAAGGAAGGCTTAGACTATTTTGATACTTACTCACCAGTTACGAGAATAACATCTATTAGAATGTTAATTGCAATAGCTACTTTGCATAATTGAAATACATAAAATGGATGTTAAAACGGCATTTCTAAATGGTGATTTAGAAGATGAGATTTATATGGAATAACCAAAAAGATTCATTGTTCCTGGACAAGAGAAGAAAATATGTAGGCTTATTAAGACTCTGTACGGCTTAAAGCAAGCACTAAAGCAATGACATATAAAATTTGACACTGCAATGATGTCAAACGGATTCAAAATTAATGAGTGTGATAAATGTGTCTACAAAAAAGTCACACCAAATGGTTATGTCATTGTGTGTCTTTATGTAGACAACGTGCTCATTATTGGTAGTAATAATGATATGATTAAATCTACCAAGAGAATGTTGACCAGTAAGTTTGATATGAAAGGTATGGGAGTTGCAGATGTTATTTTAGGAATTAAGATTTCTAGAACTTCTGATGTATTAATATTATCTCAAGGTCATTACATTGAGAAAATACTTTCCAAGTTAGGAAAGTATGATAGTAATCCAGTAAAAACTCCATATGAAAATAATCTTTATTTAACTAAAAATACTAGTCAAGGCATATCACAATTTGAATATGCACGTATAATTTGCAGTTTGATGTATGTCACGAACTGCACATGCCCTGACTTAGCTTACTTAGTTAATAAGTTGAGTAGATTTACAAGTAATCCTGGAAGAGATCATTGTAAATCTATAGTCAGAGTTCTTGGGTATTTAAACTATACCAAGAATTGTGGATTGCACTACACAAGATATCCATCTATTTTAGAAGGCTATACAAATGCGAATTGGATATCAAATGATAAAAACTCAAACTCCACAAGTAGATATGTTTTTACCTTAGGTGGTGTAGCAGTCTCTTGGAAATCGGCTATGCAAACATGCATAGCCAAATCCACTATGAAATCTGAATTTATCACTTTAGATAAAGTTGCAGAAGAAGACGAGTGGCTTCGTAATTTCTTAGAAGATATTCCAAATTGGCCGAAGGCTGTGTCTGCTTTGTGTATATATTGTGATAATCAATTGGCTATTGGAAGGGCACAAAATATTATGTATAATGGTAAGTCTCGACACATGCGTCGAAGACATAATACCATTAGGCAACTGCTCTCAAGTGGTATTATTACCATTGACTATATAAAATCAAAAGAAAATTTAGCAGATCCATTTACGAAAGTTTTGACAAGAGAGCAAGTTTATAAATCATCGAGGGGAATGTGGCTAAAACCTATTTCTTAATAGTTTTCATGATGGACACCCAACCTAGTTGACTGGAGATCCCAAGATCTAGGTTCAAAAAGGACACTAAATTATGTATAACTGAAACATGAGTATTGTGGGGATATTCCCTTTGCCTATTCCTAGACGAGACAATGATGCTTGCATCGTGTGAGGGTAAGCTCAGCTTTTAATGATTCCTATGACTTAGAAATCTAAGTAGGGTATAGCAGGATACTCTTAATAGGATTACACCTATATCAGTGCGAAATGAGGCCGTTTCCATGAGAATTTTAAGCCTGAATTCTTTAAAGTATTGACCAATACCATGAGTGTCCATGGCTGGAAGGACACAACATAGAACCAAACGTGTTAGAAAGGGTATTATGTGAGTAGGATTGTCTTGGTTTACATAAACGGTTGGGCAGTTCAAGACATCACGCTCACTGGTTAACTAGTAAATCCGATCTTATTTCACTACGGAAGGTTCAAAGCCAAAAGCTACCTATCCTAATGTGGTATTGGTAATGCTCAAACTACGCATTAAATTAAACATGTAATTTGAGTATTATGCAATTTAAACCCTTTTTGTGTAGATGTAGTATTTGTAAATAGGGATCGTTCTTAACCGGAAAAATTAGGGAATATTAATAATATATTAGTGAGAAAGAATAATGAATAAAATAATAAACTAATAAATGAATTAATGAATGAAAGAATTAATGAATTAATGAATAATTGAATAAAATAATTAAAGAATTAAAGAATTAAGAATTAGAGAATTAAAGAATGAATTAACTAAATAAAGAATAAAAGAATAAAAAATTAATGAATAAAAGAATGAAAGAATAAAGAGGGGGTTTTGAAAGATTGTAATCGTAAAATAAAGAAAACAAGTAAAAACAATTATGAACTTAATTCTACTCCTACTTTAACCTTTGTATAAGTGGACTTTTTTCAAACACAATTTTTACCAACAGTATAACATTATGCTCATATTGAACTAATCATGAAATCCTACCTTTATCATCTCAATTACATGCATAAATTTTTCATATTACAAATACACCGAACAACGGATTTTTACTTACAATATGATCCACCTTAAGTTTGTGATTTAATGCGCTGAACAGCGGTCAAACATTAAATTTCTTCAACCCTATTCTAAATGCCCCAAACAACGGATCAACATTTAGCTTCGAATTGAAATTTAAGCACTAAAACATATGAAGTAAAAGAAATTCAAAAAGTAAAACACATGCAGATTTTATTCTTACTTACAAATGTTAGAAAGAAAATACCAAGACAGATATTGAATTATAAGTAAAACCAATAACAATAATAAGAATTTAAGTAGAAAAATGTGGTTTTTCACAAGAATCACAGAACAGCGGCAAGAAACTTGTATAGATGGAAAAACAATACGAGGAATTCGGTGTTAAAAAATCTTGAATTGCCTTAGAATTACTCGGCCTAGGTATTTATTAAGGAAAACACTAAATTATGTCTAAGAGCTCTCAAAGAAAAGTCACAAGAATAAAGTAAAGAATAAATGAAATTAAGAAATAAAATAAAAAGAACATAAATTAAGAACAAAATTAAAAACAAAACTTAAAAGAAATTTAAGAAGAATAATCTACAAGAAGCTAAAATGATCCCCAAAAATGTCTCTCAAAAGAGAAAAAAAAAAGAACTAAACTAAAATGAACTAAGAATAGGGAAGAAAGGGGAAAAATGGGGACCCCCTAACAAAGAGGAACACTTCTCTATTTATAGAGAAAGTGTAAAAAATTATAGAAAAATAAAATACAAAATTAAATAAAAATATAAAAAAACAATGATGAAAAATGATCATTAATAATGCAATTGGGGATGGTTTGGGCTGAAAAGAGGAGCAGTGGAGTCGGCATCAGTTGGCTGAGCTGCAGTGATGGGACTCGGCAGGAGCAGGTGGAGAGCAGATCATCATTTCGGTAGCAGGCGGCTGGCAGGAAGTGGGTGAGGTCGGTGGCTCAGGCGGAAAAGGGAGACTAACTTTGGCGTGGTGGAGCAGAGCCTAGTGCACGGACCTCGGGCGAGACGCGCTAACAAGAGGAAGAGGCCTTCGACGCACGCGCACCGAATGGTAGAACAGGAGCTCGGCCAGCGCGATCTGAAGAATTTTGCTAGGCTGCGAAGGGCTTTGGGCTGGCGTAGTGGGCTTAGGGTCTGGGCTTCGCGATGAATTCGATGGGCTTGGACTTTGGACGACTTGGGTTGGAATTTCTGAATTTCCTTGAAATATTTGATAGCTTCCCCTATTTCGTCCATAATTTCTTCGTTCGAACTCCGATCGGAACGATTTTTTAGTCAAAACGCTCTAAATTCCACAATTTATTTAATTCTACAAAAAACACAAAATATATTATTTTCTCAAATTTGTTATTATTTTAATATTAAAAGTCAAGTATAAAGGGTATAAAATAATATAAAATAATGCTTAATTGAATATTTGTCAGGTATCTTTTCGACTAAACTCTCTCAAGCGTCTGTATTATTGTACATTTGCATTTTGTAGCTAATTTCCATTCATGTGGAGAATTGTTAGGAAATTAAAGAGTTAATTCCTAATAATGGAAATGGAAATTAAAAGGACATAATTGTTGGACCATTATACCTTTAAAATTAGGATTTGACCCTAATAATTCATTCATAATTTTCTGGATCGTTGAATCTTGGGAGACATTTGTCAAGTAAAATCCTTGAGCACCGGAGATGAGGCAATTTCGTCTTAAGGAAATAGAACCAAGTTCTAGACTCGATCATACCTGTAAAATGTCTCTTACTCATTTTGACAGGACCGTCCCCGAATGAACATTGATAACCGTGCCCGGTCGTGCTCCCGTTTGGCAAGTCGACTGAAGTTCCCAAATTACCCTCAGTACTTGCCAAACAAGGGATAACCATACATGCGCCCACTCATGCCTTTACCTCCCAATCAACCTCGATTATCGTGCCACGACCTGGAGGGTCAATAAAACACAAAGGGTGTGAGTGGACGAAAATAAATCAGTTCATAAAACATGTTACAGAAAAGATATTTCTACCATCCACGTAAAACCAATGCATGCATTCGAAAATCATTTCATAATCCATTTCATTTCCAATATGAGAAAACCAACAAAATCATTTTCCTTTTCTCAAACCTCGGGTCTTAGCCCGAAACCATAAACACGGGGCCTCAGCCTAAAATCATGAATCAAAATCCAAGTACAAGAACATAGCCCAAAATTCACAAAATCATATAAATCGGGCCATTGCCCAACACATCCGAAAACATCGGAAACCAACAGTAAATCACAAGTCAATCAATCTGCTGGATCTCAATCACCGAGTCTTTAAACTCATATATCAGGTCTTCCCGGGATATCAACGAGTCTTTAAACTCAAAACACAATCAATAGGCCTCGGGGGATATCACAATAACCGAGTCTTTAAACTAAACATATCAATCAAGGGCCCTCCCCCGTCATCAATCAACCGGGTCTTTAAACCCAAAACCAGATCCAGCAATAGTATCAGGTCTTTAAACCCAAAACCATTTGTAAATTATAACAAATCCAGAATCCATCCTGACAGGACCGTCCTCGAAGAGACATTAATAACCGAGCCCGATCCTGCTCCCGTCTGGCAAGTCGACTGAAGTTCCCAAATTACCCTCAGCACTTGCCAAACAAAGGATAATCAAATGTGTGCCCGCTCATGCCTCCACCTCTCGAATAGCCTCGGTAATCGTGCCACGACCTGGAGGGTCAATAAAAACACAAAAGGTGTGAGTGGACGAAAATAATTCCGTTGTAAAGCATTTTACAGAAAGACATTTCTACCCTCCAAGAAAAACCAATGCATGCATTCAAAAATCATTTCACAATCCATTTCATAATTTGATATAAGAAAAATCGTGTATGAAAATCAAAATCATTTTCCTTTGCCCAAACCTCGGCCTTAGCCTGAAACCATAAACACGAGGCCTCAGCCCAAAATCATGAATCAAAAGCCAAGTACATAACATAACCCAAATTCCATCAAGTCATATAAACCGGGCTATTTCCCAACACATCCGAAAACATAAAAAATCAACAGTAATTCACAAGTCAATCAATCTGCTGGATCTCAAGTGCGCCTGAGTCTTTAAACTCAAAACCATGCGCATAATCAGGCCTTCCCGGGATATCAACGAGTCTTTAAACTCAAGCACAATCAATAGGCCTCGGGGGGATATCACAATAACCGAGTCTTTAAACTGAAAACATGTCAATCAAGGGCCCTCCCCCGTCATCAATCAACCGGGTCTTTAAACCCAAAACCATTTGTAAATCACAACAAATCCAGAATCCATCGTAAACCAATTCCCCAAGTCAAATCCGAGATCACACTTAATCGAAATGGAACTCATGTCTGAATTTCACATTCAAATCCCCAATCATATCCGTCATCCATTCCCGAATCCAAATTTGTAATAATGATTCGGTAAGCCGTCATCCGGAAACATCATCCTGAACCCAAATCCGGAAATCCATCTTCAAGTTTCTGAAACCCGAAATCTCATTCATCAAAGCCACTTTTATGAACTGGGCATTAAGCCCGCAATCGTTTTTCCCAAAATCCATTTTAAATCTTTGAAATCAAATCGTATTTTAAATGCCAAATTCAAATTATCAAAATCACGAAAAAATCACAACATACTCGAAATCTCGTAGAACGCACAAATCCGTAACACTCTCGAAATTCGTTCCAAAACCGTAAATCATACTCACAATCATAGTCAAAATATCATCAAAACATACTACACACAATTCATATAAAATCATTCATTAAACCATCGCAAAAACATAGGAGAAACCATAGCCTTGAAACACGTGCAATTACGTATTGCATATCGAAATACGTATAAATACGGAAATCGCAATTACCATAAGTCATAGTCATACTCATAGAAATCATAGAAACAGTTATGCATGCATTAAATTTTAGAAAGCAAAGTCCACTCACACACCGTCCATATCGCTCGCTTTTCGAGCTGCACGCGTTTCCGTAATTTCTGACATTTTCAAGGAATCTCGAATCCTGTCCAAAATCATTCTTCAGGGTCACTAAGGACTCAAATAATATCATACTAATTTCCCATAATTTTTCGGGAATTAAATATTAATTAAAAACGTAACATAAACCTTCGGACCCTCGAAACGGTGTCCGATTAACTCGAAACCAATGCTAAAATGTTCGTTACATTGCATAGAACAAAAGTCATGTTGTCCTCACCTCGAAATTCCCTCTCACGCGCCACCGTAAGCAGCTGCGGGTGAGGCTCACGCGCCTGTTACAGTACCCGCACAGTCGTCTTCCTCACCCGACTAGCCTGCAAAAGGGTTGTTCAACCCGCGACATGGCCAATTAAATTTTCCCTCAATTCTACATCGTTTTCGAAAATTCAAACATCCAGTTGTATCGAAATAAGTTTAATTAGGGAACTGTAAACTAAATTACACATATCAAGCCTTTAATCCAACATTTCTCTCATGATCAAACAAACGGGTTTAACTTTCTAATCTCACTCAAATCAACTCAGTTTTCCAATTAATTGATACAGAAGCATCATAAGACTCAAATAAACGTTATACCGTAACCAATTTCACAAATCCTTACCTGTAGGTAGTCGTCCTTAACCTAGAAATTTTCCAGAAACTGGAACTTGGGTTCTTGGCCAAACCGCGATCAACTTCCTTCGATTTTGGTGTGGTTGAAGTCGAAATGAGCCCAGAAGACTATTTCCAATCTCCGTTTAGCTCCTCTCCCCTCACAAATCAAATTTAGAATTTCCCTCCATTTTTTTCAATTTCACGATTTCTGGGTTCTCTATCTGGTTTTCCGTTTGTCCTCTCTAGAAATGGTCTCTCAACACTTCTAACCTCTCTGTTTTCAACCTCGTCCATCACAACAGCTCGTAGTAATCTCTCAGTCTCTCTGTGACTGTGTTTCCCGCAATGGCCCAAAATAAAAAACAGCACCTCCATGCTCTGTTCTCTGTTGCACACCCACCTGATTGTGCTTCCACTCAGCCTCAAAACTGTCACTACTCAGCCTTTCTTAGTGACAATTGTCACTCACATTGATAAATAATTCCCTCAAGCTCTACTCACGGCTGGTTCAAACTGCACCCTTGGAAATTACTATTTTACCCTTCCTTCACCTAATTACCAAAATGCCCTTCATCGTTCTAGAATCATAACTCATCCGTCCGAGATCCGTTTTTAGCGTGCCGCCTGTCTACGGACTCAGGGCATTGAGACTTACCTAACGGTCCTCAAATTGCGCGAAAAATAGTGGTCAAACCAAAAGTCAATAATTTCCCCCTTTTCGACCTAATTACAAAAATGCCCTCGAACTTCCGAACATCATAACTTCCTCCTCGAATGTCTGAATCGGACGTGCCACCTGTCTATGAACTCGTAACGTCCCGACATACGTCACAGTCATCGGTCAAAGTCCGTTTGACCGCTCAAACTAAAAGTCAACTGTACGCCCGATTCTAGGGGCAAAATCGTAATTTTCTTCAAGTTTTCCCAAATTTACCTTTTCCCAAATTGGTCGTTACACATCCAATCCATCGTAGTACGAATTCCAAAACCAAATTCGAGATCACATTTTATCGAAATGGAACTCATGTCTGAATTATACGTTCAAATCCCAAATCATATCCATCATCCATTTCCAAATCTGAATTCGAAAGCATCATTCTGTAAGTTGGCATTCGAAATAACCATTTCGAACCCAAATCCGGAAATCCACTTTCAAGTTTCCGAAACCCGAAATCTCGTTCGTCAAAACCTCTTTTATGAACTGGTCATCAAGCCCGAAATCACTTTTTTCCAAAATCCGTTTTAAGTCTTTGAAATCAAATCATAGTTCAATCCAAAATTCAAATCATCATAACCATGGTCAAATCACAACATACTCGAAATCTCGTAAAACGTGCAAATCCGTAATAATCTCGAAAACTGTGCCAAAAATGTAAATCATACTCACAATCATAATCTATACATCATCAAAATATGATACGCACAAGTCATATAAAATTATCCACCAAACCATCATCAAAGTATAACATAAATCGTATTCTCGAAATACGTGCAATTACTGCATATCAAAATACGTGTAAATACAGAAATCGTAATTACCATAAACCATAATCATAATCATAGAAATCATCAATAGAACGAATAGAAAACAATTATGCATGCATTGAAATTTAGAAAGCAAAGTCCACTCACACACCGTCCAAACGGCTCACTTCCGAACTGCACGTTTTTCCGTAAATTCCGGAAATCATAATTCCTGTCCAAAATCAATATCAAGGGTCACTAACACTTCAATATACCTCACATAATTTTCCCCAATTTTTTCGTTATTTAAATACGTATTTTAAACATATACGAAAACTTCGGATACATTGAACACTATCGAAACGATATCTGATTTCCTCGAAACTAGTGCCAAAATGTTCGTTACATTAAAAGGAGTAAGTTTCATGTTGAACTCACCTTGATATTTGGTCCCCACGCGCCGCCGTGAGTGGCTGCGCAGGAAGCCCACGCGCTGCTACAATGCAGGCATTGTTCATCGTCTCTGTCCGACTGCCTGTTAAACGGGTCGTTTAGCCCGCGTGATGACTCGTTTCAATTCATACCAAATTCAACTTGTTTGCTTCAATTGATCCATCACATAGCATCACCAACTTAATTAGGGGTCTGTAACATAACTTTCAATCGTCACTGCCTCAAACCAACTCAATTGAATTCAAGTTTCCTATGAATGTTCATCGTCCCAGTTCATCCAACAGTCACTAGTTTCTTCAATTGATTAGTTAGGGAGCATCATGGACTCACTTTAAAGATGATTTTGTAATCAATTTCACAAAAAATTACCCCCAATTACAAGAACACAGGCTCGCGATTTCTGGAATTCCTCCATGTCTGTTCAGGGCTCCAAGAGCTTCGAACCTTGAATTTCTCGATTTGGATCGACTAATAAAGGTCCCAAAAGGCATAATCTAACCTTAATTTGACTTGGGCTGGTCTACAACTCAAAATTGAATTTCAATTGTTCAAGAACAGGTTTCGGGTTTTTGATTTTACTTTCACAATTTTCATCACTTTTCTTCCTCTCTCAATCTCAATTCTCTGTTCTCCCTCTATTAATTCTTCTCCAATTCTTCTTTCTCTCAACAGGTTGCTGGGGAGGTCGATCAAGTTTAGTTAGGGTCTTTAGTCTCTGTTTTTCAAACACACGCACACACACGAATAATTGTGAAGCATGTTAATTCATAGCAAATTCACACCACCGCACACCTATTTGTTTGCCACTAATCTGACTTAGGGAGTGACAGATGTCACTTAGTGTCATAATCATGGTTGAATCAGCCCAATCACCGTCCCATTTCTTATTCAATTAACTAATTACCATTTTGCCCTTCTCTTTACAAATTACCAAAATGCCCTTCATGTTCCTAGACCCGTAAGTTTATCGTCCGAACTCCGATTGACGCATTCCGTCTGTCTACGGATTTAGCGTCTCGAGACCTACCCAACGGTCTTCGAATTATGTGAAAATTCCATGTTGTTTGAAAGTCAACAAATTGCCCCTTTAACCAAATTACCGAATTACCCTTGAACTTCCGAACATCATATATTTCTCCTCGAATGTCGAAATCGGACGTACCACCTGTCTATGAACTCGTGACGTCCCGAACTACGTCATAGTCATCGGTCAAAGTCCGTTTGACCGCTAAAACCAAAAGTAAACCGTTCACCCAATTCCAGGGGCAAAATCATCATTTTCTTCCAATTTTCCAAATTTTCCTTTTTTTTCCGAATTTCCGGGCCGTCACACATTTCCTTTGTAATTCATTAATTCGATTATAAAAGTTGTTTTATTTTCATATTTATGTGAATATAGCAATTATCAATATTTTTACCAACAATCTTAAGACGAAATTGTATTTTTTATTTGGTAATTGCTACATTTTTTGGAACCAAACGCACCCTAAAAGAATTTATGATATCATTACTAAATTTTTGATTATTCTGTGAAGAAGATCTAAAGAAGAAAGAAAGAGTCGAAGAGAATGAAAAAGGCAGATGAAGGAAGAAGAAAAACAAGCTTCATGACGTAGCTAGGTTTTGATCAATCCAGTTACACTCCATACAATTTCACATTAATTACCCACTTACAAAAACAATGAAAAACCTTAATTTTTTTCTGCCAATACATTGATAACCAATAACTAAATCAGCTTAATCACATGTTTAGTGTCTAACAAATTTAAATTTACTTTCAACCACAACACGTACGATGAGACCGGTCAACACTTTAACATTAATTGCATAGCGTATTAACTCTAAAGTATGAGGCCCTAATACTACTCATCTGGGTATTCTTCCCTACTCCATTCTCAATTCAGTTTCTTTTTCTTTAATTACAGATTAATAATGCATTTTATTGGAGATGTTGTTTTCACAATAATGGAGAAGCTGAAATTACGTTATTGGCTTCTTCTTTTCTTAATTCGGAACCCAAAAATTCATCTCGTAAGACCCATAGTTGTCAAAATCTGTCATATTAGCCATAAAATTCCGGGGACCGCAAATTTTGACTACTCATCCATCTTCATTCTTCAACCAATAAATCTAATTTTTCTCCGGGGAGAAATTCAATGTGATTCAGACCTTCATTATGATATTTTATACAAAAATGATTCTCTCCGATACTGTACGTGTTATTATTATTTGTATATATGTCAGAACTACGAAGGGAAGATGAATAAAACAGTGGCTTAAAGATTCCCAGGAGAGCATTATATATGCATGTGCATAGTGACGAGTATCCCTCTACCAATATTCTATCATTACTTGTCTTTCTTTTCGTTTTATTATGTAAATCCTTAAAAACTTTAAGCGATCATGAATGCATGCACTTACATTCCAAAAGATTCCAGCAGTACCGACTCCTGGTGGACCTACAAAATATTCTTTGAGAGAGATACTTTAATGCACCAAAATCATGGACGTTGGATACTGGTGGCCGGAAAAAAATAATATAATAATTCAATGATGGCATTTTAAAAATTGGATACTAATTATGGATTAAAATATGAAATTGTTTTTTTTTTAGTACAAATAAACTTTAACAGAATAGCCCCTAGCAAAATCACACCTTAAAAAATCAGATCTCCAAGCCATAGACACCGATAAGGGCACATCGCTACACCAAATCTGATCCATATTATTATATTGACCAAGATTAACCAGAACGTCCGCAACAAAATTAACCTCTTTGAAAGCATGAAAAAATGCAATATATAGAATGAAAGAGATCCCTCCATTTCTTTACCATCCATATAATACTTTTGACTCTCCAAGGTGGTTCAATATTAGAGAGGATGGAATGAATAAGAATTATAAGGTCATCTTGCACGATCATATTGTTGCTTTGAGCCCTTCTAGTAACACTAGCCCTTTAGCTACCAGACTGCTAGTTTTGCCCACATGCTTAGCCCCCCGGCAACAATTGGAAGCCCATTAGAAAATCTCTAATAACAAAAACCACTGCAGCATTATTGTTAGATTTAATATAGCCGTCAAAATTTACTTTAAAGCAACAAGTATATAGCCGAATCCATTTTATAATGGAGTAAGACCTATAATCATGACTAAGCGTCATCTTGGCTTCAAAGAACTTAGAGCCAACCAATCTAGCAATTGTCATAGTCCTTGCACAATGAGGCCTAATATGTAATACCTGTGTCTTGAGAAGAACGGTGAACAATCCCACACCGCTCAGGGAGGGAACGGTGAAGTGTCTTATATGTGTGGGAACATATCTATCTAGCGTGAGGCCTTTTGGGAGCTTACTGGCTTTGGATTCCTTGGGAACTCCAAATTTAAGCGAGTTTGCGCTGGTGTAATCTCAAGATGGGTGACCTACTGCGAAGTTGCATATGAGTTCCTAGAAACAAAACTGTTAGGGCTAGGCCCAAAGCGAACAATATCGTACTAGATGAGTCAGGTCGTGACAGAATGGTATCAGAGCTGGACTCCGATCGCAAGTGTGCCAGCAAAGACGTTGGGCCCTAAGAGGGAGGGGGAAAAAGGGGGGGGGGGGGGGGGGGGGGGGGGGGGGGGGGGGGGGCGGGGGGGATTGTAATACTTGTGTCTTGAGAGGAACGATGAACAATCCCACGCTGTTCGGGGAGGGAAAGGTGAAGTGCCTTATATGTGTGGGTACGTATCTCTCTAGCGTGAGATATTTTGGGAGCTCACTGGCTTTAGATTTCTTGGGAACTCCATAGTTAAGTGAGTTTGGATTTGTGCAATCTCAAGATGGGTGATGTAACGACCCGTCCCAAATCCTGGGGATTAATTAAGACTTAATTATGGATTATCAAGGCTAATCGGAGATTAGTCAAGGATTATCGGACGTTCAGGGTGAAATTAAAAATTTACCCCTAAACGAGGGTAAAAATTTAACTTTTGAACCGGGGGCCCAATGCCCGTGGACTGAGGACCGTTACATAGATCGTGTCGATACGAGTCCGTAGATAGGCGGCACGTCAAAATCGGACATTCGACGGGAAAGCTACGGTTCACGGAAGTTTAGAGGTACTATTTACAATGACACGTTTTACGAGGCAAGTTGACTTTGCTTTTGTCTGATGTGGGCCTATATATTTTATCAGGCCCAATGGATGAGTGACAAGTGTCACTCATCCATTGCCCATTATGATTACATACATGCATCTGTTTCCCTTTCATCTATTCCTTTGATTCTGCATGAGGCCAAGATAGTGGTTGAGGGGAGTGAGGGACTGAGAGAGGTGGTGAAAGGCGGCAGGACCGCCTGTGGACGACGGAGGAAGCCAGAACCCAGGTAAACCTGAGAACCCGTTTTGATTCAAAAATTGGATTTTTTAGTTTCGTACGTTTTGGGTGGTTACTGATGATTGAATGATGTTCATGGGATCCCTAGAGTCGAGGAGGATAATAAATAGGGGGCTTCGACGGCTTAACGACCCAAGAAGGGTGGTGGATGGTGGCCGTACTATTCATCTATTCGAACAGGTATGTACGCCGTCCTTTTCATTGTTTTGATAACAAAAATCGAGTCATGGATTGAGACAAGGCTTTAGGAAGAAAAATGGGATTGATTGGTGGTCGAAATAAGGAAATCGATCATGCTGGTTCGGTTGGACCGAAAACTAGGTGAACCAGTCTGGACTGGGTTCACCCGAGGTTGAAGATGACAGTTCTGTGCGCATGGGGGAGCATGTGGTACTATTTGGGGATGAGGTCAACGTATGAAATCATCCTTTCGATGTAACGAACATTTTGGCACAAGTTTCGAGTCGATTGGACACCGTTTCGGATAGTTTTGGGTGTCTGATGGTTTAGGGGCTATGTAAAATACATTTAAAAATCCTGAAAAATTAGGGGGCTTTAATGAGAGGTTATTGAAGTAGTTAGTAACCCTCTAGTATGATTTAGACAGGTCCGGGAATCCCGGAGATGGTGATTACCCGAAGAGGCTTATGGCGCGTGTATCGAGGCGCAACATGGACGGTTTGTGAGTGGACTTTGTTTATGAATCGATGCATGCATAAATGTTTTATATGTTTTTTTTATCAATGATTTGAAATTCCTTGAGTGCATATGATTGTGGTAGTTAGTATTTACGTATTTGAATGTATTTCGAGATTTAAGGTTTTATATCGTGCCTATACATGCTGTGTTGCAATGATGATTTGTTGGAATGGTTTTGGATTTGAAATTAGAACCTAGCATGAGACCCATTTGAGTTGGAAACTATCGGACTTGAAGTCCAGTTGATTTACGATATCGGGCTTGAAGCCCAGTTGATTGATGGTATCGGACTTAAGGCCCAGTTAATTGTGGTATCGGGCTTGAAGCCCAGTTGATTGTGATATCGGGCTTGAGACCCAATTGATTTGTGGTATCGGGCTTGAGGCCCAGTTGACTTATGATATCGGGTTTGAATTCCAGGTGGTTTATGGTATCGGGCTTAAGGTCCAGTTGATTGATGGTATCGGGCTTGAGGCCCAGTTCATTTGTGATATCGGGCTTGAGTCCCAGTTGTGGTTTATGAAATACGAATTCGGGTTTAAGACCTTATTGTGATGTGAATTTGGGTTGAGTCCCTGTGAGATTTGGATTTGAATCGGATTCGAAGAATTCTGTTGAGATGTTCGGGTATGAAACCCAGTTGAATTATGATTTGAAAAGAAAGTATGTGAATATGTATATACCCTCCCGTATGAATAGTCTCATCCAGATGTCGATGATCCTGGAGTGTCACGATCCACTGCCTGAGATGAGTGACTCCGAGAGGGAGCACATGCCCAGGAGTGAGATATATGATATAGTCTCAGACAGGGTCTGGAGACAGGTCCTCCCACACGTCGTAGATCCTTGAGGTAGACTTGGAGATGAAACCCGAGTAGTATGCATACTTGTATGGTATCGGGCTTAAGGTCCAGTTGATTGATGGTATCGGGCTTGAGGCCCAGTTCATTTGTGATATCGGGCTTGAGTCCCAGTTGTGGTTTATGAAATACGAATTCGGGTTTAAGACCTTATTGTGATGTGAATTTGGGTTTAAGACCACATTTGATGAGTACCATGATCAGTTGTGTTCCAATATATTGAGATGTTGACCAGACGTCAAATACTGTGTGCTCGAGCAGAGTGGATTGAGAGGGTTCAGTGGTTATGTGAGCCGATAGCTCATGGCCATGTGTGCCAATGGAACCCTCGTGATTTTATATGTGATTACCTCTGCTGAGGAAAGTATTCGATGAGGTCCAGATACACCAAGGATGGGTGAGATGTCGAATGTGTTTCGACAGATACGTGAGATACGATGTGGGTACTCGAGAGCGAGTTAAGATCAGAGTAGCGCAGTGAAAGCGCAAGGGAACCGAGAGTTACCAGCTAGCCACGATCGTTGCCGTGGACTTAGAGAATGTTGAAGGAGAGCTGTATCTATATGAACATTGGGTTACGGTTGTAAACCATTAGTGACAAAGGATAAGAGATCGCTCAGTGGAGCAATGTTGACTGGTGATAGCAAGATCTGAGCAGGATATCAGCTTCGATTGTCAGATGAGAAGGGTCATCCGGCTGAAAAGCCGATGTGATGTCAACTTAGTATAACTGACCTGTCAGAGTGAGTGACAGGTGAGACACCGACTTTCTGTCTCGAGTGAGACTATGAGCCGACTTGTGGCTTCTCGAGAGTTGAGTTGGAGCTTTGGAAGCTCTGGTGACAGCGCATACCGACGAGTACGGTGGTTTTTTTCAGATGTGTACGCTTACACGAGAGTGCCCGAGGGGGAGGCAAGCTTATATTGCCATCACTAGTTTTGAAATTTGGGTGAGTCGAATTTCGAGGACGAAATTCTTTAAGGAGGGAAGTTTGTAACGTCCCATCTCAAATCCTGGGGATTAATTAAGACTTAATTATGGATTAGCAAGGCTAATCAGAGATTAGTCAAGGACTATCGGACATTCAAGGTGAAATTACAATTTTGCCCCTATATGAGGGTAGAAAGTTAACTTTTGACCCTGGGGTCCGAAGCCGTAGACCGAGGACCATTGCATAGATCGTGTCGATACAAGTCTGTAGACAAGTGACGCGTCGAAATCGGACATTCGACGTGAAAGTTACGGTTCACGGAAGTTTTGAGGTACTATTTACGATGGCATATTTACGAGGCAAGTTGACTTTGCTTTCGTCTGATGTGGGCCTAGATATTTTATCAGGCCCAATGGATGAGTGACAAGTGTCACTCATCCATTGCCCTATGATTACATACATGCATGTGTTTCCCTTTCATCTGTTCCATTCGATCACCTAGCCTGAAACCCCAAAAAACCATACCCTTCCCCTTTGATTCTGCGTGAGGCCAAGAGACTGGTTGAAGAGAGTGAGGGACTGAGAGAGGCGGTGGAAGGCGGCAGGACTGCCGTGGATGGTGCAGGAAGCCTATAACCCAGGTAAACCCGAGAACCTGTTTTGAATTGGAATTTAGTTTCGTACGTTTTGGATGTTTTCTGATGATTGAATTATGTTCATGGGATCCCTACAAGTCGAGGAGGATAAAAAATGAGGGTGCTTCGACGTCTTAACGACCCAAGAAGGGCGTGGATGATGGCAGGACTGTTCATCGATTTGAATAGTTATGTACGCCGTCATTTTCATTGTTTTGATCACACAAATCGAGTCCTATGATTGAGACGAGGCTTTAGGAAGAAAAACGGGATTGATTGGTGGTTAGAATAAGGAAAACCGATCATGCCGGTTCGGCCGGACCGAAAACCAGGTGCACCGATCTGGACCCTGTTCACCCGAGGTTGAAGATGACCTGTACTAGGTGCGTGAGCTCCACGTGCAGCGCCTTTGGCTGCGCGTGGGGCGCGTGGGTCACTGTTTGGGGATGAGGTCAATGTTTTGATGTAACGAACATTTGGCACAAGTTTCGAGTCGATTGGACACAATTTCGGGGTAGTTTTGGGTGTCCGAAGGTTTAAGGGCTATGTAAAATACGTTTAAAAATCCCAAAAAATTAGGGGTTTTAATGAGAGGTTATTGAAGTAGTTAGTAACCCTCTAGTATGATTTGGACAGGTCCAGGAACCCCGGAGATGGTGATTGGTCCAGAGAGGCTTATGGTGCGCGTATTGAGGCGCAATATGGACGGTCTGTGAGTGGACTTTGTTTTATGAATTGATGCATGCATAAATGTTTTATATGTTTTTTAGATCGATGATTTGAGATGGCTTGAGTGCATATAATTGTGATAGTTAGTATTTACGTATTTGCACGTATTTTGAGATTTATGATTTTATATCGTGCCTATACGTGCTGTATTACAATGATGGTTTGATAGAATGGTTCTGGATTGAAAATGAGGATCCGGACATGAGACCCATTTGAGTTGGAAACTATCGGACTTGAAGTCCAGTTGATTTACGATATCGGGTATGAAACCTAGTTGATTAATGGTATCGGGCTTGAGGCCCAGTCAATTGTGATATCGGGCTTGAATCCTAGTTGTTTCATGTTATCGGGCTTGAGACCCAATTGATTTATGATATCGGGCTTGAGGCCTAGTTTACTTATGATATAGGGTTTGAAGCCTAATTGGTTTATTGTATCGAGCTTGAGGCCCAGTTGATTGATGGTATCGGGCTTGAGGCCCAGTTGATTTGTGATATCGGGTTTGAGTTCCAGTTGTGGTTTATGTAATGTGAATTCCGGTTTAAGACCCTATTTGGGATGTGAATTTGGGCTAAGTCCCTTGTGAGATTTGGATTTGAATCGGATTCGAGGAATTCTGTTGAGAATGTTCGGGTATGAAACCCAGTTGAATTATGATTTGAAAGAAAGTATGTGAATATGTATATACCCTCCCGTATAAATAGTCTCATCCAGATGTCGATGATCCTGGAGTGTCACGATCCACTGCCTGAGATGAGTGACTCCGAGAGGGAGCACATGCCAGGAGTGAGATATATGATATAGTCTCAGACAGGGTTCGGAGACAGGTCCTCCCAGACGTCGTAGATCCTTGAGGTAGACTTGGAGATGAAACCCAAGTAGTATGCATACTGTAGATATATCATGACGGATTGTTGATTGGGCATATGAGATGCCAAGGATGGGTTATATACTATATTATATATATATATGACGATATGATGTTTCACCATGTGATTGGTTTGAGACTAAGAACCCCGTGTTTTATGATTTCGGAGATTGGTTTTGGACTGAGTTCCCATGCGATTGATTTTACAGGTTGGGCTAGGCCCCTAATGATGATTTTAGGAAGGAACTAGTTTTGGTTGTCGAACCGTTTTATTGAGTATGATTTAATTAAAGTAAATGGTTTGATAATTGATTTTATGATGCATGTATACTTTTACGTGAAGGGTATAAATAATTTTCGATATAAAGTGTTTTATAAACAGTTATTTTGTCCACTCACGGCTTTTATAATTTTAATACTCTTCAGGTTGATCGCGGATGCAGGCTATAACAAAGATCGAGACATCACATGCCACCACCGATCCTTGTGTACTCTGATGGACCCCGAGCGGGTGACGAGTTTATCCCTAGTCTAACACGCGGTGTCAGACGAAAGCAGGCACGTCCCACGATACTCTAGGGGATTGGGACGGGTCCTGTCAGGTGACCTACTAGGAAGTTGCATGTGAGTTCCCAAAAAAAAACCGTGAGGGCTGGACCCAAAACGGACAATATCGTGCTAGATGGGACGGGTCATAACATAACATTTGAGAAAATTGCTTTATTTATAGCTTCTCAAATTTTCCAGAAGGTCATCAGACATTGACTGAGATGAAAAAGTATATCGTGCTAGATGGGTCGGATCATGACATAACATTTGAGAAAATTACTTTATTTATAGCTTCCCAAAATTTCTCCGAGAAGCAAGTCAATCAATCAGCGATCCCTGGATAGGTCTAGCAGTAGCCTCAGAATTGGCCCACACTTGTAGGGTAAATGAGCAATCACAAAATAATTGCTCAATCGACTCATCATAAGATCCACAAATTCCACACATGCAATCAGTACTTCTGAGGAACCTTGTATCTATGTATTAAGACTCAGTCTAATGAGGAGTTAGGATATCTTATGTGTCGTCTTTAATACATCTGTACGTCTACAGCTAGACTCCAATCTAGATTGCTACGAACTTGGGCATCAAGTTTGGCCAAGGGAACAGAAAAAACCTAGTTGCAAGCCTAGAAATGTATGTTCGTCCCTTTACCAACAGTCCACTGGATACCCTTATAAAGGTGACACATGGCATTTAATATTTTCTTTCCACGCAATAGAATGATTAGATCTTTACTGTAAAGAAATAAAGGATTATGAAGAAGGTACTTATCTCTCATGATCCTCACCCACCAATTTTGTACTCAATAAGAATTCTCCAACCTAGTTTGGTAAGAGTAGCCATATTGAACTGCTCAACCAATCTAAGGCCAAGATCGCCTTTATCAATAGGTTTACAAACATTTTTCCCAGCAATAGGGCAAATGTAATGTGAACCCTAGAAAAAAATTCATGTATTCTTTGTTGATTTCTTTAGAGGTTTTATCAGGACAAGGAAAACAAGAAAAAACATGATTAGGAGTACTTCAAATGTTTGACTTCAGAAGAGTTAGCTGAAAACAAGAAAGAACATGATTAGGAGTACTTCAAATGTTTGACTTGAGAAGAATTAACTACTGAGTTTTTTGCCTGCAAACTGACATTAGGAGAGAAATATATTGAAGATTTATGGAAGTTTATATGTTGGCTAGAGGCCATTGCAAACTTATCTAGAACTTTCTGACTATTCCTTACTGCTGAAAAAGAAGCTTTACCACACATCAAGCAATCATCTACAAAAACTAAATTAGAAACTTGAAATCCATAAGGGGAGGATAGGATACCAACCTGGTTTCTTAGTAGTTTGTGCTAGCTCATTAAGGTGTCTAATGAATAGTTCCATGCCTAAAATAAAAATATAGAGATAATTAAATAGCCTCCTTGACTTATCACCTTAGAAGGGGTAAAGAAGCCTTCAGGAGAGCCATTAACTGATTAATATAGAAAAGGAAGATAACGAAATACATTCCGACGCAAGCTTTAGTCCATTTAGGTGAAAATCCAAAACTGACTAAACAATTCTCAATATAAGACCAATCAAGTAAAGTATAAGCTTTATCAGGGACAATTTTTACCGCCATAGAGCCTGTTCAACCTTTCGTTCTCTACAAGTCATTGAACATCTCATTGGTTATAAGGATATTATCCAAAATTGAGCGTCCAAAATTGAGCGTCTAGGAGCAAAAGCTTCATGGTTAGGAGAAATACAACGCATAAGAAATAGTCTAAGTCAATTATTAAAAATTATAGTAATTATTTTATAAGTCACGTTGCAAAGGCTAATGGGTTTGAAATGATTTGTAGTTTCTAATACGATTGTTAATTGGTACGAAAAAAAACGACTAAAAAATCGTACCAAATCGGAAGCATACCAAAAAATTGAACTAAAAGAAAAAAATCGAACCGAATCAGACCAAAATTGGTTTGGTTTTGTTTTTTAAAGGTCTAGAACTAGACCGAATATGACCAAACGGAAATCCATTATTTTGATTCAAAACAGTGCGTTTTGCACCACTTCTTTAATTCTCCAATATTTCGAACTCTCCAAGTCAAATTTTTTCATTTCTCCCACTCCTAGACCTATCCGATTCTCAGATCCTCTCATACTCATCTTATTCTATCACTCTTCGCCTTCCTCTCAAACATTGTCTCTCACCCTTGCCTCGCCTTCCTCTTAGACTCATCTCGCCTCACCTCATAATCTTTTGGGGGAGATGGTCGATCGAGGGTCTCAGGGAGGATAATGGAACAATGGTGGATCGCCTCACCTTGCCTCACTTCTCAGAGTCCTCTCAAATTCACCTCACCTCACTCTCTTTTTCCCCTCTCAATCTCACTCAATTGGATTTGAAATTAATAGTTTCTTTGTTTGTAGAATTTGCGGGGTGAAATCTAGAGTTTAATTTTGGGGGAGATGGTGGATCGAGAGTCTCAACGAACACGGTTAGGGTTCCATTTTGGGGGACAATTATTTTGCATCATCTTCATTTTTGGAGATGTGATAGGGCCTAACCCGAAAAACATCGCGTAAACTACATCCGGGTCTTACTACCGTCTGACAAGCAATCCAAAATACCAAAATTACCCTCAGCTTGTCAGACAAGGGATGTTCAAACACCTTTACTGGTCATGCCTCCGCCTCTCATTCGGCCCTGAACTTCATGCCACGGTCCTGGAGAGTTACAAAAACAACGAAAACTGTGTGAGTGGATAAAAACAAATAGTTTTAAAAAACATAGTTTGTAACATAACATTTTACCCTCCGTTTTCTAACACTATATATGCATATATAAAACCATTTAAATCTCAAGTAAAGCAGAACATAATCATGGACCTCAAAAAACGTGTAAACCAACCATAACACATCAAACAACTGTAATCATGCCAACCAGCACATAACTCACCACAATAGTCAACTCAAGCCATCACAATAATCACATAGCCAATTCACAACCAATCCACATACAATCATTCATAACCAATGCACTATTGGTAGGCACACCACTCAAGAAAGAAGCCCAGCTCGACGCCTGAAACTCACCAACCAATAGGCACAACTATAACACATATCATACATCACGAATCATCACATCACTCCATACAATCAATCCATACCAAAATCCAAACCATAGTCATCACCACAATATATCACATCACGAACACCAAAAATTCACATATCCATAACACATCTCAACACCATAGTCCACAATCCCGGGCCTAAGCCCAAAACTACAATTCAATCACAGCAACGTAAAACGTGTCATAGAAACATGTCCGAAAACGCATCCAAAAATCATATGAAAATCACCAAAATCCAATATCACAATACCTCATATCACAAATCACATTCAAACCAAAACCATTTCGAGACGGTATTCCAACACGTAATTTACCGAAATCCTTGAAAAATGCGTAATAAAATAATAATATACAATCACAACAACCACATATCATAAAAAAAACACATAGAAACATAAACAATTAAATATGCATGCATAATATTTTAATAAAAATAAACATTCACTCACACGTACCATTTACACGATCACACCAAATTGCACGTCGTTCGGTAAAATCCGCGAACATCAATTCCTCAAAGTTATAGCTTGAGCTCCAAGCTTCGCGGCCATGGCTCCCAGGACTTGCCCAGTGACTTTTCTGTGCCCAAAACTCACGGTTCTCCTCTCTACAACGTCGTACGAGCTCCAGAAAGCTATTGGAACAAGTAGTTCAAGGTTTCATGGTCTAAAACCAAAAACCCGAAGTAGGGAGGTCATGGTTCAGACTTTCTTCTCACCACACCACATCTCCCTTCGTGTTTCCCTTCCAGTTCTTCCTCATCCATCTCTCCCTTTCATTTCTCCTCCCTCCAGGTCGTGCATTTCCCTGCTTCTCCCTCGTTTTCTGGTTATCTCCATTTTTGTTTTCCATTTTTCTCTCTATTGGTGCCTCTCCAACAAACTCGACTCAACTCACTCTTCTTCCCCTATTTTTTTTTGTACAAATTTCTAAGTATATATATATATATGTATATGTATATGTATATTCACATAGGGTAGGTTGGTTGTAGGAAAAAAAAATAAGAAGAACAATGTGGAAATTTCTAGAAGAACCTAGGTCTTCCATCTAAATTGACCAAAATGCCCTTGGTGGCAAAATTACCATTTTACCCTTCGCTATTTTGACCAAAATGCCCTTGGTGCCACTTGTCTACGAACTCAAGATCCCAAGACCTTCGTAACTGTCTTCTCGAAATTCTCAAAAGAGGTATGTAAAAAAGTCAAAATTGCCTCTATCCTGAGTCTTTTCCTATCCAATCAAAGGCTTTGTGAATCGTGAGTTCATCTAGCTCGATCTCACTCAATAGATCTTTCTCTCCCTCTATCTGTAATTTTGTACATAATTTTGACTGTGTAAATTGTAGTGTAAATTCACAGTTTTTTTTTTCTAGTTTTGTTTGATATTTGGATCTGGAAAAATTGTTAATTTTTTTTTTAAAAAAAAAGTTTTGCTTGCTATTTGGATATGTATTTCTATTATCAATCTATCTGTCACTCAAACTCACGAAAAATCGATCCTAAATTGACACCGATCAATCTGTATAATTTTCGGTTGAAATCGATATGGGGTGGATAACCGAACTTTACGAAAGCTAGTTTCCCAATCGATTATATTTTGGTTATGGAAAAATAACCGAATAAAAAAACAGATTAACACCCCTAGTTTTTGGGTTTTCACATTTGGTATTAGTGCAATATTAGTATGATTTTGGTTCTTCAAAGAAGTTCCATTAACAAAAGAATTATTTACATACCTAAAGACATGGTGCTCAAATTCATTCTAGTATTTGTGGTAGAATTCAGCTTGCATTGTAGCTAGACTTGGTGCTTTGAGAGCTCCAATATTGTAGACAGCAACCCCAATCTCCCTCGTCAAAACAAGCTCACAAATGTGTGGGATTTGGCACCGTGTGTTGATTATGTGGTTGGCGAAAATGAAGGAGTATAAGAGATTGGTGAAGAGGTAGGGGTGGAGGTCGCCAAGGAAAACGAAGGGCTTTTCGAGAGGGTTTCGCCAATCAGGCAACAAAGTTGGGCGACATCCTTTGAAGTAAGGAAGTCGAAGGCGTCATAGTAGGATTGGAAGTGTGGTTCAACGACTTTGACCTGAGTGGAAATGCGAGTATGGGTTTTTTGAGAAATTCAAAGAAATTACGTATGGCTTTGAGAATCTTGGAGATTCTTGTTGGGAATTCTTGGGTTTCCTTTCCTTTTTTATGTTGTTAGTGGGAGGAAGAGAGGAAAAGGATGATGAATTTAACTTGGCTTTAGGGTTTATTTTAGGGCTCAGTTCAGGAATTTAGTGGTTTTTGGACATAGTCCTTTGAACTGCCAAATTCCCTTTTAAGCCTAGCCACCTCTCCAGCTAACTGGACGACGAATTTGTTGCCACTTTGTCTTTTTAATGGCTAAATGGGTGGGAAAACAAAACGGAGGTACTGATATGTTTGTGGCTATATAGTTTTGGTACATATAGTCCGATTTTCATAGTTAGAGTACACATTTGAAATGACCCATATAGTTTTGGGTACTTTTATATAGCTTTTCCAAATAAAAATATTACCAAGCATGATTTAAGAAATTTAATTCCTTACTTATAGAATTGGAATATTTATGTTATTCAAATTAATTACGAAAGAAATTCTCACTTAAATATTCAAATTAATTGAATTCCACATAACTTAATAAATACATATTTAACCTTAATTACCCTAGCCTTTGTTTTCTCTCCTCCTACTAAGGAGTCCCAAGGTAAATGTAACGACCCCGAACGTTTGAGAAATGTAATCCCGAGAAGTTTCAATGTAAATTGACTCTTTTACTCTTGTTGGTCCAAAGTTGACTTCTTTTTTTTTATTAGTATTCTTTTAGATTTTTTGTGAGGACCGTCACGTAGATCTCGGAGTCTTCAGTCCCTAGACAGGCGGCACGTCAGAATTCAAATTCAAACGTAATCATTACATGCCTAAAACAAAAATGTGTGTACGTAGCTAGAGAAGGGTATTTTTCGTAATTTGTCAAAAGAGGTGTTTTGTTGGTCTTGTGTTCTGGGGATAGGTGGCACCACCCTTGAGGGATGAGTAGCACCACCTCCCTTTTAGATTACAATGTGTGTATGCGTGTTTAGTGTGTTGCAACCTTAAAACTACAAAACAACCTGACAGCCTAGGAAACATACTCGAGAAGGAAAGCATACGCAGAAGAAAGGAAAAAGAGAACCAGAGAGGAAGAGAAAAAGAAAAACAGTGAAAGACAAAGAAGAAAACCTCCAGACCCTAAAAAACCCGAAAACCAAGAAACCAAAAATCGTGGTTCGAACCAATTTGAAGCCTCCAAGCTTGAAACCAAGCTTTTTAAGACCTTAGTTAATTCCATGTGATCATTATAGCTTGAAACCAAAAACCCGGAAAACGGGATTAGATTAGTGATTAATGGCGAATTAGTGAAGTTAATCGGTGATTAGTTGGGTGATTTCGGACGGACAGTTCAAAATGAAGGTTTGCACCTAGAATGGGCAAAACGTTGACTTTGGAATCGGGCGGTCAAGCTGTAGACAAGCGGCACATCTGATTCCGACGTTCGAGGTAAAAGTTATGACGTTCGGAAGTCGAGGGGCATTTTGGTAATTTTCCATGTAGGGGCAATTTGATCATTTGGTTGCATTGGGATTTGTGCGCAGTGATAATATGACACTTGGCTGCTTTGGGATGGTTGCTTAATGAGATTGGGACACTTGTCCCATCTCTAGAGGATTGTGGAACCTATTTCGGCCACCTCACATTTGTTTTAAAATTGGTTGCACGGGTATGAGATAAAACAGATAAGAACTGAGGGGTTGTGAGTGTGTGTGATCATGAATCCCTTTCCCTCAAACACTAACCTGTGAGGTGTGGATGAACGTGAAAGAGCATGATGAGGTGATTCTGGTGGTGATGCTACCACTAGAACCGTCGTGGACGGTGGCCTTAACACTGTGGAAAACAGGGGATCGTGCACCCGTGGAATCCAAGCTTCACGATGTCCCGTAAACCTCATCCTTTGCTGATGGCTTGTGCATCAAAGTAGACAAGGAAGTCGAGACACGTTCAGTGGTGGCCACGGTGGCGCACGACGGTGGAGGTAAGGTCTAGTTCCCATGAAATTCCGTTTAAACTCAAAAATGGTAAGTTGAGAATTGGTGGTGGTTGTGAGATTTTGATGATTGGAATCTGTTTCTAATGGTTCCAGAGGTTGGTTGGGACCAGAACCAAGGCTGGAGGTGGCCGGGATACGAAGAACAGAGAGGAGGAAAAAAACTGGATTTTGATCCTTGATTTGGAAGGAAACATACAGACCCCAATTTCGTGTTTTGATCACGTAGATTCATAGGAAAGGGTTGGAGGAAACTTATGGAGGAAATTAGAGTGAAAATGGGTTGAAAATGGCTGAAAATCGGCCACGCCGGTTCGAGTTGCAGAGATCGGTTTGAACCGGGTCGACCTGAGATAGGAGATGTGCAGTGATGAGGTGCGTGAAGCCCACGCGCTGTGACGCCCCGGAAATTCGAAAAAGGAAAATTTGGAAATTTTTAAGGAAAATGACGATTTTGCCCCTGGATTGGGCGAAAAAGTTGCCTTTTAATTTGAGCAGTCAAACGGACTTTGCCCAATGATCGTGACGTAGTTCGGGACGTCACGAGTTCATAGAAAGGTGGCACGTCCAATTCGACATTCGAAGAGAAAGTTATGACGTTCGGAAGTTTAAGGGCAGTTTGGTAAATCGGTCAACATGGGTCATTTGTTGACTTTTTGATCGGGACATGGTTTGGACTTTCCGGAAGTATCGTTGGATAGGACTCGAGAAGTTGAATCCGTAGACAGGCGGCATGCGTCAATCGGAGTCCGAACGAAAAAGTTATGGGTCTAGAACGAGGAGGGGAAGTTTGGTAATTTGTTATGATGAGGGTAAAACGGCAATTTGTCTTGAACGGTGCAATTAACTAATCAAATATCTTTTAATTTGGCTGATTCAGCCTAATTGGATGAGGATTTGGTCATGTGGTGACACTTGTCACCATAAGTGTGAGATTAGTGGCTTAGGATGTGGATGAGTAACACTACATCAATTAATAAATCCTTAGCATAGAGAATTAAGGTTGATCATTAGCAGTTGTCGACTAAGAACAAAAAAAGAGAAGATAAACCTCCTCAAAACCCTTGATCGATCTCAGCAATCCAGGGAACAAGTAAGTGAGAAATTAAGGGTAATTGGGAATGAAAACTGAGTGAAAACCCGAGAGGGATACAAAACAAATGCAATTAACATCACACAGAGAAACCCAAAAATACCATCCAAGAACCTTATGTCGAATTCGATCTTGTAAACGTTAAGGAGTGAAATTGATTGTGGATTAAGCTTTCTGGGACTGAAACGAGTTGAACCAGCCTTGAATTCGAAAGAAATTGCTGACGAGACGCGAAGAACAGACTTTGCGACGTCTACACGGGTTGGAGGTTGGGTTCGAGTGATTGGAGGTAAGGACGCTTCAAATTGGTTTTGAAATTATGCTTATAATGACTATATAATACTCCCTGTGTAATCAATTTAATGAAATGACGTGAACTGGAGTAGAACCCGATTTAAGACCCGTCGGGTTTCGATGTTGAGTCGTGGATTTTGGGGCAGGGTTTCATCAAATTAAGGTAACAGACCCTGAATTAAGACCCTAATGATACTAATAGATGATTGAATTGAAGAAAATGATGTCGAATTGGCTAGGATTGAATCGGGTTGCATCGCGGGTCATAAGCTCCGTTTACCAGGAAAACGGGTTACAAGGACGACTGTGCAGGTTACTGTTCACGACGCGTGGACTCACGCGCAGCCGCTTGCGGCGGCGCGTGAGGGCGCGTGGTGGGTTTTCTGAGGAAGGTTTCAACAGGTGTTTTACTCTATGTAATGTAACAGACATTTTAAAATTAGTTTCGAGTCGATCAGTCACCGTTTCGATATTGTTTCGAGGGTTCGAAGATCTACATTACGTATTTAATTAATATTAAATTCCCAGAAAATTATGAGAAAAATTATATTATGTAAATTGACTTGTTAGTAACCCACATAATGATTTTGAACAGGATTCGACATTCCTGACAAGTGTCAGAAATTACAGAAACGCGTGCAGCGCGGGAAACGAGCAATTGGACGGTGTGTGAGTGGACGTTTGTTTTATAAACCATGATGCATGCATAGTTAAATGTTTTTCCATGATTGATTGCATAAATTGACTTGCAATGAGGACCTGATAATGTAGCATGATTATGTGTGATTTAATGAATATTTTAATCGATCTTTCGGGCACGTTTTTCGAGGAAATGTGCAAATGATATTTTGGGCTAGGCCCGGAGTCAAAATGGTTTCAAAATGGATATTTCGATGAATTGATAAGTCAAGGATGATTTCTGGATTATATTACTGTTTTCCATGTGAATTTACGGTGTTACGTATATGGATACCCGAGATGATTTTCATTGTAAATATGGATACCCAGACGGTCGAAGCTAGGGGTGTTCCCAGACGACCGGAGCTCGGGGATATGATTGTGATTGTTCCCAAGCAGCCAGAGCTCGGGGTGTTCCCAGACGGCTGGTACTCGGGGTGAGATATATTCCCAGATAGCCGAGGCTTGGGGTGTTCCCAGACGGCTAATGCTCGGGGTTTTGGCCTACGCCTAGTGCAGACGTGACAGTGTGATGGTTTGTGCACTTGTGAATAGTGCGGATTGATTGATTGATTGATTGAGTAATTGATTGTGACCTTGTGCATAGTACTGTTTGATGTTGCGTACTGGTATTGAGTACGAGTTCTGGTCTGTGTGGCCAGGTGACTATGTTTTCATGTGTTTGGCCTGAGAGCCGAGAATTTGACTTGTTAGATGGTTTGGCTGAAAGCCAGTGATTGTCTTTCATATGTTTTCCCTATGCATGCAGGTTTGATAAACTGGAGGGTAAATGATGTCTTTTCAAATGTGTTGTTAACGAATATATTTTTGTCCACTCACACTTTTCTGTTTTGATGACCCTCCAGGCCGTGACACGACGTTCGGGGCTAACCGAGAGGCGGAGGCATAAGCGGAGAAAATCCCTTGACTGATAGGTGCTGAAGGATAGTTTCGGGACTTCAGTTGACTTGTCAGACGGGAGCAGGACCGGGCACGGTTATCGAGGTCCAGTTGGGACGGGTCCTGTCAAAGTGGTATCAGAGCACGGTTATTGATTTGCTATGCCTCCACGACGTGAGCCCTGTGTACGGCTTGATGATGAGTTTAACGGTCCAGATGTTGAGAGAGCCCAACGTCTGGGGGCTATGAGATTTACCGGCCAGTCAGATCCGGAGGAAGCCTATGAGTGGCTTATTTGTTTTGAGCGGATCTTCGAAGTCATGCAATGTCCACCAGGAGACATGGTTTTGTTAGCCACCTTTATGTTGAGTGGCAATGCCTACCGGTGGTGGCGTGGGTTACAGATGACTGGTTTGAATGCCTACACCTTGACTTGGGAGGCTTTTCGGGAGCGCTTCCTGGATCAGTTTTACCCCCGCTCGTTTCGTAATGCGAAAGAGGTTGAGTTCTTGGAACTACGGCAGGGGACTCTGTCAGTGGCGGACTATGAGCAGAAATTTTTGAATCTATCAAATTTTGCTCCTCAATATGTGGCTAATAAAGAGGATAAGTGTCGTAGATTTGAGTATGAAGAATGAGATTCGGTCCGCTGTGAAAGTTGGATACTATGCCACTCTTCGAGAGCTATCAGATGCTGCTACACGTGTAGAAGCGACACTTTGCCTCCCCGAGAACGTTCTGGACAACGCCGAGACCGTCAGGATACTGGAGTGACGTCCTAGGGACCACCAAAAAGAAGTAGTGGTAGCCTAGATTTTTCTGGGGAATCTCGATTCAGTTCGAATGATGATAGAAATGAGCAAGGGAATAATCAGAATGTTTCAGATCAGCAATATAGGGGCGGTCGACCTGAACGGCTTAGCACAGAGGGCTGTTATTTCTGTGGGAAGGCTGGGCATATTAAGCGATTTTGTCCATATCGACCCACAGGTGGTACTACAGAGCAGGGCTCGGAGACAGTCTCAACTTCGCAAACTGCAGGTGGAAGAGGAGCTGCTAGCACTAGTGGTGCACCACGAGGACGTGGTCGGTCTTCGAGTTCACGAACGTAGATCTTGAAAACTGTCATAGTGTGTTGCATGATCTTGGTGTGACTGTAGCTGTTGTGCTTATTCGTATCTGTAAATATGTTGTGGTTGTGATGTAAAGACTTGTACTGTTGAATTGGTATGTACTGTTATGTGTTTTACTTATGTCGGACTTGTATTTGCTTTTGATGATTGATTTTGATAAGGATATGGTATCATGTGATTTGATTGTGTCAGACTTGTGTTGGTCCAAATGATTGTTTACGATAACGATGTGGTTTATGGATGGGCATAGTAGGCCCAAGATAAAATCGACCCTAGGATCGGGGGTCGAATGTGTGATCGTCGGATGTTAGCTACCGAATGGGACTCATAGGGAGTCCGAACTCGATTTAGTGTGTTTTGAGAGATCCTGAATAGGATGTGGTTCACCTAAAGATGTGTGCTAGGTGACCGGATATGCCAGTAGTGGCATTGATGTTAGTACATGTTGATTTTGACTCGAGAGGAGTCGAGACATTGAATTTGGACTCAACAGGAGTCAAGAGTTGGTTTAGGACTCGAAATGAGGCATGATGTGTCATGAGGTCTCCAGATGAGCCGAGAAAGATAGAAAGAGTGGTAATGGTCGTACATAGTGAGGGTTCATGTGGGAACCCGAGGTATTGAACTCGATGTGACTTGAGTCTCCACCGTTGTTGTTCGAGAGGTTGATTGGAATTTCGGGGACGAAATTCCTTAAGGGGGGAAGGTTGTGACGCCCCAGAAATTCGAAAAAGGAAATTTGGAAATTTTGAAGGAAAATGACGATTTTGCCCTTGGATTGGGCGAAAAAGATGACTTTTAATTTGAGCGGTCAAACAGACTTTGACCAATGACCGTGACGTAGTTCGGGACGTCATGAGTTCATAGACAGGTGGCACGGCCAATTCCGACATTCGAGGAGAAAGTTATGACGTTCGGAAGTTTAAGGGCAGTTTGGTAAATCGGTCAACATGGGTCATTTGTTGACTTTTTGATCGGGACATGGTTTGGACTTTCCGGAAGTACCGTTGGATAGGTCTCGGGACGCTGAATCCGTAGACAGGCGGCATGCGTCAATCGGAGTCCGAACGAAAAAGTTATGGGTCTAGAACGAGGAGGGGCAGTTTGGTAATTTGTTATGATGAGGGTAAAACAGTAATTTTTCTTGAACGGTGCAATTAACTAATCAAATATCTTTTAATTTGGCTGATTCAGCCTAATTGGATGAGGATTTGGTCATGTGGTGACACTTGTCACCATAAGTGTGAGAGTAGTGGCTTAGGATGTGGATGAGTGGCACTACATCAATTAATTAATCCTTAGCATAGAGAATTAAGGTTGATCATTAGCAGTTGTCGACTAAGAACAAAAAAAGAGAAGATAAACCTCCTCAAAACCCTTGATCGATCTCAGCAATCCAGGGAACAAGTAAGTGAGAAATTAAGGGTAATTGGGAATGAAAACTGAGTGAAAACTCGAGAGGGATACAAAACAAATGCAATTAACATCACACTGAGAAACCCGAAAATACCATCCAAGAACCTTATGTCGAATTCGATCTTGTAAACGTTAAGGAGTGAAATTGATTGTGGATTAAGCTTTCTGGGACTGAAACGAGTTGAACCAGCCTTGAATTCGAAAGAAATTGCTGACGAGACCCGAAGAACAGACTCTGCGACGTCTACACGGGTTGGAGGTTGGGTTCGAGTGATTGGAGGTAAGGACGCTTCAAATTGGTTTTGAAATTATGCTTATAATGACTATATAATACTCCCTGTGTAATCAATTTAATGAAATGACGTGAACTGGAGTAGAACCCGATTTAAGACCCGTCGGGTTTCGATGTTGAGTCGTGGACTTTGGGGCAGGGTTTCATCAAATTGAGGTAACAGACCCTGAATTAAGACCCTAATGATACTAATAGATGACTGAATTGAAGAAAATGATGTCGAATTGGCTAGGATTGAATAGGGTTGCATCGCGGGTCATAAGCTCTGTTTACCAGGAAAACGGGTTACATGGACGACTGTGCAAGTTACTGTTCACGGCGCGTGGACTCACGCGTAGCCGCTTGAGGCGGCGCGTGAGGGCGCGTGGTGGGTTTTCTGAGGAAGGTTTCAACAGGTGTTTTACTCTTTGTAATGTAACGGATATTTTAAAATGGTTTCGAGTCGATCGGACACCGTTTCGATATTGTTTCGAGGGTTCGAAGATCTACGTTACGTATTTAATTAATATTAAATTCCCAGAAAATTATGAGAAAAATTATATTATGTAAATTGACTTGTTAGTAACCCACATAATGATTTTGAACAGGATTCGAGATTCCTGACAAGTGTCGGAAATTACGGAAACGCATGCAGCGCGGGAAACGAGCAATTGGACGGTGTGTGAGTGGGCGTTTGTTTTATAAACCATGATGCATGCATAGTTAAATGTTTTTCCATGATTGATTGCATAAATTGACTTGCAATGAGGACCTGATAATGTAGCATGATTATGTGTGATTTAATGAATATTTTAATCGGTTTTTCGGGAACGTTTTTTGAGAAAATGTGCAAATGATATTTTGGGCTAGGCTCGGAGTCAAAATGGTTTCAAAATGGATATTTCGATGAATTGATAAGTCAAGGATGATTTCTGGATTATATTACTATTTTCCATGTGAATTTACGGTGTTACGTATATGGATACCCGGGATGATTTTCATTGTAAATATGGATACCCAGACGGTCGAAGCTAGGGGTGTTCCCAGACGGCCGGAGCTCGGGGATATGATTGTGATTGTTCCCAGGCAGCCGGAGTTCGGGGTGTTCCCAGACGGCTGGTACTCGGGGTGAGATATATTCCCAAATAGCCGAGGCTTGGGGTGTTCCCAGACGGCTAATGCTCGGGGTTATGGCCTACATGTAGTGCAGACGTGACAGTGTGATGGTTTGTGCACTTATGAATAGTGCGGATTGATTGATTGATTGATTGAGTAATTGATTGTGACCTTGTGCATAGTACTGTTTGATGTTGCGTACTGGTATTGAGTACGAGTTCTGGTCTGTGTGGCCAGGTGACTATGTTTTCATGTGTTTGGCCTGAGAGCCGAGAATTTGACTTGTTAGATGGTTTGGCTGAAAGCCAGTGATTGTGTTTCATAAGTTTTCCCTATGCATGCAGGTTTGATAAACTGGAGGGTAAATGATGTCTTTTCAAATGTGTTGTTAACGAATATATTTTTGTCCACTCACACTTTTCTGTTTTGATGACCCTGCAGGCCGTGACACGACATTCGGGGCTAACCGAGAGGCGGAGGCATAAGCGAAGAAAATCCCTTGTCTGATAGGTGCTGAAGGATAGTTTCGGGATTTCAGTTGACTTGTCAGACCGGAGCAGGACTGGGCACGATTATCGAGGTCCAGTTGGGACGGGTCCTGTCACGCGCAGCCCCTTTGGGCGGTGCATGAGGGCGTCTGGTAATGTTCCTGGGGAAGTTGTCAACACGACTTTTTATCATATCGATGTAACGAACATTTTGAGATTTGTTTTGAGTCAATCGGATATCGTTTCGATATGCTTCAGGATGTCCGAAATTTTAAAGGCTAAGTTAAAAATAGTTAAAAATTCGAAAAAATTACGGGGACTTAATAGAAGCTTTATGAAGTAGTTAGTGACCTTAGTATGTGATATGGACAGGTTCGGGAAGTCCGGTGATATGGACAGTGTCGGGAAGTCCGGTGATAGAGGATTAGCCGGGAACGGCGTATTGTACGCGTATCGAGGCGGCATCTCTAATGGTTTGTGAGTGGACTTTGCTTTCTAACTTATGATGCATGCATAAAAGTTTTTATATGTTTTCTATATGAGATTCTATGACTATGATGATGATACCTATGATTTATGATTTGCACGTAATTTGAGGAATTTTACGTAATTGTACGTTTTACGAGAATGCTTCTATGTCGTGATTTGATAAAGGTTTCGATACTATGATTTTGGGATTTGAATTATGATTTGATTGCAAGGATTTATAAATGGATTTCAGACAGAGCTTTCGGGCATGAGGCCCTGTTTCTAATGATTTCGGCTTTCGATTTTCATGTGATTTCTGGATTTGAAATCGGGATTTCAAATGCTGATTTTGGATTTGGTTTTGGAATTTAGATTTCGATGGATTTCTTGATTTCCTATGATTTTCACTTGGTTTTGGGTTTAAGGACCCGTTTCTATTGGTTTTGGGTTTAAAAACTCGGTTGCTATTGCTGGATCTGATTTTGGGTTTAAAGATCCGGTTGATTAATGACGGGGGATGGCCCTTAATTGATATGTTTTGAGTTTAAAGACTCGGATATGTTTTGAGTTTAAAGACTCGGATATGTTTTAAGTTTAAATACTCGGTTATTTTGATATCCCCCGAGGCCTATTGATTGTGTTTTGAATTTAAAGACTCGTTAATATTCCGAGAAGACCTAATGCACATGTGTTTTGAGTTTAAAGGCCTAATGCACATGTGTTTTGGGCAGTGGCCCAGATGTTTTGGATATGTGGATTTTTGGACTGAGGTCCCGTACTTTGATGTTGATTGCGATTTTGGGCTGAAGCCTTGGATTAGAGCAACGAGTTTTGGAAAAGAAATGATTTCTGGTTTTTCGTAAACAGTACTCTTCTCTTGAAAATGAAATGGTTTGACTAAATGGTTTTCGAATGCATGCATTGGTTTTGCGTGGAGGGTATAAATGTCTTTTCTTATAAATGGTTTTAGAACTTGTTCTTTATTTTTTTCCACTCACAGTCTTTTATGTTTTTCGTTACCCTCCAGGTTGATGCGATGCGAGCTGTTGAGAGAGAGACAGAGGCATCACACACGCAATCCACATTGTTGCTGCGAACTCTGGTTAACCAATGTTGGTTTTCGGATGACGTTGACCTGAGATCCCTTGTCTGGCTGCGTATTCCACGGGGGTTGAACTAGTGTTTAGCCATCGTGTCGCATCCAGGTTAGACGGGAGCATGACTTATCCCTTAATTGTAGGGGATTAAGGGTGGGTCGTGTCAGATCGTACTTCATCCTTCGAGATTTATCAGATTCTGTTATCCAAGTAGAGGCGAGTTTTCTTGTGTGAGAGCAGTTTATGAGCTCTGGACGCTACCGAGAGCATCAGAATTTTTAACCTATTATCTAAGGAACACCAAAGAGAGGTAGTTTTAGCACTCAATTTTTTGGTGGGGCCCTAATCAGGTTCGAGTGATGGTAGAGCCAGACAAAAAGGTACTCGGGGTTTTACATCGAGGCCCCTTGTATCATCCTAGTCTAGTAGGGCTTCAGTTTCGTCGACCAAGGAGAAAAGTACTCGATCTGCATGACCTAGCACAACCGCTTGTTATCATTGTGGGGAGCCTGGTCACATCCGGAGGGATTGTCCGGATAGACTAGGCGGTAGAGTGACAGATTATAATGCTGCAGACTAGGGTCAAAGGCCAGCTTCGACTTCTGGTACAACATGAGGGAGTCAAACTCCTACCAATGGGGCTAGCAAGGACCGACTTAAACAACGAGGGCATGGTTAGATTTCAGATCCACATGTTAGGTATTTTCTATTACATAACATGAGGTACGAAAAATGCAGAGGGTGGTTCAAGTTGTGTTTGCTACTCCTAGAATTCTTGAGAGTTTGTGTAATGTTTCGTGTGACGTTTTAGCAGTGTTTGTATGAGTCACATATCCATAGTTGTTAGAAGGATACATTTGAATTTCGGGAAGTTCTAGAAATGTAATCCTGAATAAATTTGAATATAAATTGACATTTTTTTTTCTATCCTTGTAGGTCCAAAGTTGACTTTTTCTTTCTCAAAATACTTTTTGGACTTTTTGTGAGGAATGTTATGTAGGTCTTAAAGTCCCGAATCTATAGACAAGCGGCACGTCAGAATAGGAGTTCAGCCAGAATTGTTATGGGTCTAAAACGAAAATGTGTGTATGTAGCTCAAGAAGGGTATTCTCGTAATTTTGGTAGGAAGGGTGTTTTTTTGGTGCTCTATGCTGGGGATAGCCAACACTACCCTTGAGGGATTAATGGTACCACCTCTCTTTTAGATTTACACCCCGTTTGTGTGTTAAGTGTCTAGCAACCTTAAAACCACAAAATAGCCCAAGAGCCTAGGAAACCCACTCGAGAAGGGAAGCAAATGCAAAAGAATGGAAAGAGATAAGAGAGAATTGGAAAGGAAGAGAGAGAAAGAGAGAGTGAGAGAGAGTAATAAAAAACTAAGAGAAGGAAGAAAACCTCCAGACCCCGAATAACCTAAAAACCTGAGAAACCAAAAATTGTGGTTTGAACCAATTTGAAGCCTCCAAGCCAAAAACCAAGCTTTCTAAGAGTTTAGTTGAGTCCTTTTGCTCATTTCTAGCTAGAAAATTGAAGGTTTGAATGCGGGAAAAGCTTGGAATGGAAGTTCGAAGATTGGTCAAAAGTCGAAGAACCAAGTGTTGAAATCAAAGTTATTTTTTCATATTTTGAGGACATAGAACTATTCCTAGGAATTTTTAGATAAATTTGGATGCTTATAGAGTGAGAAACAGACATGTAATGGTGTTTTTTGGTATAGATCGAGTCGCCCGAGTTAGTATCCGGTTGTAGGTTGTGTGTCGACCGAGTTGGGGGTTTAAGGCGACTGCAGGCGGAGGCGCGTGCCATGTCACCTCCATTTCTGGTAAGTATTTTTTTTTCAATATTCAATGTTATGACTATTTTAACACATGTTTCGAGTCGATCGGATATCATCTCGGGGTAGTTTTAGGCATCCAAAGTGTTTATGTTCAGGTTTTAAATACTTATGTTATCTTAGAGTTTAGGGAATTCTAATATAAGGTTACTCTTGACGTTAGTGACCCTCGGTTATGTTTGTGTGATAGGTCAGACTATCTAGGGGCTTTTGGGAAGTATACAACTCAAAATTAATCTGTTTGGACTAACTGTGAGTGGACATTTGATTTATAAACTGTGATGCATCCATGGTTAAATGTTTAAATGGTTTATTCCATGATTTTGATTGCAATGGTCTGAGTAAATGATTATAATTATATTTTGAAGATTTTTCCGGATTAAAAATATTTATTTGGGACTTGATTGGTTTTTAGACACAAATTTTTACGAATTTTGTAAGGACCCGTCCCGGGAGTCGGGATTAGCGAAGTGATTAGCAACGGATTAACTGAGTTAATCCGTGGTTAGTTGGCTACTTTTGGACATTAGGCACAGAATGACGATTTTGCCCCTAGTTTGGGCAAAAAGTTGACTTTTAGTTCGGGGCGGTCAGTTGGGCATTGACCGATGACTGTGACGTAGTTCGGGACGTCACGAATCGGTAGACAGGTGGCACGCCCTATTCCGACATCCGAGGAGGAAGTTATGATGTTCGGAAGGTTGCGGGCATTACCGTAATTTGGGTAAACGAAGGGGAAACGTTGACTTTTCACACGACAGAGTTTTTACACGTAGATCGAGGACCGTTAGGTAGATCTCGTCGTCCTGAGTACAACGACAGATGTCATGCTTTCATCGGACGTAAGACGAGTGAGTTACGGGTCTAGAACGGCGAAGGGCAAAATGTTAATTTGGACTCACAAGGGGCATATTGGTCTTTTTGGTGCCTTGGGATTTGTGAAAAGGAAATGAGGACAATTGTACAGGAGTAATTGGATATTTTGAGTTGGGCCATAGGATTTGGACACTTGGGGGTGCTCTAGTGGTTTCTAGTATTTTGCACGGTGTGATTTTAAACGGGCTGTGTGTGTGTGTGTATCGTGCAATCGAGAGAAAACATAGACTGGGCAGAGAGCAGAATCGATCGAATTGCAGGGAAGTGTGAGGCTTTGTGACCTGGTGAGAGTGAGTAGAGATTAAGTGAGAACTGATGAGTGAGTTTGAGTGAGAATTTCGTGAGGAAAACTTGTAAGTGTGAGGTGTGAGTTTCTCAGGAAAATAGAGAGGGAGTTTGGTGGTGGTGCTGCCGTCTTTCGATCAAGTGTGGTTGTGGTGGTGTTTAGTGACCGTAGGGTAGCCTTGGGGACTCAGTAGGCACGGCGGAGCTCGCGGTGGCGGCCTGAGCGCAGGTAATTTCTCCAATCCTTTTATTATGCTCTGTTTTGCCGTAAACTTCAAATTGAAAGTCGTGGAGTTTGAGATCGAGTCGAGGTGCCTGGTGAGTTCTAGGGAGTTCAGTAGGTCCCTAGGAACCTCTAGGATTCGAAACCGTGATGGGGGAGAGGAAGGTTGGCTGGGAGCTGAAACAAGGTTTTGGACGTGTTTTAGTTCGAGCTTGGGAAGATGGGATTGAGGCCGTGCTGTCTAGTTTTTGGATTTGGAATTAGTTGCTAGGATGAGGACGAAGAGTTTGGTAGAAAAAGGAACGAAAATGACTAACGGACGGCGGAGAACCGGCCACGCCGGTCCAGCACAGTGGACTGCTCGAGGAAGACGATGAACAGTGCTCTGTGTGCAGGCGCGTGAAGGCCACGCGCAGCCACTTTGGGCGGCGCGTGAGGGCGCGTGGGGAGGTTTCCGGGGAAGTGTCCAACTAGGTTTTTGGTCTAATTGCTGTAATGAATCTGTTGGGACAAGTTTCGGGACAATCAGACGTCGTTTCGAGTTAGTCTTAAGGGTTTAAAGGTTTAGGGTTCCGTTTCGTTACGTTTAGGATCTGGGAAAGTTAGGAAAATTAGGAGAACCTTCGTAGACATGTTAGTGATGAGTTTTGGTGACTTGTGACAGGATCGGGAATTCCCGAGGAGAACGAGGAACATACGGGACGTACGGGACGCAAGTGACATGCCCGGTAACTGTGAGTGGACTTCTTCCTTATAACTGAGCATGCATAACTGCTTTTAATTACTTATTTTATGGTTTTACATGTGATTTCATGATTATTGAATATGCTATAACTGTTTTACATAATTGCACGTTTTTCGAGAAATAACATATTTGACACGTTTTACGAGAAAGACTTCGATTGCTGATTATGATACCATGATTTTGGGATTTCAATTTATAACTGGTTTTCAATGATTATAAATGGATTTTGAGACATGATTTGATAATCAAGAGTTTTCGGTTTTAGAATCGGATTTCGGAAAGCGAGATTTGGTTTTAAAGTTGAAAAAGTGGATTTCCGGATTTGGGTTCGGAATGAGGGTTCTGGACGCCGGAATGACTTCAGACCGGTGATTTCGGATTCAGGTTTGGATATGGATTTAGAGATGGTTTTTAAACGGTTTTGGATTGGATTTGCTGGATCTGGTTATTGGGTTTAAAAACCCGGATTATGTTTGACGGGGGAAGGGCCCGGATTGGGTTTAAAGACCCGGATTGAGTTTAAAGACTCGGTTATACTGATATTTCCCCCGTAGGCTGTTGAGTTTAAAGACTCGGATTATATTGAGGCCTGGATTGAGTTTAAAGACTCGGGAGTTTAAAGACTCGGATAGATCCAGCAGGTTTGATCGCATAATGATATTGGTATCTTATGCTTTACTGCTAATGTTTTATAACGATTCTTATATTTTGTTTATATTTCTGCGGTTTCCATGATGAAAATGATATGATTACTCTGTGATTTATAAATGTTTTCAGCTAATGGTTATGCATGCATTTTTTCAAAACGGAGGGCCAAACTCTGGCTTGTTTATGAAATGGTTTTTGAAACTTTTATTCTTTTTGGTCCACTCACAATTTTCTGGTTTTTAATTGCCCTCCAGGTCGTGGAGCTAGCGCGGGGGTTGACGTTGAGGCAGAGTCGGAGGCATTGATTTATTCTCGAGTGATCCCGGAGTTTGTCTAGGAGTGTTTCAGCTTTCCGTTGTGCGTGTAGATACTTTTAGTGTAGTTTCTGTCTTTTCGTTTGATACTATGTTCTGTATAACGGTTGACTCGTTGGATTTTAAATTCTCCCTTGTCTGACAATGTAATTTGTGGTTTTCGTGAGGTCGTTTCGGTCTTTCGTGTTGGGTTGTCAGACGGGAGCAGGGTTCACCTCGGTTATTGGGGTGATAATCGGGGTGGGTCCTGTCAAATTTTGTGGAAATAGTATTTTGGGCTCAGGCCTATGTTTGGAAATTTTTTGATTTAGCATTGAGTCAAGGATTTATGGAAAATAAAATTTTCTTGGATTTATTTCTGTTTTCCATGGATAACCATCCTCGTGAGATATTGTTCCCTCCAGACGTCAGTTTGAAATCTAAGGAAGGTCACGTTATAACATGGCATGGACATCAATATGGAGACTCGTTCTCAATGATATCATGGTTTAGTATCGCTCGGACGTCGACAGTACCCGAGAATACCACCTGAAGGTTTTCTGTTCCTGGGAAGAGTACAATAAAAGGATGATGATGATATCTAAGTTCGTGTTTTCTTAGATTTTTCTAAAAAAAATTTATAAGGAAGAGTACAATAAAAAGGATGAGGATATATAAGTTCATATCTTCTTAAATTTGTTCAAACAAGTTCTATAAGGATGAGTACAATCAAACGGATGTGGATATCTGTGTTCGTACCTTCTTAAGTTTGTTTGTGCAAGTTCTATAAAGGAGTGTATAATAAAAAAGGATGAGGATATCTAAGTTTGTACCTTCTTAAGTTTGTTCAGACAAGTTTTATAAGGAAGAGTACAATCAAAAGTATGAGAATATCGAAGTTTATATCTTCTTAAGTATGTCTAAACAAGTTCTATAAGGAAGATTTCATTCAAATGGATGAGAATATCTAACTTTGTACCTTCTTAAGTTTGTTATGGTCGTATGGTCTTAGCCATATTCAGACTTTAGTTCTCTACCATGTTATTTTGCTATTTTTTCAATCCACCCCCTTGTGGCCTTACCCAAAATCTTCCTTTATTTTTTTTTTCTTTTTTCCTAAATCTTGTTCTACCTTACTATTGGAAAAGTTTGCCGCAATATCCCGATAGTTTTTTGTTGCAGTAGTAAGATTAAGAGTACTTTTTGTCCTTCATTTGTTTTATGTGAAATTGGATTTCTAGAGATCAAGCCGTCCTCAGATTGGACATGCTCTACAAGTTCCTTAAGAGAAAATGTGATGAGTTTGACGACAGTGACTATAACTTTTAATGAAGACAATTTGTTTATAGTTATAGGCGTTATTAGAATTTTGGTTATATTTTGGGCTTCGTGGACTTACTTTATAATTTTACATAATTTCAATTATGTGAGTTTTTTAACTGTAAGTGTGGGTTTGTCTATGCTAGCATTAACATACTAACTTGTGAATTTTACTAGCATAGCGTATTTTTAAAAGTATGGTTGAACCCTTTTTTTATGATATTCAATTATATCATTGTTGATAAAAATAAACAAAAAATAATTAATACATAGGCTTCAACATGGATCCAAAATCCACTTCATTCTCATGGGAGGAAGATTAGTAAACATGCCATGCCGTGTGGGAAAAGTTGTGATGCCATTGAGCATACACCAGAAAATGTGGGAGGAGTGCATATATGCTACAAGAAGACTGCAAGCTAGGTAGGAAGCTGTATCCTGAATGTTTGGTGTCAAAAAAAAAAAAACAAAGATGAATGGAAACGTACGTAGGCTGAAAGAAGGGAACCAGATCAAGTGTATCGTGAGTTGGACACAAACCCAATCCATTTCACTACATTTTACCTCATTAATTATATAATATCTAGAGATGCCACATGGTTAATTAGGGATGTTTTTTAACAATTGGTGTGAGGTCCAGTTGACATTATATCTAACTATCTAGAATCAATTACTTAATCATTAGAGAAGTATCAAGTGTTTTTATATTTAATAAAAAATGATGAGATAGTATTTTAATTTGTTGTTTGTATGGATTCACTTCTATTCCAACAAATTAAAAACAACTACTTCACGTTTGATATAAAAATCAGTATCGAAACTTAGTGAGCTATTCTTTTGTCTCTTTAACATTTTTTTTTAACATTATAAGATGTGCCTCGACACACACATTCATATAAGACTAATTTCAGCCTCTTATAAAATCCTGGCGTCCATATGAAGTCGAAATCAGGCCAGAGGCATCTCGTACGTATGTGCTCCAATGTCCAAAAAGATATTGGAATGCACCTCGTATGTGCTCAAATGGCCAAAAGGATGGTGGAATTCTAACATGAAATATGTAAGCGAACCAGATTATATAACTACGTATTATATCCCTACTTTCAGCCACTAGAACTTTCTAAGGCGCTAAATAAGTGTAAATTGCCTTATTTCATGTAATTCTTGTGAGTCTTTTGTTACACTAATTTAATCCCATATCCCACTTGTGAATTTGGGTAAACTGATCTTATTTTCAAAGTGTATATTATTATTATTATTATTATTATTATTATTATTATTATTATTATTATTATTATTATTATTATATCACTTTAAATATAAACATTGGTATGAATTGAGTTCGATAAGAATAAAAATTTCAAACCACAATTATCGTTTATTTGTGCCACATTTTGATCATAAATATCTTAATTCGATTTTTTTTTTCTGGTTCACACACATGCAATATATATTACTTTGTTGAAGACCATATATACAACATGTGATGTTTAATTAGTTCTATATATATACTATGGAGTTGCATATGTTTGGAAAACAAAAATGATAAGCAACTTTTGACTTATGGCTTCTCTTATTGACATTGGTATATGGTGTGACAATAAGCTTATTTGTCTTTCCTTTCTAGTAAACTTGGTAGCTTGTTAAAATAATATTGAGTAATATTGACATGTTCATCTAATATTTGATCACAAGTAAGCAATTTACTTCTTGTAATTGGTTCATTAATTTCCTAGTACATGTATTGAGATTTGATGCATGTCTTTGCCTTCAAGTCCACTCTACGTACATATCGTTTTCTTGGCAGCAGCCAATAAGCTAGCCAGCTAGCTTGTCAAATTCATTTCTTTATTGTGAATTTGGAATATGAAAACCAATATAAACTCTTTCAGCCAAATATGAATATGTATGAAACTGATATGTCTTCAACCAAACTTTAATTATATAGCGTGAACAAAAAAGAAGAACCCTAAAAATTAGTATAAATCCTTTTCATGATATGTTTGCTGGTTTGGTGCGCTCGTCTTTTGTTTTTGTTTTTAGCTTTGTATTACAAATCATCCAATCTTGACGTGTATATCATTCTTAATTAGCTTGTGTCTTCCTCATTAATTTACAATGTTGCTCGCCATTTATTATTTTTACAAAAAAAAAAAATTATATATATATCTATTTTGACGTTTTCATAGATTTCATCTTAAATATATCTTTTGCCATAAAAAAAAAAATCTTAAATATATCTTTCATGTTTGAATCGTTGAAAAATTGCATATCATTTACCCTTCTTATTTGATACACATCTATAAATATTCACAACATGGAATATTTATATATTAATAAGGAATATGAAATCAATAATATGAACTCATGTAATAACTTTTGTCAACAAGCCAACAATGAGAATAAGCATCACCGCGAATCACTATTCTTCAACTCAAGCAGGGGCAGTCCTGAGTTGATAGAGACCCGTGCGAAATTTAAAATATGGCTAAAAATATTTTTTTTAAAGTATTATTACGATTTTGATTTAAAAAAAAAAAGAATAAAACTTATATCATCAATTCAACATCGATTAATTTCAATATGGTTGGACAATGAAAGAATGATTGATAAATTACATATCTTGGTAATTTGGTATGATCGATCATAAGAAAGATAAAGAAAACTATTAAAGAATCATTGAATTGAAGAACAATAGAATCTCTGTGTATATAAAAAAACATAAATCTAGTAAGATTACCTTTAAGGAGACTTCATAAAGATCGACTTTCTTGAATCGTTGATTGTGTATCAATGGAAGAGAATAAAGAGAAGTGAACTTAGGGTTTTTATTTTTTAGGATTTGTATTTTCTTTACTGAAAGAGGAAGAGAGGAAAAAAAAAGTTTTTAGAAAATGTGTCGTACAACGAGAAGGAAATAAATTCGCATGAAAAAAAGTGGAGAAAAAAAAGGGCCAAAGAAATTCGCACGGGGCCCAACTATGATTTGAACACGGGTCTTGATACAAGAAGTTTAAAAACTTATACGATTCAGGCTAGGACTTCTATTTGATTCATGTGACATTTTATTTATATCTATTTATCTATTACTTAAATAATATATATATATAAAAAAATTTGAAACCCACGAAAATTAGAGGCCATGTGCGGTCGCAGGATCTGCACGGGCCCAGGCCCGCCCTTGAACCCAAGTAACCCAAGTATACACCCCTAATGATAAGTATGCTTCCTAAAATGCTTTAGATTTCCTCTTCCCAGCCCCAATCACTACACAAATATAATCAATTTTATCATTATTTAGATTAAATATTTCACTTATATATAATAATCATACACGTGAATTATTACGTATATAAATTTAAGTCACTCAAAATTAATTGTAAGATAATATGCCCTACTGTTTTCAACCAATATACCCAGCATGTGAGTTGTTTGCAACCAAAATGATGTTCAATATTTATACCAATGGCCTACATATTGCTATACTAATGCTTTAAGGTAATGCATGCTACAAATCTAGCAATAGTTGTGGGTTTTGGTTTGGTGTCATTCACAAGCAAAGTCCTAGTTTTATTCTTCTTTTATATTCAATTTCTTCAAGATGAAGGTGGAAATGGAGGTAACCTCACCCAACAACTAGCATCATCTATGAAGGCAGGCCACCACCAATCAATTCTTTACCTTCTAATCTCACCTTCCTCAATCATTTAATCCACTCTTTTAATTATCAAACAAAAAAGGCACCCATTTGGAGAAAACTTAGATTACATGCATATAAAGCCTATATATGCTTTTTCCTCAAAGTAATATGGTTTGTACCTCTTCAATTTTCTATCCCAAAAAAATATAAGAAAAAAATTGAGAAATCATATTAATTGGGAGTTGTTTTTGTCATTTAAAAATAATAGTTATATATTCATTACTTTATAAGAAACGAATGCATATTGTATGAAAAATTAGTTTCAAATTCGAACCTGATGATATTATATAAAAAAGATTCAAAATTCCTCCCTCTCCTATGATTAAAAAAAAAAAAAAGGAATGCATGATCACTATTCTCCAAATTGTTGATAAGAGTGTTGGAATTTTGATGATGACTATGTTGTCATGAAAAGATGCGGTTGTTTGTTGGGTTATAATTATAATTTGAGGGTTAGGACATCCAAATTTACCTAATTGTCTACCTATTTGATTCTCGTGATGAAAGTGATAGTTGGTGACAAAGCAAAGACCTTTACCCTCGAGTGGTGAAAATACTTCTTGGAGTTCGATATGGATGCAGCTTTGATGTCCTTCTAATTCCTAAAGCCTGAATAATATGTACTCATGCATGCCCGTGATCAACTTCTGTAATGTCCTTCAACTTCAAGGCTTCAATCATATTGTTTTGCTTTCTGCTTGGCCAACCTGCTAATTATCATAATTATTGGCCAAGCAATCCATATGCGTTTAATGGAAAATATTTTAAGTGTATTTCTGTTTTAAAAATATGTTTATCATTAACAAATACATATATTATTATAACTTATTAAATTACACAATAAGAAAGATGAGCATATAAAATGTAAAATTAATTATATATTAGTCCAATTTTAATAGCCAAATTTAAAATAGTCCATTTATTAATGACTCATATTCTTTTTTTTTAATTATTTAAGTATTATTTGGTTTTTTCTAGATTACCCTTTAATTTATCTTCTTTTTTTTCTCCAAAAAGTTATATTATCTTAGTTAATATATATTTAAAAAAAAATCCATTTGTAAAGTATTTGAATGTCTAAGAGATAAAGTTTTCATTCTTTTAGTTGCCTGCATATAGAAAACATATAATTATATATATATATATAATGTCACATACTAGAATACGTACAACAAAAAAAAAAACTGAAGAAATAAGGTTTATGGAATGAGCCTACTACTATGACTTATTTGAACATCAACTTGTGAATTGGGTAGAAAAATATCACACACGAGTTATATTAGTTGAGTTTGTTATAGAGGTAAACAAATCTCATGATCGAAAAGTCAAACGAGAATACACATTTGAGCTAGAGAATTAAGACATTTCCTACTGATAGGATGACAAAATTAACCTGACTTACGATGGTGGCACAAATAAAAAAACCACATCACTGGAAGCCAAAAACAAAACAACAAAAAAAAAATCGTAATTTACATAATGAAACTTCACAAAATAAAACAATAAATTATTTTTTCAAATTGGATATATAAACAAATATCTAAAGAAAGTTATAAACACACAGAAAAAAACGCAAGAGAAAATGCTTAATTAAACTCAAATATTAACAAATCAAATTATTTTCTATCAAGATGATAAATATGTATTTTTTTTAACAAATAAATAGGCTTTTACAGATAATAGCTTTTTTATATTTTGTGGAATGGGCTAAAAAATGGCATAATATGTAAATTGTGATGAAAATGTGGATAAAGTTTATATATTTGGTGGGAGATGTGAGTTAAAACTCTCATTAATAAATTGGAATATATTATAAAAGTTTACCTATTAGAATTGGATCTATATATAACTACCTCTAAAATGTGTACATACTCAACTTTCCACAACATCTAGCATCCTAGCATCTAGCATCCTATATTTTGCATCCCACTACATGTGGCATATGTGGCATCTTGTGTGACATTACATGTAATCATCTTCAAAATTTCATCTCAAATTAATAATAATAATAATAATAAAATAATAACAATATAAAGATTAAAACAAATTGAATTAAAATTAATACAAAATTATAAACCTAAATTCAATTATTCTGAGGCCTCCGCCTCCCAACAATCCATCATTTTTCTCCATTTTTATCGCACCCTGCCATTGAAGCCACCGTTATCTGCTGTATTCAATTAACATCAATGAAGACACCATTATCTGCTATGTTCAGTCAATATCATTGAAGCCACCATAACCTTTATATTGTTGTTATTATTATTATTATGGAAAATTGAAAATGATGACATGAAATGCCACATCAAATGACACATATGGTTAAAAACAAAATGTGGAATTTTAAGTGGTACATCTAGTATTATGGTAGGAAAAATGATCTTTGAGATCTTATCTCTATTTTCACTAGCAAAGAGAACACCTTGTGAGCTAACCTAGATAGATAGGTATGCATTTTCATTTTAAAATTATTATTTCTGTAGAAAGGTATAATTTTCTGATATAATTTACAAGCCAACTAGGCATATTTATACACATCAGTATGGGAGATAAGATGTGACAATTATCTCCCATCTAAATATGATTAGGACATCTGCCCTAAGTAAGTAACTGCTACAAACTAACTAGGGTACATGTGTCTAGGTCTAAACAAATGTCTAGTCTAACTGTGATATCCAATGATGTTTGAACAGGTGTACACGGGTCTGTCTTAGACAAGTGTACACTATTATGTACACTGTTTAACATCCCCTCGCAAACTAGGCACCCTTTGGGTGACTCGTTTGTTGGATAGGCTGTGATGTCTTGCACTGGTAGACCTTTGGTGAACAAATCCGCAAGCTGGTGGGCAGAAGGGACAAACTTGATTTGGTGGGTGCCAAAGGCTACTCTTTCACGGAGAAAGTGATAGTCCAAGGCAATGTGCTTTGTTCTGGCATGAAAAACTGGGTTGCTGGTCATGTAGGCAGAACTGATGTTGTCACAGTGAAGTAGAATCGGTAGGAGAGACTGAAGATGGAGTTCTTGAAGTAGGTTGAGAATCCATAGAGTGTCTGCACAGGTGTAGGCGAGAGCACGGTACTCGGCTTCTGCACTAGAATGGGAGACTGTTTTCTGTTTCTTTGCACACCAAGAGATCAAGTTTGGACCCAAGAATAGGAAAAAGCCAGTCACAGATCGTCTGGTGTCGTGACAACCTGCCCAATCAGCATCAAAATAGGCACGGATGTGGAGAGGCAGGGGGCTGCGTTGGATGTGTATGCCTGTACCCAATGTACCCTTTAAATACCGGATGATGCGCTTTACTGCAGTGAGATGAATTTCTGGGGGGGGAACTCATGAACTGCGCAAGCTGTTGAGCAACATAGGAAATATCTGGTCTAGTTAAGGTTAAATAGAGTAAGACACCTACTAGTTGTCTGTAGAGAGTGGCATCGGTTAAAGGTTGTCCATCATAGGCAGAAAGGCTGGTTTTGGCAGCAACTCGAGTGGGGGCTGGTTTGCAATCAGTGAGCCCACTTCGTTGGAGGATGTCGGTGGTGTATTTATTCTGAGTGAGATGAATGCCGGATGCTGTTTTGGTAGCTTCGACACTAAGGAAGTAGTGAAGAGGACCTAAGTCCTTGATGGAAAATTCACGGGCTAATGTTTGCATGAAGTGGGAGACTGTAGTGGTGGAGTTACCTGTCAATATGATGTCATCAACATAGAGGGGGAGGAACATGAGGGAGCTGTTGTTGTGAAACACAAACATAGATGGGTCAACCCGACTTTGAATGAAGCCGTGTTGAAGGAGAAACGAACTGAAGCGTTCAAACCAGGCACGGGGTGCTTGTTTGAGGTTGTAGAGGGCTTTGTTGAGGCGACAAACATGAGTGAGCCAGTTGGGGTCAATAAAGCCAAGTGGTTGTTGCATATACATTTCTTCGGTTAGGTTGCCATGTAGGAAAGCATTAGTGACATCCATTTGACGGAGGGGCCAGTTGAGGGACACAATAATGGTAAGAACAACTCGGATGGTTGCTAGTTTTACCATAGGACTGAAGGTTTCCTGGTAGTCAAGTCCTTCTTGTTGGTGGAAGCCTTTGGCCACTAGGTGGGCTTTATATCGTTCAAGTGTGCCATCTGCATTGCCCTTGATGCGGTAGACCCATTTACGACCCACGGTATTGGCTTTAGGAGGCAGGGGAATAAGAGTCCAGGTGTGCTGTTTGAGCAGAGCACTGTATTCTGTGTTCATGGCCTGAATCCAATGAGAGGATTTAGAGGCTTGCTTGTAGGTGGTCGGTTCTGAGAGGGGGATAAGAGAAGTAGTGTATAGTTGGAGGAGAGGGTAGCGGGAGACATGTAACAAGTTTCGGGACTTGGAGATCCCTACCTTGCTACGGGTGATCTTAGGGTGGGTGTTTCTGGGAGGGAATTTGATTGCTAAAGGAGGATATTGACGAGTTTTCTGTGGTGGTGGGAGATGGTGGTGCTAGAGCAGAAACTGCAGAGGGTGGGGGGGGGGGGGGGGGGGGGGGGGGGGCTATTGGAGATAGTGTTTGTGGGGGAAGGAGGACTTGAAGAGTGGGGTGGAGAGGTGGGAGGACTGGATACTGAGGTCTGATTTGGGTGAGCAGATGACAAGGTGGGTTCAGTTTGTGGGCTGAGATCATTGAATTGGTGTTGGATGGGGATGAAGGAGAAAGTAGGGGTAGGATTTGGGTGTTTGGTGAATGGGAAGGAAGATTCATTGAAGATGACATGGAGACCGATGTAAACACGTCCAATGGAGACGTGTAGACATCGATAACCAGCATGGGAGGGGCTATACCCGAGAAATACACAGGAAACATAACAAGGTTCTAACTTGTGTTTGGTATAATCACCAAGATATGGGAAACAGGAGCAGCCAAAGGTGTGAAGGAGATGATAGGGAGGCTGTTTCTGGTGTAGTTGAAAATAGGGTGATGACCATTTGAGGACAGAGGTGTGGATAAGGTTAATTAGGAAAACTGTCGTGGTAATTGCCTCAGTCCAGTAGCAATAGGGAAGACCAGCAGTGATTAAGAGGGTGCGTCCAACCTCAGAAATATGTCGGTTCTTTCTTTCGGCCAGGCCATTTTGTTGTGGGGTATAGGGGCATAAGAACCTTTGATGGATGCCATGGTTAGTGCAAAATGTGGTAAATGAATTGTTGGCAAATTCTTTGCCACCATCACTCTGAAATTGTTTGATGGTGGTGGAAAACTGAGTTTGAACATAAGTAAAAAATCTGGCGAAGTGGGCAAAAACTTCAGATTTGAGTCGAAGAGGGTAAATCCAAGTAAAACGGGTATAGTCATCCGTAAATAGAACATAATATTTATAACCAGAAACTGAAGATACAGGGGACATCCATACATCTGAGTGGATTAAATCAAACGGATGTTGAGAGGTGTGATTAACAGAAGAAAAGGACTGTCTAGTTCATTTGCTTAATACACATTGATTACAAAAGGGACTAATAGTAGAAAAAACAGAAGAACTGAGATGGTTCTGAGTTGCCAGCATGCGTAGGACTTGGTGAGATGGGTGGCCTAGCCTTTTATGCCACAGAGTGGGGTTAGCCGTGGTGAGGAAGGCTTGTGGTGGGTTGTGTGGCTTGATGGGGTATAATCCATCCTTACAGGGGCCCTGAAAAAGAATAGAGTTGGTGGTTAAATCCCGGATAATAAAGTGTGTAGGAAAGAAGGTGAGGCTAACATTTTGATCTTTGGTGAATTGAGCAACAGATAGGAGGTTTTTTGCGGATAGTGGGAACATGTATGACATCTGTAAGTTTAAAGAGAAACGGACCAGAGGAGAATGTAACGTTACTAGTGTGGGATATTGGCATGGTTTGGCCATTGCCGACCATGATCTAGTCTTGGGAGGTAGGGGCAGTGGACTGTGGAGCAGCAGGGGTCATGGAAACATGGTTAGTTGCTCCACTATCCGGATACCAGTTGGGGTCTGAGACAGCAGCGAGATGAAGGCCAACAAAGGCCTGTGAGAGGTCATGATCTGCAGATTGGGTGATCTATGGACAGTGTGCTGCAGTATGGCCAAAGCGATTGCAGGACCAGCACTGTGGTCCTTGGGGGCGTGAAGCATGAGAGGGAGTGGGGTCGAGAAAGCCAGGAGAGGGATTGGTGGGATAGCAGCCTGAAATTCTGCGGGTGAAGGGTCTGTAATTACGGCCAGGTCTAGAGCCACGGGAGTAAGAGGGACGGCCACGAGCATTAGGGGCAGTAGGGCCTGCATAGGTGGTGTAAAGGGTTGTGGGAGTGGCAACAGTGGTATATGCATAACTGGATGTTTGTTGGACTTCGAAGGATAGAAGACGGGCTCTAAGATCAGAGAAGGGAGGCAGGGGTGGGAAGTTGAGCATTGCAGTGACTAAGATGGTATATTCTGGGCCTAGGCCACGAAGAACAGCAGTGACTAAGTCTGTGGGTGAGAAGGGTTCATTTATGGCAGCAAGAGAGTCAGCAAGTGTCTTGGCATGGGTAAGGTATTCAGAGATGGTTCTGGACCCTTTGGTGAGAGACATGATCTGAAAACGCAGGTTAGTGGCATTTGCAAGAGACTGTTGAGAGAAGTTTTGCCTGAGACAATCCCAGATGGCACGAGAGGTGGTGAGACCCACAACTTAGGATAGAATAGGTTCGGTTAGAGTGGCCCGAAGCATGCTAATTAAGGTCTGGCCAATTTGGAACCAGAGAAGGTAGGCAGGATTACGCACGGGTTCAGGATTTGATGTTAGGGCAGAATGTTCAGAGTCAGATTGGGGTGAGGTTTCAGGATTCAGGGAAGACAGAATAGTAGGAGTATGAGAAGGATGAGTGCCATCAATAAAACGCCAATAATTGTGGCCAATGAGGAAAGGTTTAATTTGACTTTCCCATAGAAGGTAATTGGTTTCACTCAACTTCACAGAAACCAAGGTGGAGACGTTAGGGGAAGAGATAGGAGAGGAACAAGAATCGGCAGCCATAGGTAGGGTTTGTGAGGGATCGGTTTATGGTGGTCAGACAGATTGCTCTGATACCATGTAGAAAGGTATAATTTTCTGATATAATTTACAAGCCAACTAGGCATATTTATACACATCAGTATGGGAGATAAGATGTGACAATTATGTCAGGACCCACCCCGGTTTCACCCCGAAACCCGATTCTAAAACCAAAAACCTTGAGCATCGAAATCATGTTCCGAAATCCATTTATAATCATTAGAAATCCTTTATCATTTGAAATCCCGAAACTATAACATTATAATCATAAATCAACATTTTATCGTAAAACGTGCCAAGTACCGTATTTTCTCGAAAACCGTGCAATTATGTAAAACCAAGATAGCATATTCCATAATCATAAAACCATATGTAAAACCATCAAAAAATTATAGAAAAACAATTATGCATGCTCGAGTTTAAGGAAAGGGTCCACTCACAGTACCGAGCCCTCAATCACGCCCCGAACGTCCTGCACGTTCCTCGGCTTTCTCGGGAAATCTCGATCCTGTCAACAACCACCAACGTACGTCACTAACACGTCCACGAGTATCCACCTAAATTCCCTCAAAAATCTCCGGGTCCTGAACGTAACGAACCGGAACCCTAAACTTTCACCCTCGCGGAACTACTTCGATTCGACGTCCGATTAACCCGAAACCAATTCCAATGAACTCGTCACAACTCCTGGACCAAAAACCATGTTGACCACTTTCCCCAGAACCTTCGCACGCGCCCCCACGCGCCGCCCAAAGTGGCTGCGCGTGGCCCTCACGCGCCAGCTACAGTACCACCGTCAACCTCACGTCGACCCGGTTCACACCAGTGCTGCAACTCGGACCGGCAAGACCTGTTCTCTGCCGTCCGGCCACCATTTCTCCTCCTTTCTTCCCCATCTTCATCGTCCAGACCTACTCTGTTCATCCCCATCCTCCTTAGACCTCGACACGGCTCCTAAACCGTCGACTGAAGCTCGAAACAAAACACGACCTCTACTCTGTTTTCCTTCCCGGCCACCCGGGTCACCTCCCGTCACGGTGGCAACACCAGACGGTTCCTAGGACCCTTCCAAACCTAACCCAACTCACCCTAACCGTCGATTCACTCCCAAACTTCACGACTTTAGGTTCGAACATCGACGGCAAAACAGAGCACCAGAGTACCCGCCGTCGTGTTAACCCCCACCGTGCACCACCCGTCACGGCAGCATAACCAATAGAAGCCCAGACCTTCACTGAGTCACCCAAACCACCCTAAACTCATCGATTCGACCTCTAGACTCACGACTCTCAAGTCAAAACTCAACAGAAAAACAGGGCACAGACACGGAGATTAGAATTTACCTGCAACCGTCCACCGCCGTGCTCGCCGCCGTGTTCCCTGGAGTCCACAGCGTCGCCTCAGCCTCCTCTCGAGGTCAATCGCACCCGCACACGGCCACAGCACCACCACAAGCCCTCAGTCTTCTCTGTTTTCTCTGGTTGTCCCCGTGACTCTCACTCACTCACACACAAGCACAACACTTCCAAACCTCCTCCCTGTAACCTTCTCACCTCTCTGATCACTCTCACACCCTCACAAACTCACCAGCACCCACGATCACCCTTCAATTTCTCTCACCGCCTCACTCTGTTTCACTCAGGTTCGAAGAACACACACGGGCACTGCACAGTTGCACCCCAATTATTGGAACCGTGCACACACGAGAACCCCCCAGAAGCCACTAGCCATGTGCCACATGTCACCATCCACTCCATTCTCTCCCAAGTGGCTCCATCCCAGCCGTCCATCTGCCCTCTCTCTGCACAAATCCCCAGAACACAAAAGACCAAACTGCCCCTTCTTTTAGCTCAAAATTACGGTTTTGCCACTAACGTTCTTGACCCGTAACTCTCACATCGTAAGTCCGATAAATACGTGCCACCTGTCATCGAACTCAGGACGATGAGATCTACCTAACCATCCTCGGTCAACGTACCAAAACCCGATCGTCCAAAAAATCAACGTTTCCCCTTCTTTTAACCAAATTACGATTATGCCCTCAACTTTCCGAACATCATAACTTCCTCCTCGGATGTCGGAATCAGGCGTGCCACCTGCCTACGGATTCATGACGTCCCAACCTACGTCCTGGTCACTAGTCATCACCCATTTGACCACCCGAACTAAAGTCAACATTTTTGCCCAAGTTAGGGGCAAAATCGTCATTCTAAACTTACGGACCTATCGGGACCACCTAACCACCGATAAACCTCACTAATCCCACCTTAATCACTATCTTAATCCCGGCTCTCGGGACGGATTGTTACAAATTATCTCCCATCTAAATATGATTAGGACATTTGTCCTAAGTAAGTAACTGCTACAAACTAACTAGGGTACATGTGTCTAGGTCTAAACAGATGTCTAGTCTAACTGTGATATCCAATGATATTTGAACAGGTGTACACGGGTCTGTCTTAGATAAGTGTACACTGTTCTGTATACTGTTTAACAATTTCTTACAGATTCTATTGATTGAGATGTTATTACTATAGTATATCCTATTGAGAAAAATTAGAAAAGATTCTTTTTTCATAAGCATTGTTTGTCCTTTTGCTAATCAAATTATATGCATCAAACATACATGATGCTTCTAAAAATTTACCAACTACAACCTAATTGGACTCAGTTTAATTAAGCATTTTCTCTTAAGTAACTAATAGATTATAAATGTTGATCAATCAGACTAAAATTTCTCATTTAAATCCAATAAATTCATCAAAACCAACCCACATTGAGGTGGAACTGATCCAGTGGTGTATGACCATGCCAGGCGAAACTCCTAGCCTTGGAGTCGGACCTCCCTCATCATGTACAAGCTTAGCCTGCAGGTATTGGGTTGCCTTGTGTAAAAATACTTTTCACAAAATGTCAAACTTATTGGGGTCCCTAAACTAAGAAGTTGGTAACTCTTACTTTTTGGTCACTTAAAAAGAATAAAACAAAATATTTTTATGTTAATTTGGCAAAGAAAACTATTTGATTTCGCACCCTTGTAATTCACACAAAATAAAATTATTAACTTTCAAGAAATATCATATGAAAAATCAAAAGTGAAATTAACGTAATCTCGTATCACCATTAGCATTTACTCATTTAGCATATATATATATATATATATATATATACTAATTCAGCTAGACCAAGAAATAAAAACAAAGCATGAATGGTGGTGCTCTGTGAATGATGAATAAGAAAACATTTCGCACCATTTTGTTAGGGAACCTTAGTTAGGCCCTTCTCTTTTGATGTCCCATTTCTCAGACCTTCTCCCCCTCTATAAAATCTTTGTTCCAACAACTCGCATCTAACATATACCTAGAAAACAGAGCAAACACGGAGCAAACACAGATACATGGAAGCAGCAATGCCAGCAAGACCTCTAATTTGTTCGATGTTCCTGGTTTTCTCCAGCTTCATCATAATTCCTGTAAATGCGGGATCCTTTCAAATGGGTCGTCATCAATTTGGAGGCCCTTACCGCGACGACATGCAAAAAATGCAAGAGTTCAAGACCTCACTTGTCCGCCATAATTCGGTCCCTCTTGCACCATCTTCATCACCCTCACCTTCTCCCGGCTTTATTAATTCACCGGCGGTAATTCAATTTCTAGCGTTGCAAAAAAATTCAGTCTTGTTCTTCATTCTAGTTCCTTAGTTCTTGGTCAATATGGATTGCAGTCTATTTTGTTAAAATTGTTCATGTTGGTTGGTCGATTTCGTTGAAAATGGTGGTGCAGGGGGCGACTAACTCACGTGTGTATCCCGTGACAACGTACGGCGCTGATCCAACAGGCAAAACTGACAGCAGCGATGCACTTGATCAAGCAATAGCGGATGCATTCAGAGGCCCAACTCAAGGCTTCTTGATTGAGGGAGTAGCCAACCTTGGAGGTGCCCAGATCAATCTTGAAGGTGGCTATTTTCTCATCAGCAGACCACTAAGATTGCCTGCAGCAGCTGTAGGAAACCTTATGGTACGCCCCAATTAATCAAATTGGGTCAATCCAGATGCCCTTCTATGGTTCGCCCACATAACTGGACCAATCATAACATAGTCTAACATGTGTTCTCCAATTATAAATCAAATACATGATCAACATGTTTGATTTCAAATTTTCAACTTTGCAATGTGTTTGAATTTTATTTTAAACTTTGTTTAAGTTGATTTGCTTGATGAACCAGATCCATGGAGGAACGTTACGAGCCTCAGATGATTTTCCAGCTGATGGTTACCTGATTGATTTATCTCCTCCATCATCAACCCAAAAAAAGGAAGAAACCCAAGACAGCTCAATTAATGCACAGCTTTCTTCATCGGCCTACAACTATGAGTACATCACCCTAAAAGACCTCATGCTGGACTCAAACTACAGGGGAGGCGGCATTTCAGTCATTAACTCACTTAGAACAAGCATAGACAATTGCTATATAACTCATTTCACCACCAATGGGATTTTTGTCCAAAGTGGCCATGAAACCTACATCCGAAACTCCTTCCTAGGGCAGCACATCACGGCCGGTGGAGATCACGGCGAAAGAAACTTCTCCGGGACAGCAATCAACCTAATGGGCAATGACAATGCCATAACAGATGTTGTCATTTTTTCTGCTGCCGTAGGAATCATGATTTCGGGTCCGGCCAATATACTTTCCGGGGTACATTGCTACAATAAGGCCGCCGGCTTTGGGGGAACCGGAATTTACTTGAGATTGCCCGGGTTGACCCAGACCCGAATTGTGAATTCGTATTTGGATTACACCGGCATTGTTGCTGAAGATCCGGTCCAGCTTGATATATCAAACACTTTCTTCCTTGGTGATGCATACATTGTATTAAAATCAATTAAGGGGGTTGCTAGAGGGATCAATATCGTTGACAATATGTTTAGTGGGTCCAACAAAGGGGTTGGGATTGTTCAATTGGACCAATCAAAAGGGCCTTTCAAAGAGATTGAACAAATTGTTGTGGATAGAAACAATGTGAGGGGCATGGACTTGAAGGGTACCGTTGGAAGGAGGTCTGTGCAAGGCACTGGGAGCTCATGGACCATAGATTTCAATCCAAGTCTTCTGTTTCCTAATCTGATTAGGCATGTTCAATACTCGTTAAGCCCCGCGGGTAATGCGTTCCCTAACCATGCCCTCAGGAATGTATCAAATAATCGTGTTGTGATCCATTCAAATATGGTTGTTCCCGTTAAAATTTTTGTGACAGTGGATCAAGGAGTGGGAAGCTGAAGCTGAAGCAGGAGCAGCTGGCCTAAGTTTGTGTGAGGCTTGACTAAACAATTGTGAATAGGTCGGAAGATGAATACATTTTCTTTCTTTCATCAAACTATTCATTTTTAGTCATCCATACCATATATATTATACAAAATTGAACCACTAGAAGATATGATATTTATAGTTATATATTGTAACTGGTGGTAGTAGTTCAAATTACAATAAATCAAATACAAAGCATCGCAAAACTTAGGTCACAGTAATGTCTTATTGCTTGTATGAAGGTCATATTTGGTCTTATGTTTCGGTTCTCCTTCTGACTTTTTATTTTTTCTTATTTGTTCAATCTTACTATTAGACATAAAAATAAAATAAATAAACTATAAATTTGAGAATTATTATTCGTATTTTGAACGGGAAGTCAATTACATAACATTGCAAGACTCAAAGAAGTTATAACCTGAATTGATATTGAACGACTGACGTATTTGAACGTCAGTTAGAAACTATCTAGGCGGCCTATCTAGAACAAAAATGACTACAAGTCCAAGGTTTTGAAATTGAAAGTGTAAATAATCATTGAAGCTGGTTGGGTTGGGCACATAAGTCATTACTGTTGCGGTAAGAGCTGGTAAAGCTTACCCAATCATCTTTGCTAACACTACAAACCCAAACCAACAAAAAAAAAAATGTAATTCTTACTTTGTTTTCTTTCCCTTGTGCACCATTAGTAAGGATAATAAGGGACAATGGCACATAGTTTTTGTACTAATTAAGCCAATAGTGCTTAAGTTGTTTTATAGTTTGATTCCTTTGTAATTGCCATATATATAAAATTGTAATATCACTTAATATGAAAAATTTAGCAAAAGAAGAGAGAATCTGTTTGATCTTAAAACGGACCAAACAGGATGTGGCATTGCTAGTTGTTGGTACGCCTTGTCTCATCTGATGAGTGACCTATGAGACAACAAGAAGAGTACTCGACACCGGTGGGTTACCGACCTAACAGACTCAGATACTTCAATTAGTAAGTGAGATGTGGGTGAAGTCGACAGCATAAAGGGAAGGAGAGTGTTTAATGTTGTGTCAAGTTACCTTTATGAGGGAGTTTTGACTTATATTTATAGTGATAATGAATATGGTGGTTAAACCCTAATGTTGTGGGGATTCAAGTCATCTCAAGAGTTGCTGCCACATATCTCGAAGATTCTAGATGAAGAACATGTGGCAGTAGACCTCCTGGTATGTCAGGGAGCTACTATTCTCATTTGTCAGAGAAACGGACCAAGGGTGCCGTTCAAGAGTGTCGACTGGCATAGCCTTGGTTCCATGTGGAGTGGTTTTGAGGGCCGATCGCAGGTGGTCGAGCAACTGGTGGCCGATCATTGGGTGGCCGACCGGGTTCTCCTAGTGGAGTGTTGTGTTATGTTGATGATTGTGGTGTTGTTGGTATTCTTGTGTGTGGTTAGTTGATATGGTATCAACAAAATCCAATCAAACCACTACTACTAAGATTTTGATAGAAAAATTAGACATTCCATGCACTTGGAAAGTGCATCGTCCACCATTTTTTTTTCTTTTCTTTTTTTGGAGAATGCGCCGTCGATATCCTTATTACACTTTTTTTCTTTCCCCATCGAGCTTTGATTCCAGAGGCACTGAAGTTGAAGGCCTTGAAGGGGCATGCCGAGTTGGAATTTCGACCTTGCATTGCAGGGATGCGGTCTGAGGAAGGGCATGAATGCCTAATACGGCACTAGTAAAAAATATGCCTTTGGTGGCAAACAATATTTGTCGCGAAAAGCCAAAATTTGCCGGCTAAAGTCTTCCGCGGCGAAAATATTCGTCGCGACCTTTGTCAGTAAAAGCTCGCCAGCAAAGATCTTTCGCGACAAAGTTTCAACATTTGCCGCCTAAATATTTCTTTCGCGGCAATCTTTTCGCGACAAATTATTTGTCTGCATTTCACGGCGAAATCTGATTTGCCAGGAAAACATTTCTCTCCCGGCAAATGTATTTGTCGTTGTAGCTATTATATCCTGGCAAAATATATTTGCCACTATAGCAGATCTATCATGACAAATATGTTTGTCACAATAGGACATGCACGGACATGAAGAAGCCATATACCGGCAAACATCTTTGTCGCGATAGGTTGTCTTTCACGACAAATATATTTTGCCTCGCTAGGTTGCCTTTGACGATAAATCTATTTTGCCGCGATAGGTTGTCTTTGACGACAAATCTATTTTGCCGCGATAAAGTATCTATTGTGAGAAATATATTTGTCGTGATAAAACTTCTATGACAAACGTCTTTGTCGCCTAAGATTTATCTCATAACAAAAATACACCTCAACTATTAAAGATTTCGACTTTTAAATGCAATAATAGTACCTGATTTATGGAAAGTCACAACAATTATAGAAAACGTAATATTTATATAAATTAATAAAATAACATACAAAATAAGTACGTAGTAGCTAAATTTCTAAATGTCCAAAATAAGTACGTAGTAGCTAATTAAGTTTCTGAATGTCCAACTATGTTCTACATGAGCATGGAAAAAAGACTATCCTAGGGAGCTTTGACCATCATTCTCACCGTGTTCATCAGTCGATGGTACTTCAAAATCAACTGCTGGTGTTTCAAACCACGAGACTCTTGACATATTTTGTACTAGTTGTTGGAGATACAACTGCATATGTGCAAGTTTCTTGTTAGCGACCTCTTGAGATGCCTTTGCAACTGTCAACTCATCCTTCAAATTGTCAACCTCCGTTTGCAAGTGTTGAGTAGTTGCTGAAGATTGAGAGCCTCCAATCTCACGGACACGTCCATATCACATACCACGTATCTGTGATCCTGGCTTCTTTCCAAGTACGTCAATCAAAATATTAAGGCCAACATTAGGGTCATCTACAGGTATCTCATCCAATGGAGTATCCTCAAGATATTCTTTTGCTGCCTCCTGTAGATAATCATTCTTTTTTGCTAACATCTCATCCTTCAAATGAAACCGACATAAAAACACATGTTATATACAATATACAATCATATAATCAAGTTTATATAAGTGAAATAATATTCTAACAAAGTTTATACAATCAAAAAACATGTTGGACATCAAAGTTGTTTTTACAATCCTATTGCTATTCCCATGCTTAGATTCTTCGGTATTAGTTTCCCTAGTTTCTAATGGTGTCCCAATTGTGGCTGAGTCGAAAGACAGAATTTATTCAATTAGCATCAAATATGGTTGGAGAAAGAGTTCGTAATGAATAGGTTTCACACATTTAGCTAGGGTATTGTTATGATACATCAAGTAAGTACTTCTAAACAATGAACGAACGCTACATTTGATTGAAGAAGTTCAAATTAAAAAGTGCATCTCATGCACGTCGTGATGACTGGAGGAGATCTAGACTAAGGCTAAGACCACTTATCAACTAATGCTTAACTAGAAACAGCTAACACTATCCCTTCCAAAACACCACAGCTAACACTTATCACAATTGGCCATTTATCTTTACCAATATGTTGATGCATGCTAAGTTCACCTAAGCAAAATCAATTTCAATTATATTCTTGTTTCATTCATCTTCTAAAAATAGTACTAAGTATAACTAGAAGCCAACAAGTGTACTAAACTTTACCCAAAAAGTTATTAAAGGAATACTTACATATTTAGCTTTGGCCTTGTCATTGCTCCATTGCTTGGCTTTCCCGGAATATGCTTTGCCATAAGTGTCTATCTCCACAAATTTTGAACCTTCCTAATGTGATATAGCATCATTTCAAATAAATTAAATGTACCATATAAGTTATAACAAGATAATATGTTTAGTATAAAACTACTATATTATTGCTGCACACTCTATTGCTATGTGTGCGAAAGATTTTGAACCAGCATGATGCTCTATCTCCTTATGACCTCAGTTGGATTTTGATATCTGATTACTGGAGACTCCTTTGACGTTGCCATATAAGTTATAACATAGATATCTGATTTTGAACCAGCACGTTGCCCCCGTGCAATGCTTGATATCTGATTGTATTACAAGGAAAAAAAGAAAGATAAGAAGATAAACAAAACAGTTGGATTTTGAGACTCTTATGAGTGGAACTCATAAGAACATTACCTCCTCCATTACTGGAGACTCCTTAACGAGCTGTGATGAAAAGGACGAGTTAGGCATGATCGAGCCAGCTAAGGAACCATTGCCTAAGTTAGAGATGAAATAAGAAGTGGGGACAGAGCCATTGCAGGTTTCAGCTTGAAGCGCCGGGTTTTGTTGGCTAGGACAATGTTTCACACTCAACTTTGAATTCAGCTCTTCAATTCGATTTGTGAACTCATCCATTCTCTCATTCAGTGAGGACATTTGTTCTGATAGCTGAGTAACTACTCCCTGCCACAACATAAATGGGAAGGACAAAGAAGAACAATATTGATAAGTGTATAAATTAACTTGCTAAATTACGGAAGTACACGAAGATCATAAAGACTGACTCTACCTCGCTCGCTAGTGTTGCTGATGACTCTGAATTTCTCTCATCAAACCTTTGACTGTTGGAAGCATATCCGGTAAGCTTAGATCTGTTTTTTTCCCTTTGGGTTGTGTATGACTGCGACATACCACTGTCCACAATAAATTCACATCAATATATTTAAGGCAGCTATAGCTTCTAAAAGAAGGTTCTAAGAAAACTGAATATAATAAATGAAGGAACGAGCCGGATTGGGTTTTCTATATCCTTGCTAAGATGCATACCAACACCTAACTTCCAATTTACACACAGAAACTAAACTAGAGATGGAATTCAAAGGATCAAACCTCTTGAGATACTTATTTCTCATGGCAACCCTATCTGCAGAGGCTCTTAAAAGTGCTTCCTTGGGGCTTGAATCCTCATCTAGACTAAGCCTAGTCTTCAAATCCTCTGGCAAGGCCTGCAAGAACAGATTAGAAATAGAGATGCAAGACAAGGGCATCATACAGTTTGGAGCTTTATGCTAGCCTGATAGTCATCCTACAGAGAGATACGATGTAGTTATCATACCATGACTTCATTTACAAGCTTTTCCAGTTGAATTTGTTCAATGTAGGTACGAGGAATGTATGAGCCTTCCAAGCCAAGTTGCTCTGCAACACATCTTACAACTACCCGATCTTTCCCTTGTACATTTAAGTAAATAAGCAAAAAAGTTATGTAAATATGAGTTACAAAACAAACTACAAATGAGGACAAGAAAAGGATGAATAATGAGGTCTGCAATCCTTAATATTCCAAAGGATTATCCAAATCACCAACGGGATACAATTAGTGTAATAATGCAGCAAAAGGAAAAATAAGATAAAAGAGAGTGGAAGATAACAAGAAAAAGAAAGGAACAAAGAAAAATAGAAAAATAAATGGAAAATAGAGAAAAAAATGAGAGCGAAATACTGAAGAGGGACTGATAAAGAGAAGATAGAAGTAAAAAGAAAGGTTCAGAAAGAAATAAAACAAGAGGGACGGTATTGAATTACGGTTAACTAAAAATTGTATACCTAATCAGCACCCACAAACTCAGTTCCAATTACAAGACGACTTACATCAACAACCCTAAAGCATTTAGTCATAAAACTTAACTAAAATAGTTTAAGAAATCCTTATCAATTCTATTCAAAATGTAAAGCCACATGAAAATTGCATTTAATTTTTTGTGCCTTCTGCAAATTAAATAATTTCATTTGTTGGTGTCTTCATATTCCTATACAAGTACAACACTTGGTAAGCTAAATCTACTGAGACAGTAGTAAGTTAGATCAGGTCACCTAATTTTATGCGCATAAAGGTCCATAATCATCCGTTCATTTATGCAACTAGGAGAAGATAATAAGATGACAAGTGTCCATATCAAAACTCACAAGGCCATCAATCCACCAAGAAGACGCACGCTGACCTCAAAAGTTATTCTTGGTGATATGACAAATGGATTATGTGTCACCCATTCCTGAAATAAGCAGAACACTGTCTGATTAAGCAAAACCAAGATTAGACACAGACTAATGACTACTTGGAACTCTTTTGACACCGCAGAAAAAAAATAGTTTTAACCCTTACTAAGTCCTTCACAATCTGTCACATTTGGCATAAAATACAGAAACAAGCTTTAAAGGCAAACCTCAAACATTAGAGTATATTTCCCATCTTTATCTCGCATCCTCAGATATGATTGGCAAGATTCAGGATCTTCACCAGGTGGTAGAAGGTATATATCATAAGTCTCCTCCTTTGATTCTGTGTGATCTTCCGAAAACACAGCCTTAATTTGATCCGCTGACAAGTGCTTTGCTGACTACAATAAAATGTAACACTAGCTTTCAATGTAATTGAAGATGTACTAACTCAAGGGTCAAGGTTTAGAAATGAAGTACAATAAAACCATAACAATGCACGAAGGAATAAAGATTAACCTTTAAAATGTAAGTGGGACTCTGAAATCCTGTAAATGGGTTAAACTTGTTGATAATTTTAATATGTGCTGTTTGAAGGTCTGGCTCGATAAAGGCTTTGTACATTGGATATACCTGTAGAAAGGAGAGAAGTTCAAACTTTATGAAAAATAACAACTTAACAAGCGCTTAATAAGATATAGGAGAGGGAAAAAATATACAGTTTCAGATATTTGATGAATTATTTCTTCTGGTTCTTGGCCATCTCGTTGTATGTCCCTTAAAACCCTCTTGACGAGATCAAAATGAACACCACCAGTGACAGATACTCGTTGATCCAGTAGAGGCCGTAACTTTTCACTCAAAGCAAAAATGCCCTCAATGATCACGATACGGGAGCTTGGAACTTCAACTGTCCTGTCACCAGTACATTCTTCAAGATAAGATTTTAGCTAGATCAGCGAATACGAAAAAATTGAAGAAACTATGATCTCTTCAATAAATTATTTTAGTAAGGTATAACCCAAGCCCCAGAAAGCATGAAACTGAAGTTGTAGAACATAAAATTTTAAAAGTTCAGAAGGATAACCAACACTAGTCTCAAGAAACATTATATAAATGGCATAATTATAAAATAAAGGGTAAAATTAAGGTCAAGTTTTGAACAGAGATCATTCCAATTTTTAATACAGAAAGGGTACGATTTTGAAAAGGAAAATCGAAACTCTTCTTAAGGATGCTCAGTCATTCAAATTTCCATGTAAAAAGTGAATAGGAAGGTGTGTTCAGTATTCACTACTTCCATGGCCAACAAGTAAAACACTCGGATATCAGCATATATTAATACTTGCAATGGAAACAATAGAGTTGCAAATTCATAATTCCCTTAAGTTTCCAATGCCCAGTTTCTCTAAGATAATATAATCTCCAAAAGAGTTCTAAAATATATCCATGGATATGTAAATATATGCAAATCACTAAATGGAGAACTCAACCTGTATCCTATGCGGGAACTGGATTTGAAGTCATATACTGGAACCTCAACCTGCTTCCTTGCTTTTAAGTCATAGACATTCTAGAGCAAGGTGTCTTAGTCTGTCAAGCGTGGATCTGTTTTATCATTATATATTAAGTAAAAAGAAAAGAAATTAGAATAATAAAAATAAAATAATTATATAACTGGTGCATTCTGCTCACAAAGAACACAAATCTTAAGATAATGTAATGTAGTCTGTACGATCCTAGGAAGTCATTTTTATGAAGAAATCATTAGTTCACCAATTAAACATGCATCGAAAAATGGGAATGAGGACTTTCTCAAAAATATTTCATAAGTATTGCACAAGAGCTTATTTGATTAAGGAAACATATATAAGAACAGTTCTACTACTGTGCTTCATGGGAAGAGATACTCTACAGCTTCATTACAAGAGAACAATAAGTGAAATTATGACTACCATCAAAGTTTCCATCAACAATTCGACTGGCATCATTGTAGTTGTCCATTGAAATGACAGCAACACTGGGCATAAAGTTGAGTATCTTTTCTGTAAACACAGTCTTTCCAGCCCCAGAAGGACCCGCAACTCCTACCAATACTATACCATCATTCTTTTGGGCCAACAACTGGCATGCTCGGATTACATATGACATTAAAGATGTTAAAGATGTTAAAGGACAATGTCAAAACAAAGCTAATCTTTGTTTTTCTTTGTCAGCCAAAAATATTTTGCTCAGTCGAAAAACTGAGTAAGAAAACCGTAAAACTGATACAGAACATTTCAAAATGAAGTTAAACCTAAATTAATCAAAAAGCTTCGCCCGCTTATGCTCTAATAGGAAGCAAACTACTAATACAACTAGGTTCTTCTGCGAAAACCTTTGAAGTCTAATATTTTTCTAAACAAGCCAATGGATTTCTCAATCAGGTAAACACAACCTGAACCCATAACATGGCAAGGACTAAATACAGGATAAGTAACACCACAGGATAATACAAATTTCACAATCAGCACCGCAATAAAAAAGTGGAAATCTTAAACTAAGAACAATTTATCAGTATTCAGTTGGCTCTAACAGCTTCATTTATTAATGAAAACTGCTACTAGACATTTCATCTCTTGCACAGTCACGATTTAATAACAACATATGAAAAGTTCCCCACATTCATCAATTCATAACACAATAAAATATAATTCTCAGCAACTTAAAGCAATTGGAAACAACAGCTAGATTAAATATATATCAGTAATTCACAAAAACTAAGCTAAACTCTTGAAATTGGCAAACAAACATGAACCATTGGCTCAGTCAAGCGTTGATCTGAATTCAAACAGTAGCATAGACGGACCATTTTGAGAGATTGACATCAGCCTCCGCACTTAAAAACAAAAAATAAATAAATTGAAACTTAAAGGCAGCAGACTGTTTTCCTACTAATTTGTGTTTCTTTGATTCTCTTATCTTACAATTAAGGTACTACAATTGATTTATAAGTTCTACTTGGAGTTTCTAATTACCAGAAAACAGCTTAACAACGGTTTATCATCTCTGAGACAAAAGAAAAACAGGAAAACTACTAACTTTTACTGCACCAGAAAGCCTAAATGTGCAAACATGAGTTCTATAACTATATCTATACGTATATACATACATACATGGAGCTCGACAAACCCAAAGTAAGAAATTCGACAGGAAAAACAAAATTTGGAATGAATCACAAGGAAATGAGAGAGACGTGTGAAGGAGAATACCCATGAGGGCTTCAGATCCGAGTCCAGCACCGGATCCGATGAAGCGGCGGAGGTTTCGAACCCACAACATGGAGGAGGCAGGTGGGATTTCCTTCTGCGCGGGCTCATGGCCTTCGCCATCACTGGACCCACTGTACATTGCGAAACTCGGATCAACTTAGAGTTCGTGAAGGGTTAAGACTCGGTGAACAAAGCCCTAGCAAGACGCAGGGGCATATACTAAATTTGCAAAGTGTAAAAATGAGGAACATGTATAGGAGGGCACAAGCAAAGACTAAACTTAAATTCCACAAATTTCATTGTCCTTCGTTTTTTTTTTTACAGAATTTAGTACACAGAAGAAACTTACACATAAATTCAAAAAGCTTCGCTGACTTATGCTCTAATTGGAAGCAAACTACTAATACCTGATGATAGAGGATGCTCCCGGCCGGTTGTTGGAACGACGCGAGCCGGGCCTCGATTCAGACTTCTCTTTGGAGTACAAAACGGATGCTGGGGATGCTGGGCTTTGGAAACTTCTCTTTGGAGTGAGATTGGAATTAAAAGGGTGGGCTTGGGGAAGCTTCTCTCGATCTGGAGTGAAGATGGTGAAAGAGGCACGCAGTGCTGCACTTTCAGAGAGATGGATCAGAGATGTTTCGTGCAGGGCAACATTTGTCCCCAATAAAACCCTAAACGACGTCGTTTCACATTTTTTTTAATACATGTGGCGGAAAACTCTAATGTTGCCAGGAGAGGATTAAAATTTTCGGCGGGAACTTATCCCGCTCTATTTTTCCCGGAATAATTGTGAGCATATAATTAAATCTGAAATTATTTTTTGGGAAAAGACTTGGCGAGGAAATAATCGCTTAAACTATAGCGTAAAAACTGAAATCACCCGCAGAACCTTTCCTGGCAAATTATGAATTTTGTCACGATAGAGTCTCTCTCGCGACAAATTTTTGTTTTGCCACGAAATATTTTGCCGCGAAAGCTATCAATTCTTGTAGTGCGGGTTTATTGACGGGCGCTAAAAGTGAGGAGACGCAAGTATAGTTTAATGAGGATTTTGGTTGTGTTGGTGACGCAGAGGAAGGTGGTGAACTATGAAGCACCCATAATTCAAATTTTGAATTGGAGAATTATCAAATATTTCTAATTTTCTGTCAATCCATATAGCTAGATATGTATCTAATACGGTATATGGTGAATCGTCAATTTTTTTCTTATTGATTATGCAATTCGATTCTAGTAGATTAGCAAGCGATATGATTTTGATATGGTCAAAGATACAAAAAGTGGGTCAAATTGAAAACTTAATGGAGTTCAAATGCAAATTTTATACGGTTGACATATTTTTATTTTGTATGGACTTATATCATATCTTAATATCTGAAAATTATACCTATTATATCATATCATTATATTTATATCCGGAACACATATGGTGAATGAAGTTGTGTGAACAAGGCAAGATTCTATGAACTCCGAGGTATATCCTTATTTTTTATTTAAACTTGTTCCAATTAGTCGGCAATCGAGGACTTTCATAAGAAAAAAAAAAATATTTGCCTTGATATGGCTAAATTTGAACTGAACATTTTTGTTCACTAAAACAGTAAAACAGCAAAGGTTATAGCAGTTTTGTAACATCACATTACCATTAAATATGATAATTCAGACACGTAATCGTCCAAGATTGTATTTAAGGATGAAAATATTGATATCGACGGATATATCGCTAGTTAAATTTATGGATATTTCGCCCCAAATATCAATATCGATATCGTTTACAGTCAACAAAAATGACGGAAATTCGGTCTAAAAGTTGGAAATTTGGAATAAAACTTTGGGAAAAACTTAAGTACCCAATGATGGTTATATAGAGCTAATAAAAATTATAAAATGACTTTGTTATAATAAATATATGATGAATAATATGATACAATAGAGTTCTGCCGATGACTAATAATATAAAATTTTAAACATAAATATAAATTGAAGTGAATTACTATAATTGAATATTAATATAATTAAAAACGTAAAAAATAAGCATAAAAAAATTTCAATGGAAGAAAAATTATAAAATGAGTAAATATATTTAAAATTGGAAAAAAATGATGAAAAAATAGAGTCAATATTTTTTCAAAAATTGGAAAGAATTGATATATTTAAAATTGGAAAAAAAAGGGACAAATATAGTTGCAAATTTGGAAAAAAAAAACGGAAGGAAAAAAAATAGCAGCCGCATGCACCTGGGGTCAAACCCAGGACCTTCACATTTTAAAGCCAAACAGGACAACAATAGACCAACTCGGCTAAGCAAGCCCAATTGAAAACATAAGCAACCAAATAATATATAAAGAATACATACACACACACCTGTAACAGTCATTTTCAACCTCGCGCGGGTCTACGGTTCGGGTTTTTTAACCCCGCAACATGACCCGACTGAGACTCAAAGGTTTTACATCCGATTTTCATGAAATTTGGCCTTATCTCGATCGTTTTAATGAAATAAGGAGATCGATGGGCTGAAAATAAGGAATAATGTCGATATTTTGCTCAATTTCTTTTCCCCCTCTTACTTGCCGCCAACCAAATTTACCGATATATCAGCAATAGTATCGATATTCTCATCAATGATTGTATTCTCAAATGATATCGGAGGGATTTGCGTCAATCATTCGATTCATCCTTTTAATCCTCCTGATCTGGGATGAAAATCGAGCACCACGAACAATGCAGTTTGTCACAATCTTCTTGGCTAACTTCATTCCTTCCAAAAGGCCCGTAGCAGCAATAAAAGCATCGTCCTATTATTTTAGAGGGATAAATACCATTTAATCCATAGTTCTCAATTCACCGTGGGAAGGTGGAAAAAAAAAAAGATAGACATCAAAATAAGAGGAAAAGTAAGACTTCGATCGGCCTGAAACTACCCTCGCATGACCTTCGATTGGCATGAAACCACCATCATTGGATTCAGGACTTCGAAACCTTTTGAACAAGATTGACTCCACCTCAAAAATCGCACCGACGCACCGCCACGCGTTGGTAAAAGTCTGGTAGTCCACCACGCGCCACCCACACGCGTGACGTCAGCTGCTGACGTGGCACCTGCCACGTGTCCCTAACCTCTGATAACTCTACCACGTGGAATCACCTGCAACGTACCACATGGCACCACTTGCCCATTGCCACGGTTCATCACTGCTTTTTTGCCATTTGGCACCTGACAGCCTACGTGGCACCCTTACCACGTGGCACCTGCCAAGTGTCAGTTGATGTCATCATGACGTCACCTAGTGATGTCATGCTAACGTCACCTGCTCGCTGGAGAAGACGACTGCGCCACCATAGCTGCCGCCATGGCTGGCCAGAAAACCTCCATTAAAGGCCCAAACTTCAAACCATCATATCTCCCTTATTTCTTAACCAAATTTCACAAATTTTATATCAAAATCTATTTGCTCAACCCCAGGAAACCAAATCCAAGTCCAGAATTCAGAAACAATACCTGGATTCCAAGATATAAGCTACCAAAGTTTTGGGTATTCTTCCTCTTCGCACACCTTGCGTTCTCGACGTCATTCCCCTTGAACCTCGAACTCTAATGATCGTGGGCATTCCTAGAATACGTTTTCAGCCTTGGTTCACACTAACAACTCCTCAAATCGTAGATGGGATTATTGGGTGGTTTGCGTTTTTGTGTGGGTTGGGTGCATTGGTTTGAGAGGGAGAAATGAGAGAAAATGAGATAAGGATGGACCAATGGGAATGCATCCCAACCACTCAACCCCAATTATATCCATAACTTTCCCACTTCCCATTTTATCCTTCCCTAATTTAGAAAGGCAAGCATACTCCTAAGGGTAAAACCGTCCAACAAGTTAAGTCATTATCGATAAATCTCCGTAAAAATCCCAAAAACTCCTACTAATCTTGTAATTAAATTATGGGTCGTTACAATGAGAGTGTGATCAGAGACTATTTGCAAGGTATTGTGGGCTTGGGCTTATTGTAACGACCCGGAACTTCAAAAAGGGCAAAAATGTAAACTCCGAAAAGATTTGTATAAAAATGACAATTTTACCCTTGTAAGTAGTGTGGTCAATTGTTGACTTTTTGATTGGCAGGTCAAACGGACGTTGGCCAATGACTGTGATGTAGTTCGGGACGTCACGAGTCTGTAGACAGGTGGCACGTTTGATTCTAACGACCGAAGAAGAAGTTATGATGTTCGGAAGGTCGAGGTCTTTTTCGTAAATTGGTTAAAAATGGGGAATTTGTTGACGTTTTCCACGACAAGTATTTTTCACGCAATTCAAGAATCGTTAGATAGGTCTCGATGTCCTGACTACAACGACAGGCGGCACGCCGTCATCGGACGTCGGACGGTTAAGTTACGGGTATGAGTATGTGAGGGGTAAAATGGTAATTTGGACTTTCAGGGGCAATTTGATCTTTAAACACCTAGGGAATTATGAGCAACCGGATAAGGACATCTGGGGTGCAATGTCCCGGAAATGCGAGGAATGTAAAATTGTAAAATAATAAATGAAATGACGTTTTTACCCATGTGAATAGTATGGTTAATTTGTTGAATTTTTGATTGGTAGGTCAAACGGACGTTGACCAATGACCGTGACGTAGTTCGGGACGTCACGAGTCCATAGACAGGTGACACGTCCAATTCCGACGATCAGGGAAAAAGTTACGACGTTCGCAAGTTCAAGGGCATTTTTGTAATTTAGAAGAAAAGAGGGGAAAATATTGACTTTTTGATTGACAACTGATTTTCACACGATTCGAGGACTGTTAGGTAGGTCTCGATACCCTGAGTCCGTAGACAGGCGGCACGCTAAAAACGGACGTCGGACAGTTGAGTTACGGGTCTAGAAAGAGAAGGGCATTTTGGTAATTTTTAAATAGAAGGCAAAATGGTAATTTTGCAGGGGTTACTGTTTGGACTCCGTTGGAAACAGAGCCGCCCCACTGTGCTTGGTGGTTCTTATCCGGAATTTGTTTAATCTGGTTAGTGGACTGGCCAGGGCGATTGATTAATGGTTTTGAGGCAGTGGAGTGGACTGAACCAAGCACCAGGCACGGGCACCATTGTTTATTCGATTTGGGTCTGTTTTGCGGGAAAAAATTCCAGAGTGGGACTGAGAGGATTCCCACGAGTGTTGGCTCACGGTTCAGTTAACAGAGAGATGGGAATTGAGGGGAGTTCATTTTCTGTGAAGGAAGGATTGAAAACTGAGAGAAAACAGAGAATTTGGAAATCTGGAATTTTGGAGGGAAAAATCAAGTTTAATTTGTGAGGCAAGTTGGACGAAACTATGGACTTAAACAGCCTTCTGGGACCATTTGGAGTTCAACCATACTGCCCTGAAGTGTTTCGACCACGACTTGGCCAGGAATCCAAGTTCCATTTTCGAAGAAATTGCAGGGTTATGGACGACGACTTCCATGTGAGTATTCGTTCAATTGTTTGTGTGTTTTGGTTCGTATTGGTCATGGTAAGCTTCATGCTAGGTTAATTTGAAAATGGGATTGAAACTAGGGAATTTGATGATCGACCCGTTTGGTTGATCACGGGTCGAAGGGATGATATAGGACATGTTAAGGTTAATTAATGGATCAGAACTGAAATTAAATGGTTAAGGAAGATCTTAGGTTTAAAAACAAAGGAAATCGAGTAGGAATTGGTGGTTATTTGGCCGGGTCGAGTCCCGGGTTGAGGACCCGTTTATCAGACTAACGGGTGAAGGAGACGACACTGTAGCTACAGTGTCAGGCGCGTGGCTTTCACGCGCCGCCACTTTAGGCTGCGCGTGAGGGCACGTGAAGCCTCATCTCCGATCACGGTCAACTAGAGTTTTCATCCTTTCAGTGTACTGGACATTTTGAGTTTAATAATCGAGTCAATCGGAGATCGTTAAGTTGGTCAGAATAGGGTTGGTTGCCTCGGAAGAGTGTTAGGGCGGCTTTCCATGGCCGGTTTCAGTTTAGGAATTCTTGGTCGACTGTTAAGAACTTGTAGTGACCTTTACGTGTTTTGGTGACCCCTCTAGGCCGTGCTACTGAGGTAGAAGAGGATCCTGAGGCTAAGGCATAGATCTACACTGCGCACCTGAACCCCTGTTGGGTAGGTTAACCCGCAGGATAACTTAGAGTCGTGCTCGAAATTTGTATTTTGGGCATTATCCCTTGTCTGACATCTTTTGAATTCGGATTGTATGTATAACTTTATTTTGGATATTTATGCATTTGAACTTGTTAAGGTTAAATTTGGATTGTTGGTTCGGGTGTCAGACGGGAGCAGGGCACGTCCCCTTGTGGTCCCCGGGGGATCAGGGCAGGTCCTGTCAGCTTGGTATGAGAGCACTAGGTTGTGGTCAGCATGCTAGACTAGCGGTCAATATTAGGTACTTTTCAAGTTTAAGGATAATGTTATCTAATCTATGCCTCTTAACAGTTGGTTATGCCTCCAAGGAGAATTCCTCAAGCATGGACTGACGAGGAACTAGAGAGAGATATGGAATGTGCTAGTATCGAACGGGCTCTACGTTTGGGAGCCACTCTTTTCAGCGGGGGATCAAACCCCGAGGATGCCTACGAATGGATTGCTAAGTGGGAAGGGATTTTTACGGTGATGCACTGCCCACAGGGCGAGCGGGTGACATTGGCGGCCTTCCTACTGGAGGGTGGAGCTTAACAGTAGTGGCATGGTCTAGAGATGTCAGGATGGTCTGTCCACACCACTACTTGGGAGGTCTTCCGTGCCCGATTCTTGGATCACTACTACCCGCGATCGTTTCGCACTGCACGGGAGACAGAGTTCCTGCGGCTGGAGCAAGGAGATATGTCTGTTGCGGACTATGAGCAGACCTTTGGGAAACTTTCTCAGTTCGCGGCAGCTTTTGTGAGCACAGAGGAAGACAAGTGTCAGAGGTTTGAACTTGGACTCCGAGGGGAGATTCGGGCAGGTGTGACAGCTACCAGTCACGCTACTCTGAGAGACATGGTCGACGCAGCGGTTCGTGTCGAGGCCAGTCTAGAGGCACACTAGGCACGACAACCTTCAGGCGAGGGGCGACGTCGGGATTGTCCATACCTTGGACCAATGGGCCAGAGGAACACAAAGGGAGGAAGTTACAGAGGAGCACCTTCATCTTCACGAGGTCGTGGCTGGTCGGGTCGACATGGGAGCTCTCAGAGGACAGGATCGAGGTTCAGCTCAAGGCAACATTCATCTTGGAGTGGTGCATCCGGTGGGTCTTCGGACAGGTCGAGGACAGTCAGCTGCTTTGCATGTGGAGGAGCGGGCCACTATGCCCAAGATTGCCCACTGTTGTCTAGGAGCAACGATGTAGGGGGCTCTAGCGCTGTGCAGAGTTTGGTTTCCAACACTGTCGGAGTTCGAGGATAGGGAGGTGACCGTGGTGCTGAGCGTGGCGCGCGTGGGCGCGGACAGGCTGCGGGGCCCAAGGCTCGTGTGTTTGCAGTGACTCAGCAGCAGGCTAGGACAACCCTAGGTGTGGTTACAAGTACTCTTCATATCTCAAACCTTCTTGTACGTGTATTGATGGACGCGGGGGCTACTCACTCTTTTATTTCAAGGAGTTGTGCGAGTATGCTAGATTGTGAGGTATCCGCTTTAGATAACGAGATGGGCGTCGGCTCGCCGATGGGAATCATGTACTTGGTGAATCAGGTGATTCGGAGGTGCCCGGTGAGAGTAGAGGATGTGGATCTACCAGCAGACTTAATCATTATGGATATTTATGACTTCGATGTGATTTTAGGGATGGATTGGTTATTGGAGCATGGGTCGCTCATTGATTACTGTAGTAGGCAAGTGATTCTGCGAAGTCCGGGTTTGCCGGAGGTTATCTTTCGGGGGGAGCGTGATGGTTCGCTTCCTGAAGTGATTTCTTCACTTGCCGCTACCAAACTTCTATGGAAGGGATGCCAGGGTTATCTGGCGCATGTTGTGACGGAGCAGGTTGATACTCCGAGTATCGATGAGATACTAGTGGTGCGAGAGTTTCCGGATGTGTTCCCGGAAGACCTACCTGGATTACCACCACAGCGGGAGATCGAGTTTACGATTAAACTACTCCCCGGTACCCGACCTATATCCCAGGCACCATATCGGATGGTGCCGGCCGAGTTACGAGAACTCAAGACTCAGTTGCAGGAGTTGGTGAATTTGGGATTCATCCGACCGAGTACATCACCGTGGGGAGCACCGGTGTTATTTGTGAAGAAGAAGGAGGGGAACCTCTAATTGTGTGTAGATTACCGGCAACTCAACAAAGTGATACTGAGGAACTAGTACCCGTTACCCAGGATCGATGATCTATTCGACCAGTTGTGAGGAGCACAGTACTTCTCGAAGATTGATTTACGGTCGGGGTATCACCAGCTGAGAATTGTGGAGGAGGATGTTCCGAAAACGGCATTTCGGACCCGATATGGACATTACGAGTTCGTAGTGATGCCTTTCGGGTTGAAAAATGCTCCAACAACATTCATGGATATGATGAACAGGGTCTTCCGATCTTACTTGGATAAAGTTGTGATTGTGTTCATTGACGACATCCTGGTGTGCTCAAGGAGTGCCAGAGCACATGAGAAACACCTACGGTTGGTGTTAGGGAAACTGAAACAGGAACAGTTGTACGCCAAGCTGAGCAAGTGCCAATTTTGGCTGAGCAGTATTGGTTTTCGGGGACATGTGATATCAGCTGATGGGATTAGCGTGGATCCCCAGAAAACAGAAGCGGTGACTAACTGAGCCAGACCGACAACGGTGATAGAGGTACAGAGTTTTGTCGGGTTAGCGAGTTACTATCGGAGATTCGTGGAGGGTTTCTCCAAGATTGCTGCACCGTTGACTCGATTGACTCGGAAAGGGGTAAAGTTCATTTGGGACGAGCAGTGTGAACAGAGTTTTCAGGAATTGAAGTATCGGTTGACCACTGCACCTGTCCTTGCATTGCCGGATAACAGTGGAGAGTTAGTGGTCTTTAGTGATGCATCGCTACAAGGTTTGGGCTGCGTGTTAATGCAGAATGGTAAGGTTATCGCTTACGCATCACGGCAGCTAAAGACTCATGAATTGAACTACCCTACCCATGATTTGGAGTTGGCGGCGGTAGTTCATGCTTTAAAATCTGGAGACATTACCTATTCGGAGCGACGTGCAGGATATACACCGACCACCAGAGCCTAAAGTATCTATTCACCCAGAAGGAATTTAACATTAGGCAACGGAGATGGTTGGAGCTAATGTGGAGGCAGATGTGTTCAGCAGAAAATCAGTAGGATCAGTTGCCCATTTGAGGATGGTGTATCTCCCTTTGTTAGTGGAACTCCGGAAGGATGGAGTTATACTAGGGACGGACGAGCATGGAGCTTTGTTAGCCAGTTTCCATGTACGACCAGTGTTGATCGATTGGATCATCGAAGCACAACTTCAGGATCCGATACTTTGTATCTACAGGATTGAGGTCGAAGCGGGTGAAAGGCAGGATTTTACCATCCGAGGTGATGGAGCACTTGTGAAGTTGGGCCGATTATGTGTACCTGCGGTGGCAGAATTACAGGCCGAGATTCTGGAGGAAGCCCATAGTTTGGCTTATGCTATGCATCCGGGAGGTACAAAGATGTACCATACCCTCCAGATCCATTATTGGTGGCCAGGGATGAAAAAGGACATTGCAGAGTTCGTGAGCAGATTCTTGACTTGCCAGCAGGTTAAGGCGGAGCGGCAGAGACCTTACGGGGCTATGCATCCACTTCCGATTCCTGAGTGGAAGTGGGACCATATCACCATGGACTTCGTCTTTAAGTTGCCAAGGATCCGGAGTGGATTCGACGGAGTGTGGGTGATTGTAGACCAGTTAACCAAGTCAGCCCATTCTCTAGCGGTACAGGAGACTTATAAACCCAACCTACTGGCTCAACTGTTCGTGAAGGAAATCATTCGACTTCATGGTACGCCGGAGTCGATCGTGTCTGATCGCGATCCGCGTTTCACTTCCAGGTTCTGGCGGAGTTTACAAACCACCTTAGGTACGAATCTACATTTCAGTACTGCTTTCCATCCATAGATCGATGGACAGTCAGAGAGGACCATTCAAACCCTGGAGGACATGATGAGGTCTTTTGTGCTACAGTTTCAGGATTCGTGGGATACTCATTTGCCGTTAATGGAATTCGCATACAACAACAGTTATCAGGCAAGTATCGGGATGGCACCCTAAGAGGCACTGTATGGTCGGCAGTGCAGAACACCTATCTGTTGGATAGAGATAGGAGAGCGAGCGGCAGTGGGGCTGGAGTTGATGGACATAACCCAGGAAACAGTCCGTATTATCAGAGAAAGATTGAAGGCAGCGCAGGATCGCCAAAAGAGTTATGTTGATCGACGAATTCGAGACTTGGAATTTGAGGTTGGAGATTTTGTTTTCCTGAAGCTATCTCCGTGGAAAGGGATTATCCGTTTTGGTCGACAGGGGAAATTGAGTCCACGTTTTATCGGACCCTACGAGATTGTTGAGAGGATTGGCCGAGTTGCTTACAGATTAGCACTACCTCCAGAACTTTCTAAAGTCCACGATGTATTCCACGTGTTGATGCTACGAAAGTATGTGCATGATGCCTCTCATGTACTGGAGGAGCAACCCATCGAACTCCGAGAAGACTTAAGCTTTAAGGAACAGCCGGTACAGATTTTGGATCGAAAAGACAAGGTACTACGTCAGAAGACCATTCCTCTGGTAAAGGTTCTCTGGAGGAACCAAAATGTGGATAAAGCCACATGGGAACCCGAGACACAGATGCGAGAGTAGTTCCCTTACTTGTTTCCTTAAAATTTCAGGACGAAATTTCCTAAGGGGGGGAGGTTGAAACGCCCCGGAAATGCGAGGAATGTAAAACTGTAAAATAATAAATGAAATGAAGTTTTTACCCATGTGAATAGTTGTAACGACCCGTCCCGAATATCAGGATTTAATAATAATTAATTGTGATTTACTAATCTGGGATTAGTTGTGTGATTTCAGACGAATTGTGCAAAATGACCGTTTTGCCCCTGGGCGTGGGTAAAACGTTGACTTTTAATTCGGATGGTCAAATGGACTTTGACCGATGACCGTGACGTAGTTTGGGACGTCACGAGTTCATAGACAGGTGGCACGTTCGATTCTGACGTTCGTGGTGAAAGTTATGATGTATGGAAGTTCAAGGGCATTTTCGTAATTTAGACAAAATAGGGGGGAAATGTTGACTTTTGACCCAGGAAGTCCAATGGACGAGGGCCAAGGACCGTTACGTAGGTTTCGTCGATCCGAATCCAACGACAGGCGGCACGCCGAAATCGAACTTCGTACGAGGAAGTTATGGTCTGAATCGTGAAATCGGGGAAGTTGCGTCTCGGTAACTGTGTTGATTATTTTATTCTGAAATGGTTGTTGGAGGACACTTGGATGAGTGACAAGTGTCACTCATCCGATGGCTAGATTGGATCTTGATCCACTAATCATAATTTATATGCTAAAGTTCCCACTATAGAATTATTTAGGAATTAAATCTCTACTTAAATCTGAGCCATCCATCTCTAACCACAAATTGAATCTGGGTCGTTGATTCTTTTCCCTCTCTCTCTTTAATTGGATCAGACTACACACTCTCACTCTCATTTTCTCTCTAACCCGTGAACACGCACACGGCTCACACTACACACCACCACCATATCTGTATCCTTGGGCCGTGCAGAGGATTGTGTGAGGACTGTTGTGAACTGGGCACGGCGGGAGACGACGGGAGACGGCGGAGATGACGACGGAAGGGGAAAAACGGGGGAGTCCGAAACTCAGAAAATTGGAAGTCGATGTTGTCTGGTGTTTGACCGTTTTGGAGGGGTGGAAGGAGTTTCCGGAGTCGAGCTAGGCATGGTGGTGGCCACGGTGGTGACCACGGCGGCAAGGTAAGCCCTAAACCCGTGAGTCCGTTTTCGGGTCTAAAATGGCAGCTTGGATTTTACGACGTTTTAATCGATCTAGTGACCAGGATGATGATCCAGAGGATGAGACGAGTCTATAGGGACCATTTTCGAGGAGAATGGTGGTCGGAGCTGAGAGCAGTCGACGGAGGAGTTTTGGCCGTGAGCTTCTCGATCGGGGAGGTACGATCTGGACGTTATTCCTTGTTTTTGTTTCCACAGAACTGTTGGTTGAACTCAGACGATCTTGTAGGTGAAAATCCTGTCGAAAATGATCGAGGAACGGCGGAGAACCAGTCGGGTTGGCCCGCGGGTCACGGCGACCCGTTTACCAGTCATTCGGGCTGAACGATGATGAACAGTGCCCGGCGCGTGGGTTTCACGCGCAGGGAGTTCAACCGGCCCGTGGGGGCGCGTGTGGGGTAATTTTGGGAAACTTCCAACATGACTTTTGTCCTATTCAATGTAACGAACATTTTGGGATTGGTTTTGTGTCGATCGAACACCGTTTTAATATTGTTCGGGATGTCCGAAGGTTTTAAATCCAGTTTAAAAATACTTAAAAATTCGGGAAAATTACGGGACTTGAATAGGATGTTAATGTGGAGGTTAGTAACCCTCTAATGTGATTTGAACAGGATTGGGAGTCCCGGTGATAGTGGTGTGGCCCGGGAAGGCCTATGGCACGCGTATCGAGGCGCTCGGTTAAACGGTCTGTGAGTGGACATTGGTTTTATAAATTCGATGCATGCATAACTGTTTCATGATTGTTATAATTATGATTAAATGATTTACTTTGGATATCGGTGAATTTAAATGATTTCACGCATTTCGAGGTGATTTACGTATTTGCACGTAAACCGAGATTTTCTGGATTTGCACCGATTTCCATAAATGTGGTTGGATATGATTTCATGAAACGGTTACGGACTTGATAAAGTAAAATCGGGCCAGGGGCCCAGTTAACTTGTGAAATCGGGCCAGGGCCCAGTTGATTTCTACATGTGATTGCGGGTCGGGGACCCTAAAATGGAATTGAATAAATGTTTTCTGGTTTACATTTTATATATGTTCACATGCTGGAATCAATAAATGGTTTTGATGATATTTCGGTTATGACACGTTTCACGGTATTTGGGCATGAGACCCGTTTGATGAAACGTAACGATCGGTTCGGATTTTACCTATGTATACATATATGTTTTGCATGTGGATAACAATAAAATGTATTTGGTACTGCACTGTATAGATCCTTCCATATGATACTGTCTCCTCCGGATGAGGTACCTCGGAGAGGTCACGGACGTCTAGAACGTCCAGCGTCTATGACGCTAAGCATCGGGGATGCTGTACCCGAACGGGGTTCGGGGATTGAATTCGGAATTGAGACCCGAGTGGCACGCGTAGCCTTGTGATTGTGACCTTATTAGACGTCAGGGACGTCAGACATCAGGGATGTCGGATTGGAGTGTATGGTGCAGTGGCTAAAATTATGTTTATGGTTCATATTATATGATATATGATTTTAAATGATGGTGCATGCATATGATTTTACTGAGGGGCATAAATGTCTTATAAATGTTTTAAACAGACTTGTTTATTTTCGTCCACTCACAGCTTTTGTTTTTAATGCCCTTCAGGTTGATTCCGGATACAATTGCAGCAGAGACTTGAGCATCGCACACCTCCTCCATCGATCCTTACACACTCTGGAAGCCCGGTTGGACAGTGGCAACAGGTTATCCCTTGTCTGACACCTCTTGTCAGACGAGAGCATGACATATCCCATGGTAATCCCGGAGGGATTGGGATGGGTCGTGTCAAGTGGTATCAGAGCAGGTTTTGCTCTTTTGTGCGCGCAGGTCGAGGGTGTGATGTCTCTTTGGGCTGCAGTTCCGTTGTCAACCTGATAGATAGTTTTGGGTTTGAATAGTGGATAGGGTGTGTTTGGCCCGATACGCCGTGCATTGATGCGATTCAACCCAAGTGGGGTTGTATACGATTAACTGGTAATGTTGGACCGTCGGTTCGGTCATGTGATGATGGACGGTTGTGCTACTGGGCACAGCCAGGTTCAAGGAACCCCATTTGAACAATGTTAGGGAAATGCGAAACTCAGTTGAGTAATGGTCTAAGCTTTGGACCCTGGTAGTGTTGGCAGGTGTACGGGGTGTTGGTGCATCGGAGTTAGCCGATGACCTTCGTGGTGGAACCCACGATGGAACCCACGTTGAGTTGACGATTGGATTGGATTGGATTTGACGTCTATGCGATGTCAGGACCGCGGAGTCGGTCAGGTTGTGGATTTTACTGCAGAAGGCAGTTGGGTTCGGTGGAACCCTAGGGTGTGATTTTGGAACCCTAATTTAAAATTGATGGACCGGAAGGTGAACTTTAAATGAGAACTTGTGCTGCGACGAGCGGCGAAGGTCGTGGATGACCATGTGGATGACTCTAGTGAGTCTTATGGGTTTCAATCTACGGATACGGGTATGAAATATGGATTGGATCAAATAGTAGTGTGATGTGTGGATACGGATCTTGACAAGCGATGACTGTTGTTTGACAGTTGTGTCGAGATGACTGGCTATCAAGGGTATTTAGTGCGGTTTTAATACTTGGGGATCAGGGGACGTTCAGGGAACGTTCATTATCCTGATGTGTGGATGGCCAAATTGGGGGTACCCATAGTCGTGGGGTACGAGTGGTGTTACGGGATCGTCATTCGGAATGAACGGAGATCCAGGGTAACAACTTTTCACACTGTGTGCTAGCATGGATGTTCGTGTGCCAGCATGGATGTTCGTGTGCTATTTATGGATGTTGGTATGTTGGTGCTTTTATGCCAATACTAGTATGGATGCCTGTGTGCTAATACTAGTGTTGATGATGGTGCGTTGGTACTGGTACTAACGCTGGTGCTGGTGTCAATAATTGTGATGACGATGAGCCACCAGTTGGGGTGTGACCCTGTCATGATGGACATATGATCGGTATCTGCGACTCAGTGGTGGTTGATTCTTGGACTGGATGGGATCCAGTGGAGGTTGTGTCGTGTTGGGATAAGTCCCAACAGATTTATGATGACAAGTGATGAACGGATAAAATGTATGATTGAAACTTGAGGAATCTAGGGATGACGTTCCCTATGTCATTAGAATTGGTGGAATTGGGGAGTTGTTGTCAACTCCGAGATTGGTAAGATTGTGTACTGCTTATATCCCCTGAGAGTACAAGGAAATTATTGAAATTGGAAAAGTCAAGGAAAACCATTCGTGGTATTGATGTAGGATTTTATGATTGTGAATCACTTAGAACCTGAGGATTGAACCTGTAAAGGTTAAGATGTGAGATGGAGGCAGTTGGGTATGCACATCCAGGCAGAGTTGTGGATATTCAGTTCGGAATCGGGGTATGTGCATAAATGATTATTGGCGGACGTGAGGTCCGAGTAATGAATTGATTTTGGACACGTGGTGGTCCAAGTGAGGTAAGGACGTGGGCAGTCCAGTGGTTGGACTTGACATCTCATTGGGAGCATGTCTGTTTCCAACATGGTTGGAACTCCCGATTCGGGGAGAGTGGTGATTGGGAGACGAGAGGAGTGCTCGTTTCCGCATTGGTGGTTGGTGTTCCGAAGTCATTGGAGTTGACTTCTTATTTCCTACTGTGGCAGATGATGATTGCTGTTACCAGTACGTTGAGCGTGTATTGGTAGGTGGACCCATGTTTGGCCTTGGTTCATTGGACGCAAGAAGTTGTGTATAATTCTGGATTTGGTGGTGAAATGCGTGGTCACCATTCCACCAAGGGAAATTTGACGAAGGATTCAATTGAGGGTGTAAGACCCTAAGATCAGCTTTCAGATGGATTGTTAGCTATGCGAGCATGTGTGGATCGTAGGTGGATCTGATTTGTGATGTGGTCGACTTTGGACGATGTGACGATCTAGGATCGTGATATTACTTGTCGGGTGACATAGTGATGGATCTGGATCGTGTTCATGATGATCCAGATTGGATGAGAGTTTATCACTCTTACCTTGATATGTGAGTCGTAAATGAAGGGACAGAACTTCTTTTCGGAGTGGAGTCCATATGGTTGTTACTCGGTTGAGTAGGTTTCCGAAGTAGTCGGATTTTGTCAACCTTTGACGTGTGAATATTGGGATTGGCTTCCCTATGAAGTCAATCGAGTGTCTTGGACAGGCAACCCATAGGTTCGGTTTTGTTACGTCTTGGTGGACGTAAACGAGATTTTGGGTTTTGGAATCGAATCTCTGGGTGACGATTCAGGATTCGATTACGAAGCTCGAAAATGGATTACTGGATTTGGGTGCGGAATGATTATTCCAATGCTAGCTTACGGAATAATGATTTCGGATTCGGATTTGGACATGGAATAAAATATGATGTTTGAGTTCGGATTCGGGATTTCTTACGAAATTGCGGATTCGGATTCGGAATTGGAACTAGATGACAGGTGGAGTTCGTTTTGTCTCATGTTGGTTTGGGCAAATGTACTCCGTTACTAGAACGTGTTTGGCTATGATCTGGGTGGTTGTAGGCGGATTGATGGATTGATGTACGTGCAGGGTATGTTGTACGAGGATTGATACTGGGTAGGCTGAGTGGTGCCTAATGGTGGTACATGGGATGTACCCGTGGTGTGTGATTAAACGTGTTGGTAATCGGCTTGGTTCTGATATCATTTATTTGGCTGTGTTGTGGATTGGACATTGGATACTGTGCGCTGTGCAGAGTCATTTTGTCGGGTTCAGTGATTGTATGAGCAGGTGCTCTTAGCCACGGTTGGCTAGTGGAACCCTAGTATCGAGATGTGTGATCACTGCTGGGCTGGTATTCATTGTGTTCCAGTTACACCACTTGATTGAGTAAGTTGACGGTATAAGTACACTCAGGATGAGTGAATTGGTGGTCAGAGTAACCACGAGTAGCCTGTGTGACTTGATCACACCGTGATTTCCCAGCGTCTTGGTTCGCTGAGGGAGTCGGCGATTATGGACATTGAGATTAATCTATGTCGCAGGATCGGGCTTGCCCTGCGAATTGAGATCATGTAGTTGATCCTACGCTACATCGGGAGTGATGTAGTATATGGTGTTGTCACTGACGGACAGATGGTTGGGGCTTTACTAGGGTGGTAAAGCTTAGCGGTGACAGTTTGACTGGTGGTGTCAGCGTGGACTGACAAATGAGATTTGGTGACTCCCAATGGGAGCAAATGTAAGGATATATTGGCTATGGAAGGAACCATCTAGCTGAAGGAGTCAGCTTAATGGTTAAGCGATTTTATCGCGGATCAGGTGATTATGTCCACTCGAGGTGGTCGAGTGTTGTTGTTGTAACGTATGACTGTGATGGGATGTATGGGTACAGACGAGACTGGTGTTGTTCCAGTAAGTGGATGTACAGGTGTACACAGATGTGAGGTCGAAATGTTTTCCACAAGGTGGTTGTGTGACAGGACCCACCCCGATTATCGCCTCGATAATCGGGAAGCATCCTGCTCCCGTCTGACAATCGAACCAAAAAGACCGGAAAACTAGTTAAAATTACAACACACCCATTGTCAGACCAGGGAGATTAAACAAATACATCCGACAGGACGTCAAGTCCACAGTTTCACAGAGCAATATTACAAAACAAGTTAAAGAAACAAGTCCTACTCTGTGAACTAACTACTCCGCAACGGAAAACTTTATGCCTCCGCCTCTGCCTCGGCGCTTGCCCCCACGCTTGTTCCACGACCTGGAGGGAATTTAAAACAACAAAGTGTGAGTGGACCGAAACATAAGCTTTATAGGGAAAACAGTTTTTCCGAAATCGGGTTCGCCCTCCAGTTTTGTAACACGCATGCATAACCAAATATCCAAATTTTGCATATTAAACTTTTGAAAACTCTTTTTCCGAAACATATGGAAAACGTTACAAAGGATCACCATAATTCATGTAAAATAAAAAAAAAACCATTTAATAATTCCAGGTTCCAGAAACCGTCATTTGAACGCTAATTGCACAAATCAAGTAAAACGTGAATCATTAACCACAATTATGCCGTTGGATCCATCCGAGTCTTTAAACTCAACATTAGGCCTTCCCGGGATATCAACGAGTCTTTAAACTCAAAACATGATTAATAGGCCTCGGGGGGTATCATAATAATCGAGTCTTTAAACTCACGAGTCTTTAAACTCAATTCGGGTCTTTAAACCCAATTTCCGGGCCCGCCCCCGTCATTAAATAACCGGGTCTTTAAACCCAAAACCAGATCCAACCATTAACTGGGTCTTTAAACCCAAAACCGTTTTTAAACATAATAAATCAGGATTCATCACAAATCTTTTTCCAACATTATTCCAAAAACATTTCTCATCGTAACAGGACTCATGTCCGAATTCACATGCAAATTCCAACACATGCAATTTCCAGTAATTACTTCACAATGTGATCAAACATCATAAATCCGAAACATGCATATTCATATCCAGGTACTTTATCAAAACCATCACGCAAGCATAAGCGAAAATCGTAACCTCGAAATGCGTGAAATACGGTAAATATCTCGAAAAACGTGAAAACACGTAAAACCGATATAACATATCACCATCATAAAATCATATGTAAAACCATGAGATAAATAAGCAAAATAGTCATGCATGCCCAATTTAGGAAATCAAAAAGTCCACTCACGGTTTTAGGACGCGTCAATCGCGTCCCGCGTGCTCCTCCGTAGCTTCGGAAGTGTCCGGGCCTGTAAAAATGTACAAGAAAGGTTACAAACATCCCCAAATAGCTCGTAATATTTTTCCCTAATTTCCCGGATTTTTCGGAAAAATAAACCTTAAGGACCTAAACTTCCGGGCTCCCGAGCTTATCCCGAACGACTCCCGAACAACTCGAATCCAAAAGGGAAATTGTTAATTAGACTGAAAGGATTATTTCTCATGTTGACCGTGATCGGAGTTGACGTCACACGCGCCGTCACGCGCCGCCCAAAGTGGCTGTGCGTGAAGGCCACGCGCCAAGCTACAGTGTCTTCTCCCTTACCCGAACAGCCTGCTAAACGGGTCTGATACCCGCGACTCAACCCGATCAGTTAGCCCTCAATTCTCAATCAATTCTTCCCGTTTTCAATCCTATTATCTTCTCTAACCCATTTATTTAGGTCTGCATCATCGGTTAACCTCGACTTATACTAAATCGACCCCTCTCAAGCTCACACAGTCGAACAAGTCGACCTCTGAAACTTACCCAAACTGACTCCATACTCAAATTAATTTCACCAGTAGCTTAAGGAAACTTATACGAACACACTGGTTCAATCAATTGGGCTCACCGTTACCTGGAAGTCGTCGACCTCAAGCTCGAAAATACTCAGAACCAGGGAACTCCGTTCTTGGCCAATTCGTGCGTGTCGTCCCTCGAAATCGACGTGGTTGGTTTCCTCTTGCTCCCAGAAGACTAGAATGGCCCCTAGTTTAGCTCGAAAGTCCCCACAATTTGATCTTCCATTTTTCCCTCCACTGGTTTTTCCTTCAAACTGGGACTTGGGTTCCTTGGCAAAACGGGCTCCAAACTCAACAACTCCAGCACCGTCGTGATTCTGTCACTCCCAGAAGACTCCCTATGTGTTTAGTTTCACCTCAAAGCCCGTAGGAATTGAACTCTGAGTTTCCCCCCGAAAACCCGAAACTGTTTTCTCACCGTCTCTCTCAACCTCAGCCCTCACAATGATGCCCAAATGACCCAACTTTTCCCCTCCTCACTCTCTTACTCTATCAATCGATTCAAACGGCCAGCACCCGTGGGAGACCAGCTGAGGTTCTCTGAAACTTGCTTCCCACAAACACAGAAACCATGACCATAATAAACTCAATCCCGTGCCTGCAACCTGCTCACGCCACTCAGTCATGCTCCCACTACCTCAATTCACATAAACAAAGCATCTGATCAATCCACTAGGGCCATAAACAATTTGAACGAACAAAACACCACGGCACAGCCGTGTGCTCTGTTTTTCACGGTGGTGCTACAGTAACCGCCGTGAAAATGACCAAAATGCCCCTCTGTGCAATAATTACCAAATTGCCCTCCAGCTTCCGTGACCCATAACTCGGTCATCTGATGTCCGTTTCAAGCGTGCCGCCTGTCGTTGTACTCAGGGCGTCGAGACGAACACAACGGTCCTCGAGTCAATTGCAAAACAATAGTCAAGCAAAAAGTCAACTTTTCCCCTTAATAACGCCCAATTACGGTAATGCCCCTGAACTTCCGAACATCATAACTTTCACCCTGTTCGTCCGAATCGAACGTGCCACCTGTCTATGAACTCGTGACGTCCCGAACTACGTCACGGTCATCACTCCACGTCCGTTCGACCTCCCAATCAAAAGGTCAACAAATTGACCACACAAATCACAGGGTAAAAACTTCATTTTATTCAATATTTTACAATATTACATTTTCAGAACGTCCGGGGCGTTACAATCCTCCCCCCTTAAGAAATTTCGTCCCGAAATTTCAAGGAAACAGGTAGGGGAACTGCTCTCGCATCTGCGCCTCGGGTTCCCATGTGGCTTCCTCCACATTCTGGTTCCTCCAGAGAACCTTTACCAGAGGAACGGTCTTCCGACGTAGCACTTTATCCTTTCGATCCAAAATCTGTACCGGCTGTTCCTCGAAGCTCAAATCATCTTGAAGTTCAATAGGCTGATCCACCAGTACATGAGATGCGTCAAACACATATTTCCGCAACATCGACACATGGAAAACATCGTGGACCCTCGAAAGCTCTGGCGGTAGTGCCAGCCGGTAGGCCACCGGGCCAATCCTCTCGGTAATCTCATAAGGTCCAATATAACGAGGGCTCAACTTTCCTCGCCTGCCGAATCGCACTACACCCTTCCAAGGGGACAATTTCAGAAATACCCGATCTCCGACCGCAAACTCCAGATCTCGAATCCGATGGTCCACATAGCTCTTTTGTCTGTCCTGGGCTACCTTGAGCTGATCCCTGATGAGTTTGACCTTCTCGGTCGTCAGTTCCACCAATTCGGATTTAGTCAGCTTCCTTTCACCCACGTCCGTCCAACACAACGGAGTTCTGCACTGCCGTCCGTACAAGGCTTCGTACGGAGCCATCCCAATGCTCGCCTGATAGCTGTTGTTGTAGGCAAATTCCATCAAGGCTAGATGTGACTCCCAAGTGTCCTGAAATTGCAAAACGCAAGCTCGCATCATATCCTCCAATGTCTGGATGGTCCGCTCAGACTAGCCGTCAGTCTGAGGATGAAATGCAGTACTGAAACGAAGTTTCGTCCCAAATGCTTCCTGCAGACTCTGCCAAAATCGAGAAGTAAATCTTGGGTCTCGGTCAGAAACTATTGATTCCGTAGTACCGTGCAAACGGATGATCTCGTCAATAAACAACTGGGCCAACTGTGTCATCCTGAAGTTCTCTCGCACTAGCAAGAAGTGGGCTGATTTCGTAAGCCTGTCCACAATCACCCAAACTCCATCGTGACCCCTGGGTGTCCTAGGAAGTCCAAACACAAAATCCATCGTCAAGTGATCCCATTTCCATTCCGGAGTAGGTAGTGGTTGCAAGGCTCCATAAGGTCGTTGTCTCTCAGCCTTCACTTGCTGGCAAATCAGACACCTGCTGACAAACTCGGCAATCTCCCGTTTCATTCCCGGCCACCAGTAGTGCTCTCGCAAGGTACGATACATCTTGGTCCCACCAGGATGCATCGCGTAGGCCGAACTATGAGCTTCGTTCAAGATCTCTTTCTTCAGTGCCTCAACGTCGGGCACACACAACCGTCCTTCTTTTAGTAAAGCTCCATCCTCTCTGACTGTAAAATCTAGCCGTTCACCGGCTTCCACTTCAATCCGAAGTACACATGAGACAGGATCTTGAGATTGAGCCTCAACGATCCGATCGACCAGAAGTGGTCTCACATGAAAATTAGCCAGCAAGACACCTTGGCCATCCAAACCCAAATCAATGCTATTCTTACGGAGTTCAACCAAAAGTGGTAAATGAACCGTCCGTAGATGTGCTACAGAATGCGTTGACTTCCGGCTTAGAGCATCAGCCACCACATTGGCTTTTCCCGGGTGGTACTCAATCGTGAAATCGGGGAAGTTGCGTCTCGGTAACTGTGTTGATTATTTTATTCTAAAATGGTTGTTGGAGGACACTTGGATGAGTGACAAGTGTCACTCATCCGACGGCTAGATTGGATCTTGATCCACTAATCATAATTTATATGCTAAAGTTCCCACTATAGAATTATTTAGGAATTAAATCTCTGCTTAAATCTGAGACATCCATCTCTAACCACAGATTGAATCTGGGATGTTGATTCTTTTCCCTCTCTCTCTTTAATTGGATCAGACTACACACTCTCACTCTCATTTTCTCTCTAACTCGTGAACACGCACACGGCTCACACTACACACCACCACCATATCTGTATCCTTGGGCCGTGCAGAGGATTGTGTGAGGACTGTTGTGAACTGGGCACGGCGGGAGATGACGGGAGACGGCAGAGATGACGGCGGAAGGGGAAAAAACGGGGGAGTCCGAAACTCAGAAAATTGGAAGTCTATGTTGTCTGGTGTTTGACCATTTTGGAGGGGTGGAAGGAGTTTCTAGAGTCGAGCTGGGCATGGTGGTGGCGACGGTGGTGACCACGGCGGCAAGGTAAGCCCCAAACCCGTGAGTCCGTTTTCGGGTCTAAAATGGCAGCTTGGATTTTACGACGTTTTAATCGATCTAGTGACCAGGATGATGATCCAGAGGATGAGACGAGTCTATAGGGACCATTTTCGAGGAGAATGGTGGTCGGAGCTGAGAGTAGTCGACGGAGGAGTTTTGGCCGTGAGCTTCTCGATCGGGGAGGTACGATCTGGACGTTATTCCTTGTTTTTTGTTTCCACAGAACTGTTGGTTGAACTCAGACGATCTTGTAGGTGAAAATCCTGTCGAAAATGATCGAGGAATGGCGGAGAACCAGTCGAGTTGGCCCGCGGGTCACGGCGACCCGTTTACCAGTCATTCGGGCTGAACGATGATGAACAGTGCCGGCGCGTGGGTTTCACGCGCAGGGAGTTCAACCGGCGCATGGGGGCGCGTGTGGGGTAATTTTGGGAAAATTCCAACATGACTTTTATCCTATTCAATGTAACGAACATTTTGGGATTGGTTTCGTGTCGATCGGACACCGTTTCGATATTGTTCGGGATGTCCGAAGGTTTTAAATCCAGTTTAAAAATACTTAAAAATTCAGGAAAATTACGGGACTTGAATAGGATGTTAATGTGGAGGTTAGTAACCCTCTAATGTGATTTGAACAGGATTGGGAGTCCCGGTGATAATGGTGTGGCCCGGGAAGGCATATGGCACGCGTATCGAGGCGCTCGGTTAAACGGTCTGTGAGTGGACATTGGTTTTATAAATTCGATGCATGCATAACTGTTTCATGATTGTTATAATTATGATTAAATGATTTACTTTGGATATCGGTGAATTTAAATGATTTCACGCATTTCGAGGTGATTTACGTATTTGCACATAAACCGAGGTTTTCTGGATTTGCACCGATTTCCATAAATGTGGTTGGATATGATTTCATGAAACGGTTACGGACTTGATAAAGTAAAATCGGGCCAGGGGCCCAATTAACTTGTGAATTGGGCCAGGGGCCCAGTTAACTTGTGAAATCGGGTCAGGGGCCCAGTTCATTTCTACATGTGATTGCGGGTCGGGGACCCTAAAATGGAATTGAATAAATGCAAGTTGGGCGAATCTAAGGACATAAACGGCCTTCTGGGACCATTTGGAGTTCAACCATATCGTCCCTGAAGTGTTTCGACCACGGCTTGGCCAGGAACCCAAGTTCCATTTTCGATGAAATTGCAGGGTTGTGGACGACGACTTCCAGGTGAGTATTCGTTCAATTGTTTGTGTGTTTTGGTTCGTATTAGTCCTGGTAAGCTTCATGCTAGGTTAATTTGAAAATGGGATTGAAACCAGGGAAATTCGATGATCGACCCCGTTTGGTTGATCACAAGTCGAAGGGATGTTATAGGACCTGTTAAGGTTAATTAATGGATCAGAACTAAAATTAAATGGTTAAGGAAGATCTTAGGTTTAAAAACGCAGGAAATCGAGTAGGAATTGGTGGTTATTTGGCCGGATCGAGTCGCGGATTGAGGACCCGTTTATCAGACTAACGGGTGAAGGAGACGACACTGTAGCTACAGTTTTAGGCGCGTGGCTTTCATGCGCAGCCACTTTGGGTGGCGCGTGAGGGCGCGTGAAGCCTCATCTCCGATCACGGTCAACTAGAGTTTTCATCCTTTCAGTGTACTGGACATTTCGAGTTTAATAATCGAGTCGATCGGAGATCGTTAAGTTGGTCAGAATAGGGTTGGTTGCCTCGGGAAGCGTGTTAGGGCGGCTTTCCATGGCCGGTTTCAGTTTAGGAATTCTTGGTTGACTGTTAAGAACTTGTAGTGACCTTTACGTGTTATTTTGGACTGACAAGAATCATACGGTAGTTCCGGGACAAGGTTTTACGCGCAGTTTTGCAACAGGATTGTGCAGTGAGTGGGCCCGATTTCCTTAAACCCTTGCATGCATAACTGTTTTCACCTATATATATATATATATATATATATATATGCTGGAATCAAGTAATGGTTTTGATTATCTTGAAATTATGGTTATGGCACGATTTACGATGTTTGGGCTTGAGACCCGTCTGGTGGAATTTAAGTATTGTTTTGGATTTCATATATATATATATATATGCATGTGGATATCGACGACATCTTTGGTACTGCACTGTATAGATCTACCCGTGTGATACTGTCTCCTCCGGATGTGGTACCCCGGAGTGGTCACGGCGCATTGCCTACGAGGGGTCATTCTACGGAGGGACCAGACCGTAGGATGACTCAGGAGCAGGATTACAATGATTGGACGTTTGGGATGTCGAGCGTCTAGGATGCTAGGCAACTGGGATGCCGTACCCGGACTGGGTTCGGGGATTTGACTCGGGATTGAGACCCCGAGTGGCACGCGTAGCCTTGGGACTGTGACCTTATTGTACGTCAGGGACGTCGGATATCTGGGATGTCAGGATTGGAGTGTATAGTGGAGTGGCTGTGGTTATATTTATGGTTTTATCGTATGACTTGTGATATCCTATATGATTTTATGGTTTTAAATACTAATGCATGCATGTTTGGAAAACGGAGGGGTAAAAAAGTATATGTTTTATTTATTAAACTGTTTTATAAACTTTGAGTTTCGGCCCACTCACCCTTAACGTTTTGGTGACCTCTCCAGGCCATGCTACTGAGGTAGAAGAGGATCCTGAGGCTGAGGCATAGATCTACACTGCGCACCTGAACCCCTATTGGGTAGGTTAACCCGCAGGATAACTTAGAGTCGTGCTCGGAATTTGTATTTTGGAAATTATCCCTTGTCTGACATCTTTTGGATTCGGATTGTATGTATAACTTTATTTCGGATATTTATGCATTTGAACTTGTTAAGGTTAAATTTGGATTGTTGGTTCGGGTGTTAGACGGGAGCAGGGCACGTCCCTTTGTGGTCCCCGGGGGATCGGGGCGGGTCCTGTCATGGGGCAGTGCAATTGGATATTTTGGATTGAGGCCACTGGTTGGAGGACACCTGGCCAGACTCTAGTGGCTTCTAGCTAATGTGTCACACGGTTATGTTTTAAAATTGGTTGTTATTGATCAGTTGATAGAAACAGAGACAGTGAGCTTAATCGATCAGTTTTCAGTGTGTGAGTCGTGTGAGTGCTTTGGGCTTGAGTGAGTGATCAGAGTCATTCTAGTGATTTGTGATCGTGATTAAGAGAATTTGAGTGAGGGTGTGTGAGAGGTGAGTTAAACAGAGAACAGAGAGATAACCGTGCACGACCATGAGATTTCAATCGAACAAACCCATTGAAGTTGGGCTTGTGGTGGTGTTTAGTGAGCTGAGGAGTGACTTTTGGACATCAAGAACCTCGGTGGAGGTCAGAGAGCATGTGAGTTCTTCGGTTTCCTCTGTTTTCCAGAAAACGTTTAAAGACGAATTATTGGTTTTGGTGACTTGTAGAGTGATTTGGATGACTCTGTCAGTTGTAGGAAGTTCCTATTAGACTTAAGGACATGGAACCGTGACTGGAAAGCATCGAGGTGGCCGGGAACGGAGACTGGAAATTTTCTGGGATTTTGGTTCGAACTTGGGAGGTAAGGTTTAAGGTCTCATTTCGTAATTTTGTTAAGTAAATCAATTCTAAATTCATGGACGAAGCTTAGGATGTAGAAAGGAATGAAAAACAGTTGGAAATGGGTGAAAACCGGCCTCGCTGGCTCGGTTGGACCGGACCGGTCTGGACCGGTCTGAACCGAGTTGGCTGGAGGTTGACGATGACACTGTAGCAAGCGCGTGAGGGTGCGTGGGGCAGGTTTTGGGGAAGTGTTCAACACGGTTTTCACTCTAATTGATGTAACGAACATTTTGGGACAAGTTTCGAGTCGATCGGACACCGTCTCGGGGTAGTTTTGAGTGTCCGAAGGTATAGGGGTTAATTTTATTACATTTAAAAATCCTAAAAAAATTGGGGAAATTAGTGTGAGCTTAAATGAAGTGTTTGGGACCCGGAATTGTGGTATTTGACAGGTCGGGATATTCCTGAAGCAGTCGAGGAGCGTACGGGGCGCGATTGACGCGTTCGGACCTAGTGAGTTGTCTTTTGTTTTTCATACTGAGCATGCATAGCTGTTCTACTACTATTTCCATGCTTTTAAATATGGTTTCATGTTTCGAACTATGATTTATCTACTTTACATGATTACACAGTTTTAGAGATATTTCTTAGATTTATACTTATTTCGTCACCTTTTACGAGATACGATTTAATCATGATTCCGATGCTATGATTTTGGGATTTAAATATATGACTGATTTTCAATGATTTCAAATGATTTTTGAAATATGATTTCGAGGATCAAGATTTTCGGTTTTAAAATTGGATTTAGGAAATCGAGATTTGGTTTTAATGCTTGGAAAGGGGATTTCCGAATTTGGATTCGGAATGATGGTTCTGAACGCCGACATGGATTCAGAATAGTGATTTCGAATTCGGGTTTGGACATGGCTTTAGAAATGGTTTTCAAACGGTTTTGGATTGGATTTTCTGGATCTAGTTATTGGGTTTAAAGACTCAGATATTATGATTTTCCCCCGTAGGCCTGTTGAGTTTAAAGACTCGGGAGTTTAAAGACTCGGATTATATTGAGGCCTGGATTGAGTTTAAAGACTTGGGTGTTTAAAGAATCGGGAGTTTAAAGACTCGGATTATATTGAGGTCTGGATTGAGTTTAAAGACTCGGAAGTTTAAAGACTCGGATAGATCCAGTATGTTCGATTGGTAAATGATAGATTTTGCATTTCATGTTTTTGTGATGATGTATCCATACTGATTGCTAAAAGAGGCATGGGCTCGCTCGATCGTAGCCCCGAGCCGCTGGGCTCGCTCGATCGTAGCACTCTCTGTCCCTCTCGCCGCTTCGTCTTCAGGTCGTGGATGGGGTTCACGTCTTGGAGGCATGGTCAACCGCACGCTGAAAGAGGCATAGAATCAGTCAAACAACCTAAAAAAAACCTCGCAACAGACACAAACCACAAACCTATGCTCTGATACCAATTGTCAGGGCCCACTCCTAATCCCCCAGGATTAGGGACTAAACCCTGCTCCCGTCTGACGACCCAAAAACGAAAGGCCGAAACAACCTCACGAAAACCACAAATTACACTGCCAGACGTAGGAGAATTTAACCCAACCAAAAGTCAACGGGTATACAGAGCATAGTACCCAAAAACAAAGTAAAACAAAACCGATACACAGAGTACACACACAACGGAAAATTTAAACCACTCCGGAAAACTCTCGAGTACTCTATGCCTCCGACGTTGCCTCAACGTCAACCCCCGCGCTAGCTCCACTACCTGGAGGACAATTAAAACCAGAAAGTGTGAGTGGACCATAAAGAATAAAGTTTCAAAAACCATTTTATAACAAACCAGGGTTTGGCCCTCCGTTTTGAAAACATGCATGCACAACCCATTTATTAAACACAGCCATAAACCACATAGTAATCATCATGAAAACATTTATAATTCACAGAATAGGCATCATTAAAATAGTATGATAAAACATAAATCCAAGTCATCATTATCCGATCAAACCTGTTGGACCTATCCGAGTCTTTAAACTCCCGAGTCTTTAAACTCAATCCAGGCCCCAATAATCCGAGTCTTTAAACTCCGAATCTTTAAACTTAATAGGCCTACGGGGGAAATAACAATATATCCGAGTCTTTAAACTCCCGAGTCTTTAAACTCAATCCGGGTCTTTAAACCCAATTTGGGCCTGTCCCCCGTCAAACATAATATCCGGGTCTTTAAACCCAATAACCAGATCCAGCAAATCCAATCCAAAACCATTTGAAAACCATTTCTAAATCCATATCCAAACCCGAATCCGAAACCACTGGTCCGAAGCCCTTCCGGCATCCAGAACCGTCATTTCAAACCCAAATCCGGAAATCCACGTTTCAACTTTAAAACCAAATTCCGCTTTCCAAAATCCATTTCTAAAATCGAAAACCCTTGATCATCGAAATCATGTTCCAAAATCCCTTTATAATCATTGAAACCCTTTATCGTTTGAAATCCCAAAATCATAGCATCATAATCAGAAATCAAACATTTCTCGTAAAACGTGTCAAATACGTAATTTCCCGAAAAACGTGCAATTAAGTAAAACAGTTATAGCACATTCAATAACATGAAATCACATATAAAACCATAAAACAAGTAATTAAAAACAGTTATGCATGCTCAGTTATAGAGAAGGGGTCCACTCACAGTTACTAGGTACGTCACTCGCGTCCCGTACGTTCTGTACGTTCCTCGTCCACCTCGGGGATTCCCGATCCTGTCAACAAGCACCGAAATACGTCACTAACACGTTATACGTAAAACGAAACCCTAGAACTTCGATCCCGCGGAACTAACTCGAATCGACGTCCAATTAACCCGAAACCTATCCCAAAAGATCCGTTACAACGTCTAGACCAAAAACCTAGTTGAACTCCTCCCCGGAAAACGCCGCACGCGCCCCCACGCGTCTCCCAAAGTGGCTGCGCGTAGGCCTCACACGCCTGCACACAGAACACTGTTCATTGTCTTCCTCAGCCGTTCGACCGGTCTGAACCTGCGAGGGCGGTTCTCCGTCCTTCCTCCACCGTTTTCCTTCCTTCCAAGCCCAAAAGCTTCGTCCTGTCCTAAGTAACCTATTCCCCTCAACCAAACACGACAATCCTACCTCTAACCCGTCATCCCCAAGCTCGAACAAAACCACCCGAGAACCCCTGTTCTTGCTCCCGGCCAACCGTCTACTCCCCCGCCACGGATTCGACACCAAAAGGTTCCTAAGGACCTAAGGAATCGATTAGAACCTACCAGACACCTCGACTCAGCCCCTAGCTTCACGACTCAACGTTTGAACTAAAACGAAAAAAACAGAGCAATCAGAGGAAATCCAGAAATTACCTGTGCTCAGGCCGCCGCCGTGAGCTCCACCGTGGTTATGCGACCTTTCTAATCCTCCTCCGTCCTCTGGACACCACCACCAACCTCGATTGATCAAACACGGCAACACCCCCCACCAAACTCCCTCGACACCTCTCTGTTTTCTTGCAACACTCACACTCTCCTCACACACAAACACTCGACTCTCAGTCCTCTCAACCCAGTCCCTACACTCTCAACCTCCCTCTGAACACAAACACACACTCAAGACTCTCACCTCCCTGCAATTCGATCGATTTCACCCTCTCTCCTCAGTCTCTGTTCTCTTTGCACACAAACACGACTCACACACACAGCCCGTTTAAGTGCACCGTCCAAACATACTGGAACCCACTAGACACAGCCACATGTCACAATCCTGTGGTCCCAAACTCAAAATATCCCAATTAGCACTGTACACTTGGCCTTATCAGATTGGCCCAATTCCCAATGCACCAAAAAGACCAAAATGCCCTTGTAACACAAAATGACCATTTTTCCCTTCACCGTTCTAGACCCGTATCTCACTCGTCCAATGTCCGATGAAGGCATGCTGTCTGTTGTTGAAATCAGGACGAAGAAACCTACCTAACGGTCCTAGGTCTACGTACAAAAACCCTATCGTGCGAAAAGTCAACTTTTCCCCCTATTTTAACCAAATTACAGTAATGCCCTCGACCTTCAGAACATCATAACTTCCTCCTCGGATGTCGGAATCGGGCGTGCCACCTGTTTACGTACTCGTGACGTCCCAAACTACGTCACGGTCATCGGTAAATGCCTAATTGACCGCCCGAACTAAAAGTCAACCTTTTGCCCAAACTAGGGGCAAAATCGTTATTCTACCCCCAAAGTCCAAAAGTAGCCAACTAACCACCGATTAGACTCACAAATCCATTACTAATCACTTCCCGAATCCCAACTTCCGGGACAGGTTGTTACATGTACTGTTACTGTGCTCTGTACTACTGTTGGCTAGTTGTATTATAACTTCTCCCTGGTCTGACAATATATGCTTTGTGGTTGTTGAGGTTATTTTGGTCTTTTGAGTGTGTTTGTCAGACGGGAGCAGGGCTCGTCCTGGTTATCGAGGTGATAATCGTGGTGGGTCCTGTCACTTACCACTTGGGCTTGGGGCTTATTTGGGCCCTACAAAAAAACTCAATTTCTCGAATTTGCAGGACGGGATGTAACAGTAACTCCTATTGGCTTCTCATTTCAATATGGAGTTATTTTCAGAGACCATGGCTTCTATTTCAACCTCGAATCACAACCGAAGCTCAACAAGATTTAAACATCAACATGAAGAATATACAACTCAAAACAGAATCATACTCTAAAATGGTTTATTGGGATTATAAAAAAAAACCTACATTCCTTAAGATTTCCAGAATTCCTAAGCAAGATAAGGGCAACTATAGAACCCAAAATCGCCCGAAAATTATGGAGCTTCCATGTAGTTTATAATTCGTATGATATCCAAATTACCACTACGAATAGCATTAACTGCTCACGGATATCCACACATTAAATAATATATTTACTAGCTAACTTTATTATTTAATCGGGTTAAAACTTCAATAATACTAATATTCTCTTTGAGAGTTAATTAGTATTAATATTCAATTATTAAATAATATCTTTTATTAAAAAATAATCATTTATTAATTACAAAATCCATTGACCAATCAAAACGCACTGTGACTCTCAAAACTTCTCTATAAATAGTGGAACACGTTTCACTCTAAAGGTAATTCGATTCATTACTTCTATAGTTGTTTACGATTTTTTTCTCAAAACTAGCTTAAACATTAGAATATTTTTAGTTGAATAACCCCCTTGGAGTTTCTACATTAATAAACGATAACTTCTTATTTACTATTTGTAAGAATTAACAAAACTTGTGCGAGCGTGTTTGATTTCTACTTGAATCAGAGCCCATGTAGTGGATCTCAAAGCTTCACTATGACCATGATCATGACCAAGACCAATTGCGCATGACTTAAAAAGTAGCAATATACCAAGTGTCTCAACCAACTCCATAATTGTCACAATTAATCCAAACCGAACTTATGGTGTATTGTTCTCTGTGAAATAGAGGACCCATCTTTTTAATGCTTTGCTTTCATTGCAGCAAAAAAGGAGAAAGAAAGGAGAGCAAAAAGGAACTAATAATAAAGGTATTTGAAGGATCGATGACTCATCAATTTCCCAAAGCTAAGCTACTACCTGTCAATATATGCTTTATTTAACGTTGTCGAATAAGGGTAGAAGGTCGGTTTCAAACAAATTTAGATACATTTTAATACAAATCATACGTATAATTTCTCTTTGTAATGTAAGGAGAGGATTAAACTTATATTAGAAGAATTTAACAAAAATATTATTAAACTTGTATTTTACTAAAAAAAAAATTCGAGCTTCGATATAAAATTAAACATAAATCTAAAAATGAAACACCATGGATTTGGTGAAATTAAGGAAATCTACAGATTTTACGTTCATCCACCAATCATTCAATAACTTGACATTGCTAATCAACTTCCCATTATTTTTCTTGCTTTCAAAGTATCATGACAGATCGGTTAAACTGAAAACCCAAAGGGCGACTGCAATTTTGTTCCTTTTCATTCTTCTTTTTTAATTACTTTAATCATCTTTTATTAAAATATAAACAAATTAAAACCTCCCCTCTTTTTTTTTTCTTTTTTTTTTTTTGGTTAAGGCCAAAAGTCAAAACTCCAAGGTATTAATGAGCCACTAATATATATACCAAGACTGAAGCTATCTCTGAAAGCAGGCCAGCGAAACAGGGGAGAAACAGAGAAGCTTCCATTGGCCGGCGTATGCACTCTGCACTCTCCACAGCCCACCCTTATTTGCCCTCTTTCCCCCCTTCCTCTTTCTAATCAACACCAATTGAAGATACCAAATAATAATGAGACCCATCTCTGCAGCAGCATTGTGCTTCTTCATCTCATTGCTGTTGGTCATTGAAGAAGCTACATCTTCTTCTTCCCGGCATCAATTGCTCTCAGCAATCTTCAAGCATAGCAAACCCCCATTTTCATTTTCTGATAAAGCTTCAAATGTCACAACGGTACGTATCACATTTTATTTACCCTCTTTTTTTTTTTTTCAATTTTTCATTGTTTCTGACGAATTAATTAGTTAATTAATTTTTTTCTTTTTGTCAAAAATTGACTAGTTAATGGATCAATGTGTGTATATTGTAGAATGGGAGGGTGTTTTACCCGATCGGGTACGGGGCAGACCCGACTGGTGCAGAGGACAGCACCGCCGCACTCCTCCGCACGGTGGAGGAGGCTTTTGGGGTGAAATCCGGGCTTGAGTTGCTGCCGGGAATAACTGACTTGGGAGGCGTTGCGATTGATCTGCAAGGTGGAAATTACAAAATTAGCCAGCCTCTTAGATTTCCATCAGGTCGTGGCAATGTTGTGGTCAGTCCCCCTCTCTCTCACTCTCTCTCTCGCTTAAAGTCTTAAGGTCTGTGTCATCGTGAAGTACAAGTTCAATAATCATTTCACACAAATTTTCTGTTGTCCACAGATACTCTAGGTAAATTTCAATCTTTTAATAGTTTAAGTAGTTAAAAGTAAAAAAAAAAAAAAATCAGCATTTTTGAATTGTGCACCAATTATAATTATTGCTTATGAACTTTTTTTAGTAACAGACGATCAAGAGAATTATGTCTAAATGACTAAACTATAGAGACAATACGTATGTTTAAATTTGTCAATAATTTTTATTAAAAACAGGACAATTTTATTCGTGTTTTTAACATAAATTATTAAGAAAATATTTAATGGAGGAAATATTCCTGCTATTTGTAGACATAATTTTGAGATATCTCCCTATCTATTACAATAAAATTATAAAATTCATAAACTTTAACAAAAGTTTTTCTTTAAAGTTAAATTTCAAAAACTCTTATCATTAAATTTTGATGGCGCATATATTATTCTGCGTGTGGTTGTGCACAACGGTAAAAGTAAAAAATATCGATTTTTGCGTTGTTCGGATAAGACATTGGTCTCGGGCCGTCAAAACTAAACTGTTTCAAAGTAAATGAAATTACAATTGGCATTTAAGAAATTAAAGTTAAAAATTTGGTAAGGTTTGGCCTGCATGTCGATCAAGGTTTAACTCCATTAGATTAATGTAACTTCATAAAAATAGTTCATGGTAGTGGAGTGAATGAGTGCCACATTGCCATGTTGCAGTTTGTGCACCGGCTTTTGTGCATGGGAACACACCAAACGTGGAACACAGAAGAACTTTATTTCCTTGCTCTTTTCTATGCTTTTTTTTTCCTTTTCTTTCCTTTTATTTGAGAATTAAGAATTGAGGCTAAGAGGTAGCCATATTATAAAGAAACCTCATGATCATTTCTCCAACATGGCATGCATTGTATTTATCAAGAAGAAGTTTCGGCTATCATTTTTTACTGATTTTCTTTGTCATACACAAAAAAAATAAGATTTTACCTGCCGACCATCTTTTTTTTTTAATTAGACTCAATTTTTTATTTATTTATATTGCTAATTTTATTTATATATTAGATTCATAAACTTTACCATTTTGATCCTCAAGCATTTAAACTTATGTGCACATATACATTGTGGTCAATTAGGTAGAAGGAGGAACTCTGCGGGCCTCATCCACATTTCCAGGGGACCACCACCTTATTGAACTATGGTCCCCAAACTCCCAAAAACTCAAACAAAAATCCTCCATCCCCAACAATGTCTTCATGGACAACGAAGACCAAAACAGTGAAGCAATCTACTATGAAGACATCACATTCAGAGACATCCTCTTCGATTCAGGCTTCAGAGGAGGAGGCATTTTCGTGGTTGATTCGGCTCGAATTCGAATAACCACCTGCTTCTTCCTCCACTTCACAAGCCAGGGCATTTTGGTCCAAAAGGGCCACGAGACCTACATATCAAACACATTCTTAGGGCAACATTCAACAGTTGGTGGTGACAAAGATGAGAGGCAATTTACAGGCACTGCCATTGACCTAGCCAGCAACGACAACGCCATCACCGACGTGGTAATATTTTCAGCTGCCATTGGCGTTGTGCTTAGAGGCCAGGCGAACATGGTCACCGGCGTACATTGTTACAATAAGGCCACAGGGTTTGGGGGCATAGGCATTTTAGTCAAATTGGCAGGGAACTCACAAACAAGATTAGATAATTGTTACTTAGATTTTAATGCCATAGTTATGGAGGACCCGGTTCAAGTTCATGTGACAAATGGGTTTTTCTTAGGGGATGCTAATATAGTGGTAAAGTCTGTGAGGGGTAAAATCTCGGGATTAAACATTGTTAACAATATGTTTACTGGGAGCTCACAAGTTCCAATCGTGCAATTAGAGGGGCAGTTTGGGGATATTGATCAAGTGGTTATTGACCAGAACAATGTGATTGGGATGGGATTGAAATCAACGGTGGGGAAGTTGAGTGTAGAGGGCAATGGCACAAAATGGGTGGCTGATTTTTCTTCTGTGTTGGTGTTTCCCAATAGGATTAACAACTTTCAGTACTCCTTTTTTACCAGAGGGGAGCAAAAGTTTACCGCACATGCTGTGACAAATGTGTCCAACAATGTGGTGGTAGTGGAGAGTGAAAAGGTGGTAAATGGCGTGATTTCTTTCATTGTTCAGCAGTAAATTTATGTATTTATTTAAACAATTATTTCTTGTGTTGGTTAGCTATTAACATATTATAATAAAATACATGTATTATATGCATGCAAATTTACAAATGATACAAAAACATAGCAATACTAGCTTATAGTCAGCACGCACGACACTGCGAGTTTGCAAAATGGTTCATTAGATTAAGTGTCCGTTTGGATGTGTTTCTTATAAAGCATTTTTAAGCATTAACGCTTTTGATTAGTAGCACGCTTATTCAATAGCATTTTTAAACAGAAACAGTTTGATATTTAGTATGCACTCATAAAAATATTTTTATTTCTAAACAAATACTTGTGGTATAATTTTAGAGTGTTTGATAAGGGAACCAAAAAGAGTTTTTAGAAATATAAAATAATATTATTTCACTTCAACGTTCTTATAAGTCGATTTTTAAATGAAAAATCAAAATCAAAATCCTAATTAGATATAAGAAGAACATTGACAATTCTCTCTCTTTCATTATCTAGCTCTCTTCTATGAGTAAAATTGTGTTATTAGACAATGTCTTCCTCTTCAATCCTTTGTTTATGGCCTGATGGAAGTAGCGTATCATTATCGTAACATTTAAAGTCAACATCCATTATAGAATGAATCCGTATAAAGTTATGGAGAGCCATTGATGTAATAACAATGTGAACATGTATATCTACTGGAAAATTATGTGTTTGGCATATTATACTCCATATATTTTTCCAAACGCTAAAAGTTATTTTAATTGTGCATCGTAATAATGAACGTCTATGATTAAATATTTCTTTCTTCCCTTTTGGTTGACTTCTACGTCGAAATTAGATATATGATATCGTTCGCCCTTATAAGGTCCTATATATCCTTTTATTTGTGGATAATTGGTATCAACTAGAAAATATTTACTTATACAAAACAAAAAATAATAATAACTAGATTTTTTAACATAAAAGCAATTATAAAAAAAAAATATTTAGTAAGATTTAAACTTATATCGTTGTTTACTAACCGGTAGGTGGATGAAGAATTTCAAGTTCGTTGTTTAGAAGCAGAGAAACAAAAAAAAATAGAAAATACAATAAATCAGAAGCAGAAAAATAAAAAAAAATAAAGCAGACAAAGAAAGCAGAAAATACCCCATGATCTGTGCCAAAAAGTATGAATTCAAAATTGAATTCAAGTGAAGATCAAATCAATTTCAATAACCATGATCATTTTAATAATTATCATTCTAATAATTATTATTTAAAATCTGTTCTGAAGACTCCTCAGCATAATGGCATACCAGAGAGGATGAATAAAACAATTATTGAAAGAATAAGAACAATGTTATCTCATGCCAAACTGCTCAAGAGCTTTTAGGGTAAAGCTCTAATGACTATGGTTAATCTAATCAACCTTTATCCTTCATTACCATTGAATGGTGATGTCCCAAACAAGTTCTAGTCAGGAAGAGATGTTCCTACAATCATTTGAAGGTGTTTGGTTGTATAGTTTCTATCTATATTCCAAAATACGAGTGATCCAAGCTTGACGCGAAGTCAAAAGAATGGAGCTTTGTAGGATATGGAAATGAAGAATTTGGTTATAGGTTATGAGATCCTATCAACCGAAAGATTATCAGAAGTAGAGATATTGTTTTCTTTGAGTATCAGAACATTGAAGACATTCAGAGAGGTGGTAAGCTTGATAATCAAGGTGAGTACCTAGGGAATATGGATCCAATTCCTCCTCAAAGAGAGCATGATAACGAGGGAGATGCAATGGAAGGTGCTAGAGAAGTTTTTATTGATCCTCCGACCATTGATGATCCAATTACTAATGCAAATAATGATCTTGTTGATGATGTGGCTGATTATAATGAGGAAAAAGAGCAAGCTCCTCAAGAGCCGTTTATTAATTCGTAGCTGAGAAGATCAACAAAGGTACGCAAAACTCAAACAAGATACCCTCCAACAAAGTATATGTTTCTCACAGACGAGGGAGAACCATAATGCTTCGAAGAACATGATTATAAAGAGAAGTGGTTGAGGACCATAGGGGAAGAAATGCAATCTCTCCATGAGAAGTGCACATATGATCTGATAAGCCTACTAAAAGGTAGAAGAGTAATCAAGCATAAATAGGTGTATTGGCTAAAGACGGAAGATAACAACTTTATGCTAAGGCTCAAGGAAAGGTTAGTTGTGAAAGGTTTCAATTAGAAAGAAAAAAAGAAAAAGGAATTCACTTTGAAAATATTTTCTCACTCGTAGTGAATATGTCATCCATACAGGTTGTACTTGGTTTGGTTGCAAGTTTGGATCTTGAGATAGAACAACTTTATGTGAAGACTGTTTTCCTTTATGGTAATCTCGAAGAAGAAATTTACATGGAGCAGTTAGAGGAATTTAAAGTCAGAGGAAAGGAAGAAATGACTATGGTGTCATACTCCTCGGAAGTGGGAAGTTTGATATATGAAATGTTGTGTACAAGACCAGAGATAACACATGCAATTGGCGTGGTAAGAAGATTCCTGTCTAAACCGGGCAGAAAACATTGGAACATTGTGAAGCGGATTCTCATATATCTCAGGAGTACTACCAAAATGAGTTTATGCTTTGAAGTGGAAAAACTAAACTGATTGGCTATATTGATGCTAACACGGCGGGAGATCTTGATTCTAGAATATCTACTTCTAGACACTTGATTACATTTTCAAGGGCAGCAGCTTCTTGACAATAAAGTTACAGAAGTGTGCTGCTCTATTGATTACAGAGGCACATTTTTTTTTTGCAGCTATAGAAGCATATAAGGAAATGCTCTGATGAAGTAATTCCTACATGAATTAGGGTAAGAGAAACGTAAATACATCTTGCATTGCAATAGTCAGAGTGTGATCCACATAAGTCAGAATTTGAGTTTCCAATCGAGATCGAAGCACATGGATGTGCGATATCATTGGATACGTGATGTGTTAGAGTCCAAGCAATTAACGCTTGAGAAGATCCATACTGGTGACAATAGCTCAAATATGATGATTAAGTCCTTACCCAAGTAATTCCTACATGATCGTCCCTCCCGGTAAGTTGTTTATGGGTTTAAGTAGTGGTAGGGAGTGCCGAGTGTCTAACACGCATTGTTTTGCATGCAATCCATCCACAGGCTAAGCAAGCCGCCAACAAGAAGATGAGCAAAGCAATCGCGAAGCATGCCTCCACTGCCAACGGAAAGGCCAAGGAACTCGAGTCGACTCCCCAGCCTGCGCGGAGGCAAAAGTCGGTAGCCCAAAAGCCAAAGGTGACGGGTCGAGAAGAGCCCCCCCCCCCCCCCCCCCCCCTCCACCGAACATGGGTAGCTGATCGAACGGGCTTCCAAAGCCGACCAAGCCCAAACTTAGGTAGGTTGGTGATGTGAAGAGTCCGGTGGCCGATATGAAGCGGCTGATCATTGAGGGCTTAGAGCAAGCCCGTGAGCGTCGCTGGAAGCTGATAGAGGCTCGGCAGAGGTAGTCTCCTCCAGCGGCAGGCGTGTTAGAGAATGAGAGTGGCGAACGTCGACGGAAGAGGGAAGCCGGCCTTAAAACGGCAGAGCCACCGCAAGAGAAGGCCAAGCAGCCAAGGGTGGAGATGCCGCCTCGTTGAAGGAAAGGGTGCCGGTTGGTGGCCTAGGCATTTACTCCGTGATTTCTGAGCCGCAGGAGACTGGCGAGCTTGTCCGTTCCTCCAAGGCCGGGGAAGGGTGTAACGACCCGAACTTTCGTAAATATTATTTTATTGTAAAATGACCATTTTTCCCCTAGGGGGGAAGTTAACTTTTGCCCCGAGGAATATTTAGGACTTTGACCCATGACCGTGACGTAGTTTAGGATGCCACGAGTCCATAGGCAGGCAGCACGTCAAAAACGGACGTACGACGAAAAAGTTATGGTCACGGAAGTAAAATTGATTAACCTAACGAACCGAGGTTTGAATTAAAATAATATTTTAATAATAGAAGCTGGATTAAAAATAAAAACAAACTGGACCCTTGGATGAGTGACAAGTGTCACTCATCCCACACACCTTTTTTCCCTAAATTCTAGATCTGTCCCTATTGGGCACATATTTAATTATTTCTTTTTCCCTCACAATTTCTAGCCGTTCATCTCAGCCTAGGGACTCATCTGGGCCGTTGATTCCATCATCTTCTCTCCTTTAATTGATTAGAACCTCACTCTCCCTCTTACTTTCATTTTCTCTCAAGCCGTGAGCACGACTCCTTCTCCTATAACAAACACACATCTAGGCCACCCCTCTGCCTTGCTCCACCTCCAGCGACGGCTAGCCACCACTAGCCACCAGCCACCACCACCACATGACCTCCACCCCTGTCTGCACGACCCCAAACCCCCCAGACCCAAAAGGAAACAAACCAGCCCCAAACATCCAACCGTCCAAACCTCCACACCAGAGTACGAACCAACGTAGGGTTAGGTTAACTGGGATGGCAGGAATAATGAGAAGTGGACAGGACGGCCTAAGGCGGCGACACGGCTGCGGTGAGTTAGAAAACTCGAAAGGTCCGTTTTCCTTCCCTGTTTCGAAACGACCCGTTTTTAACGTTAGATTTCATTCTTCACTTCTTGGACATGTTCTAGGAACTTAGACGGCCAGCTTGGACCAGTTTTCGTGGCCAGAATCAGGGTGACTCACTGAGGAAGACGACTAGAGCTTGCACACAGTTTTCCCTTCAAGTTTCAAGTAACTTATTCAACTTAAAACCTAGTTTTGAATCCACAGAGTTGTAGGGTAGGTTGTGACGAGTTTATAGGGGCAAGTGTGATCGAAAATGGTGGCCGAAAAAAAGATATGTGATCGGGTCAAGCTGTGGATCAACGGCGATCCGATTTCTGCAAATCGGGTTGACCCGGTTATTGTAGCTGATGACGTAATCATGCTGACGTTAGCAGTGACGTCATCATGTCAGAAACAATCAGACCAGGGACCAATTAGCATGTGGCACGTGTCCTCTGACACTGTCAGTGCTTACGTCAGCAGTGACGTCATGCTGACGCCAGCATGTACTGTAGCAAAGTTGACCAACCTTTGACCAGGCGCATGGGGGCGCGTATGAACACTAAATTTTGTGGGACTAGGACCATTTTCAAGGTTTCGACGATACGAATCCAATGGCGGTGGTTTCGTGTCAATCGAAGATTGGTCAAATTAGGGTTTGAAGCCTTGGGAAGCGTGTTCGCACGGCTTTCCCGGGTCGGTTTCAGTCTAGGGTTTCTTGGTTGATTAGTAGGGACTTATAGTGGACCCTTATGTATGCTTTGGACATGACAGGAATCGTGCAATAGCACTTGGACAGGGTTATACGCTCGGATTTGCAGCGAAACTGTACTGTGAGTGGGCCTTTGATTTCACTAAACCTTGGCATGCATAACTGTTTTCCTATATATATATATGATTCAATCAAAAACATCCGATTATCTTGAGTTATGATTATGGCACGTATTACGATGTTTGGGCATGAGACCCTTCTAGTTAGTTCATGCACTATTTTGAGTCATGTATATGTATATGGATTTCAATGATTATATTTAGTACTGCACTGTATAGATCTTCCCTAGTGATACTGTCTCCTCCAGATGTGGATACCCCGGAGTGGTCACGGCGCATTGCCTGCGAGGGGTCATTCTACGAAAGGATCGGACCGTAGAATGGCTTAGTAGTAGGATTGATACTATTGGACGTCTGGGACGTCAGGCATCTAAGATGCTATACCCGGACTGGGTTTGGGACTTGGACTTGAGATTGAGACCCCGGGTGGCACGCGTAGCCTTGGGACTGTGACCTTATTGGACGTCTGGGATGTCAGGGTTGGGATGTATAGTGCAGTGACTGAGGTTATGATTATGTTTTTATTATTCTGCTTATGTTTCTATGATATGATATTATGGCTTTTCATACTGATGCATGCATTTCGGAAAACGGAGGGGAAAAACTATATGTTTTCGATATGATGTACTATTTTATAAGCTTGGGTTTCGGCCCACTCGCCCTTATTGTTTTACTGACCCCTCCAGACCGTGCTACTGAGGAAGAAGAGAATCCCGAGGAAGACGCATAGGTTTACATTGTGCACCTGAACCTTACTGCAGGGTAGGTTGGCACGTAAAATGTCTAGAGTCGTGCTCAATAACCTGTATTTGGAAACTATCCCTTGTCTGACACTATTTGTATTCGGATATTATGTATGACTTAAATTTGGATATTTATGCATTTGAGTTTCTTTAAGGGTAATTTTGGTATTGTGAGGTTAGGTGTTAGACGGGAGCAGGACACGTCCCTGGGTAGTCCCAGAGGGATCGGGGCGAGTCCTATTAACTTGGTATCAGGGCACTAGGTTATGGTCAGCATGCTAGACTAGCGGTCAGTACTTGGTACTTCTGACGTTTAAAGATGTTGTTATCTAATCTATGCCTCTTAACCAGTTGGTTATCCCTCCAAGGAAGATTCCTCAAGCACGGACTGACGAGGAAATAGCTAGAGAGATGGAGTGTGCGAGGATCGAACGGGCTCAACGCTTGGAAGCCACACACTTTAGTGAGGGATCAAATCCCGAGGATGCTCACAAATGGATAGCCAGATAGGAAAAGATCTTAACTGTGATGCACTGCCCACCGGACGAGCGCGTGGCGTTGGCGACCTTCCTACTGGAAGGCGGGGCCTGCCAGTGGTGGTATGACCTGGAGATGTCAGGTTGGTCCGTCCACACCACTACTTGGGAGGTCTTTCGTGGAGATTCTTGGACCAGTACTACTCGCGATCCTTTTACGCTGCCCGTGAGGGAGAGTTTCTACGGCTTAAGCAAGGCGACATGTCAGTGACGGATTATGAGCAGACCTTTGTGAGACTTTCTCGGTTCGTAGCAGCCTTTGTGAGCACAGAAGAGGATAAATGTCAGCAGTTTGAGCTTGGACTCCGAGGGGATATTCGGGCAGGTGTGACAACTGTCAGTCATGCTACCCTGAGAGACATGGTGGATGCCGCGGTTCGTGTCGAGTCGGGTCTGGCGACACACCGGGCACGACAATCATCTGGAGAGGGACGATGCGGGGATCATCCATATCTTGGACCAGTGAGCCGTCGAGGATCGAAGGGAGGACACGGTAGTGGAACATCATCGTTCTCGCGCGGCCGAGGAGGTCCTGGTCGCTTTGGGAGTCCCCAGAGATCGGGGTCGAGATTTGGTTCTAGTCAGCGCATGTCATGGAGTGGTGCATCCAGTGGGTCGGCTGACAGACCAGGTGTACTCGTTTTCTTTGCCAGCGGAGGTTCAGGACACTATGCTTGGGAGTGCCCAGCTTTGGGCAAGGGCAATTATACAGGAGGTATCTGCGTAGTGCAGAGTTCGGCTTCCAACACTGTAGGAGGCCGGGGGTAGAGCAAACCCATCGTAAGGATCGTGGAGCATGTGGGCGCGGACAGGCTGCCGGAGCACGAGCTCGTGTATTTGTAGTCACAGAGCAGCAAGCCAAGGCAGCACCCAGTGTCGTTACAAGTACTCTTTATATCTCAAATCTTGTTGTACGTGTGTTAATGGATGTTGGGTGACAGGACCGCCACCGAAAGGGGCATCGATAACCGTGTCCGATCCTGCTCCCGTTTGGCAAGATGACTGAAAACCCCAGGTTACCCTCAGTACTTGCCAAACCAGGGATAGCCACACGTACTTACTCATGCCTCCGCCCCTCGTACAGCCTCGAACAACGCGCCACGACCTGGAGGGTCAATAAAAACCAAAAGGTGTGAGTGGACAAAAATAAATCAGTTTAGCAAAACGGTTACAGCAAACGTTTTTACCCTCCGCGTAAAAACGAATGCATGCATACCAAAAATCATTTCGTAATCGGTTAAGATTTTCCACCTAAGAAAAACTGTGTATCAAATTCCAACATAAGGAAAAACTCGTATGAATCTCAAAATCATTTTTCCTTTCTCAACCATCGGGTCTTAGCCCGCAATCATAAACATCGGGCCTCAGCCCAAACCCACGAATCAAAACCAAATGCACAACATGATCCAAAACCAACAACCATATACCGGGCCACTGCCCAACTCAACCGAAACATCAGGAACCATCAATAAATCACAAGTCAATCATTTTGCTGGATATCAAGTGCGCCCGAGTCTTTAAACTCAAAACCATGCGCATAAACAGGCCTTCCCGGGATATCAACGAGTCTTTAAACTCATAACATAATCAATAGGCCTCGGGGGTATCACAGTAACCGAGTCTTTAAACTCACGAGTCTTTAAACTCATTAAGGGCCCTCCCCCTTCATCAATTAACCGAGTCTTTAAACTCAAAACGTGCTCCAGCAATAGCACCGGGTCTTTAAACCCCAAAACATTTGTCAAACACAACAACGTGGGATCCATCCCAAAATCACATTTTTTCACAACAGGACCCATGGTCCGAATTTCCACATTCAAATTTCCAAACCTTACTTCACATCACATGTTCAAATCATCATTAAACACGGGGCATGCACAATCATACCAAATCACTTTATTAAATCCTTTTTCATTCCCGAATTCGAATTCGCAACAATGGTTCCGTAAGCCGGCATCCGGAAGCATCATCCCGAACCCAAACCAAGAATCCACTTTAATATTTCTGAAAACCGAAATCTCGTAAATCAAAGTTACTTTTATGCCCCGAGCATCAACCCCGAAATCACCATTTAAATTCTTAGAAATCACTTCTTTCTCAAATCTCATTTTCAACTCGTCAAAACCACAATCATAATCACCAAAATCACGATCCAATCAAAACATACTCAAAACCCATTTTTAAAATCCTCAAAATCACAAGTCTCATTTCAATTTCCCAGATTCAAACGACAACAGTGATCAAATCACAATAACTCGAAATCTCGTAAAGCGTGCAAGTCCGGAACGTTCTCGAAAAATGTGTCAAAATCGTAAGTCACACTTGCAATCATAAACAACCTTCTTAAATCATTTTACACCCATTTCATATAACTTCTTTCATTAAATGATCATTAAGCACACGAGTGACCATAGTCTCGAAATACGTGTAATTTCACATGTATAGTAAAAATACGTATAAATACGAGAATCGAATACTATAAATACAGAAATCAAAATCAATCACAACTTATAATCATAATCATAAAATCATAGAAATAATTAATGCATGCATTAAATTTTGAAAGCAACTTCCACTCACACACCGTCCAATAGGGCTCGGTTTCGCGCCGCACGCGGTTCCGTAATTTCGACATTTTCCAAAAACCCGAATCCTGCCCGAAAACACATCCCCGGGTCATTAAGGTGTCAAATAACAACATACTAATTTCTCATAATTTTCCAAGAATTGTTCGTTAATTAAAAATGTAACCTAAACCTTCGGACCCTCGGAATAACATCGAGACGGTGTCCGAAAATTTTGAAAACAACGCTAAAAAGTTCGTTACATTGTGTAGGACAACAGTCGTTTTGAACTTACCTTGAGAAAACGTTCCACGCGCCGTCACGCGCCGCCGCAAGCGGCTGCGCGTGACACCCACGCGCCAGCTACAGTAACTCCAACGGTCACCATCCTCACCCGATTCCACTGTAAAACGGGTATGCGACCCGCGACTGGACCCGATTCAATCCCTGCAAATATCCACTTAATTCCTTCAATTAAACTCTCAGATAGCATCGAAATGGACCTAATTTAAGTTCTGTTTTACTCACTCACGTCGACATGGCCTAAAACCAGCTCAATCGAATACGGGTCCTAATAGGGTTCGTAGTCCCCATTCATCACACAGTCACTGCTTCCTTCAATTGATCAGTTAGGAAGCACCGTAGACTCACCCTCACGATGATTGTGAACTCAATTTCACAAGAGCTTACCTCCATGACCACGACTCCAAGCTCGCTTTTCCGACGAACAACCGTCCACTATTCATCACTGGAAGTGTAGCAATACTCATCGTTTTCTTCAATTTCTTCACTCAGTAGCATCGCAGGATCTATAAGAACATGTTTCTGAGCTCAATTTCAAGGTCTCAGGCCTCCAACCATCTGGACTCCACCACGACCCGTTCCCAGAAACTGGACTCCAGTCTGAGGTCAAAACACGACCACCCCATTCGATTTTTGCGTGGTTGCAGTCGACACCAGCCCAGGAAACTGCACTAGTTATCAGTTTGGATCCCCTAGGCTCACAGATCAAATTTGGTATTTTTCCCTCCGTTTTCAAATTTTTCCAGATATCTGCCTCCCTCACTCTCAACTCCCCAGAGTCCCTCTGTTCTTCTCCGCCTCCCCAAAACCCGTTAGACTGCTTCTCTCCCTCACACAATGTCGCCCGTGCTCTGCCCAAACCTCTCAATTTCAAACGCGACTTAACAATTGCTCTGCTCCCCAGTTCCAATGGCACGCCCAGTTTCAGCCTCAGTTCAAGCCCCCCGTGCTCTGCAATCTGTCCCAGCCACGGCAAGGTGTTCCCCATGACCTCAACTGACCCCAAGCACACACAATTAACAATTCCAGTGCTCCAATTCCAACTTCACCCGTGCACTGATCGTGCTTGCACAGAGAAGGTGGGAATTCGAACTGATGGAGAATAAGGAAATGAACGGCCCAGATTTGTCCAGGTTGAAGGATTAGATTAGATGAAGGGTCTAGATTCACTCTTGGGATTAAGTGGCAAATTTTAAAATAATCAAACCCAATTATTTAATCCACTGTAACGACCCGTCCCGAATTTCGGGATTTGATTAGTGATTATCATGATTAGTGGGATTGATCGGTGATTAGTTGGTCGAAATCGGACAAAATGTGCAAAATGACCGTTTTGCCCCTAGTTCGTGGGCAAAACGTTGACTTTTTGATCGGGCGGTCAAACAGACTTTGATCGATGACCGTGACGTAGTTCGGGACGTCGCGAGTTCATAGGCAGGCGGCACGTTCGATTCCGACATTCGAGGAGAAAGTTATGACTATCAGAAGTTCAGGGGTATTACCGTAATTTGGACATTTAGGGGCAAAAATGTTGACTTTTCGTCTAATAACTAATTTTCAGTTGACCCAAGGACCGTTGGGTAGGTCTCGACGTCCTGAGTCCATTGACAGGCGGCACGCCGAAATCGGACTTCGTACGAGGAAGTTATGGTCAGAAACGTGAAATCGGGAAGTTCGTGTCTCGGTTTTCGTGTCGAATATTTTATTCTTAAATTTCTGACTGGAGGACACCTGGGGAGTAACAAGTGTCACTCACCTATTGGTTAGATTGGATCAAGCTCCACTAAGCATTTAAATAGGATTTAATCTGCTTTTGATCTCAGCCCTTCATCTCAAAACCCTCAGATTGCATCTCAGCCCTTGATCTCATTTCTGAGATTCAATCTGGACCGTCCATCATTTCCCTCCATTTCTATATATATTTCCTTACCCGACACCCACGTACTGCCCATTCCATACCATCACACCACATTGCACCTGACCCTACTCTGTGTGCCACTGGGCTGGACGAGTGAGGCGGCAGACGGCAGTGACCACGACGGAGGACGGCGGCGAGGTGAGCTGTTTTCAAGACCCGAAACCGTTTTAAAAACTCAGGATTTGGAAGCTTGATTCCAGCATGTGTTGTCGAGTTCTAGTGACCCTAATCGACTCTCTGGATTAGTAGGAAACCTTGGGACGTGTCTGCGTGGCCAGTGGTGACCTGGACGGTGGCTAAAGGGCGACGGGAAGGCCGGCTCTGTTCTTCGAGGTAGGCCTTCGATCCCGTCTGTATTTGTCAATTTTGATTCCATAGAACTGTTGTTAGGATTGAGACGATCATGTAGGAACAAACTAGAGTGAAAATGATTGAGAAATTAGGAAATGGTGACCGGGTCATGATCGCGGGTCTGATCGACCCGAGTTGCAGAAATACGGGTCAACCCGTCTGAGGACAGAGGTGATGACGTGGCACCCTGTCAGATTGTCAGGTGACGTGGACCAATCGTGAGCCGACATGTGTCACATGTCAGTGCACAGTCAGCACTGACATGTCAGTGACGTGGCCCAATCTGGGACTGCCACGTGTCACTGACATGTCAGTGACGTGGACCAGTGCCGTGCTGACACGTGGCACATGTCAGATCTGACACGTGGCCTGACAGATCAGCGAGGTGGACCAATCGGATGTTGACACGTGTCACCTGTCAGAGTCTGACACGTCAGACCTGACAGCTGTCAGATGACGTCAGCAGGAACTGTTCCTGCGTTGACCGACGCGTTGACCGGCGTGTGGGGGCGCGTGTGAACAGTAATTTTGGTGGGACCACCACCATTCTTTAGGTTTCGACGATCCGGATCCAATGGCGGTGGTTTCGGGTCGATCGGAGATCATTAAGTTGGTCAAAATGAGGTTTATTTCCTTGGGAAGTGCGTTCGGGTGACTTTTCCGGACCAGTTTCGGTCTAGGGTTTCATGGTTAAATGTTAGGGGTTTGTATTGACCTTTACGTATACTTTGGATATGACAGGGATTGTATAAGCGTACCAGAACGAGGGTATACGTTCGGTTTTCAGCAGGATTGTACTGTGAGTGGGCCATTTTCTTAAACCCTTGCGTGCATAAATGTTTTCTGGTTTATTATACTTATTCACATGCTAAAACAATAATGGTTTTGATGATATGGAAAATATGGTTATGGCACGTTTCACGGTATTTGGGCTTGAGACCCGTCTGATGAAACTTAATGATTGGTTCGGATTTTATCTATGTATATATATGCTTTGCATGTGGATATCAATAAAATGTATTTGGTACTGCACTGTATAGATCCTTTCATATTATATTGTCTCCTCCGGCGAGGTACCCCGGAGAGGTCACGGACGTCTAGTACGTCCAGCGTCTATGACGCTAAGCATCAGGTGATGCTGCATCAGGTGATGCTGTACCCGAATGGGATTCGAGGATTTAACTCAGAAATTGAGACCCGAGTGGCACGCGTAGCCTTATTATTGTGACCTTATTAGGCGTCAAGAACGTCAAACATCAGGTGATGTCGGGATTGGAGTGTATAGTGCAGCAACTAAAATTATACTTATGGTTTTATTATATGCCTTATGGTTCATATTATATGATTGATGGTTTTAATTACGGATGCATGCATGTTTGGAAAACGGAGGGGTAAATTATACGTTTTACTTATCAAATGATTTTATAAAACTTGTGTTTCGGTCCACTCACCCTTATTGTTTTTGGTAACCCCTCCAGGTCGTGATACTGAGGTAGAGGAGGAAACTGAGCCTGAGGCATAGATCTACTTCTGCGTACCTGAACCCCTGTTGGGTGGTTTGCCCGCAGGTTTTATTTTAGAGTCGTGCTCGCAACTTGTAATTTTGGATTTCATCCCTTGTCTGACATCTGCTTAATTCGGATTTGATGTATGACTTTAATTTGGTTATTTATGCATTTGATGTTTTGAAGGTAAAATTGGTATGAATTATTGGGTGTCAGACGGGAGCAGGGCACGTCCCCTTGTGGTCCCTGTGAGATCGGGGCGGGCCCTGTCATCCACCTTCACCAGATTGAAGTACAAGTCCATATTTTAATGTTATTGGTCCCTGGGCCCCACCTAGAACATCTAACCCAATCAGAATAAGCCACATGTCCTTGCCTCGAAATGCGTGCATAGTGAAATCGGACTTCCGTGACCCGTAACTTTCCCGTTCGAAGTCCGATTTCGACGTGCCGCCTGTCGTTGTACTCAAGGCATCGAGACCTTCCTAACGGTCCTTGGCCCTTGGCCATCGGACCCTCCGATCAAAAAGTCAACATTTTCCCTTATTTCGTCCAAATTACGATAATGCCCCTGGACTTCCGAACGTCGTAACTTTCACCACGAAAGTCGGAATCGAACGTGCCACCTGTCTATGAACTCGTGACGTCCCAGACTACGTCACGGTCATCGGTCAAAGTCCATTTGACCTCCCGAATCAAAAGTGAACGTTTTACCCACGACCAGGGGTAAAACGGTCATTTTGCCACGATTGTCCGATTCCCCCCAACTAATCACTGATTAAACCTGCTAATCACGATTAGTTGCAAATCAAATCCTGAATTCCGGGATGGGTCGTTACATTGGGGCTACCCATTCCTTTATTTCGAGGTGTTGTACGGGTATGTTAGATTGGGAGGTGTCAGCCTTGGATAGTGAGATGGGTGTTGGTACACCGATGGGAGTTGTGTACATAGTGAATCAGGTGATTCAGAGGTGCCTGGTAAGAGTGGAGGATTTGGATTTACTAGCTGATCTAATCCTTATGGATATTCATGACTTTGATGTTATCTTGGGGATGGATTGGTTGACAGAGCATTGTTCACTCATCGATTGTTGTAGTAGGCGAGTGATTCTGCGGAGTCCGGGTTTGCCGGAGGTTACTTTTCAGGGAGAGCGTGACGGTTCGCTACCTGAAATAATTTCTTCGCTTGCCGCTACCAAGCTTCTACGGAAAGGATGTCAGGGTTATCTGGCGCATGTTGTGTCGACGCAGATTGATATTCCGAGTTCCGATGATATGCCTGTGGTGCGAGAGTTTCCGGATGTGTTCCCGGAAGATTTGCTTGGATTACCACCACATCGGGATATCGAGTTCACGGTTGAACTACTCCCCGGTACACAACCTATATCGCATGCACCATATCGAATGGCACCGGCTGAGTTGCGGGAGCTGAAAATCCAAGTGCAGGAGTTGGTGGATTTGGGATTCATCCGACCGAGTACGTCACTGTGGGGAGCACCGGTGTTATTTGTGAAGAAGAAGGAGGGGAGCCTCCGCTTGTATGTTGACTATCGACGGCTCAACAAGGTAACGGTAAGGAACTAGTACCCCTTACCTAGGATTGATGATCTATTCGATCAACTGCAGGGAGCACGGTACTTCTCGAAGATTGATTTACGATCTGGTTATCACCAGTTGAGGATTGCTGAGGAGGATGTTCTGAAGACGGCGTTTCGGACCATATACGGACATTATGAGTTCCTAGTGATGCCTTTCGGCTTGACGAATGCTCCAGCAGCATTCATGGATCTGATGAATAGGGTGTTTCGATCTTATTTGGATAAATTTGTGATCGTGTTCATTGATGATATCCTAGTGTACTCGAGGAGTGCTAGGGCCCATGAGAAACACCTACGGTTGGTGTTAGGGAAACTGAGGCAGAAACAGTTATATGCCAAGCTGAGTAAGTGCCAGTTTTGGCTAAACAACATTGGTTTTCTGGGACATGTGGTATCAGCAGACGGGATTTGTGTGGATCCCCAGAAGACCGAAGCTATGAAAAATTGGGCTAGACCGATGACCGTAACTGAGGTACGAGTTTCGTTGGTTTGGTAGGATACTACTGGAGATTTGTTGAGGGCTTCTCTAGTATCGCCGCACCGTTGACTCGTTTGACCAGGAAAGGAGTAAAGTTTGTTTGGGATGAACGGTGCGAGCAGAGTTATCAAGAACTAAAACTTCGGTTAACTACCACACCTATTCTTGCCTTACCTGATAACAGTGGAGAGTTCGAAGTTTACAGTGACGCATCATTGCAGGGTTTGGGTTGTGTGCCGATGCAGAATGGCAGAGTTATCACTTATGCATCGAGGTAACTAAAGACACATGAACTGAATTATCCTACACACGATCTGGAGTTGGCAGCGGTGGTCTATGCTTTAAAAATCTGGAGACATTATCTGTACGGGGTGACTTGCACGATATTCACCGATCATCAGAGTCTAAAGCATTTGTTCACTCAGAAGGAGCTGAACGTGATGCAGCGACGGTGGTTGGAACTTATCAAGGATTACGATTGTACAATTGAGTATCATCTAGGAAAGGCGAATGTCGTGGCAGACGCACTTAGTAGAAAGTCAGCGGGATCAGTTGCACACTTGAGGATGGTGTACCTTCCTTTGCTGGTGGAACTCCGAAGGGCTGGAGTTATGCTGGGGATGGATGAGCAGGGAGCTTTGTTAGCCAGTTTTCATGTACGACCTATGCTAGTCAATCAGATTATCGAGGCACAACTTCAGGATCCGACACTTTGTATCTACATGACTGAGGTCGAAGCGGATGAGAGGCAGGACTTTACCATCCGAGGTGAGGGAGCTCTGGTGAAACTGGGACGTTTGTGTGTTCCTGCAGTGGCAGAGTTACGGGCAAAGATTCTTGAGGAAGGCCATATTTCGGCTTATGCCATGCATCCTGGAGGTACAAAGATGTACCGTACCCTCCAGAACCATTATTGGTGAGCAGGAATGAAAAAGGATATTACAGAGTTTGTGAGAAGATGTTTGACCTGTCAGCAGGTCAAGGAAGAACGACAGAGACCGTATGGGGCTATGCAACCACTTCCGATTCCTGGTTGGAAGTGGGATCACATTACCATGGATTTTGTCTTTAAGTTTCAAAGGACTCGGAGTGGATTTGATGGAGTTTGGATAAATGTAGACCGATTAACCAAATCAACTAATTTCTTGCCGATACAGGAGACATATGCACAGTTAGACTAGCTCAGTTTTTTGTGAAAGAGATCATTCGACTTCATGGTACGCTGGAGTCGATAGTGTCTGATCGAGATACGCGTTTCACTTCCAGGTTCTGGTGGAGTATACAGAATACTTTGGGTACAAATTTACATTTCAGTACAGCTTTCCACCCACAGACCGATGGATAGTCAGAGAGGACTATTCAGACCCAGGAGGACACAATGAGGTCTTGTGTGCTGCAGTTTCAGGATACGTGGGATACTCATTTGCCTTTGATGGAGCTCGCATACAACAACAATTATCAGGCGAGTATCGGGATGGCACCCTATGAGGAACTGTATGGTCGACAGTGCAAGACACCTATCTGCTGGATGAAGGTAGGAGAGAGAGCGGCGGTAGGGCCGGATTTGCTGGACATGACCCAGGAAATGGTCCGAATCATCAAGGAAAGACTCGGAAAACCCACTGGATCTGGTTTTGAGTTTAAAGACTCGGATTGATTTACGGGGGGAGGGCCCTGGACTGATGATTTTGAGTTTAAAGACTCGGTATGGCTATGAGTTTAAAGACTCGGTGATAATATTACCCCCCGAGGCCTGTGATTGTGTTTTGAGTTTAAAGACTCGTTGATTTCCCGGGAAGGCCTGGCTATTGCGCATTGTGTTTTGAGTTTTGAAGACTCGGGCGCACTTGAGATCCAGTAAATGTGTATGATTGATGTTTTTCGCTGATTTTCGAATGTTTTGGGTTGTGACCCGAATTACTTGGTTTCTATGGGTTTAAGGCCGAGTGCCTGAACTTCGGTTTGATTTCTGATGATTTTTGCGTGTTGTTTCCTTTCGTACTACGGTATTTAAAGTTACTTAGTTATGTATGCAAGTTTTCAAAACGGAGGGTGTAACCCTGGTTTATTTTCGTAAACGGTTTTATAACTCTTTATTTTTAGTCCACTCACATTTTTAATCTGTTTAACACCCTCCAGGTCGTGGTGCGAGCGTTAGGTCTACCGTTGAGGCAGAGGTCGAGGCATAAAGTCATCCGTTGCGGGCTTAGCTTATAGTAGTGCTTGTTTTGTTTTGTACTATCCTCCGTATAACGGTTGACTCTTGGATGTTTTAAATTCTCCTTCGTCTGACAATGTAATTTGTGGTTTTCGTGAGGTTGTTTCGGTCTTTCGTGCTGGGTTGTCAGACGGGAGCAGGGTTCACCTCGGTTATTGGGGTGATAATCGGGCTGGGTCCTCACAAATTGGTATCAGAGCATAGGTTTGTTAGTTTGTGTCTGTTGCGAGGTTGTGTTTAGGTTGTTTTACTGACTTTATGCCTCTTTCAGCGTACGATTGACCATGCCTCCGAGACGTGAGCCCCCTCCATGACCTGAAGACGACGCGGCGAGAGGGACAGAAAGTGCTATGATTGAGCGAGCCCAGCGGCTTGGGGCTACGACGTTTAGTGGTGGGGCAGACCCTGAGGAAGCTCACAGGTGGATTACGAGACTTGAGAGGATTTTCGCAGTGATGTGATGCCCACCGGAGGATCGAGTGTTATTAGATACCTTTTTACTGAATGATGCGGCGTACGAGTGGTGGTATACCCTCGAGTTGTCAGGCTGGGACGCCCACACAGTGACCTGGGAGACGTTTAGGGAGCGGTTTCTGAATCAGTACTACCCCCGTTCATTCCGTGATGCCAAAGAGGCTGAGTTTCTGTAACTCCAGCAGGGGAGTATGAGTGTGGCCGAGTATGAACAGAAGTTTCAGATGTTGTCTCATTTTGCTCCTGCGTTTGTGGCCACTGAAGCCGAGAAGTGCCGTAGGTTTGAGTTGGGCCTGCGATGCGAGATTCGAGCCATAGTGACAGCTGGATCGTTTGCGACCCTCCGAGAGTTGTCGGATGCTGCAGTCATGGTGGAAGCTAGTTTGCCGGTACGACGCCGAGAGCATCCTTTTTCCGGAATTTCGAGCCAGAGGACCCCGAAGAGGGGCAATTACGGTGGAGCGTCATCCGCAGGAGATGACCGTTTTGGCTGACCTGGTAGTTTTCAGAGTTCAGGGTTTAGTGGGCACCGAGCACAGCCGACTCCGCAAGCTAGTCCGACATCTGTTGCGTCCACAGGGAGATCGAGTGGAGGACCCATTTGGGATGTTTCTAGTGTCATCTGTTTCTATTGTGGAGAGCGAGGCCACTACCGAATGGAGTGTCCGTCCTTACTACTGGGGGGAGGTGCAGGTCGAGGTACAGCGGAGCCAGAACGGAGCACGGCCTCAGTATCAGGGACAACAGGCACTAGAGGAGATGGTGGTGCCACTAGTGGTTCGAGGGGACGTGGCCAAACTTCAAGATCCCAGGCCCGAGTGTTTGCGATGAATCAGCAGGAGGCTCAGTCAGCACCCGGTGCAGTGACAGGTACTTTTATTATCCCTGATCGTGTTGTACATATTTTTGTCCCCTAGGTGACTTGGAGAGACGAGATTGAGGATTACGGTGAGTTTCCGTTGAAGGGTGACGGAAGGAATTGGAAATGAGTGACTATAACTGATCGATATGAGGTTATTGAAGAGAACCCACAATCTAGGAAGTGCCTTTAAGACTTTGTTAATTTATTCCGATATGGTGGTCGAAGCAGCAGTTGAGGACGTGAAGGCGAGGTAGTGAGTCGGTGGGTAGGATTCCCTTTTGGGTGAGTTGGGTAGTGGTGAAGTTACCAAGAGACCGGGAGTCTGGGGAGAGCTGGAGTTGGTTTCTGCAAAGGGTAGGTGGTTGTACGTGAGGATGTACTCTATGAACTCTGTTTGGGTACTCTACAATGAGGTATTCTAAAATACCTTTGTTTCTTTCGTAGAGTTTCCCTTGCGTACACCATGAAGTTCTAGTTGGTAGTACGAGGTGCAGGTACGTTCGATTTGAGAGTGTCAGGAGTGTGGAACTGGTAGTAGGAGTAGTGTGGCGTACCTGGCGTACTTAGAACAGTTGTTGTTGGGTAAGAGTTGACCACCGGGTAGGAGACCCCACACCTAGGGTACGAGTTGTGGAATTTTGGGGACGAAATTCTTTTAAGGAGGGTAGATTGTAACGACCCGTCCTGGGAGTCAGGATTAAGGAAGTGGTCAGTGCCGGATTAGCTGAGTTAATCGGTGGTTAGTTGGTTACTTTTGGACTTCGGGAGTAGAATGACGATTTTGCCCCTGGTTTGGGAAAAAAGTGGGCAAATAGTTGATTTTTAGTTCGGTCGGTCAATTGGGCATTGACCGATGACCGTGATATAGTTCGAGACATCACGAGTCCGTAGACAGGTGGCACGCCCGATTCTGACATCCGAGGAGGAAGTTATGATGTTCAGAAGGTTGAGGGCATTACCGTAATTTGGTTAAAATAGGGGGAAAAGTTGACTTTTCGCACGATAAGGTTTTTGTACATAGACCGAGGACCATTAGGTAGATCTCGTCGTCATGAGTACAACGATAGGCGGCATGTTTTCATCGGACGTCGAACGAGCGAGATATGGGTCTAAAACGGTTAAGGGTAGAATCGTAATTTGGACATTAGGGGTATTCTGGTCTTTTTGTGCCTTGGGATTTGGGCCAATCTGATAAGGATAAGTTTGCAGTGCTAAGTGGATATTATGAGAAGGGGGACCACGGGAGTTTGACACGTGCACTGTGTCTAGTGGGTTCTAGGCTAGTTGCACGGTTCAAATTAACTTGGCCGTGGTTTATTCGAGTCGTGTTTGTGTTTGAGAGAAACAGAGACTGGGATTGAGGGGGAAACCAATCGACCGCTGGGTGTGTGTGAGGTTTTTGTGAACGGGTGAGTGTGATCAAGGAGAGGTTGAGAGTGCAAGGACTGGGTTGAGAGGATTGAGAGTTGAGTGGTTGTGTGTGAGGAGGGTGTGAGTTCTCAGAGGAAACAGAGAGGTGTCGAGGGAGTTTGGAGGTGGAGCTACCGTACTTTGATCCATCGTCGCTGCTGGTGGTGTTCAGAGACTGTAGTGGAGCCTTAGGGACCCAGTGGACACGGCGGAGCTCACGGTGGAGAGCAGGACGCAGGTAATTCCTGGACTTTTCTCTTTGTACTCTGTTTTTTCGTTTTCATTCAAACGGTAGGTTGTGGCTTTTGAGGCTGAGTCGAGATGTCTGGTAAGTCCTAGTCGACTCATTAGGTCCTTAGGAACCTGTAGAAGTCGAAGCCGTGATGGGGGGAAACACGGGTGGTCGGTTTGAAAAACAGGGGTTTCGGGTGGTTTCTGGTTCAAGTGTGGGTGATGATCTAGAGGCTTTGATGTCGTGTTTTGACTTGAGAATTAGGTTGCTTAGGGTAGGACGAAGAGTTTTCTGAAAAAAAGAAGGAAAACGGCTGACGGACAGCGGAGAACCGGCCACGCCGGTCCAACACAGTCGCGGGTTCGAGGAAGAAGATGAACAGTGACTGTGTGCAGGCGCGTGCGGCCCACGCGCAGCCACTTTGGGCAGCGCGTGGGTCCGCGTGGGGCATTTTTTGGGGAAGTGTCCAACATGGTTTTTGGTCTAATCGTTGTAACGAGTCTTTTGGGATAGGTTTCGGGACAATCGGACGTCGTCTCGGGTTAGTTCTATGAGGTCGAAGGTTTAGGGTCCCGGTTAGTTAGATTTGAAGTTCGGGAAATTTGTGGGGAATTAGGAGAACCTTAGCGGAAGTGTTAGTGACTCGTTTGGTGATTTGTGACAGGATCGGGAATCCCCGAGGCGGACGAGGAACGTATGGAATGTATGGGACGAGAGTGACGTCCCCGGGAACTGTGAGTGGACTGTTTGTTTTCAAACCGAGCATGCATAACTGTTTTACTTATTTAATTATGTTTCGATCATACTTTTTTTGCTTTCGATATATGATTTCATGAATTATGTTTCTATATCCTGCTTTACTTAATATAACTGTTTTACTTATCGGATTTGCACGTACTTCGAGAATAATGGTTTTTGTGGTGCTTTTGAGTATGGTTTCGTATGGATGATTGGAGATTTGATTTGAGATTAGAAATGAAATTTGGGAGGAAGTCCCCTTTTAAGCAAATGTGATTTCGGTTTTTGGAAGCTTTCTGATTTGGTTTTGATTTTCGGATTTTGATGAATTTTCTTGTATGTGTGAAATGGTTTTGAGTTTAAAGACTTGGAAAACCCACTGGATCTGGTTTTGAGTTTAAAGACTCGGATTGATTTACGGGGGGAGGGCCCTGGACTGATGGTTTTGAGTTTAAAGACTCGGTATGGCTTTGAGTTTAAAGACTCGGTATGGCTTTGAGTTTAAAGACTCGGGCTCACTTGAGATCCAGTGAATGTGTATGATTGATGTTTTTCGCTGGTTTTCGAATGTTTTGGGCTGTGACCCGAATTACTTGGTTTCTATGGCTTTAAGGCCGAGTGCCTGAACTTTGGTTTGATTTCTGATGATTTCTGCATATTGTTTCCTTTCGTACTACGGTATTTTAAGTTACTTAGTTATGTATGCATGTTTTCAAAAAGGAGGGTGTAACCCTGGTTTATTTTCATAAACAGTTTTATAACTCTTTATTTTTAGTCCACTCACATTTTTAATGTTTTTAACACCCGCCAGGTCATGGTGTGAGCGTTGGGGCTACCGTTGAGGCAGAATTCGAGGCATAAAGTCATCCGTTGCGGGCTTAGCTTATAGTAGTGCTTGTTTTGTTTTGTACTATCCTCCGTATAACGGTTGACTCTTGGATGTTTTAAATTCTCCTTCGTCTGACAATGTAATTTGTGGTTTTCGTGAGGTTGTTTCGGTCTTTCGTGCTGGGTTGTCAGACGGGAGCAGGGTTCACCTCGGTTATTGGGGTGATAATCGGGGTGGTTCCTGACAAACTAGGATCAACGTCCCTATTCCAACCAATCTCAACTAAGGTCCTCGTGTATCTGACTGTTCCCAACAGCAAACTTCCCGATCTTTGTACTCTTGTCATGGACGACTCTAACGCCCGACCTCCACTGATTCCACATTGATCTAACCTATTTCTGACTTAACCGCTCAACGGTCTTGACCCTCAAGTCATCATACTGCGTCTACTGGTCCCCTGGATCCTATCTCCAGTAACGCTACGACTCTAAGCCGTCAGACTCACAAGCACATCGATACTACTAGGGACCACACGCGGCATCCTATGCCAAACGAATCCTTAAACCATCGCACCTCGTGCGAAACGTAATCTAACTAGGGTTTAGGGTTCGATTCCACTGACTTCACCTATCCTTACCCTAACGATCAGGTTGATGACGGGCTATTACGACTACAGAGACATCACATCCTCGACCTACGCGTCACTCTGAGAACAAAACCTCACTCTGATACCACTTGACAGGACCCGTCCCAAATCCCCCAGGATTAACATGGGACGTGCTTGCTCCCATCTGACACGAAGTGTCAAACCAGGGATAATTCCGTCCTTAGCCCAACTGGGACTACCAAAGAGTGCCAGGATCTGGAGGAGTATGATGTCTCGGTCTCTGCTACAGCTCGCATCCGCGATCAACCTGAAGGGCGTTCAAAACGTTCAAAGCCGTGAGTGGACAAAACAAACATTTTTAATAAAAACATTTCATAAAAATGACATTTATGCCCTTCACTAAAAAGCATGCATGCATTCGAAAATCGTTTATCAAAACATTCACAAAATCATTAGGGCCTTGGCCCAAAAATCGTAAATCAAGTACATGGGAACTCAGCCCAAAACCAATTCGTAGGGACTCAGCCCAAATCAATACACATGGGTCTCCGTCCAAAACTATTCTCAGTGAAATACCAACCATAGAACACGGGGTCTCAGTCCCAAACCACTTTCCAAAGCATAGAACACGGGGTCTCTGCCCCTAACCACTTTCCATAAAACCTCATACCTATATACATACATATAACCCATCCTCAGCATCTCAGATGAGTTGCCAACTTGGGGCACACAACCCCTAGGGAACTAATCCCCGATATGTTTCACGATTCATATCTCTAAGTATGCATACTACTCAGGTCTCACTCCGAGTCTACTCCCAGGAATTCCACATCTGGGAGGCTCTATCCAATATCCAGGATCCACGAAGTCTGGATGACTGTCTCCGGACCTAGTCGGAGACCATATCATAACTCCCACTCCTGGAATGTGCTCCTTGTGAGGATACTCATTCCGGGTAGTGGATCGTGACTCTCTAGGTCGACGGCTGGAGAAAACCAATCAACTCATATGAAGGGTATATACATTTTTGAAAATACTTTTTTTCAATCTCAATTCAACTGGGTCTCATACCCGAATCTCAACGGGATTCCTCGAATCCGATTCAAATCCACTTTCACATGCCTCGGCCTAAATCCACAGTTTAATAGGGTCTCAACCCGGATTCTCGTTTCATAAACCAAGCTGGGACTTAAGCCCGATATCACGATAATAGGGCATTGAGCCCGATTTCATAATCAACTGGGCCTCAAGCCTGATTTCACAATCAACGGGGCATCAAGCTCGATATTACAACCAACTAGGCCTCAGCTTGGATTCGTAAACCAACTGGGCCCTCGGCTCGATCGTATAACTCAAATGGGCCTCCAACCTGAATTCTCGTAAAATCAAATGGACTCCAAGTCTGAGGATTTCCAATCAAATGGGTCTCATGCCCGATTTCATGTTTTCCAATCCAAAACCCATTCATCAAACCCCTACAGAAAACATTGCACGTATAAGCATCGTATAAAATTGGAAATCTTGAAATACGTGCAAATACGTAAATACTAGCTATCATAAACAAATGCACTCAAGGCATCTCAATTCATGTATTTAAAACAAATATAAAAAATTTATGCATGCATCAATTTAGAAATCAAGGTCTACTCTCAGACCGTCCGAAGTTGCGCCTCGATACGCGCGCTATACGCCTTTCCCGGGCCAATCACCGTCACCGGGACTTCCAAACCTGTCTAAATCGTAATAGAAGGTTACTAATTACTTAAATAACCCTTCACTAAAGCTCCGTAATTTTCTGGAATTTTTCACTATTTTTAAGGTCGATCCTAAACCTTCGGACGTCCCGAACTATATCGAAACGGTGTCCGATCGACTCGAAACTAGTCCCAAAATGTTTGTTACATCTAATAGATGATTTCACATGTTGGAACCACCCCCAAAAGATGGCCCATGTGCCCACACACCCCTCCCAAAGGGGCTGCACGTGGGAGCCACGCGCCACTGTACAGTCACCCCTAACCTTGCACAGACTGGTATAGCCTCCTATCTCCCTCATTTTCGGTCCATTTTCTTCCATTTCGATTTCATTCTTCCTATTTCATCCCTAGAAACCGTTTTGAATAGAAAACAAAGAAAAAGCACCTAAAACCCATCCGTTCAAAACACCACATTTCAGTTCAACTTTCCCGATTGCCCCCTGGGCTGTTCAGCCTCTCTCAGCCATCCAAAACCTCTTCTATACCTTCCTACAAACCTAATAAATCTCATCCAAACACTCAAAACCATCCATAGTACCTTAATCAAAATATTAAAATTAAAAACTGAAATCGAGTTCTTACCTCTCTCCACCGTGCACGACGGCTCAGCCGCCTCCTCGCCATCCACAGCTCATCAGCCACCTCTGTCTCTCTCTTTCAGTCCTCCCATGATCGAAACACAGGGGTTTATTGTGGTGTGGTTGTGTGGGAGTCACGGTTTGGGGGGGGGGGGGGGGGGGGGGGGGGAGGTTTCAGGCTTGTTTGGGGGAACAGACAAAGGGGAATGCATGTATGCAATCACACTGGGTAATGGATGAGTGACATTTGTCACTCATCCTTTGGCCAGCACAGAAATATCTAGGCCTCACTCATCGTAAAACGTGCCGCTGTAATAGTTTATCAGAACTTCCGTGAAGCGTAACTTTTTCGTCGAACGTCTGATTTTGACGTGCCACCTGTCTACGAACTTGTATCGACCCGATCTACGTAACGGTCCTCGGACCTCCTGGGTCAAAAGTCAAGTTTTTGCCCTCGTCTAGGGGAAAAATCATAATTTCGCCACGAACGTCCGTTAATCCTCATTTAATCCCCGATTAGCCTCGCTAACCCACCATTAAGTCTTAATTAACTCTTAAACTTAGGGACTGGTCGTTACAAATCCTATTGATTACAGATTTCTCCAACCCTCCAGGAAAAGCATGAAAAACAAAGACTAGCTACCCATTATCCATAACTCCACTAAAATATTTAATTTTTAATTTAAAATTTTAATTTTAATTATTTGTCCTTATGAATTAAATTATTTCTTTTTTGAAGCTAAGGATAATTTTGTGAGAAAAAATTGGTGAAGCCTACTCAACTCTTTGATCTTATAATAATAGAGATAATCTTGGAAAAGATTCATGTTGAATTTGATCCTCTGTTTAATAGACCTGTGAGTCAGCGGATTTCGAGCTTGCTGTCCCATGACCTTGGAGCAATTATCCGAAGGAATTGTACCATGAATAAAGCATATTGGACCGACATTGATGAAAATGATAGGAGTGCCCTTATGAATGAGATCACCGTGAGTAAATTACTTGTCATCCACTTCAATTTTCATTACTTGTGCATTTAGGTTTTTGAATAATTGGGTTTCCTTACTCTTTATTTAGTTTGTTTCTCTTCAACAAACATTTTATATTTGAATTATATTTTATTTTGGTTCACAGTTTTTGCTGATACTTTATGTAGAAAATCTTCTATTTGCACAAAACATATCGTTGACACTTTTTCAAATTGGTTGTAGCTTAACTTTGACATAGACTTGAAAGATCCAAAGAGTGAAAAATATGTCAATGATGTCATGGCTAGGAGGTTTAGAGACTTCAAGCATGAGTTACACAAGTACTTTCAGCTTTTCCCAACAGTTGAGGAAGCGTTGGCCAACCCACCATTGGAGATGGTACTTAGAAACGCTCAAGACCAATGGGCATTTATGTGTGGCCATTTTCAGACACCGAAGTTTTTTGGTAGTTTTATTATTTTGCAAAATTATACAGAAAAAATCTCTCTTAATGCTAACGAACTCATTAGTCATCCAACTGTGCAGAAAGCATCTAAGGCGAATATAGCGAACCGAGCTGAAAAGGAGATAGAGCATCATGCTGGTTCGAAATCTTTCGCACACATAGCAATGGAGTGTGTTAAGGTAATATAGCAGTTTTGTATTAAAGATATTATTTTGTATTGAGCATTAAACTACATTTATTAATTTTTTTATACGCTATTATTCCACATTAGGAGGGTTCAAAATTTGTGGAGATAGACACTTATGGGAAAGCGTATTCTACGAAAACCAACCAATGGACCAATGATAAGGGCAAAGCTAAATATGTAAGTATTTATGTAATTATATGTTTGGTCACTAAGTACACTTGCTGGCATTTCGTTTCAAGTAAAGTGGGCTTGACAAGTATAGTCAAACAGCCTTTTACAAGTATGTATTGATACTGAAACTGAGTACACTGCTTGGTTTGGTGCATGATTTGTTATCGGTGAGATTTTGCTTGTCTTGATTTGCTATGGGGTTGCCTACTCAAAGTTTTGTTACCGTTCAAATGGATTTTTATTGGTTGTTTGTTTACACTCTCTTTTTTCTTTCAACAAACCCTCATTTTGTGGGTTTTGAATGAGGAAAAGCCTATAAATTTTCATTCGTTAATACAAGTGAGTTTTTTTACACTGCTTGGTTTGCTTGTCTTGATGCAGAATGAGTTTGTTCCAGGCTTTGGTTTGATTATTGGATTTCTGTGATTGGTTGTTTGCTATAGAATTTATCTTTATGCTTTATTTGATTGGTTGTTAGAGAACTTATCTTTATGCTTTATTTGATTGGTTGTGCCCAGATATCATTGGTTGTTAGAGAACTTATCATTCATATATTTGATTGTAAAGGATAATATGAATGGTAAAATTATCATCAGACATTAAGGAAACATGTTTGTATCTTTTCTTAGTGTATCTTCATGCGATATGGTAACATATTTTTTATGTTGATTTCATTTGAAGGATGAAATGATGGACAAAAAGAATAATTATCTCCAAGAGGTAGCGAAGGAATATCCCGAGGGTACTCCATTAGATGAGATACCTATATCTGATACTAATGTTGGCCTTAATATTTTGATGGGTGTACTTGGAAAGAAGCCTGGAACACAGATACGTGGATTAGGATATGGACGTGTTTGTGAGGCTGGAAGTTCTCGGTCTTCAACATCCACTCATTACTTACAAAAAGAGGTTGATAATTTGAAAGATGAGTTGACAGCAGCAAAGACAGCTCAAGAGGTAGCTACTAAGGAAGTCGATCATTTGAGAGATGAGTTGACGATAGCAAAAAAGACATCTGACAAAAAAATTGAACATATGCAGTTGTATCTCCAGCAAATAGTACAAAGTATGTCAAAAGTGCCTGGGTTTGAACTACCGCCGATTGATTTGGAAGTACCATCGACTGATGAAGCACACAATGAGGATGATAGTTAACTAGGGTAGTCTTTTTTCGGGTTTATGTATACATTCTATATCTAACTTGCACTTGAAAACCTATAACTCTTTTGAATGTATATATTATATTATTATAATGAGTATTAAAATGTTCTACAATTGTTGTATTGTCACTATTCTCGAAATATGGTGTATTGTGGCATTTGGAAGTTGAATCTTTGTAATAATTATTATGTATATTTTTGTTGTGAAATAAACCTTAGACGGCAAATATATTTGTCGGCAGAGAGTAACATTGCGACAAAGATACTTTGTCGCGATAGAGAACCTATCACGACAAACCGAGTTTGCCACCATAGAACATCTGTCCCGACGCATGTATTTGTCGCCATAGGCCTTCTTTCGCGACAAATATATTTGCCACCATAGAACATCTGTCCCGGTGCATGTATTTGTCGCCATAGGCCTTCTTTCGCGACAAATATATTTGCCAGCTCAACTTTTCTTTCCTGGCGAAAGTGTGTTTGACGGCACAAGGTGACAAATGTTTTGCCACGAAAGATTTGCCGCGAAAAGTCATTTTGTGCCGACAAAAGTTTAAAGTTTGCCGTCATAGACCTTTCGCGGCGAGGCTTTCCTGACGAATGGGGCGACAAATAATTTCGCCGTGATAGAGTTTAGGCGGCAAATTTTGACTTTTGCCAACAAATTGTGTTTGCCGCCTAAGACAACTTTTTTACTCGTGTGCTCTGAATGAATTCCTTCTTTAACGGAAAACAAAAAAAAATATCAAGTTACTTTCTCAGTTCCTTGATTTATTTTATAACTTACAAGTAACCATAAATTATTATACATTATTACACCAAGGGAAAATTGCTCAAAAACTAAAAACTCAATTTGACTTACTACACCAAATAATATTATTATAATTTAAACTTTACATTTTGCAATTCCTACTTCAAAGATTATCTCTTACAAAAATTCATCCAAATTTTTAATCATTTAAGCATCTGATACTATAGCTCCCACACACACACATATATGTATATATATATATAACACAAACAATGTTCGTACTCATAATTGAATGACTAAACGATTTCTAACTTGAATAAATTTTTTATACGGAAGATTTTTTAAAGAAAAATTACAATGAAAAATTAAATTTTAATATTATTTAATGTAGTGAATCCAATCGAGTGGTTAGCTGCTATGGAACAAAGCAGTGGTTCTCGATCTTGAGTATTACGTACTCTTACAACAAGAACACCTTTTTATTTTTCTTTTCCAACTAATGAAACTTCCTTTGCACACGAGCTAATTTCAGTGATATTTCTAGTGCCACCTTATCATTGATGTCGTCAAAGAATTTAAAATACGCATACCTCCATGACGTCTTTACAACTAAGGCTCCATGCACACACACCCCAAAACCCTAAAACGAACCCTAGCACAACGCTAATATAGAACCAAACTTCTCCACCATCATATTCATCTTCATCAATGCCTTCCCGGCCCATGACAAGCCTGTTTTGTAGGTGTGCCGTCTCCCATGCAAACAGTCGAAAGAGGAACCCCACACAATGATGGATTTCCCTCGTAAATGGAGGGATCCTCCAGCGTTTGTAGTTGGTTGTCCAAAGGAATTCTTCCGACTAACTTGTTATACGATAACTTCAAGTGAGACAAGAAAGTTAATTAAGGAAGAAATGCTTTGAGAAATCTGACCTGAAAGGTGGTTCTGTGAGAGATCTAGAGTTTCGAGCAACCGTAAGTTTCCGATCTTTGAAGGAATGTGTCCACTTAATTGATTCATTGACAAGTTCAATGTGACAAGTGCAACGAGGCTGCTTATTTCTCCAGGTATTTCACCTTCTAAATCATTCGACGAAAGATCAATGCCATATACACAAAACAAAGTCGTATTATACACAAGTTCTCTTCCCTTTGATGTCACCACGAATTGCTCCAAATAATTACTTATGGCACTGTCAACGTCAGATTCATTAAGATCGGCGGAATTAGAATGATGAGCCAAAGAAATCATATTTTTCAAACACGTACTTGGGAATTGTCCCTGAAAAATTGTTGTGTCCAAGGTACATGAAGTGAAGCTTGGGAAGATTACACAATTGACAAGGGATCTTCCGGCTTAAAAAGTTCGATAGAAATCGTACCTTTACCAACTTGGTGACATTTGTTCCTATCCATGAAGGTATCTTGCCTGTAAGTGCATTGCCTCCAAGGTCAACACTCCTCAAAGAGGAACAATTCTTCAAGGAAGAAGGAATTTCACCCACATAATTGTTATGGTTCATCTTTAATATACGAAGAGAGCTTGGGACGCCCATGGCGCTTGGAATATTTCCAGATAGATTGTTGTCTGCAACATGTACAACCAATATGTTGCACCACGTACTCCACTCTCGAGGAAATTCTCCAGATAATTGATTACTTCGAAGCGAAAGGATCAACAAGTTTTGCAGCTTGCAAATCGACAGTGGAATGGCACCTTCAAAATGGTTCTCAAACAGATACAATTCTTTCAAGTTGGGCATCAGTTGTTCAATATTGTTGGAGGGGATTGGTCCGGATAATAAATTGATTCGAGATTAAGGAAGGTGGCATTTGTGTATCAAAGTGGAAGTGGTCCTTCAAATTGATTGTGACCAAAGTCTAGATCCTCTAAACTTCGGAAATTCCTATGGGGAAGGAAGACTTCCATGGATTAGGTTGTAAGAAAAAACCAACTGCTCAACCTTGGAAGATATCTTCATGAACCATTCCTCCGGTATGGAATCCGAGATTCCCGTTTTTGAAAGCTCGAGCTGGGAGAATTCAGTTTGGGATGAATCCACATGGAAAAGGCAGGACCTACTTGGCAGTTCTTGATCATAATTACATCAAGCTTGAAGGGAGGAATTCACGCATAAGAAATGTTGAAAGTGAGAGGCATGGGTTGATCTGTGTAGATTTCAATGTGTTTTAACCTTGAGAGATTTTTGAAATGTGCTTCTGTTAAAACCCCTTCTCATGGATTCAAAGACAGATCGAGGCGAACTAGCTCTGAAAGTTGTCCCAAATTTTCAGGAATAGATCCGCTCATGTAATTAGCACTAAGATCTAGTGTTTTCAAGAATGACAGGTTTCCAATAGACCCTGGAATTCGTCCCGAAAAAGAGTTGCACTTAAGGAAAAGATGTCGCAAATTCTTTAGCATTCCTAAAGAAGAGGGCAATCGACCTACCAACTTATTATAAGACAAATCTAGTGACTCCAACTTATGATTTGGACAATCTAGAAGATAAGAAAATAGGTCATGCAAGCCTCCATCAAATTTGTGTTAGTGTTTAAGCCTAATCACTGCAAGTGACTAGGCATGTTTTGCAGTATGCCAAGTGGAATACCAAGTGGCAGTGAGCAAGCATAAGTGTAAACCGTGTGAGTGAGTGTGTGATCAATGTAATCATGCGAGTGTTCTTACAATTTTGTTAGTGAATGTAAGTGTGTGAGAAGGTGAAGTGTATCTAAGCAGCAAGGATAGTGTGTGTGTGTGTGTGTGTGTGTGTGTGTGTGTGTGAGCTGTAAAGTGTGCTGAGGTCACTAGAATCTTCCTAACCGTTTTCCTCATTGAGTGTGTGAGTATGGTACACGGCTATATGTATGAAGAGTTGATGTAGTAAATGAATTAATGAGAAGCATCAAACAATTCACAAACACAGGTGGTAGTGCTATTTTACACTGAGAGTTTTTCAGAAAACGTTGTTCATCTCATTCAAGCAAATTCACAAACACATAGAGCGCATTTTTCTTCATTACAAGCATCAAACAATTCTTATTGTATCAATCTCCAGAATTGGGAAGAAGGAAGATCAAAGATCCTATTCTAATCTATCCTAATCCACTCAAGCTATTCTCGATTCTTCAGTTAGGTAGAGAAGTAAAGAAGTGTACCTGATATTGGTGTTCGAAGTTTGCCTCTGAAGTTCACTCTGTGAACATTTTGATAGCTGCTGCTCTGCAATATTCCTTGAGCTCTCTGGATCCCTCTACTAACATGGTATCAGAGCAGTAAGATTTACTGTCTTTGGGGCGTTTTGTTGCTGTGAAGAGAAGCTGCAAGTTTTCTTGTGATTCAAGGAATGATGGATGAAGCTGGTGGTGATCCCAAGTTACCTGTCTTCACAGGAATCAATTATGATTTCTGGAACATCAAGATGAAGACATCATTCAAAGCAACAGATCTATGGAGAATTTTTTAGCAAGGAGTGCCTGATATTGAGTATGACAGTGATGATGAAGAGGTGGAGACTGCATAGACCAAGGCAGATCAGATCCGAAATGCCAAGGCCCTGAATATGATCCAAAATGCAGTGTCTGAAGAAATCTTTCCTCGGATTTCAAATGAAGAAAGTGCAAAGAAGGCCTGAGATGTCTTGAAACAAGAATTCAGAGGGGATCGTAAGGTAAGAGATGTTAAACTTCAATCTCTAAGGAGGGATTTTGAATATACAAGGATGAAAAGTTAAGAAATGTTTTCAGCATACATGTCTAGGCTATATGGTGTAGTCAATCAAATGAAAACATATGGGGAAACCATAAATGAAAAACGTTTGGCTCAAAAAATCCTCATTAGCTTAACTAAACCCTATGATTCAATTGTGTCTATCCTAGAGGAGACTATAGATCTTAATACTATCAGTGTTGAGAGTATCACTGCATCCATAAGGGCCTTTGATCAGAGGTTAGAGATGCATGATGACAGTGATGTAGAGAAAGCATTCTCTAGCATGAGTATACAGAATCAGTCCAGAGGACAGTTTACTTCAACTCAGGGAGGTTACAAGAAGAAAGGTAATGGTAAAAACTGGAATTTCAATAAGAACAGGTGACACGACCCATCCAATCCCCTGAAATTATCGCAGGATATACCATACTCCCGTATTACACGAAGTGTCACATAAGGGATAACTAAAACCTCAGCCCGACCGGCGCTTCCAAAGCCTGCCAGGATCGATGAAGGAGTGTGATGTCTCGATCTCTGTTACAGCCCGCATCCCTGAACAACCTGAAGGGCATTAAAACCATTAAAAACTGTGAGTGGACGAAAATCAATAAGTTCATTAAACGCATTTCATAAAAAGAAATTTATGTCCTTCACTAAAAGTATGCATGCATTCGAAAACTAGTAATCAAATCATTAGGGCCTTAGCCCAAAAATCGTAAATCCAAACATGTGTGGGAACTCAGCACAAAACCATAGAATACCAAAATCCGTAAATCCATAACCAAGTGGGCCACTGCCCAAATCCATAAACACAAATCCATAAACACCGAAACACCATTTCATAAATCCAATAATCCATATTTACCAAATAACCATCTTCAGCATCCCAGATGCTTAGCGTCCCAGACGCTTGACGTCCCAGACATCATATCTCATAGTAAAAACAACGCGTGCTGCCCGGGGTCTTTCCGGGTCCATATCTCTGACATCCCAGATCTTTGACATCCTAGACGTCTAATTATAGCAATCATGCTCCTGAGTCAGTATAGGGTCCGGTCGCTCTGTGCAGTGACCCCTCGCAGGCAATGCACCGTAACTTCTCCAATGTCCCAAACACCTTAAGGAGACCATCCACATATCCTCGTATCAAGATGGTATATGGAAAACAGTTTTATAAAGCCATTTCAAAACATCTCAAAGGGCCCTACTAGAATTTTCATAAAACCATCACAAATCCATAATTCCAAAACAATTTAGGGTCCCCGACCCGAAATCACATTTATAAATCACAATTGGGCCTCATGCCTGATTTCATAAACCAACTGGGCCCCCCGGCCCGATCACATAACTCAAATGGGTCTCAGCCCAATTTCGTAAACCAACTGGGCCCCCAGCCCGATCACATAATTCAAATGGGTCTCATGCCTGAGTTCATCTTTCCAAAACAAAAATCATTTAATCAAACCATCACTGAAACCACAAGCACGCAAAATTACAGTATAAAATTGTAACATCGAAATACGTGCAAATACGGGATGACCTTGAAATACGCGCAACCATGTAAATCACCAATGCCACAATCATCACTATATAAATCACATATATAAAACAAATAAAACAGTTATGCATGCATCACAGTTTAGAAAACATTGTCCACTCATAGACCGTCTTACACTACTAGCTCGATAAGCGTGCCATATGCCCTTCCGAGACACATCACTATCACCGGGACTTCCAAACCTGTCCAAACCATACTAGAGGGTTACTAGCTATCGCATTAACCTCTCATTAAATCCCCGTAATTTTTCCGAATTTTTAAACATATTTTACATAGGCTTTAAACCTTCGGACACCCAAAACTACCTCAAAACGGTGTCCCATCGACAAGAACGAGTCCCAAAATGTTCATTACATCGAAAGGATGATTTCATATGTTGAACACTTTCCCAAAAAGTCACCCACGCTCCACCCAAAGGAGCTGCACGTGGGCCTCACGCACCTGCACTGTTCACCACCTTCAACCTCAGGTGAACCGGTCTGGTCCTGTCCAACCTGCACAGCTGGTCCAACTGAACTGGCATGACCGGTTCATGCCTATATCTTCCATGTTTTTGGCCCGTTTTCATCTATTTTCATTCCTAAACCTTTATCTAATCATGTTCTACTAACCTATGATATCAAAATCGTGGAAACAAGCCGAGATCGTACCTTAACGATCGATGGATGAACCGGCCGTCCTTCCCTCACCGTGTTCCCACGCCTCCGGCTACCGTTGGCCTCCGTTCCAGACCCATTTGCGTCCTAGCAACCTCCAAAACACGTTCCAAACATCAAAACCTTTCAACAAACACCAAAAACCAACTTCCAATTTTGAAACACCAAACATACCGTTCGTGGCCTCGCCGGCCACCGTCCACGACGGCTCGAACCGTGACCGCCACCAACATCGTCACACTTCACTCTCTCACTTTCATTCACATACCAATCACAGATAATGGGGATTGAAGGGTCATAGGGGATAGGTTTGCACGGTTTGAAACCCTCACCGGTTTTGGGAGAAAACGAAGGAATGATCGATCGAAGGGGAGAGAGAAATATCCCACCGTGTGGGGGAATGGGCCAATCAGATAAGGGACAGGTGTCACTCACTGATTGGTCCACCCAGATTTCCAATCCAATCCAAACCTGCCACATTTCAGTTTCTCGGTTTGCATGAATAGTGTTGTAAAACGTTCTAGACTCTTAACTTCTCCGTCAAACCTCCGATTTCGACGTGCCGCCTATCTACGTACTCGTAACATTCCGATCTAAGTAACGGTCCTTGGTCCTCGTACGTTTGACTCCCCGAGTCAAAAGTCAACATTTTGCCCAATTCTAGGGGCAAAATGATCATTTTACACCGTCTGTCCGAATTCACTCAACTAATTCCCAGTTAGTCATTCTAAATCCAGGATTAATTAATATTTAATCCCAATATTCGGGACGGGTCGTTACAACTTTCCCCCCTTAACAAATTTCGTCCTCAAAATTCCAACTAACCTAGTTGTACATCCACACCGTGGAAAAACAAGCTCAGTCTCACCGTCAGGTTTAACATCCCATGTATACGTCTACACCCACTAACTATCACAATACTTGTCTACACCCAGATGTTCCACCAATACTCATGTCGCATCGTCTACACTCGACCACTTCGAGTGAAATTGATCACACGTTCCGAGTTGATATCACCTGATATTTCTACCATTACTCTGACACATTTAACTGACACACTCAACTTGACGGTTCTTCTCAATCACTAATCCACCCTGACATCTGCTCCCACTAGGAGTCACCAACTCTCCCTTATCAATCCACACTAACACACCCAGCCAAACAGTCATCACTTTGCTAGTCACAAATCAATCTGGCATCTCTCCCACACCGAGATTATCAAATCTCACAATTTCTTTGCATTTCCTGAATTTTACCACGTCAACATCACACGTCCCATATTGTCGCACTCAGCCGGCACTCAAAACTCCATGGCCACAATTCGAGTCACCGACACACCCTGACTCACACTAGAGTCGCACCAGGGCACCTCGTACCAAAATTTCCTCATAACTCCATGATGTCATTAGTGAGAGTCACAGAGCAGTCGTTCCCCGCAAAGCAACCCATGGTTATACTAACCAACAACTCACTCAACTTGAGTATGCGTATACCAACATCTCACACGACCTGTGTGTAACTGGACTCCATCGAATACCTGCCCAGTAGTGATAACACATCCCAACTCTAGGGTTCCACTAGCCATCCACGGCTCTGAGCACCTGCTCATACAATCACTGAACCCATCAAAGTCACTCTAGCCCAATGCATGGTATCCAATGTCCAGTTCATGTTCTCATCCAATCCAATGACATCGGAACTAAGCCGACTACCAACACGTTCAACCACATACCAGCGGTACATCCCATATACCGTCACCAAGCACCATTCAGGCATGTCTAGTATCGATCCTTGCACAACGTACCATGTACGTATATCCATCCACCAACCAGCCTACTACACAGCTCGTAACCAATCACGCTTCAATTCTGGAGTCCATCTGTCCAGTCCAGTACTAGACATATCAAATACTCCAACTCATCATCCAACACGAGTGCCATGGTCACCCGACCAGCATCACAATGTCTACTCCTAAACACGTAATCCAACACTTACCAATCCGACATCACGCCCACCAAAGTGTACCTATTCATGCCAAATGGGCATCCAATCTCACCCACGTCTAACGAGACGCACCAACTCTGAACCTATCGGTTACCCGCTCAATCGATTACCAAACCATATTCGATTGACTTCGAAAAGAAGCCAATCCCGTCAATCATATATCCAAGACAAATCGTACACACCTCAATTCACTCAACTACCGTCTCATACCGGATTAACTTCGAAAAGAAGTCGACCCAACATTCCCATATCCATCTCCTGTCTTGTCATCTCACTACCTATTCCAATAGATTATTCAACTGTCTCACAAAAAGATTCTCCTCTGCTCCTAGCTTAGCATAATCAACAAGGCGAAGTCTGCTAGCACGGGAACAACATCACGATCCACGCCATCTTGATCCACCACATAACCTGATCATCAAGATCACGATCCAGATCCACCTAGGATCCACACATGTTCTCACTCCGCTAACGACCAGATTTCAGGTCATAGGGTGGTACACTTCATTGAATCTGCACCCTACTGAATCGCTTCTCAACCGTTTTCACATCTAAACCGATGAATCAACGACGGAACACGTCTAGACTGTGGGTCCTCTCCAATTATCTCATATCGATCCTTGTCATTCCACCTAGGAAAAATCAAGGATGATCCAAGACAATGACATCAAAATTGATCATACGTGAGTGCAAACACAATCTCACTGCACTCACCACACTAGGTAATACTAAACATCGTTTGCCACCAAGCAGAAAATGAGAAATCTCATTCACCTAACTTCGAAATACCCAACTCCTCCTGATGACCCAAAACAAATCACGGGTCCACCAACCAATACACGACCACCGTATCGGTGACACCCAACATCAATGGTTACAGGGCAAAAAAATGACAAGTTCAGCTTCACCAACCAATAATATGTGTTGACAACTTCTCGACATCCATCCCCAATTTGGAATCGAACACCCTCCTCATCGTCTCAATCACAACTTCTCTTAATTTCGAAGTTCCAACCATGTTGGAAATAGATATGCTTCCAACTAGATGTCAAGTCCAACCACTAGACTTACCAAATTCTCAATTCACTCGGCAACCACGTGTCCGCAACAAATATATCACCCAGACCTCATGTCCGTTTATAACCATTTATACACATCCAAAAGGATGTAATTCGTTACTATCTTGTTCTCACATCTCACCTTTACAGGCTCAACACTCGGGTTTCCATGTTATTCACAATCACACAATCTCACATCAACACTACCATTAATTCTCTTCGGTTTCTTCCAATTTCAATAAATTCTTATCACTTCCTCGTGAGAGTAGAAACACACAACCACCCAAGTTTCGGAGTTGACGACAACTCCCCGAATCCGCTAATTTCCATGATGTCCTCTACGTCATCCAACACTCCTCGTGTCTTAATCGTACCTTTTCATCCATTCATCACTTAGTCATCTCATACCTGTTGGGACTTAACCCAACACATCTCAACCCCTACTGGATCCCATCCAGTCCATCACTCACCTACTACCGAATCTCAGATACCGAACGTATGCCCATCACAACGGAGTCACATTCCAACTCGTGGTTCATCGTCATCATAATCACCAGCACACATTGTGCGAATCAAACGACCCTGAGTCGTTACTCATACCGAGCAACAACCCCTTACCTCCGCTCAGGTTAAAGGAACTCTGCCTCTCTCGTACCCTACAACTATGGGTACCACCATTCTGACAAACCACAGAAAGATAATGAACGTTCCCTGAACGTCCCCCAATTTTTTCAACAACCACAACTACATCAATCACCCTCGATAGCCTGCCATATCTACATGGTTGTCAACCAACAGTCATCGTTATCGAGATCAGCATCCACACATCACACTATTATTCGGTCCAAGTCGAGATTCTATATATTATCTCATAACCATACTCATGGATCGAATCCCATCATTTCACTTCGTGTCGGGCCAACCAATCTCCATTGTTTCGACTAGACTGACTATAGTCATCCGAATGGTCATCCACGACCTCAGCCGCTCTCTGCAGCATAATTTCCAATCCATCAGTAACAATCTAGGGTTCGACCCGACATACTACCTCGACTTCATAAAGTCGTCCAATCCACAACAACTACGAACTCACAATTCAAATTCATCAATAACAACTAAGGTTCGTCTTTCCAGACCATCCATCATAATTTAGGGTTCCACAATTACACCCTAGGGTTCCTCTAAACCTAACTGCCCCTGCAGTATAATCCACAATCTAGCCGACCCCGCGGTCCTGACATCGTATGAAAGTCAATCCAATCCTACCATCAACCCAACTGGGGTTCCCCGAATCCAGTTGCATAACAATCTAACATCACATGACCGAACTGTTGGAAAGTCATCGCACTACCAATCTGTCAAAAGTAACCCTACCCAGGTCGAATCTCACTGGCGCACGGCGTATCGGGCCAATCACACTATCCACAATTCATTCCCAATAACTATCAAATCGGTATTCTAACTATCAAGTTGACAACGGGCTGACCATGTAGAGACATCACATCCTCGACCTGCACGTACCACAAGAACTACACGGTTTGCTCAAATAGGGACAACCTCGCTCAAATAGCGACAACCTCGCTCAAATACCACTTGACATGACCCATCCCAATCCCCCCGGGATTATCACGGGAGGTGTCGTGCTTCTGTCTAACACGAAGTGTCAGAAAAGGAATAACTAAAACCTCAGCCTTACCGGGGCTTCCAGAGTGCGCCAAGATCGGTGGAGAAGTGCGATATCTCGGTCTCTACTACAGCCCGCATCCTTGAACAACCTAAAGGCCATTAAAACCATTAAAAACTGTGAGTGGACAAAAATCAATAAGTTCATAAAACACATTTCATAAAAAGACATTTATGCCCTTCACTAAAAGCATGCATGCATTCGAAAACTAGTAATCAAACCATTTACTTAAATAAACCATTAGGGCCTTAGTCCAAAAACTGTAAATCCAAACATGTGTAGGAACTCAACCCAAAACCATAGAATACCAAAATCCATAAATCTAGAACCAAGTGGGCCACTGCCCAAATCCATAAACACAAATCCATAAACACCGAAATACCATTTCATAAATCCAATCATCCATATTTACCAAATGACCATCTTCGGCATCCCAGATGCCTAGCGTCCCAAACGCTTGATGTCCCAGATGTCATATCTCACGGTAAAAGCAACGCGTGCTACCCGGGGTCTCTCCAGGTCCATATCTCTGACATCTCAGATGTCTGATGTCCCAGACGTCTAATCATAGCAATCATGGTCCTAAGTCACTATACGGTCCGGTCGCTCCGTGCAGTGACCCCTCGTAGGCAATGCACCATGACTTCCCTAGTCTCCCAAACATTTGGAGGAGACCATCCACATATCCTCGTATCAAAATGGTATATGGAAAACAGTTTTATAAAGTCATTTCAAAACATCTCAAAGGGCCTTGCCCGGAATTTCCATAAAACCATCACAAATCCATAATTCCAAAACCATTTAGGGTCCCCGAACCGAAATCATATTTATAAATCACAATTGGGCTTCATGCTAGGGTCCCCGAACCGAAATCATATTTATAAATCACAATTGGGCTTCATGCCCAATTTCATAAACCAACTGGGCCCCCGGCCCAATCACATAACTCAAATGGGTCTCAGCCCGGTTTCGTAAACCGACTGGGCCCCCAGCCTGATCACATAATTCAAATCGGTCTCATTCTCGAGTTCATCTTTCCAAAACAAAAACCATTTCATCAAAACATCACCGAAACCACAAACACGTAAAACTACAGTATAAAATTGTAACATCGAAATACGTGCAATTACAGGATTACCTCGAAATACGCGCAACCATGTAAATCACCAATGCCACAATCATCACTATAGAAATTACATATATAAAACATATAAAACAATTATGCATGCATCACAATTTTGAAAACATTGTCCACTCACAGACTGTCCTACGCTGCCGCCTCGATGCGCATGCCATACGCCCTTCCGAGCCACATCACTATCACCGGGACTTCCAAACTTGTCCAAACCATACTAGAGGGTTACTAACTACCTCATTAACCTCTCATTAAATTCTCGTAATTTTCCCGAATTTTTAAACTTATTTTACATCGGCTTTAAACCTTTGGACACCCAAAACTACCCCAAACCTTTGGACATCCAAACTTGTCCAAACCATCCTTTGTTCATTACATCGGCTCATTGGGGTTTTTTTGAAAAGTGTTCAACATATGAAATCATCCTGAAATCATCCTTTGTTCATTACATTGAAAGGATGATTTCATATGCTGAACACTTTTCGAAAAAACCCCAATGAGCCGCCCAAAGGCCCTGAGTGTGGGCCTCACGCGCCTGCATTGTTCATCACCTTCAACCTCAGGTAAACTGGTCTGGTCCAGTCCAACGTGAGCAGTTGGTCCAACTGAACCGGCGTGACCGGTTCAGGCCTATATCTTCCATGTTTTTGGTCTATTTTCAACCATTTTCATTCCTAAACCTTCATCTAATCATGTTCTACAAACCTATGACTTCAAAATCGTGCAAACAAGCCGAGATCGTACCTTAACGATCAATGAATGAACCCGTCGTCTTTCCCCCGCCGTGTTCCCACGCCTCCAGCCATCGTTGGCCTCCGTTCCAACCCCATTTGTGTCCTAGCAACCTCCAAAACACATTCCAAACATCAAAACCATTCAACAAACACCAAAACTCAACTTCCAATTTTGAAACACCAAACACACCGTTCATGGCCTCGCCAGCCATCGTCCACGACAGCTAGAACCGTGGCCTCCACCAGCATCGTCACACTTCACTCTCTCACTTTCATTCACACACCAATCACATATAATGGGGATTGAAGGGTCATAAGGGATAGGTTTGCACGGTTTGGAACCCTCACCGGTTTTGGGAGAAAACGAAGAAATGATCGATCGAGGGGGAGAGAGAAATATCCCAACGGTTGGGGGAATGGGCTAATCAAATAAGTGACAGGTATCACTCACTGATTGGTCCACCCAGATTTCCAATCCAATCCAAACCTGCCACATGTCAGTTTCCCGGTTTGTATTAATAGTGTCATAAAACATTCTAGACCCGTAATTTCTCCGTCAAACCTCCAATTTCGACGTGCCGCCTATCTATGTACTCGTAATGTCCCGATCTACGTAACAGTCCTCGGTCCTCATATGTTTGACTCCCCGAGTCAAAAGTCAATATTTTGCCCAATTTTAGGGGCAAAACAATCATTTTATACCGTCCGTTCGAATTCACTCAACTAATCCCCGATTAGTCATTCTAAATCCATGATTAATTAATATTTAATCCTGATATTCGGGATGGGTCGTTACAACAGGTTTGGTGCTAAGGATAAACAGTCTGATGTTCAGAAGAGTGAGGATAATGACACTAAACCAACCTGTAAAACTTGTGACAGAATTCATTATGGACCTTGCTAGACCAAGAACAAGTACAAGTGTTTCAAGTGTGGGAAGACTGGCCATATTGCTAAAGACTGTAGAGTCAAACAGAATGCAAATATTGCATAGCAAGTGAAGGAACCAGAAAAGAAAGTTGAAGGGAACTTGTTCTATGCATGTCACTCTGCTTCTGTTGAGAAAAATGCAGAAGTATGGTACCTGGATAGTGGCTGTACCAACCACATGACAGGTCATGAGTCCCTACTGTCTGGTATTGACAGGACCTTGAATGTGAAGGTGAAAATGGGAACAAGTGATCTGGTTCAAGCTTCTGGGAAGGGCTATTTGCTTGTTCATACCAGTCAAGGTGACAAGTACATCAGAGATGTTATGTTTGTACCTGGATTGGATGAGAACCTACTAAGTGTAGGACAGATCATTGAACATGGCTATTGCCTTGTGTTTAGGGATCAGGCAATAAAGGTCTATGAAGATACAAAAATCAAACACACGGTTGCAAAGGTTCCTATGAAAGGCAGCAGATGTTTCAAATTGTCACTAAACTATGGTTTTTCAGTGGCTAGAAAAGCAGAAGAAAAGAAAAGCATGGAGCTATGGCACAGAAGATTTGGACATCTGAATCATTCTAGTCTTCAGATGTTGAGACAGAAAGATTTGGTGATAGGACTACCAAGTTTGGTTGAAGATAAGGCATTGTGTGAAGGATGCATCACATGGAAGTTACATGTGACTCCTTTTGACACTGAAGAAGCATGGAGGGCCTAAACTCCATTAGAACTCATACATTCTGATGTATGTGGTCCAATGCAAACTAAAACCTTTGGTGGTAATCTCTATTTCCTTACTTTCATAGATGACCATACAAGAATGTGCTGGATCTACTTTCTTAGATACAAAGAAGAGATACTAAATGTGTTTAGAAAATTCAAGTCACCTGTCGAATTGCAGAGTGGTTTCAAAGTAAAGAAAATAAGAAGTAATAAGGGGAGAGTACACATCAAATGCATTCCAGGAGTTCTATGATGAAGCTGGCATAGAAAGGCAATTAACTGTTGCTTACTCTCCTCAACAAAATGGGGTTGTTGAGAGGAAGAACAGGACGATTCTGGAGATGGCAAAATCTATGTTGCATATCAAGAAGCTACCCTATGAATTTTAGGGTGAGGCAGTGAACACTACATTTTAGATTCTCAATAGAAGTCCTACCAAAGTAGTGCAAGGGAAGACTCCTTTTGAGAAGTTCTCAGGGAGAAGACCTGGTATCTCTCATCTGAAAGTCTTTGGAAGTGTTTGTTATCTGCATGTTCCAAAGCAGAAAAGACAGAAACTAAAAGAGTCAAGTGAGAAAGGGATCTTTGTAGGCTATGGTAGTTGTGAGAATGGTTATAGAGTTTACAACTTAGCAACAAAGAAGGTGGTGGTATCCAGAAGTGTAATATTCAATGAAGAAGAATGTTGGGATTGGAAAGAAGGCTCAGAATCTCAGACTTATATACAAGTATTTTTGAAACCTGAAGAAACACAGGCAGGAACTGAAGTACACATACCTAGCCCTCAGACTCCTAGTTCAAGTAGTGGTTCAAGTCCTAGCTTAGTTTCAAGTTCAAGTAACACTATAGGATCAGAATCAGGAAGTGACTCGAGTATGACCACCAGTGACACTCCTGTGAGATTCAGAAGCCTTAGTGACATCTATGCTAGATGTCACATGAGTATCATTGAACCAGAAAGTTACAAGGAATAAACTAAGGACATGTCATGGAAGAAGGTAATGGAAGCTGAATTGAAAATGATTGAGAAGAATGATATTTGGGAGTTAACAGATAGACCACTTGACAAGCCTGTTATTGGGGTTAAGTGGATATATAAGACAAAGCTGAATCTGGATGGATCTGTTCAGAAGCACAAAGCCAGATTAGTAGCAAAAGGGTATGCTCAGAAACCATGGGATTTCAATGAGCCTTTTTCCCCTGTGGCAAGGTTGGACACCATTAGAACTCTAATTGCTTTAGCAGCACAAAATGAGTGGAAGCTATTTCAACTTGATATGAAATCTACTTTCCTGAATGATGTGTTAGAGAAGAAAGTATATGTTGATCAACCTAAGGGATATAAAGTGAAGGGAAATGAAGAGAAGGTCTATAGGTTGAGAAAGGCTCTCTATGGGCTCAAGCAAGCACCACGGGCCTGGTATGGGGAGATTGACACTCATTTTCTAAGTTGTGGTTTTGAATGAAGCACCAATGAAGCTACTTTGTATTTGAAAGGCAAGAAGGATGAAAGGACACTCATAGTGTCCATCTATGTAGATGGAATTATCTACACATGGGGCAGTGATGAGTTAATGTCTACTTTCAAGCAGGGCATGATGGGCAGATATGAGATGAAAGAATTAGGTCTATTGGATCACTTCCTAGGAATGGGAGTTCTGCAATCCAGCAATGGCATTCACATACATCAAAGGAAGTATGCAGAAACCCTGCTCAGAAAGTTTGGTTTACAATGGTGCAAACCAGTTAGTACTCCCCTAGCTACAAATGATAGATTACAAAAAGATGATGGAAGTGAGGTGAGCTGATGAACAATTATACAGACAGATTGTGGGAAGTCTACTGTATTTGATTGCTACCAAGCATGACATCATGTTTACAACAAGTCTCTTATCTAGGTTCATGCACAATCCCACAAGGAAAAACCTTGGCACAACAAGGAGGGTGTTGAGATATGTGCAGGGAACTATAGATTATGGCTTAGACTACAAGAAAGAGGAAACAACAACCTTAATTGGTTTCTGTGACAGTGACTGAGGAGGGTCACCAGATGATAGTAAGAGTATTTCTGGGTATGCTTTTACTTTTGGGAGTGACATTTTCTCATGGGCATCAATGAAGCAGACAAGTGTGGCTTTGTCTACTGCAGAGGCTGAGTATGTAAGTGCCTCTAAGGAAACTACTCAGGCCATATGGCTCAAGTTTGTGTTACAGAATTTTGGTGAAGAGCAACTAAATCCTATTACTCTTATGTGTGATAGCATGTCTGCTATAGCTATGGCCGAGAATCTTGTGTTCCATTAATGGACAAAACACATAAGTAGGAAATTTCACTTTATCAAGGAATCTTTACCGAATGGGAAGATGTTCATTCACTATTGCAACACTGAGGAGCAAATTGCGGATAGATTCACTAAGGCTTTACCTAAACCAAGATTCTGCTACCTAAGGAAGCTGCTTGAGTGGTTCCAGTGATTGGCTTAGGAGGGGCTGCTAGTGTTTAAGCCTAATCATTGCAAGTGACTTGGCATGTTTTGTAGTATGCCAAGTGGAATTCCAAGTGGCAGTGAGTGAGCATAAGTGCAAACCGTGTGAGTGAGTGTGATCAATGTAATCATGTGAGCGTGCTTATAATTCTGTTAGTGAATGTAAGTTTGTGAGAAGGTGAAGTGTATCTAAGCAGCAAGAATTGTGTGTGTGTGTGTGTGTGTGTGTGTGTGTGTGTGTGTGTGTGTGTGTGTGTGTGTGTGTGAGTTGTAAAGTGTGCTGAGGTCACTAGAATCTTCCTAACCGTTTTCCTCATTGAGTGTGTGAGTGTGGTACACGGCTATATGTGTGAAGAGTTGATGTAGTAAATGAATTAATGAGAAAAGTGTGTAATAATCAGGTGGTAGTGCTATTCTACACTGAGAGTTTTTTAGAAAACGTTGTTCATCTCATTCAAGCAAATTCACAAACACATAGAGTGCATTTTTCTTCATTACAAGCATCAAATAATTCTCATTGTTTCAATCTCTAGAATTGGGAAGAAAGAAAATCAAAGATCCTATTCTAATCTATCCTAATCCACTCTAGTTAATCTCAATTCTTCAGCTAGGTAGAGAAGTAAAGAAGTGTACCTGATATTGGTCTTCGAAGCTTGCCTCTGAAGCTCACTCTGTGAACATTCTGATAGCTGCTGCTCTTCAATCTTCCCTGAGCTCTCTGGATCCCTCTGCTAACACTTTGTTCTCCCTTAGGTTTAAGATCTTGAGATTGCATAGATTCCCTCTGAGTTTTGGAAGTTGACCTAGAAGGCCCATTTGGGGTAAATAAAGCTCTTCCATATTTTTTAGGCTTGCAAATTCAATGGGGCCATTATTGATCAAGGAGTTCCCTCTTAGATGTAGTGTCCTGAGTGTTGTAAGATTAGAAAACAAGGTGGTACCTGGAATATTAATTTCATTGTCTGAAATGTCAAGGACCAAAAGTGATGTGAGGTTAAGTCTCTCCATTGAGAGTGACTGCAACATTTCAATTTAGCACCAAGATAAGTGTAACTCTAGGAGGGAAGGAAGCATGTTAACATGTAACCAATTTGGTGATGATCCTCCTATGTTGGTAAGGTTCACTTCGTCGAGATTCAGGTATTTTAGTGACGATAGATGTGAAAGCCAATCCAAGTTTTTGGAGGATATTCCATACGAAATTTGGCCACTAAGGTCAGGATAGTTCAAATTCAACAAGTTCCCGAGACATGGAGGGATCTCTGCCCCAAATGATGCATAGGAGAGATTGAGATACCTTAAACTTTTAAGGTCCCCAATGAAGATGGGAATTTGAATGCCTTGAAAATTATTCCTGCTTTGATCTAGGTAATTCAAATGTTTCAAGCTAAGCAAACAAGGATTTATCTTACCCCCGAGCCACAACGGTGTAGAACTATTGAAATATGGATATGAGGTTCAAAGATCCATCTTCGTGACATGACCGTTGTGGTTGTTGCATGATATTCCTCTCCACTGGCAACAACTGTGACCCACCCAAGAAGAAAGCCTACCGGAAGAATCATTAAGGTCTTGTTTGAAACTGAGAAGGGCTCGTCTCTCTTCCTCGATGCATAAAATTTTCACACTGCCTCTGCCTTGAAGTTCATCATCAGTAGCCAAGCACAAGTCAGTGATCTGTAGACAAGAAGAGCCCAAAAATAAAAAGAGAAAATAATAAGAAATATTGAGGTGAAAGGTGGTAGGGTTGAAGTGCGGATAGTCACCCATAATTCAAGGCTCAATTAATATATTGCAGGAGATATTGGATACTACTGATACAAATTAAGTGAATTTATAGGAGGCCAGGAGGGCGTAAAATCAAATATTTAATAATAAGCAGTATGATAGTTGGATTGAGTATTTAGATATGGAGTTTGTCACGCCATGATTTTCACTTAATATCTAGTGTTAATTTTGATATATGTATATATTACATAATAAAAAATAGGTGCTAACACGTTTATACGGAGCATACTGTTATTATTTCTCTATTTATATTTGTTTCATTTCCGTGGAACACCTCGAATGCATTCAAACAAAGATGGAATATATACGTAAACCAAGTTCAATGTACGGAGCTAATTCTCAAACAGAATGTGGAAATTCTCTAGAAAATGTTGGGAAGACTGCAACTTAATTAAGATGGTAGCTGTACATTGTTGGGGAAGAGTTTGCACTCATCAGGTAGTGGAGATCAACTTCTAATTGACTCGGGTCCTTACCCCTTTTACCAGCTTCCGAATTAGAGGTAATGGAGTTGGTTTTCTTCAAGTTCTAGACTTGGTGGACCAAACCACGTATGGATTTTAGGATTAGCCCTGCCTTCATTTGGATTTTAGGATTTTAGGACACGCACATATATAATCTGAATTTGAACTGATTGGAAAAGTGTCAAAATTGAAATCCATATAAACGCAATATCCAAATTAAAACCCATGAAAACTATCACTATTAAAACCCAGAAACCCAATATGAATCTAAATTTAAGGGGAGATTGGGTAGAGGTGTGGCCGGTGTGGTAGCAAGAGCGACATTGAGATGAGGGTTGGCAGTGGCTCAGCCGATGGTTGACCAAAGGTGAGAAGAAGAAGGTCTTGTTGGGTTGGGTGCGCAGTTTTGATCTCTGTCATTTTCCTTTACCAATTTTCTAAAGGGAATAAGAAATTATTAATGGGCTTTAGGATATATTATTGAAGAATTAAACGGTTTTGAGGCATTGGGTTTGTGAGAAATTTTGAGAACGGAAAAAGGATTGGTGTGGTGGGTTGGATTTGGGCTGACGGAGGAGATTGTGAAAGCAATTCAAGCTAAGGCCATCATGGTTTAAGTGTTGGCGCAAGCGAATGTGGGCTTGGCTGAGTGGGAGAGGAGGTCATGGAAGCATTAGGGTATGTGGAGGTCGCAACTCGCAAGTTGATTTTAATGTTTCTCTTAAATTTACTTTTTATTTTTAAATTTTGAGAGTTAATGGGCTTAATTCTGAAATTAAGTAAATGGGTAAGTGTCAAAAATTTAGGAATGGAACATGAAAGAGGACACCGAATTCGCCCAATTGTGATGGCAACGATAGTGTCATTGACATGATGTTGATGGTGGTGGGGTTAGGAGCCTAGTGATGCACTTGCTAGTACTAGTGGTGGCGACTATGGAACGGCCAATTGCGAAGCCATAAAGAGAACAAAGGGATCTTAGGCTGGCCGGCCTCCTGTAATATTTTCATTGCAATATGTATAAATGACATGCACCAGTAAAATTCTTAATTAAGAGTTTGTATCTCTTATTTTACTTATTATTTTCTGTCTTCGTTAACATACTAATATCATTTATGACATAATAAATATATTGAAATTTGAGTGTAATAATATTTGTTTGAGTAAAGTTTGGCACTTTAGATAGATGATACCACAATTGCTTATATATTGAAAATGAAAAATATATAGGCTACGCAATTCTTGCACCCATTGTCATTTTTTTAATCTTTGGTTTCTTTTGCCATTATGATTATACATATATTTATAAAGTGTCTTTTTCGTCTCGTATTTCTCATATAACAAATACGGAAAAAGAAAAATATATTGTTGTAAATATATTTATGTATGTGGCTATTTATGTAATATTATGAAGGATAGTTTAGTCAGATGTAAAGAGGGTAGATAGGTAATTTGTGCTTTGTACTTAACCTTAACCATACTTCTATATAAGTGGGTTTAACTGAATGAAATGGTAGATACATTTTGATTGTGTTCACAACACGTTATCAGCATGATTTTACGGCTGAAAAAAATTCCCAAAAAGGCATCGGATCGTGGCTCCTCGGTTGAAAAAAAATTGTGAAGCTCAGGAGCTGAAAACTAGCGTGTAGGAGACATGTCGAAGCAGGAGAGTGAGGTTGTATACGTTACCGGCGGAAGTGGTTGCATCGGATCGTGGCTCCTCCATCTCCTCCTCGACCGCAATTACACCGTCCACGCCACTGTCAAAGATCTCAAGGACGAAGGAGAGACGAAGTATTTAGAAGCTCTAGAAAAAGCAGGTACGCGTCTCCGTCTCTTCCAGATTGATCTCCTTGGCTAAAATTCCATCTTCGCAGCCATCAATGGCTGCTCCGGCATCTTCCACCTGGCCTCTCCAGTCATTGTTGATTAAGAATGGAGAACCGGTTTTGGCGTGGAAGTTCAAGATTGGAGTGATGCAGCTAGTCAAATCTCGCTGGAAAGCTCCGGCCGACAGCGGAAATGAAGTCTCTATAATTGAGAGGGAATGGGCGGTGGTGACAGTGACTTGCTTGTCGAGCCCCAAACCGACGAGCGCGGTGTGGACGTTTTGCATTGCAGGAAGGAGGTTGTTGCTGAGTGACGTGTCGTTGAAGGTGAGGACTTCGTTGCCGAAGAAGATGCAGGTGATGTTGGTGGCGGGCATGTGGGCCTGGACGTTGGACTTAATTCAATTTGTCAGTTCAACTCTTTCCAGGCAATCAGATAGCACCATCCATCGATCTCGCCGGAATACCAAGAAAGGATCTGCAGTTTGTGCGCCTGACGAAGAACAACCCGATGACCTCTGTCTCTCGCTCGATTTCGCTCGTCAGTGGAGCCCCGACAACCTGAATGAATCTGAAATTCTACCCACCGCCGCCGCTGCGCGCTACGACGCAGCTCCACCACAACGCATCGCTCGAGTTCATCGCCTTCAGAAATGCGGAGCCCGACGCCAGTGGCGATCTCTCTCCTGCCTCAGTATTCCCTGCACAGAAATTGATCGATCCCTATATGATTTTTCTTGAACCTGCTCTACACAGGTAGAGTCTGGATCAATAGACAAACCCCAATTTTCGTATCGTTCATCAATAATCCCAGCAGCAGCATGGAGGATGGCTCTCTGTTTTGGAAATGAATACAATAGCAGAGATCCAAACCGTGCAAACTGATGTTGAAGAAGAAGAAAACGACATGTCGTTTTCTTTTTAAAAAAACGACATGTCGTCCGACCACAAAAAAAAACTGCGTATCGTTTGGACATTTCCCACACGGAGATTGCTTATTATCGATTCGCCCTGAAGGCGTCTAAAGAGACTCCAAAGCTAAATTCCTCTGTCCTTAAATTCATTATATACATGACACTATGTTATGATGATGAATATTCCATGATGATATGTTGAAAATAATATGATATATATGTTAATATATGATGATGGCATGATAGTAAGACGCATAATGATACTATGTTGTTATGGATGATATATATGATGCATATATGTGATATAATGTATATGATGAATGATGATGATAATATTGTGATATGTGGTTCATGATGTATGTATAATGATATGCATGACTTGTTGACATGATGACCATGATAATATATATGATGATATATGTTGATATACATGATATGATTATAGCATGATGATGATGGTATGACGTTGATAATGATGTAAATAATAAATATAACATTATTATATATGATGATAGACACATAATGGTATACGTATATCTGATAATATGATGCTATGTTGATCATGACGGTGATGAGGATATGACATGATGCATATATGATATAAATGATGTATCATACCATGATGATGAGTATATGAATTAATGATGGGATGAAGATGATCCATGATCATAAGCACGAAGTGCACCAGGTAGCTAACCAACAACAAAGAATATGAATGGGCCAGCAAAAGAAATGAAAATCGAATAAAAGTCCAGAAGGCCCATATTTTTGCAAAGGCCCATGACTTAGATTTTCCCGACCCAGTTGACTCTAATCAAACTATTATTACGTCATATTTAATTACATTGATTAATGTTTTTAAATTTATATATGTATTTTGTTTAGTAAATGTATGTGTTTAAATGAATCTGATGTTCATCAATAAACTAGAGTTTTATAAATGAACTCATACTTCATACTAATCACTGAACCCGTAGTTTCGGAAAAACTATAAAAAAAAAAAAAAGACATGCATATTCCTTCATAAATTCATTGGACATGATAAAAGAACCTGAAGTTCTTATTTGGTGCTTATGGATGAGCCTTCTCAAAGCATTAAATGCAATGATTTTTCCTTTATATTGACTCTAGAAGAACGGTTTACTCATCATAGGGACAATTTCTTTCCTGAAGCAAGACATGAATGACCCATCATTCATTCTGAGGATTTCAAATCTACTTGTAAATATAATTCGGAAAATGTGATTTTTCGCTCGAATATGATGTAATTAAATTCAAACACTTATTCTCATGCATATGACCCATTGAATTACATCTATAAATATGTATATTTGTGGGGAAGTTTATTGTCTAGCTGACAATATTATACTCCGAGAGATATGACAAAAGAACGTTGTAGAATGGTACTAAATTACCATCAATAAAAAAATTTATTCTCCAAGTTCCAGAAGAACTTTGTCGAGATTTACGGATATTCGAGCCAACGGTTATCACATTGAAACAACTAAATGACAAGAAAGTTGAATATCTTTGCATAACCTCCACTCTGTATGACTAGAAGCATACACTGGAGAAACTAGCCAGAAGCTAGCCAAAAGTTAGCCAGAAGCTAACTAGTATGAGCAATTACTCATTATATTGGATGACCGGTTGGGACACCCAGGTCAAGGTACATATGCCAGGTTTGCTCGTTAGAGAAAAAAAATCGAATATTAGACCATTATATGCAAAGATGAGTACAGACTTCACCCTTTTTTGTATAAAATACGAGGGGAAACGTTGTGGACTTTCCAACCACCATGCGAACCGTTCTGAAAAAAACTTTCATGGTTTAGGTTGAGATACCGAAAAAGTGGTCACATGCTACCCTTTTGTCCACACACATACTGCGTTTGCTAAACTCTTAACCCAGATAATTTAATTGAGGGCCACACCACCTGGATTCTCTTATATAGACTATAAGACTCGATAATACCGGAGAGTTTACATCAACATAATTTGATGACTATTGCATGCCCCTTGGGATTGCTGATGAACATTTGGTTCCCATGTTCACACCCATAATGGTCTCGTAGAAACACTACTTCACCTTGGTAATGCGCACCAAGCTTCTAGTTTCTAGCGGGGCCAATGCAATTTTGCATGCAGTACTATTGGTCCGGTTGAGGCCAATGTCACCCAACGATGTTTTGCATTACAGCTGGTGACTAGGTACGAACCAGATGTTTCGTACTTACGCATTTCTGGGTGTGCAGTTATGTGCCAATTGTGCCGCCACAACGTACACATATGGGACCTCAACAAAGGAGGGGCATACATGTCGGTTATGACTCCCTCTCTGTTATACACTATTTAGAGTCCTTGATAGATGATCTCATTCCCGCAATATTGCGGATAGTCACTTTGATGAGACAGTCTTCCCGTCGTTAGTGGGAGATACGAACGTCAAACGTTCTTGAAGAATGACGTGAATTGACGTGGAATGTCCCCACAATGTCTCATCTTGATCCCCGAACGCACAAAGTAAGAACAAATTGCGGAGAATTCTAGATTTACATAGTGTGGCTAATAATATATCAGATGTTTCCTCTAATCTAGCTAAAGTGGCGAGATCACATATACATGCTGCAAACTTGCCTGCAAGGATAAACGTCCCAATAGGGCGCGTCGTCCCAGCTGGACGAGGTACAACCATGGCGGCTAACCAGTCATATGTCACTGTCCAGAAGCGAGGTAGACTAATAGGTTCGAAGGATTCTTATCCTTAGAAGAGGATATTTGGCACAATTGAATCCCTTCACAATATCATCAGATCCATCCCATGAGATAATTCTGGATTATGGGTTTGTCTTAGAAGAGACGACGTTGGGGGACGCCTCAACGTTTGAACCCACTCCCGAGAATAAAGATATCTCGGTAAATCATGCATGCTTATGTGAGATAGGGAATCAGAATGATATTATCATCGATGATTTATATGTATTCACGATAGCTACCGAAATAATAACTAGAAACGAAATCGAACCTTACTCCGTTGATGAATTAATTCCAACATAGAGAAGACTGGCCAAAATGGAAAGAACCAATTCCGGTCAAATTAGATTCCTTGACAAAAAGGAAGGTGTTTGGACCTGTAGTTCCCACACCTCCCCATGTTAAACCTGCAGGATTTAAATGGGTAGTCATAAGGAAGCGTAATGAGAAAAATGAAGTTGTTAGATGTACAACTCATTTAATGGCGCACAGTTTTCTCAACGCCTTGAGATTGATTACGAGGAGACGTACTCTCGTAATGAACGTCATAACGTTCTTCTATCTTATTAGTTTGGTAGTTTCCAAAAAAACTGAATATGCAGCTTATAAACGTGGTTAATGCTTATCTCTATGGGGATAAAAATAAAAAGATACATTTGAAAGTTCCTGGAGGACTCACAATATCTGATGCAAATAGTTCCAGACCACGGAACACGCTCGCTACTCCTTTGAGGCGTCCACTTTACAGATTGAGATAATCTGAATGAATATGGTATAACTGTTTAAGTGAGTATTTGATTAGTGTGGGATAACGAAGAATACCCATGCGTGCTTATTAAGAAAATAAGTTCCAGATTCGCTATTGATTAGTATTCCAGAAGAAACCAATGACACTACTAAGCACCTGAAGTTGGATTTTGAAATGAAGGATCATAGGAGAACGAAGTTTTGTCTCGACATGAAGCTCGAGTACTGAGCATATGAGGTTTCAGTCTATTGATTAAATCACATCTAGAAGATGTTGATATTAGACCCATAAGATGTTGAAATGCTTTAATGAGGATAAAAGCAAAACTTTCAAGCACGCCTATGATCATCCGTAGTCTAGATCCTATAAAGGACCCGTTTCGTCTAGCAGATGATAACGAAGAGATAGTGAAACCATAAGTTTCATATCTAAGTGCAATAAGCGCATTATTGTACTTGATTCAAATGCACTAAATTGGACATTTCATCCGATGTGAACTTGCTAACTACATTCAGCTCTGAGACAACACGCTGCCACTGGAATGGTATAAAAGACATTTTTCAATACCTTAATGATATGTGAGATATGAGCTTATTCTATCCATATGCATCGAGAAATGAATAAACCTCATTGGTCCTTGGAATGATGCATTGTCTTATCGGGTATACTGATGTATGCTAACTATTAGACCCACATAAGGTATGTTCTCAAATTAGTTATGTCTTTACCATTGGGAACACAACAATATCTTCGAGGCCTAAGAAACAGACCCTTATTGCTACTCGTGAATGTATATGGCTAAAAACCATTACGAGAAGTATTCGAAGCACTTGTGGACTGTATTCCACCAATAATGAACCGAAGATTATCCACTAGGATAATGCTACCTCCATCAAGTAGATGAGGATCAGTTTCATTATAGGAGATAACAACAAGCCATCACCCAATGCAACTTTCCAGAAGCATGTTCATGGTATTGGCTTGGGTAGACTAGCTGATCTACCAAGTCCTTAATTTCAGAGGGAGTCAAGATCAGGGGGAGTATCCTGAAGTATACCAAGTATCCGGAAGTATACTGAGTATCCCGAAGTATATTCACATGATCATGTGTATTCTTTTGTCCTACGACCAAGGTTATTTTGTCCCACTGGGTTTTGTTACCTGGCTAGATTTTAACGAGGCACACATTTTGGTATGATCACCTTGCTAACAATGCATCCTGAAGATGTTATGATTTGACTCATATGTATTTGCTCATCTTTTCCCTTCGACCACGGGTTTTTCCCATTGGGTTTACCGGGCAAGGTTTTGGTGAAGCAACACTGATACATTTTATCTCAAAGGCGTACTATCTATCCGTATTCCAGAAGAGGCAACATCAACTACCTCAGAAGACTTCGATGTGATCACTTACACGAACGTTGCACTCTTTTTCCTTCCACCAAGGTTATTTTTGTCCCATAAGGATTTTGTTACTTGGCAAGGTTTTAACGAGGCAATACATAAGCGCGTAGTCCAGCGACATCATTACATGAAATATCCAAGGGGGAGTGTTGTAAATATATTTATGTATGTGGTTATTTATGTAATATTGTGAAAGATAGTTTAGTCAGATGTAAAGAGGGTAGATAGATAATTTGTGCTTTGTACGTAACCCTATTAGTAACTTCTATGATACTGCAAGGCGGTGATGAGGGTTGTGCTGGGGTTAGGGATGGTGGTGAAACGGGATCATATTGGTTGTTGCGGTTATGGTGGTAGTGGTGTTGACAACTATGATAATAGAGATGGTGGTGGTATAGCTAGATGCTTGATTTTTGTTATTTTTAGAACTCTGAACTCTTGAATGAAATCGTACAATTTGTTTAACAATTATTATCATGATTAACGTTCCTTATGATATATCTCAAACTATATATGTTGTTCAGAGACATCAATGTCACCTTTGTGATTAATAGAAACTTCACATTAGACTATACATGGATCATTTCATACATTTAAATTTGGATAAATTAGTAAGCGCTCCTTGATAGCCATTATTTTTATTTATAAACTTTGGAACCTTATCGTTGAAATTGATAAGTCCATTTGCTCCATTTTTAACCGCAGGCCCCTAAACACATTATACATACTTATCCTTTATCTCCCCTCCCCTGCAGCTGAACTAATATTTACCAAAATACCCAACTACTTCATAGAAGTGGGATCATATATCATTAAATAAACTACTAATTAATCATTGATAAAATTATACTTTACTTAAAAAGTTAGAATATGACAATTCTTTACTCTAAAGTCCTTCTACTATTTTTTAGTCATGCATGTTTATTGTCATCTTCTTAGTACGTATCTATAATTAGGATTCTAATATCTTATTTTATAATTAAACTTATTGATACCATGTCGACCAACCAGACTCAGTACGACCAGCAACACCACATACATGTGACCAGATGTCGACCAATCAGCATGCATGCCAATAAGCAGGCTCATGCCACTTGGCAGGCAATGCCGACAGGTACCTTCGGATTAAGTCCCAGTTATGGCCACTCGACAGCATCTCCTGAGGTCACTTGAGCCCTACATCAACAGTGCCCAAGCACCACATTCATTGCGACTATAAATACCTTCTCAAATCTTCTCATAAAGGTACTTACTACTCTCTCTCCCAACACACAAACCTGACTCTTTTTCTTTGTGCTATTAATATGCATATTGATCTCCACCTCGCTTACTAATTTAAGCATTGGAGCCTCTTAAATCGATACCCCACCGGTGTCCAGTGCTTTTCTTTCTGCCTCGCAGGTCACTCGGCAGACCTAGAAAAAAGCGAACTAGCACCCCCCGAGTCTGATCATGTTAAGTCCAGTTTTGGATAAAACATTTGGCACCGTTTGTGGGAATTCTGAGTAAGACCTCCCACTAGCTTACATACCCTATAACGATCTGGAAATTTTAGGAAAATAAAATGACAGTTTTGCCCATGAAGGTCAAAATGTTAACTTTTTAATCTGAACACTTTCTAAGTGATTAGTGAAGACTGTTGCGTAGGTCTTAGAATTTTGAATCTGTAGACATATGGTATGCCGAAACTGGAAATCGAATAGGTTCGTTATGGGTAAAAAATAACTAAGGGCAATACAGTAATTTTGCTACTAAGGGTATTTTGGTACTTTTTCAAGAGGGACCTAGAATACTTTGGATTTTCTTTATCTTTCCCTCCCATTCTCTTCCACCGACCTAGGTAAGTATAAATGTGTGTGTGTGTGTGTGTGTGTGTGTGTGTGTGTGTGTGTGTGTGTGTGTGTGTGTGTGTGTGTGTGTGTGTGTGTGTGTGTGTGTGTGTGTGTGTGTGTGTGTGTGTGTGTGTGTGTGTGATTAAGCTAGTTTGGTGGGTTGGAGTCGAATAGGAACAAAACCATGGCAACCAACCCTTGAAGAAGAATCAAAGAAAGAAAGGGGAGCCAGAGAAGGAAAAAGGGGAGGTGGAGAAGAAAAGGAAGAGATGAGGGGAAGAATGGTTGTCTGAGACAAACTTAGAAGCTAAACCTATCATGGCCCGACCCACTTAGAACGATATTTTCCGATTAATTTGGGCTAAGCCCTCACGGTTTTATTTCTGAGAACTCAAGCACAACTTCCTAGTAGGTCACCCATCCTGAGATTGTTTCTGCCCAATTTCGCTTAACTTTGGAATTTCAACCAAACCCAAAGTCAGTGAGCTCCCAAAAAGTCCCATGCTAGATAGATACATGCCTACACATATAAGGCACTTAACATTTCCCTCCTCGAGCGATGTAGGATTGTTCACCTTTCTTCCCAAAACACGGGGCTTACAAAACCCATGAGGTGGTTGGTCGTAGGGTGTGAAGTGTTCTGAAGGTTTTTAGCATCGAACAAGGTACTCTAGAAGGCTGGTTGAGTTCTTGAGACCATCATAAGACAGAAAAGATGATGGTGGGGACGAGAAAAGGCTGCATCTAGAAGTTAGGAACAATGGCCAAAAGCCATGAAATTGAAATGCAAGATCGAGGTAAGTTTTTCCAGTTTTGAAGCCATAGATCATTTTCTAGCATCTATTAGATTAATCTAAGCAGTTAGAATGAAGGAAAAGGATAACAAATGGCGAGTTTTGAGCCGGGTCAAGATGCCAGGTTGGGTCCTGTGCACAAGCCCCACATGTCGACCCGACTGAAGGTTGCTGGTGACAAGCCTGTGAGTGAAGGCCACACGCAGAGACCCCTACCGGCACGTGAGGGTGTGTGCGACAGCTTCTCTGGTAACGGTCAACATGAAAAATCTTTGTTTTGTAATTCTAAGTTCAGTGATACAATTTTCGAATTAATTGGATATCATCAGGGTATAGTTACAGACCTAAGTTTGTGTTATGTTTATATTGTATTTATGTTTTCAGTTTGAACCACTTTTGGATAATTTGAAGAAACTAAGTAAGGGTAAAATGGATAATTAATCTCATCAATGAAACCTAAAGGTGAAATTGAAAGTATGAAAGTAAGGATACGATTTAAAATATATGGTTATTATTATTGGTTTTGACTATAATTGACAGGACCCGCCCCGATCCCCCTGGGACCACCCGGGGACGTGCCCTGCTCCCGTCTGACACCCGACCTCAAAATACCAAAATTACCCTTAGGAATTCAAATGCATAAAGAAAATCCAAATTTAAGTCATACATAACCCAACACACAAACGTCAACATAAAATCCGAATACAAATAGTGTAAGACAAGGGATAGTTCCCGAATACATTTTATTGAGCACGACTCTAGACACTCTACGTGCCAACCTACCCAGCAGTAGGGTTCAGGTGCGCAACGTAAACCTATGCCTCTTCCTCGGGATCCTCCTCCTCTTCCTTCTCAATAGCACGACCTGGAGGGGTAGTAAAACAACAAGGGTGAGTGGGCCGAAACTCAAGGTTTACAAAATAGTTTACCATATCGAAAACATATAGATTTTCCCCTTCGTTTTCCGAAAAGCATGCATCAGTATGAAAGCCACAAAATCATATAATCATAAGCAGAATAATATCAACATAATATAATCTCAGTCACTGCACTATACATCCCAACCCTGACATCTCAGATGTCCGACGTCCCAGACGCCCAATAAGGTCACAGTCCCAAGGCTACACGTGCCTCCCGGCGTCTCAATCCCGAGTCCAAATCCCGAACCCAGTCCGAGTATGGCATTCTAGATGCCTGACGTCCCAGACGTCCAATAGTAGCAATCCTGCTCCTGAGTCACTCTACGGTCCGGTCCCTCCGTAGAATGACTCCTCACAGGCAATGCGCCGTGACCACTCCGGGGTACCTACATCCGGAGGAGACAGTATCCTAGGGTAGATATATACAGTGCAGTACTAAATATAAGTATCGAGATCCATAGACATATACATGACTCAAAATCGTACATAATCAACCAGACGGGTCTCATGCCCAAACACCGTAATACGTGCCATAAATCATACTCAGGATAAATAAATACTTTTGCTTGAATCACATATAGATATAATAGAAAGTAAAACAGTTATGCATGTCGAGGTTTAGTGAAATCAAAGGCCCACTCACAGTACAATCCCGCTGCAATCCCGAGTGTAAAACTCGTCCAAGTGCTAAAGTACGATTCCTGTCATGTCCAAAGCATACGTAAAGGTCACTTTAAGTCCCTACTAAACAACTAAGAAACCTTAGACTGAAACCGTCCCGGGAAAGCCGTCTGAACATGCTTCCCAAGGCTTCAAACCCTAATTTGACCAACCTAATGATCTCCAATCGATACGAAACCACCGCCATTGGATTCGAATCTTCGAAACCTTGAAAATAGCACTGGTCCCACACAAAATACTATTCACACACGCCCCCACGCGCTGGTCAACTCTCTGGTCAACTATGCTATAGTAATGCTGACGTCATCACTGACAGTGTCTGACACGACCCATCCCAATCCCCCCGGGATTACCATGGAATGTGTCATGCTCCCGTCTGACAAGAGGTGTCAAACGAGGGATAACCTGTTCCCATTGCCCAACCGGGCTTCCAGAGTGCGTAAGGATCGATGGAGGAGGTGTATGATGTCCCAGTCTCTGCTGCAGTCGCATCCGGAATCAACCTGAAGGGCATTAAAAACAAAAGTTGTGAGTGGACGAAAATAAACAAGTCTGCTTAAAACCTTTATAAGACATTTATGCCCCCCAGTAAAAGCATATGCATGCACCAAAAACCAATTTTCACATGTTTATTTAGGAATAACCATTAGGGCCTTAGCCCAGAAACCAAAGCATAGTTTCAAATTCCAAAAGTCAATCCAAGAGTTATTTCATAAATCCAGTAATATGAACCATAAGGCATATAATAAAACCATAACCATAATTTTTGCCACTGCATTATACACTCCAATCCGACATCCCTGATGTCTGACGTCCCTGACGCCAATAAGGTCACAATCACAAGGCTACGCGTGCCACTCGGATCTCAATTTCCGAGTTCAATCCCCGAACCTCGTTCGGGTACAGCATCCCCGATGCTTAGCGTCATAGACGCTGGACGTACTAGACGTCCGTGACCTCTCCAGGGTACCTCATCCGGAGGAGACAATATAATATGGAAGGATCTATACAGTGCAGTACCAAATACATTTTATTGATATCCACATGCAAAACATATATGTATACATAGGTAAAATCCGAACCGATCGTTACGTTTCATCAAACGGGTCTCATGCCCAAATACTGTGAAACGTGCCATAACCGAAATATCATCAAAACCATTTATTGATTCCAGCATGTGAACATATATAAAATGTAAACCAGAAAAACTTTATTCAATTCCATGTTAGGGTCCCCAACCCGCAATCACATGTAGAAATCAACAGGGCCACTGGCCCGATTTCACAAGTTAACTGGGCCCTTGGCCCGATCCACAAGTTAACTGGGCCCCTGGCCCGATTTCATAAATCAATTGGGCCCCTGGCCCGATTTTACTTTATCAGATCCGTAACCGTTTCATGAAATCATATCCAACCACATTTTTGGAAATCAGTGCAAATCCAGAAAACCTCGATTTACGTGCAAACACGTAAATCACCTCGAAATACGTGAAATCATTTAAATTCACCGATATCCAAAGTAAAGCATTTAATCATAATTATAACAATCATGAAACAGTTATGCATGCATCAAATTTATAAAAACAATGTCCACTCAAATACTGTTTAACCGAGCGCCTCGATACACGTGTCATAGGCCTTCCCGGGCCACACCACTATCACCGGGACTCCCAATCCTGTCCAAATCACATTAGAGGATTACTAACCTCATCATTAACATCCTATTCAAGTCTCGTAATTTTCCCGAATTTTTAAGTATTTTTAAACTGGATTTAAAATCTTCGGACATCCCGAACAATGTCGAGACGGTGTCCGATCGACACGAAACCAATCCCAAAATGTTCGTTACATTGCATAGATTAAAAGTCATGTTGACCTCACCTCGAGATTCGTGCCCACGCGCCGTCACGCGCCGCCGTGAGTGGCTACGCGTGAAAGCCACGCGACTGCTACAGTGACTGCTACAGTCACCACCTTCACCCGAATGACTGGTAAACGGGTCTGATTACCCGCGATCTGACCCGGTTCAAACTCACCCAATTCGACATCAATTTAATCCAATCTTTCAACTGATCCCTTGTAATCAATCACCATTTAAGTTCTGTAAATCGAATTACACAAATTAGGGTATATATCTCCACGACTCACGATAGATCCTCGACGGGTTTTCAATTCGGGTTTCATGATATCGTCCCTGGTTTCCAAATTAATTCATTCAGTTAGCATCGTGAGAGTGTAAGGGACATTTCTACAAGCTCAATTTGAGAATTACTTACCTCTAACACATTGAACCCAAGCTCGATTTTGAGCTGCCATGGAAGCTCAGTTCTTCCTCAATCCGACACGGTTTCTCTTTGTTCTTGCTGCAAAGCTGACCGTTTTGATCCCAGAAGTGGAATTGAATCATCAATTTCGATCCTTACCGCTCATAATTACCATTTCGAAATTTCCTCCCAAAAATCAAATTTCTGAATTCTCTGTCTCCCTCACACAATCAATTGCCCGTGCCTTCCCTCAGCCAATACCTTCCCCAAAACACTCAAATTCCATATGTACAATCAATTTTGGAAGGAATATTGACAATGGCCATAATCCAATCCTTACACCTCTATTTTGCTTGTTCACGGGTGAGGGAGTGAGGACTGATCAGAAATAGAAGGGAGAGATGTGATGGACGGCTGTGATGCAATCTGGGGAGTGAGATGGATGGCTCAGATTTAAGCAGAGATTTAATTCCTAAATAATTCTATAGTGGGAACTTTAGCATATAAATTATGATTAGTGGAACAAGATCCAATCTAGCCGTCTGATGAGTGACACTTGTCACTCATCCAAGTGTCCTCCAACAACCATTTCAGAATAAAATAATCAACACAGTTACCGAGACGTAACTTCCCCGATATTCACACTTCAGACCATAACTTCCTCGTACGAAGTCCGATTTCGGCGTGCCGCCCGTCTACGGACTCAGGGTATCGAGACCTTCCTCACGGTCCTTGACCCTCGGCCATCGGACCTCCCGATCAAAAAGTCAACATTTCCCCCCATTTTATCCAAATTACGGTAATGCCCCTGAACTTCCGTACATCATAACTTTCACCACGAACGTCGGAATCGAACGTGCCACCTGTCTATGAACTCGTGACGTCCCAAACTACGTCACGGTCATCGGTCAGAGTCTGTTTGACTATCCGAATTAAAAGTCAACATTTTGCCCACGCCTAGGGGCAAAACGGTCATTTTGCACAATTCGTCCGAAATCACCCAACTAATCCCAGATTAGTAAATCATAATTAAATATTATTAAATCCCGATATTCGGGACGGGTCGTTACAACCTTCCCTCCTTAAATAATTTCGTCCTCGAAATTACCAACAACCTTATTCCACAACCACCTTGTGGAAAACATTTCGACCTCACATCTGTGTACACCTGTACACCCACTTACTGGAACAACACCAGTCTCGTCTGTACCCAGACATCCCATCACAGTCATACGTCACAACAACAACACTCAACCACCTCGAGTGGACATAATCACCTGATCTGCGATAAAATCGCTTAACCATTAAGCTGACTCCTTCAGCTAGATGGTTCCTTTCCATTGCCAATATATCCTTGCATTTGCTCCTATTGGGAGTCACCAATCTCATTTGTCAGTCCATGCTGACTCCACCAGTCAAACTGTCACCGCTAAGCTTTACCACCCTGGTAAGGCCCCAACCATCAGCCAGTCAGTGACAACACCACCTACTACATCACTCTCGATGTAGTGCAAGATCAACCACATGATCTCAATTCGCAGGGCAAGCCCAATCCTGCGACATATATTAATCACAATGTCCATAATTGTCGACTCCGTCAGCGAACCCTGACGTAGAAAAATCACGGTGTGATAAAATCACACAAGGCTATTCGTGGTTACTCTGACCACCAATTCACTCATCCTGAGTGTACGTATACCCTCAACTTACTCAATCAAGTGGTGTAACTGGAACACAATGAATACCAGCCCAGCAGTGATCACACATCTCGATACTAGGGTTCCACTAGCCAACCGTGGCTAAGAGCACCTGCTCATAGAATCACTGAACCCGAAAAAATCACTCTGCCCAGTGCACAGTATCCAATGTCCAGTCCACAATCCCTACCAAACAAATGATATCGGAACCAAGCCGATTACCAACACATTTAATCACACACCACGGGTACAATCCCATGTACCGCCATTAGGCACCACTTAGCCTAACCAGTATCAATCCTCGAACAACGTACCATGTACGTACCTCAATCCATCGATCCGCCTACAACCACCCAGGTCATAGCCAAACACGTTGTAGTAACGGAGTATATTTGCCCAAACCAACATGAGACAAAACGAACTCCACCCGTCATCTAGTTCCAATTCCGAATCTGAATCCGCAATTTCGTAAGAAATCCCGAATCCGAATCCCAAACATCATATTTTTATTCCATGTCCAAATCCGAATCCGAAATCATTATTCCATAAGCTAGCATTGGAATAATCATTCCACACCCAAATCCAGTAATCCATTTTCGAGCTTCGCAATCGAATCCTGAATCGTCACCCAGAGATTTGATTCCAAAACCCAAAATCTCGTTTACGTCCACCAAGACGTAACAAAACCGAACCTATCGGTTGCCTGTCCAAAACACTCGATTGACTTCATAGGGAAGCCAATCCCAATATTCACACGTCAAGGGTTGACAAAATCCGACCACTTCGGAAACCTACTCAACCGAGTAACAACCATATGGACTCCACTCCGGAAAGAAGTTCAGTCCCGTCATTTACGACTCACATATCAAGGTATGAGTGATAAACTCACACCCAATCTGGATCATCACGATCACGACCTAGATCCATCACTACGTCATCCGACAAGTAGCATCACGATCCTAGATCGTCACATCGACCAAAGTCGACAACATCACAAATCAGATCCACCTAGGATCCACACATGCTCACATAGCTAACAATCCATCTGAAAGCTGATCGTAGGGTCTTACACCCTTATTGAATCATTCGCCAAATTTCCCTTGGTGGAAAGACGACCTCGCATTTCACCACCAAATCCAAAATCATACACAACTTCTTGTGTCCAATGACTCCAAGCCAAACATGGGTCCACCAACTAATTCACGCTCAACGTATTGGTAGCAACAATCATCATCTGCCACGGCAGGAAATAAGAAGTCAACCCCAATGACTTCGGAATACCAATCACCGATGCGGAAACGAGCACTCCTCTCGTCTCCCAATCACAACTCTCCCCGAATCATGAGTTCCAACCATGTTGGAAACAGACATGCTCCCAATGAGATGTCAAGTCCAACCACTAGACTGCCCACATCATCACATCACCTGGACAACCACGTGTCCGAAATCCATCCATTACTCGGACCTCACGTCCTGTAAATAATCATTTATGCACACACCCCGATTCCGAACGGGATATCCACAACTTTGCCTGGAGGTGCATACCATACTGCCTTTGTCTCATATCTCAACCTTTACAGGTTCAATCCTCAGGTTCCACGTGATTCACAATCACAAAATCACACCTCAACACCACGAATGGTTTCCCCGACTTTTCCAATTTCAATAATTTCCTTGTACTCTCTAGGGATATAAGAAGTATACCAACATACCAATCTCGGAGTTGACAACAACTGCCCAAATCCACCAATTCTTATGACATAGGGAACATCATCCCTAGATTCCTCAAGTTTCAATCATACCTTAATATCCATTCATCACTTGTCATCATATATCTGTTAGGACTTATCCAAACACATCACGACCTCCACTGTATCCCATCCAGTCCAAGACTCAACCACCACTGAGTCGCAGATACCAATCATATGTCCATCATGACAGAGTCACGCCCCAACTGGTGGCTCATCGTCATCACAATCACTGACACCAGGACCAGCGCTAGTACCAGCACCACCGCACTATCATCAACACTAGTATCCGTACACAGGCATCCATACTAGTATTGGCATAAAAGTACCAACATACCAACATCCATACATAGCACACGAACATCCACACTAGCACACGAACATCCATGCTAGCACACTGTGTGCAAATTTGTTACCCTGGATCTCCGTTCATACCGAACGACGATCCCGTAACAGCACTCGTACCCCAAGACTATGGGTACCCCCAATTTTTGCCATCGGCACGTCAGGATAATGGACGTTCCCTAAACATCCCCTGATCCCCAAGTGTTAAAACCGCACTAAATACCCTCGATAGCCAGTTATCTCGACACAACTGTCGACCAACAGTCATCGCTTGTCAAGATCTGTATCCACACATCACACTATTATTCGATCCAACACGGAATTCCACATCTTACCCCATAACCGTACCCGTGGATCGAATCCCATAATCCGGGCTAGACTCACTAGAGTCATCCACATGGTCATCCACGACCTCAGCCGCTCGTCGCTGCAAAAGTTCTCATTTAAAGTTCACTTTTCCGGTCCATCGATTATAAATTAGGGTTCCAAAATCATACCCTAGGGTTCCACTGAACCCAACTACCTTCTGCAGTAAAATCCACAACCTGACCGACTCCGCGGTCCTGACATCGCATAGACGTCAAATCCAATCCAATCGTCAACTCAACGTGGGTACCACCACGAAGGTCATCGGCTAACTCCGATGCACCAACACTCCGTACACTAGCCAACACTACCTGGGTCCATAACTTAGACCAATACACAACTGAGTTTCGCATTTCCCTAACATTATTCAAATGGGGTTCCCTGAACCCAGCTGTGCCGAGTGCCACAACAATCCATCATCACATGACCGAACCGACGGTCCCACATTACCAATTAATCGTATACAACCCCACTTGGGATAAATCGCATCAATGCACGGCGTATCGGGTCAAACACACCCAATCCACCATACAAACCCAAAACTATCTATCAGGTTGACAACGGAACTGCAGCCCAAAGAGACATCACACCCTCGACCTTCGAGCACAAAAGAGCAAAACCAGCTCTGATACCACTTGACACGACCCATCCCAATCCCCTCGGGATTACCATGGAATGTGTCATGCTCCCGTCTGACAAGAGGTGTCAAACGAGGGATAACCTGTTGCCATTGCCCAACCGGGCTTCCAGAGTGGGTAAGGATCGATGGAGGAGGTGTATGATATCCCAGTCTCTGCTGCAGTCGCATCCGGAATCAACCTGAAGGGCATTAAAAACAAAAGCTGTGAGTGGACGAAAATAAACAAGTCTGTTTAAAACCTTTATAAGACATTTATGCCCCCCAGTAAAAGCATATGCATGCACTAAAAACCAATTTTCACATGTTTATTTAGGAATAACCATTAGGGCCTTAGCCCAGAAACCAAAGCATAGTTTCAAATTCCAAAAGTCAATCCAAGAGTTATTTCATAAATCCAGTAATATGAACCATAAGGCATATAATAAAACCATAACCATAATTTTTGCCACTGCATTATACACTCCAATCCGACATCCCTGATGTCTGACGTCCCTGACGCCAATAAGGTCACAATCACAAGGCTACGCATGCCACTCGGGTCTCAAGTTCCGAGTTCAATCCCCGAACCCCGTTCGGGTACAGCATCCCCGATGCTTAGCGTCATAGACGCTGGACGTACTAGACGTCCGTGACCTCTCCGGGGTACCTCATCCGGAGGAGACAATATAATATGGAAGGATCTATACAGTGCAGTACCAAATACATTTTATTGATATCCACATGCAAAACATATATGTATACATAGGTAAAATCCGAACCGATCGTTACGTTTCATCAAACGGGTCTCATGCCCAAATACCGTGAAACGTGCCATAACCGAAATATCATCAAAACCATTTATTGATTCCAGCATGTGAACATATATAAAATGTAAACCAGAAAACATTTATTCAATTCCATGTTAGGGTCCCCAACCCGCAATCACATGTAGAAATCAACTGGGCCCCTGTCCCGATTTCACAAGTTAATTGGGCCCCTAGCCCGATCCACAAGTTAACTGGGCCCCTGGCCCGATTTCATAAATCAATTGGGCCCCTGGCCCGATTTTACTTTATCAGATCCATAACCATTTCATGAAATCATATCCAACCACATTTTTGGAAATCAGTGCAAATCTAGAAAACCTCGATTTACGTGCAAACACGTAAATCACCTCGAAATGCGTGAAATCATTTAAATTCACCAATATCCAAAGTAAAGCATTTAATCATAATTATAACAATCATGAAACAGTTATGCATGCATCGAATTTATAAAACCAATGTCCACTCACAGACTGTTTAACCGAGCGCCTCGATACGCGTGCCATAGGCCTTCCCGGGCCACACCACTATCACCGGGACTCCCAATCCTGTCCAAATCACATTAGAGGATTACTAACCTCATCATTAACATCCTATTCAAGTCCCGTAATTTTCCCGAATTTTTAAGTATTTTTAAACTGGATTTAAAACCTTCGGACATCCCGAACAATGTCGAGACTGTGTCCGATCGACACGAAACCAATCCCAAAATGTTCGTTACATTGCATAGATTAAAAGTCATGTTGACCTCACCTCGAGATTCGTGCCCACGCGCCATCACGCGCCGCCGTGAGTGGCTGCGCGTGAAAGCCACGCGACTGCTACAGTGACTGCTACAGTCACCACCTTCACCCGAATGACTGGTAAACAGGTCTGATTACCCGCGATCTGACCCGGTTCAAACTCTCCCAATTCGACATCAATTTAATCCAATCTTTCAACTGATCCCTTGTAATCAATCACCATTTAAGTTCTATAAATCGAATTACACAAATTAGGGTATATATCTCCACGACTCACGATCGATCCTCGACGGGTTTTCAATTCGGGTTTCACGATATCGTCCCTGGTTTCCAAATTAATTCATTCAGTTAGCATCGTGAGAGTGTAAGGGACATTTCTACAAGATCAATTTGAGAATTACTTACCTCTAACCCATTGAACCCAAGCTCGATTTTGAGCTGCCATGGAAGCTCAGTTCTTCCTCAATCCGACACGGTTTCTCTTCGTTCTTGCTGCAAAGCTGATCATTTTGATCCCAGAAGTCGAATTGAATCATCAATTTCGATCCTCACCGCTCATAATTACCATTTCGAAATTTCCTCCCAAAAATCAAATTTCTGAATTCTCTGTCTCCCTCACACAATCAATTGCTCGTGCCTTCCCTCAGCCAATACCTTCCCCAAAACACTCAAATTCCATATGTGCAATCAATTTTGGAAGGAATATTGACAATGGCCATAATCCAATCCTTACACCTCTGTTTTGCTTGTTCACGGGTGAGGGAGTGAGGACTGGTCAGAAATAGAAGGGAGAGATGAGATGGACGGCTGTGATGCAATCTGAGGAGTGAGATGGATGGCTCAGATTTAAGCAGAGATTTAATTCCTAAATAATTCTATAGTGGGAACTTTAGCATATAAATTATGATTAGTGGAACAAGATCCAATCTAGTCGTCGGATGAGTGACACTTTCCCGATTTCAAAATAAAATAATCAACACAGTTACCGAGACGTAACTTCCCCGATTTCACGATTCAGACCATAACTTCCTCGTACGAAGTCCGATTTCGGCGTGCCGCCCGTCTACGGACTCAGGGTATCGAGACCTTCCTCACGGTCCTTGGACCTCGGCCATCGGACCTCCCGATCAAAAAGTTAACATTTCCCCCCATTTTATCCAAATTACGGTAATGCCCCTGAACTTCCGTACATCATAACTTTCACCACGAACGTCGGAATCAAACGTGCCACCTGTCTATGAACTCGTGACATCCCGAACTACGTCAAGGTCATCGGTCAAAGTCCGGTTGACCATCCGAATTAAAAGTCAACGTTTTGCCCACGCCCAGGGGCAAAACGGTCATTTTGCACAATTCGTCCGAAATCACCCAACTAATCCCAGATTAGTAAATCATAATTAAATATTATTAAATCCTGATATTCGGGACGGGTCGTTACAGTGTCAGAGGACATGTGTCAGTAGCCCATTGGTCCCTGGTCTAACTGTTTTCTAACATGATGACATCATCATGACGTCACTGCTGACGTTAGCATGATGACGTCATCATCTACAGTAACCGGGTCTGAGAAATGGGTCACCGTAGACCCACGGTTCAACCCAATCAGTTCCCATCAACCCGACCACCATTTCTGGTGAGATTTGTTCCTATGGACTCGTCTCTACCTCTTCTATGGTTCTGTGCAAACAAAACTAGATTTTAGGTTGAAGAAACTACCTGAAAATCGACGGGAAGGTTGGCTGCCGGTTCTGGTTATCTTCTCCGGCGAGTGGTCGAGTTTCCAGTCACGGGTCTTGGTCCAAAATGGTCGTCTAGGTCCCCTAGGTATGTCTCAAAAGCAACCAAACAATGTCAACGTCAAAAACAACCGTTTCGAGGCAGGGAAGAAAATCGGTGTCTCTCGGGTTTCAGAGCTTACCGTCGACGTGGCCCGTCCAGTCAGGGTCTGAGTCGTCCAGCCGTCCTAGTCTACCTATCCCTACGTTTGTTCGAGTCCATGTGTGAAAGTTTGGACGGTTGGATAGTTTTGGGTTGTTCGGGTTCCTTTCGAGTCTGGGGGGTTTCTGGGTTGTGCCGTCGTCTGTGGTGGTGGTGGTGGTCGCCTGAAGGTGGCTGGGGGCTGTCTGGAGGTTGCTTGGATATGGAGTGAGGCCGTGAGATGGTGGAGTGTTTATTCAGAGAGTGAGAGTGTTTACACGGTTTTGAGAGAAATGAAAATGTGAGAATGTATGGTCTGATGGTTTAAATCAAAATGTGCAGATGAGATCAATGGCCAGGATTGATTCTGAGCTTAGAATCAATGGTGAGGATTTGAGGAGAGAAAATTAATTAATTAAGCAAATGGCCAACACAGATCCTTGTTTTAGGGAGTGTAGGGGATGAGTGACACTTGTCACTCATCCAAGGGTCCAGATTGATTGGATTAAAGTAATCAGATTCTATTATTATAATATTATTTTAATCCGGGTCTCGGTTAGTTCGGTTAATCGCGATTACTTCCGTGATCATAACTTTTTCGTCGTACGTCCGATTTCGGCGTGCCACCTGTCTACGGATTCGTATTGACTCGACCTACATAACGGTCCTCGGCCCTTATCCGTTGGACTTCCCGGGTCAAAAGTCAACATTTGGCCCCTCTTTGACCAAATTACCGAAATACCCCTAGACTTCTGAACGTCACAACTTCTTCCTCGAACGTCGGAATCGAACGTGCCACCAGCCTATGAACTCGTGACGTCCTAAATTACGTCACGGTCATGGGTCAAAGTCCTAAATATTTCCCAGGGTAAAAGTCAACTTTTTCCCCCCTTAGGGGAAAAATGGTCATTTTACAATAAAATAATAATTACGAAAGTTCGGGTCGTTACAATAATCATATTTGAATAATTAACAATTGGTGATTATAACACTATGATGATTTTGACTGTATGAATATGATGATGCTATGATGTAATAAATGGTGATGATATGATGATAATAATATGATATGAGATGAGGTTAAGGACGTAACAATGATTATGTTGGAGTACTAATAAATCTTTAATAACATAAGGAGTATTAGAAACATGGAAGAGGTGTTTGGCCAAGAACTTACATATATCATTATTATTATTACATAAACTTATTACCTAAATTACTACATGATTAGAATTTATATTATGCAATGCTAATACACGGAAGGTGGGAATGGTTATTGTAACGACCCGTCCCGAATTCCAGGATTAGATTAGTGACTAATGGAGGATTAATGAGATTAATTGATGATTAGTTGAGCGAAATCGGACGAACTGTGTAAAATGACCGTTTTCCCCTAGTCTTGGGTAAAATGTTGACTTTTGACTCGGGGAGTCAAACATACGATGATCGATGACTGTGATGTAGATCGGGACGTCACGAGTTCGTAGACAGGCGGCACGTCGAAATCGGACGTTCGACAGGAAAGTTATCGTTCACGGAAGTTCGGGGAAACTATTGCACAAATTACCAAACGGATTACATTTGTACTCATGTGGGCCAAGATATTTATTTCAAGCCCAATGGATGAGTGACAAGTGTCACTCATCCTATTGGTCCTTAACCCCAAATTTTGGGTCTCAATCTTGATTGGTGGGTTTTATATTAAAATATTATTATTTGATTATTTTATATTTTCCTTCACACACTCTCTCCTAATTTCAGCCGTTCATTTCCCTCAAACCCCTCATCCTCACCATCCATTCTATCTCATTTGATCATCATCACCAAACCTCACCTTCTCTTCTCCAAACCCCTGCACACCCATTTCCATACATACCCTCCCCACAACCCTCACACCTTGATCTTCATTTAACATCCTCTATGATCACTATGAGATCGTGAGTGAAGACTGAGAGTGGTAGAGAGGCGGAAGGGACAACGGCGTTGAGCTGGGCATGGCGGGAATCACCGGAAGGTAAGAACCCAAGAACCCGTTTGATTCAAAATTGGAAAAATTAGTTTTGAATGTTGTTGGAAGCTTAGTTCGATTCTAACCTGTTCTTAGGATTCATACGACCTTGTAGGGACTGGTTTCGATCGCAGTGGTGGTCGGAAATGGCTGTAAACGGCGGAGGAAAGTCGTCGTCACTGTTTAATCATGGGAGGTATGTTCTTGATCGTTTTCACATGTTTTGAGGACTTAGATCAATAGGGAATGATGATAGGAACCTATAGGAATTGAAAGAATGGAAAACGGATCAAAAATGAGAGAGATATGGGCTTGGACCGGAATTTCAGGGCCGAACCAGACTGGGTCCAGCGAGAGGTTGAAGATGAACAGTGGTTAGCACGTGGGCTTCACGAACAGCCCCTTTGGGCGGATCCTATCAACTTGGTATTAGAGCATCCCTATGATTAAGTAAAGAACATCCCTTGTCTGATAACAATTTGGAAATTTCAAAAATTTTTGTCAGATGGCAACAAGACCCGAGCATGGTTTTTAAAGAAACTTAAGGGCGGATCCTATCAACTTGGTATCAGAGCATAGGTACTAAATAATCCTATCTTAATATATGAGCCGTGTATAGAATATTTCAATCATTTTTCGTATATGAATTATATGATAATGGTTTGATTATGTCTTAATGATTTTTGATCATTTGTGGAATTATTTGAAATACATGTTTTACGATATTTTATAAACGGTATTTGGACTAAAATCCGATTTAGTGATGGGATATTGTGATGATAAGCTCTGTGTATAGCACACTTTAATTAAATGATTTATATAGTGATGATTTGAGTATAATGAATTAATTTTAAAGTGATTTGATGGTTTTATGGAATTATTTGAAATACCCGTTTTACGAAAATGTTTTCATAAACAGTGTTTGCACTAAAGTCCGGTCTGAAATTTGGGCCTAACTAGTAATATGAGTCAAGATTATTGTATGATTTCTATGATAACGATTTGAATTAGGTTCTCAAATGATTTTTGAGGATTTTGGAATTTTAAATGAAATTCGCATGCATGTTTTATGAGATCTTATGAAATATATGATGGGCTTAAACTCAGATTTCAAAAAGGCGATTTGGATGTTGAAAATAAATGTATGCTAGAATAATTTGAACTAATTTGAGTATGATTATCAAATGATTACTTGATCATTTTTGGAAAATTATTGACTGTTTGTTATGCATGCTTTACGAAGTTTCATTTAAAAGTTATTTTGGGTATAGACCCGAATTTTGAAAAATGGATTTGAATAATTAATATTTGTTATCAATATATGTGTGTATTGTTGTATTTATGGAAAGGTCTCCTTAGATGGGTGGTTAACGTTCAGATGTTGTAAGCCTGAGCGGGTTGTGGACAGTCTCAGACGTCGAGTTAAAGCGTTTTTCCTAAGATTGGTATTGTGGTGGACAATCTCAGACGTCAAGATAAGGCTCCCTTCTTGAGATTGGTAATATGATGACAACTCAAACGTCGAGCTAAGACTCCTTTCCTGAGTCGATAGTGGTTAGTTAGTCCTAGACATTGGGTTGGGTCACTTTCCTGAGACTGGTATTGTAATAAAGACTCAGACGTTGGGTTGGGCCCCTTTCCTGAGATAGGGCTCCCTTCTTGAGATTGTTAATATGATGACAACTCAGACGTCGAGTTAAAACTCATTTCCTGAGTCGATAGTGGTTGGTTAGTCACATACGTTGGGTTGGGCCCCTTTCCTGAGACTGGTATTGTAATAACGACTCAGATGTTAGGCCCATTCCATGAGCCAGTTTTCACTCAGACGTCAAGTTGGACTCCTTTTTCGAGTGGTCTACCTATCGGTCGTGCAGAGACAACCCGGACATCGAGTTGGGATCCTTTTCCGAAGGGATATGTGTCTAGAGGATATGTTGGTACTGTTTTTGGATTGACTCAGATCTGGGGGACACGTGGTACCATTTCATGAGGTAGCATGAGCCTTACATCAACAATGCTCAACCACTACATTCATTGCTATTATTAATACCCCTTCAAACCTGACTCTCAACACACAAACCTGACTCTCTGTCTTTGTGATGTTGATCTGCATATTTATCTCCACTTCACTTACTGACTTAAGCATCGGAGCCTCTTAGGCTGTCACCACACTAGTATCCAGTGTTTTTCTCTCTACCTTGTAGGTCACTCGACATGCCTAGAAGAAAGCGAACCAGCACCCCCCAAGGGTCTCATCATGTTAGGTCTAGTTTCGAATCAAACAAAACTTAAAACACTTTTATAATTAAACTTATATATTAAAATTAATTTTTTTAATCCAAAAATTAAATCTGTAGGGCTTAGGGTTTACCTAGAATAGCTACACAATCTCTGTATAAATTCCATGTACAATTACATGTTTCAATATATACAAATTATCCTACAATTCAAGAAGTTTTCATGGTATCAGAGCAAGCCAAACACGGTGACTTCGCTTAATACTAAATCAAACTCAAACACCTTCCGCCACTCACAATCAAAACAAATCTATCAAACATGAATGATTTGAAAACACTATAATAAAAAGACAACATCAGTGATGCACGTACCTTGCACCACTCGGATTCACCCGGTCTTGTCTTTGTCTCCAAACTCCTTGAAGGACACAACTATGGCCAATGGAGCATATCGATCCGTATCACCCTTAAACGTGAAAAACAAAACAGGATTTATTGATGGAACCATCAAAGCTCCAGCAAGCACTTTCCTAAAACTCCCCATGCTGCAGCACTGCAATAATATGGTAATCTCTTGGATTTTACAATCACTACACCCAGATATAGTTGGGTGTGTTCTTTATTACACCATAGTGTCCGCCGTATGGAGTCATCTACATGATCGATTTTCCCAATGAAATGACTCGAGGCTTTTCCAAATTTGACAAGAAATCGTCAAACTCCTACAAAGGCATCTCTCAATTTCCGAGTATTATACCAAACTTAAGGTACTAGGAGATGAATTATTCTCATATCACAACCCATCACTTATACCTATGATGGAGCAGAAAAACATGTCGTCGTAGGAGAGAAGGAGCGAGTCATGAACAACTCATACTCGACCATCAAAAGATTAATTCTCTTGATGACACCTATCCTTAATACTCGTCGTTTCCATAGTCTCGTTCTCCAACACAAGTGGCAAAGGAATATGGATAGCCACCGGGAAACTCACTCCAGCTCACGTGATACAGAGCAGCCGATATGCAACTGCCAAAATCAACGGGGGCATAGTAAAATCTGGGAAACTCACAAGTCACACTGGCGACCGCGAAGGGAACTCTTACTTCAGCCCACGCTGCAATCTGAAATGTATTTAGTGCTAGGGTGAAACACACATGGTATACTTTATTGGATTTTGAGCGGGTCATAATTGGCATGGAAAGGAAGTGAAGCCAAGAACAAAAAGTCCACAACCCACAACACTAGTTTCCAAACCAACAAATGCAACCAAGTGCATTCCCTCCACGACTAACTCATCTTTTACAACAAAAGAATATCAAAATTTTCTTGTCTTATTACAAAACAACCTTGTTAATTCATCATCTTTTATCAACGCCATAGGTATTTTTCCACCCACTTCTCCTTCTTCATAACATAATTTGTAATCCACATCATATTGGGTCATTGACAGTGGTGCCATGGATCACATTTCATCTTTTGTACCTTTGCACCACAAACATAATACTCAAAATGAATTTATCAGGTTGCCAAATAGAGAACATGCCTTCATTAAAAATGTTAGCACCATCAAATTATTGGATAATATGACTATCAATAGGGTTCTCCATGTTCCCCAATTGCATGTCAATTTATTATCTGTGAATAAGTTAACTCGAGGACTAAACTACACTATGACCTACTTTAATGATTGTTGTGTTGTGCCGGACGTGGTTACTAAGAAGATAATTGGCCGAGGCAAACTTTCTAATTGCCTTTACTACCTCCAAGCAACAACCAATCCCCGTTTCGTTCACCATATCCATTACACCTCCACCATTTGGCATCAATGTTTAGGCCACCCATCCTCTGTACACTTCACTATTTATCTAAAACTCATTCCGACATTTTTTTTTATTCTAAACATGTTTATGACATTTGTCCTTCGGAAAAACAGACGCGTTTAATTTTTCCTTTAACTCATTTGAATAAAACTCATGCACCATTTAATTTACTCCAGTGTGACTTTTGGGGACCTCACAAAATACACATCCACATAGGGGCCCCTTATTTTTTCACCATTGTGGATGATTTTACCTGTTTCACTTGGGTCCATCTTATGGCCTTCAAGTCTGAAACCCAATTTGTGTTCGGTTCCTTTTTTTCTTGGGTCAAAACCCAATTCAACTTGTCCACACTTAGGACCGAAAATGGAGATAAGTTTCTATCTCTCCTTCATGATTATTCACATCTGTCAATTTTCAGTTGCCTTTTTTTGCCACTAACCTTCTCCCTAAGCATAAATTCTATGCTCGGACTCGTAAATGCATTTTTTTCAGTTACCCACTTGGTCAAAAAGGCTACTGTCTTCTAAGCATATCCACCAACAAATTATTTTCTTCTTGTGATGTAATCTTCCATGAGACCCACTTCCAAATCTCCCAAACTCTCCCCGCTGATCAAGAAGACACCCTAGTTCTTCCCCACACCCTGACGGGCCTAGCACTCCCATCCCTAACCAAAAACAGTCCACTCTGACCACTTCCTAGCCTAGTTTCAAACTCACTCTAGATCCCAATCCCTCACCCAACTTTCTTATTTACATTGCCCATAGTCTAGACTCTCTCACTCACTGGCCACCTCATCAATTTACTCACACTGACATTATCCCCACTGCTTCATTCGCAGACTCTATCCCACCTACCCCCTCTTCTCTATCCCATACCTTTTTCTTCCTTACCCACTCCATCTACTGATTTTCCACCCTCTCTTCCTAATTTACATATCACATAAAATTCAGATCTTTCCCACACCACCCTCACCCAGTCTCTCGACATCTCTTCTTCCCCAACCCCACTTCTCAACATCTCTCATCCCCCAAACCCACATCACGTTGGCTACTCCATGCGACCCACCGAACTCCCTACTCATTTTCTCGACTTTTCTTACCATGCTTTCTTGCTTGACTTGGTCTTCATTCCTCCAACCACGTTCGGCACATGCCACCCATTTCAAAGGTATACCACTTCACATAATTTTCCCCTACTCATCAAAAATTTGTCCATGTTGACAGGACCCGCCCCGTTTTCCCCCTGGGGACCACTGGGGAAGGCCTGCTCCCATCTGACAAGTAACCCAAAATACCACAAATACCCTTCTGAGGGTTTTATTACACAAATACTCCTACTGAGGGTTCTAGATACACACCGGTGTGTTTAATACTACAACATGTCAGACAAGGAAAATGAGCATTATGTTCGTACTAATACAAATAAAGATAACACCTACCCCTCAGTGTGGTCCAAACGCAACGGTGATATTTATGCCTCGACCCCGGAGTAGATGCCCTCCTCGGTTTCCTCTCCTGAAGGGTCATGAAAACAATTAAAGTGTGAGTGAACAAAAACTAAAGCAGTTATAAATTCATTTGAACATATATACATTTTGACCCTTCGTTTCTGTAAACAGACATGCATTCAGTAGAAAACATAGAAATATGATAAATTATAAAAACATATAACATTTCTATACATATACGTATATCTATACAAAAATACATCTGGGCACGTATCACATCAATTCAAATGTAAGTAGGTATCCACATATCCCTTCCTAGGCATCGAAGGCAAGTTCAAGGCCAACTCGGGGCACATAGCCCCTAGGGAACAAATCTCGAATAATGGTCATGATTCATATCTAAGGGTATGCACACCACTCAGGGTCTCACTCCGAGTCTACTCCCAGGAATTCTCCGTCTGGGAGGCTCTATCTCAGAACCTAGTCCGAGCTCTATCTCCGGATCTAGTCCGAGCATCTCTCCGGAATCTGGTCCGGAACTACAACATAACTCCCACTCCTGGAATGGGCTCCCTATAGGGATGCTCATTCTGGTTAATGGATTGTGACTCTCCAGGTCGACAACTGGAGGACACCAATCCGCAAGTTGGAAAGGTATACACATATACGTATGAAAACCTTTAAAAAGGTGTCTTTCCAAACCATGTCAAAACCTTTACCCAGAATTCCTTTATCCACCAAATCTTTAGGTCAAAAGTCTCAAATCACCAATACATTCATTTAAGTCAAAAATCATTTCGAAATACCGTTGACTCTGCCAAATCCGAGTCAATGATCGTCAAATGGGTCTCAAGTCCGATACGACCATTTTCACATAAATCTGTGCATTTCTCGAAATCCGTGATTCAATTCTCAAATCCCAACATCATAAAACATTTAGCATAAAAAAATTTAGAAAACAAGTAAAATGGTTATGCATTTATTCATTTATAAAATCAACGGTCCACTCACAGCCAGTCCTTGCTACGCTAACGAACCATTTACACCTATCCTGAAGGTAAATACAACGTCCGAACCTGTCCAAATACACTTAAGGGTCACTAATTGACCCTACTAGGTCTAGCATCCAAACTTAAAACGAAACCAGCCCGGGAACGCGCTCCGAACATGATTCCCGAGGCTAATTCCCTTAATTTGACAAACCTAACGATCTCTGATCGACACAAAACCACCGTCATTGGATTCGTATCGTCGAAACCTTGAAAATGGTACCGGACCCACAAAAAGTATTGTTCACACGCACCTCCATGCGCCCAATCAACGTGCGGTTAACGATGCTACAATACCGGTGACATCAGCATGACGTCACCCTCTGACATGTGTAAGACGACACATGTCGATCTCTAACTGGTCCATGTTCTGACATTTCTAACAAGATGACGTCATCATGATGTCAGAATGACGTCAGCATGATGAAATCATCATCTCTGTCATTCGGTGGATCCCTACCGAGAACCTACACTATCGTTCGGCTGGCCTCTACCGAGAACCTGCGGTGTGGCTCTGTTGGCTTCTACCGAAAAACCAGAGGTAGGGCCGCCGGGCCCCACGGCCATGGCCCGTTCAGAAAACCCTTTCCCGGCCACCATTTTCAACGTTGTTGGTTCCTACAGACTCGGCTCAGCCTAAACTACCAATCTATAACCTCATAAACGTGCGAGAGAGTCGGATTTGTTACCTCTGGGTCGAAGGTGCTCTGCCCAGTTTTCAGTCTTCCTCTCCGGCGCGTCCAATGGCTTCTTCCTCTCGAACCGGTCTGTTGAGGCCTCAAATCCGCCGTCCTAGCATCCCTGTGCTCTTAGTTTCCCTTCAGTGTGAAGTTAGGCAGTATGGGTTGAACAGTCGAGGTCCCTGGGTTTGTTTGCCCGTCGCGGTTTTGGGTGGTCGTGTTGGTTGCAGGTGGCTGGGGTTGACGACGGTGAGGACGATGATGATGAAGATGGTGTTCAGTGGTGCTGAGAGATCGATCTGGGATGGAAGAAATCACGGGGAAAGGAAGATGGATGCTGGGTTGTAAGCAAAATGGGTTTCACGGGCAATATGAGAAACAAAGAGGGTTGGTTCATGCATCCAATAATTTGGGCTTTTGGGCCAGTTAGATGAGTGACATTTATCACTCATCTGATCGGTTCAAGATTCCCATTTGACCAATCACATCATTCCACTTGTCCCAATTCTCGAAAAATGAAATCGTAACTGGTAATATCCGTGACCCGTAACTTTCACTCCGGTTATCTGATTCCATCATGCCGCCTGTCTACAAACTCAGGGTGACACGATCTACGATATAATTAAAGGGACAAAGTCATACGACGCTTTGGGTCAAAAGTCAACATTTATCCTTGACTAGGGGCAAAATGGTCATTTTACATATAATTTCCAATAATTAAAATAATAACAAAAATCCGGGTCGTTACAATCCACCCCCCTTACAAAAATTTCTTCCTTGAAATTAATCAAACAAGTAGGGGTGTTGTTCTCTCATCAAGGCTTCCGGCTCCCAAGTTGCTTTCTCCACCACCGAATTTCTCCACAGAACTTTCACTAACAGAATGGTCTTGTTCCTTAGGACTTTCTGTTTCCAATCCAGGATCTATACTAGTTGTTCTTCAAAACTCAAATCTGTCCTGAGCTCCAGAGGTTGTTCCGTCAGGATATGTGATTCTTCCCGCACACATTTCTGAAGCATTGACACATGGAATACACTGTGTACTCGTGCTAACTCCGGAGGCAAATTCAGTCGGTACGCCACTTTACCCACTCTCTCCACTATCTCAAATGGTCTGATATACCGAGGGCTCAATTTCCCTCGTCTTCCAAAACGAACAATGCCCTTCCACGGCGATAATTTCAGAAACACCCAGTCTCCTACCTCAAACTCAAAATCCTGCAATCTACAATCTGCGTAGCTCATTTGACGATCCTGAGCTGCCTTCAGTCGCTCCCTGATGGTCTTGACTTTTTCTTGGGTCACGTCCATAAGTTCTGGTGTCAAAAAAGCCCTCTCACCAATCTCGGTCCAGCACAAAGGTGTTCTTTACTGTCGCCCATACAGTGCCTCAAACGGTGTCATCTCGATGTTCGCCTGGTAACTGTTGTTGTAAGAAAATTCCATCAAGGCCAAGTAGGCATCCCAAGTGCCCTGGAACTGTAACACACAGGCTCTCATCATGTCTTCCAAAACCTGGATGGTCCTTTCTGACTGCCTATCAGTTTGAGGGTGAAACGCCGTGCTGAAATGTAATCTCGTACCAAGGGCTCTCTGTAAGCTCTGCCAAAACCTCAAGGTAAACCGCGTATCTCGGTATGACACAATCGACTCTGGGGTACCATGCAATCAGACTATATCATCGATAAACAACTATGCCAGTCGGTTGGGTTTAAAGATTTCGTGCACGGGTAGGAAGTGCGCTGACTTAGTAAGCCGATCAACGATTACCCAAACACCATCAAATCCACTTCGGGTAGTTGGTAACTTAAACACGAAGTCTATGGTAATTTGGTCCCACTTACACTCGGGAATTGGGAGGGACTATAGGGGTCCATAAGGTCTCTGTCGTTCAACTTTCACTTGTTGGCAGATCAAACACTGACTTACGAAGTCTGCAATCTCCTGTTTCATTCATGCCCAAAAATAATATTCTTGAAGTGTCCAATACATTTTGTTTCCCCTAGGATGCATGGCATAGGCCGAACTGTGGACTTCCTTAAGTATCTCAGTCCTCAGTGTCGTATCCTCTGGCACGCACAATCGACCCTGTTTCAAAACCGCACCGTCATCTCTGATAGTGAAATTTTGTATTTCCCCGGCTTTGACTCCCAATCTAATGCGATATAAGGCTGCATCACTAAGCTGAGCGTCTCGGATCCGATCCAATAGTAAGGGCCTCACGTGATAGCTCGCTAAAAGAGCTTCATCACCATCCATCCCAATACTAACTCCAATCCGTCGAAGTTCCACTATCAACGGAAGGTAGATCATATGCAAATGGGAAACCAAACCAATCGCCTTCCTACTCATGGCGATTGCCACAACATTCGCTTTTTCGGGGTGGTACTCAATGGTGCAGTCGTAGTCTTTAATTAGTTCCAGCCATCTTATCTGTCTCAAATTCAACTCCTTCTGAGTGAAAATATACTTTAAACTCTAGTGGTCAGTATAAATCTTACATGTCTCCCTGTATAGGTAGTGTCTCCAAATCTTTACAGTGTACACCACTGCTGCTAACTCCAAGTCATAAGTCGGATAGTTCACCTCGTGTGGCTTCAACTTTCGGGAGGCAGGTATAACTCTTCCGTGCTGCATCAACACACATCCCAGACCCTGTAAGGATGCATCTCTATAAACCACAAACTCCCCACCATCACTGGGTAAAGCAAAAACAGGAGCAGTGGTCAACCTTTCCTTTAGTTCCCGGAAACTGTTTTCGCAGTGCTCTGTCCAAACAAAGTTAACCCATTTCCTCGTCAGGCGGGTCAAGAGAGCTGCGATGATAGAGAAGCCTTCTACAAAACGTCTGTAATACCTCGCCAACCCAAGGAAGCTTCAAACCTCTATCACGGTCTTAGGTTGCTCCCAATTAGTTATTGCCTCTGTCTTTTGGGGGTCCACACCAATCCCCTCGACCGAAATAACATGGCCTACAAAGCCAACGCTATTCAACCAAAATTGACACTTACTGAACTTAGCGAACAACTGGGCCTTCATCAGCCTTGTTAGTACCAACCTTAGGTGTTTCTCATGTGCCTTTGTGCCTTTTGAATACACCCGAATATCATAATAAACACGATTACAAACCTATCCAAATAGGACTTGAACACTCGATTCATCAAATCCATAAAAGCTGCAGGTGCATTGGTCAAACCGAAGGGCATCACTAAAAACTCAAAATACCCATTCTTGGTCTGGAAAGCTGTCTTCGGGACGTCTCCCTCGGTGATCCGTAACTGATGATACCCAGACCTCAAGTCGATCTTTGAAAAGTACCTTGCTCCTTTCAACTGGTCAAATAGGTCGTCTATCCAAGGTAAGGGATACTTATTTCTCACTATCACCTTGTTTAATTGCCGGTAATCCACACACAGTCTGAGAACCCTCTTTTTCCTCATGAATAGAACCGGCGCTCACCACGGCAATACACTTGGCTGGATGAATCCCAACTTGAGTAACTCCTGTAGTTGTTCCCTTAATTCCCTCAGTTCTGATGGTGCCATACGATATGGCGCTTGTGCAATAGGTCCGGTCCCTAGAAGTAGCTCTATCGTAAACTCAATCTCTCAGGGTGGGGGCTGTTAGGACCCGTCCCAAATATGGCCTCGATACCCGGGACGAACCCTGCTCCCGTCTGAAAATCACACTTACAGTATCAAACAAAACAAACAACCGTCATACAACTATAAGCATAACTATCAGACGAAGGAGTAAAATATACACAACAGTCAGTCAGAGCATAGTTCTACAAAATGGGCACAAAAGTCCTACAATGCTAGTCTCGCAACGGAAGAACATCGGAAGCTCTATGCCTCGATATCTGCCTCAACGTTCACCCCAGCGCTATCACCACGACCTGGAGGGAAATTTTAAAACCAAAAGATGTGAGTGGACTAAAAAAATGAAAATTTGAAAACCGTTTAATTTCAAATCAACGCTAAGAACTAGAACACTTTGTTCCCTCCGTTTTGGAAATCACATGTCTAACTCAGTGAGTACATAATTCTCAAACAAGAAACATCATAAGAAACAGAAACACTATAAAATATCATAAGAAACAGATACACTGTAAAATACCATAAGAAACAGAAACACTATAAAACGGTTATAGAAATCATAGCATCAGCATCAACTCATCATTTCCGATCAAACCTGCTGGACCTATCCGAGTCTTTGAACTCAACCAGGCCTGAAATGAAATCCGAGTCTTTAAACTCCCGAGTCTTTAAACTCAAAGGCCTATGGGGGTAATATCATAAATGTCCGAGTCTTTAAACTCCCGAGTCTTTAAACTCAATCCGGGCCCGTCCCCCCGTCAATATCAATCCGGGTCTTTAAACCCAATATCAAGATCCAGAAAATCCAATCCATATCCAGTGTAAAACCAATTCAACATCCATCGCCAAATTCGAATTCGAAATCCCCGGTTCGAAGCCCTCCTGGCGTTCAGAACCGACATTCCGAACCCAAATCCGGAAATCCATTCTTATACCCAGAAATCACACATAATCACAAATCATATTTCATAACCCATTTATCATCATCAGAAAACATTTATAGGGTGAAATCGTAATTATGGCATCAAAATCCGAAAACCAGCTTTTCTCGAAAAACGTGCAAAATCTCGGAAATGTCTCGAAAAACGTGCAAACTCATCAATCACATATAATCATCATTCAAAGGCATAAAAACATATTTAAGATCATAAAACGTCAATAAAACAGTTAGGCATGCTCGAAAGAAAGAAAAAGTCCACTCACAAATCCAGAACGAGTCACTCGCGCTCCGTGCGCTCCTCGACTGTCTCGGGTGCCTCCCGTCCTGTCAAAATGCACCAAATAGGGTCACAAATACATCAAGGATCCTAATCCTAATTTCCCCAATTTTCGGGAATTAAATAATATTTTAATCCTAAACCCTCAACCGTCTGGATTCCCGAACAACTCCGTAACATCGTCCGATTCACCCGAAAACCACACTAATAAACTCCTTAGGACAATTAGAACCAAACTCATGTTGGAAGCTTGGCCGGATTCTTCCCCACGCGCCTCCACGCGCCGCCCAAAGTGGCTGCGCATGGGCCTCACGCGCCTGCTACAGTGCTTCTCCTTCCTCGATTGAACCCGGTTCACACCAGGCTGCAACCCGGACCGGCGAGAGCCATTCTCTGCCGTCCGGCCACCATTTCCTCTCCTCTCTTCTCCTGCAGCTTCGATTCACCCTTCAGCTTCACGACTGAAGCTCGAAAGAAAACACAGACGGCCCTTGTTTTCCTTCCCGGCCGTCCTATGCTTCCCCCCTCACGGTGGCGATTCTAAACTCCTCCCACAACCTCACTGAGTCACACACAACTCACAGGAACCCTCGACTCACTCTCTAAACCCACGATTTCCCGTTTGAAATTCACGGCCAAACAGAGTACAGAGTACTCACCGTCGACTGAGCTCCGCCGTGTACGCCCCAGTCACGGCGACGATCCTACACCACTCCTAGAACCTCCCTGAACATCACTGCACTCACCAATCCCCTCGATTCTCATCCTACCCTCACGATTTTTGAATTGAAAAATCACGGGAAAACAGAGTAAAGAGGCTTACCCTTCGATTCTGTCTCCGCCGTGCGCACCGCCGCGTCTCCCGTTTCTCGTTGGACTCCCTGCAGCCTCCTGGACTTCCTACGGTTGTGGTTTGAGTCACCACACGGCGTAGCCACCACCACGAACTCACGGCCTCCCTATTTCCTCAAACCTTCGCCACACCACCACCGTGCCGCCGTGCACGATTTCACCACCAAACCCCGATCACCAGTACAAACACTACTCCCTGTCACTCTCACCAATCACTCTTCACTCCCCCTTGCACCAAAATCGATCAATCTCCTTCAATTTCTCACCCTCTGTTTCTCTGTGTTCTTCGAAGGATTGCACGGTTCAAATTGAGCAAAGTGTGGCTGTGCACACTTTAGAACCCTTTAGAACAATCCAGTGCCCCCACGTGTCCACAATCCTATGGACAAAGCATAAAAATCCTACCCCACTCAGCCACTTGTCCTCATCCAATTGGCTGAAAGAAAATGACCAAAATACCCCTTGTATAAATAACTACCATTTTGCCCTCGAACGTTCTAGACCAGTAACTATTTCATCCGACGTCCGATGACAGCGTGCCGCCTGTCGTTGTACTCAGGACGTCGAGACCTATCTAACGGTCCTCGGTCTACGTGAAAATCACAAGTCCTCCAAAAAGTCAACATTTTTCCTCGTTTACTCAAAATTACGACAACGCCCCCAATCTTCCGAACGTCATAACTTTTCCTCCGGTTGTCCGAATCGAACCTGCCACCTGTCTACAGACTCGTGACGTCCTAAACTACGTCACGGTCAAGGGTTAACACTCATCCAATCGGTAATTCAAAAAGTCAACTTTTCACCTCCTATTCACAAGGGCAAAATCGTCCTTTATATACAAAACTTTATAAAATTACATGTTTACCCTTCCCGAAGGTATGGGTTGTTACAGGGGCAGTCCTGGTAAATCTTCTGGAAATACAACTAGGAAGTCCCGCACTACCGGTATATCTTCCATTCTTGGCGTCGCAATACTCATGTCCAGTACATGAGCTAGATACCCCTGACAACCCTTCTTCAGTAACTTTCATGTCGTGAGGGCCGAAACAATTCCTGGTGAAGAACTCATGACGTCTCCTTGGAAAGTCAAGTCAAGTACGCCCGGACTCCGTATTAACACTCTTTTTTCACTACAGTCCATCAGCGCTCCATGTTCGGACAACCAATCCATACCAAGGATCACATCAAAATCATGTAAATCTAACACTATCAAATCTGCCAACAACTCAAAGTCCTCTATCCTAACTGGGCAGTTCCTTAACACCAGGTTAACTATATACACATCCCCAGTCGGGGTACCAACACCTAAGTCATCCTCAAGTACAGACAACTCTCGATCAAACAACCCAGCACAACCTCGTGAAATAAAAGAATGGGTGGCTCCCGAATCCATCAATACACGTACAGACACATCAGAGATAGTAAGTGTACCTGTCACCACCTCAGGAGCAGTCCTGGCCTCCTACCTAGTAATCGCGAAAACTCGAGCCTTGGGTCCTGCTCCACGACCACGACCTCGACCTCGTGGTCCCCCGCGATCGCCTCGATAGCCACTCTGTCCTCTGTCCCTAGAAACATCTGACAAGGTACTCAATGTCTATCCTGCTGCATTACCACTCGACCACTGTGGGCATCCTCTCGATACATGATCAGTCTCACCACAAGTATAGCATGTCCTGTGCCTCATCCAATTTTTAGACCCCACGGAGGTGCCACTCTGCTGCGGTACAATGTATCCAGCCCCACGACCTCTCTCAAACCTGCCCGACCGACCACCACTCGTTGATCATCCACTGTAGGATCACTGTCCTCCGCTGAACCGGCCTCCCTTTGGGGCTAGGTGGCCCGAATTTCCAGAAAAAGAATGGTCTCTGCGTCGCCCCAAATCAACCTCCTACTGGAGGTTGGCCCAGCTTGATTCCACCCTAGCTGCAGCATCGGCTAGCTCTCGAAGTGTAGTGAAAATCATCGCAGAGGAGGTCACCATAGCTCGGATATCACCTCTCAGACCCTGCTCAAAACGACGGCACCTATCTACCTCTGTCCGCACATAGACCTCTGCAAACCTGGATAACCTCTTGAACAGCTGCTCATACTCCGCAACAGTCGAGTTCCCTTGCTGGAGTTGTAAGAACTCAATCTCTCTTGCCTCGCGGAAGGCACGGGGATAGTACTGGTCCAAGAAGCGGCTCCTGAACTCCTCTCAAGTCACAACCAAAACATCCCAGCCCGACAACTCCAAGGTATACCACCACTCATGGGCCTCACCATTAAGAAAAAAGGTGGCCAACAGTACCCTCTGCTCAGGCGGACAGGACATCACTAGGAAGATCTTCTCTAGTCTCAGAATCCAACGGTGAGCCATCCCGGGATCAGCCTCACCACTAAATACCGTGGCACCCAGGTGACGTGCCAATCCGATCGAGGGACTCCCGGCACTCGAACTTCCTGAGTCTCCAGTGAGACCCATCTCAGATGGCGTAAACAGGGTCGCACGTCTCAGGGGCATACTGAACTGTTAAGAGGCATAAATAATAAGATTAGTACGACAAAATAAGCGTGTCAATGTACCCTGTACAGACCGCTAACATACTGCTAGGCTCTGATACCAACTTGAAAGGACCCGCCCCGTTTTCCCCCTGGAGACCACTAGGGAAGGCCTGCTCCCATCTGACAAGTAACCCAAAATACCACAAATACCCTTCTGAGGGTTTTATTACACAAATACCCCTATTGGGGGTTCTAGATACACACCAGTGTGTTTAATACTACAACATGTCAGACAAGGGAAATGAGCATTATGTTCGTACTAATACAAATAAAGATAACACCTACCCCTTAGGGTGGTCCAAATGCAACGGTGATATTTATGCCTCGGCTCCGAAGTTGATGCCCTCCTCGGTTTCCTCTCCTGAAGGGTCAAGAAAAAAATTAAAGTGTGAGTGGACCAAAAATAAAGCAGTTATAAATTCATTTGAACATATATATATATATATATATTGACCCTTCGTTTCTGTAAACATACATGCATTCAGTAGAAAACATAGAAATACGATAAATTATAAAAAACATATAACATTTCTATACATATACATATATCTATACAAAAATACATCTGGGCACATATCACATCAATTCAAATGTAACTAGGTATCCACATATCCCTTCCTCGGCATCGAAGGCAAGTTCGAGGCCAACTTGGGGCACATAGCCCCTAGGGAACAAATCCTTGATAATGGTCATGATTCATATCTAAAGGTATGCACACCACTCGGGGTCTCACTCTGAGTCTACTCCCAGGAATTCTCCGTCTGGGAGGCTCTATCTCAGAACCTAGTCTGAGCTCTATCTCCAGATCTAGTCCGAGCATCTCTCCGGAATCTGGTCCAGGACCACAACATAACTCCCACTCCTGGAATAGGCCCACTATGGGTATGGTCATTCTGGTCAGTGGATCGTGATCCTTTAGGTCGACGTCTGGAGGAGACCAATCCGCAGGTTGGAAAGGTATACACATATACGTATGAAAACCTTTAAAAAGCCGTCTTTCCAAACCATGTCAAAACCTTTACCCAAAATTTCTTTATCAACCAAGTACACTTACACCTGTCCTGAAGGTAAATACAACGTCTGAACCTATCCAAATACACTTAAGCTAATTGGCCCTACTAGGTCTAGCATCCAAACTTAGAATGAAATCGGCCCCGGAACGCACTCCGAACACGCTTCCCGAGTTTAACTCCTTCAATTTAACCAACCTAACGATTTTCGATCGACACGAAACTACCGCCATTGGATTCGTATCGTCAAAACCTTGAAAATGGTACCTGCCCCACCAAAAGTATTGTTCACACGCATCCCCACGCACGGTCAATGCTGCTATAGTACCGCGGACGCCACCCTCTGACATGTGTGAGACGACACGTGTCGATCTCTGTCCGATCCCTGTTCTGACATTTCTAACAAGATGACATCATCATGATGTTAGATTGACGTCAGCATGATGACATCATCATCTCTGTCATTCGGTGGATCCCTACCGAGATCCTACACTATCGTTCGGCTGGCCTCTACCGAGAACCTGAGGCGTGGCTCGGTTGGCTTCTACCGAAAAACCAGAGGTGGGGTCGCGGGGACCCACAACCATGGCCCGTTCAGAAAACCCTTTCTCGGCCACCATTTTCAACGCTGTTAGTTCCTACAGACTCGTCTCAACCTAAACTACCAATCTATAACTGTAACGACCCGTCCCGGGAATTAGGGTTAAGACCGTGTTTAAAATGAGATTAGTGAGCTTAATTGGTGGTTAGTCAGTTACGATAGGTCCGGTAGCGTAGAATGACGATTTTGCCCCTAGGTTGGGCAAAATGTTAACTTTGAGTTCGGGCGGTCAAATGGACTTTGACCGATGACCGTGACGTAGTTCGGGACGTCACGAATCCGTAGACAGGTGACACGCCCGATTCCGACATCCGAGGAGGAAGTTATGATGTTCGGAAGGTTGAGGGCATTACCGTAATTTGGCTAAAATAGGGGGAAAGTTGACTTTTCGTACGATCGGGTTTTGACACGTTGACCTAGGACCGTTAGGTAGATCTTGTCGTCCTAAGTTCGATGACAGGCGGCACGTATTCATCGGAGTTAGGATGTGTGTGTTACGGGTTTAGAAAGGTAGTGGCAAAATGGTAATTTTGACTTAAAAGGAATGGCAGTTTGGTCTTTTGTACATTGGGCTTGGTGCAGCCGGATTTGGACAAGTGTCCAGAGCAGAGAGGAGATTTTTGTGTGAGACTTAAGGGGATGGTGACACGTGAGGCTTGGCTAGAGGGTTCTAGTGAGTACACGGGTGTTTCAAAATCGTGCAAGTGTGTGTGCCGTGTGTGTGTTCGAACCAGAGAGAAACAGAGACTGAGAGATTGGGAGAATTGATCGGTGACCGTGTGTGTTTGTGCGAATTAGTGAGTGTGTAAGTGACTAAGGGAAGCTGAGAGTGTGAGGATTGAGTGGTGAGGACTGTTCGTGTACGGGAAACAGGTGTGAGAAGGGGGAGGGTTCACATGAAAAACAGAGAGAACAGAGAGGAGTTTGGGTGGTGGTGTGGCCGTGTGCTGATCGATTGGGCTCGACAGGGGGCGAGGACGACTCTATGGACTCCAGGGAGTGCGGCAGTGAGCACGGCAGCGGTCGACGACAGGTAATCTCTTCTTCCCATTCTTTTGCTCTGTTTTGGCCGTGAACTTCAAACCAAAAGTCGTGGCTTTTGGGCATGAGTCGAGGAGTTTGGTGAGTACTGGTAGGTTCAGTAGGGTCCTAGGAAGCGTCTAGTGTAGCCACCGTGACGGGGGAAGATTTGGGTGGCCGGAATGGGAAACAGGGGACTGTCGGGTTTTTGTTTCGAGCTTGAGTAGACGGGTTTTGGACTGTGTCGAGGTGTTTGGAATAGGGGAATGGGTTGCTTAGTATTGGACGATGAAGATCGTGAAGAAAGGAAGGGAAACGGAGACGGGACGGCGGAGAACCAGGAACGCCGGTTCAGACCAGTTTACGCGAGGTAGACGACGGTGAATAGTACCCTGTGTGCAGGCGCGTGAGGCCCATGCGCAGCCACTTTGGGCGGTGCGTGGGGGTGCGTGCGGCGGTGTTTGGGAAAACGGTCAATTGAGTTTTTGTTCTAAATGTTATAACGAATCCATTGGAATTGGTTTCGGGTTAATCGGACGTCGTTTGAGCTTATTTCCGCGAGGTTGAAGGTTTAGGGTTCCGGTTTGTTACATTTAGGACCCGGGGATTTTTGGCCAAAATTAGGTGGATCTTCGTAGATGTGTTAGTAACCTTCTTGGGTGGTTGTTGACAGGATCGGGATTTCCCGAGGAAGCTAAGGAACGTACGGGACGTTCGGGACGTGACTGAGGGCTCGGTACTGTGAGTGGACCCTTTCTCTAAACTCGAGCATGCATAACTGCTTTTAATTACTTGTTTTATGGTTTTACATGAGATTCCATGATTTTTGAATATGTGATGTTGATTTTACATTATTGCACGTTTTTCGAGAAAATAACGTATTTAGCACGTTTTACGATAAAAGGCTGATTAATGCCCATGATGTTATAGTTTCGGGATTTCAAATGATAAATGGTTTTTAATGATTATAAATGGCTTTGAGACATGATTTGATGATCAAAGTTTTTGGTTTTAGAATCGGATTTCAGTAAACGAGATTTGGTTTTAAAGTTGAAAAGTGGAATTCCGGATTTGGGTTCGGAATGACGGTTTTGGATGCTGGAAGGTCATCAGACCAGTGATTTCGGATTCGGGTTTGGATGTGGATTGAGAAATGGTTTTCAAATGGTTTTGGATTGGATTTGCTATATCTGGATATTTGGTTTAAAGACCCGGATATTGATTTGACGGGGGACGGGCCCGGATTGGGTTTAAAGACCCGGATTGAGTTTAAAGACTCGGGAGTTTAAAGACTCGGATATATATTGATATTTCCCCCGTAGGCCTGTTAAGTTTAAAGACTCGGGAGTTTAAAGACTCGGATATTATTGAGGCCTGGATTGAGTTTAAAGACTCGGGAGTTTAAAGACTCGGATAGATCCAGCAGGTTTGATCGGATAATGATGGCTTGATATTTATGTTTTGTGATGCAGTTTTATGATGCTTATGATATGATTTCTATAACTGTTTTTATGATAATTCTGTAAACATTTTATGACGATCTTTATGTGAATTATAACTGTTTTCAATAACTGGGTTATGCATGTGATTTCAAAACGGAGGGCTAAAACCCTGGTTTTATTATGAAATGGTTTTCGGAAAGTATTTTATTATTTATGGTCCACTCAACCTTCTGTTTTAAATTGCCCTCCAGGTCGTGGAGCTAGCGCGGGGTTGTGACGTCGAGGCAACGTCAGAGGCATAGAATTTTTCGAGAGTGACCCCGGAGCGCTTAAACTTTTCCGTTGTGCGTGTATCTTGTTTATCGGTTTTCTTTCCTTTGTATTTGGTACTATGCTCTGTAAAACTTGACTTCGGGATGTTTAAAGTTTCTCCTGCGTCTGACTGTGTATTTTGGTGGTTTTTTGTGAGTTTACGTCGGTTTAGTGTCGGGGTGTCAGACGGGAGCAGGATTTACCTCGGTTTTCGAGGTGGAACCGGGGTGGGTCCTGACAATAACCGCATAAACGTGCAAGAGAGTCGAATTTGTTACCTCTGGGTCGAAGGTGCTCTGCCCAGTTTTCAGTCTTCCTCTCCGGCGTCCAATGGCTTCTTCCTCTCGAACCGGTCTGTTGAGGCCTCAAATCCTCCGTCCTAGCATCCATGTACTCTTAGTTTCCCTTCAGTGTGAAGTTAGGCAGTGTGGGTTGAACAGTCGAGGTCCCTGGGATTGTTTGCCCGTCGCGGTTTTGGGTGGTCTTGTTGGTTGCAGGTGGCTGGGGTTGACGACGGTGAGGACGATGATGATGATGATGGTGTTCAGTGGTGCTGAGAGATCGATCTGGGATGGAAGAAATCACGGGGAAAGGAAGATGGATGCTAGGTTGTAAGCAAAATGGGTTTCATGGGCAAAATGTGAAACAATGAGGGTTGGTTCATGCATCCAATAATTTGGGCTTTTGGGCTAGTTAGATGAGTGACATTTGTCACTCATTTGATTGGTTCAAGATTCCCATTTGACCAATCACATCATTCCACTTGTCCCAATTCTCAAAAAAATGAAATAGTAACCCGTAATATCCGTGACCCGTAACTTTCACTCCGGTTATCCGATTCCGGCATGCCACCTGTGTAACGACCGGTCCCGAGTACCGGGATTTAATAATATTTAATTATGATTTACTAATCTGAGATTAGTTGAGTGATTTCGGACGAATTGTGCAAAATGACCGTTTTGCCCCTAGGCGTGGGCAAAACGTTGACTTTTAAGTCGGATGATCAAATGGACTTTGACCGGTGACCATGACGTAGTTCGGGACGTCACGAGTTCATAGACAGGTGGCACGTTCGATTCCGACGTTTGTGGTGAAAGTTATGATGTACGGAAGTTCAAGGGCATTTTCGTAATTCGAACGAAATAAGGGGAAATGTTGACTTTTTGATGGGGAGGTCCGATGGCCGAGGACCTAGGACCGTTAGGAAGGTCTCGATGCTCTGAGTCCGTAGACAGGCGGAACGCATCAATCGGAGTCCCTATGACCGAGTTACGGGTCAGGATGCGTGAGGGGCATTTTGGTAATTTTCTGCACAGGGGCAGAATGGTAATTTTCACGGGGGTACTGTTTGATTGAAACAGCCGAGAAATTGGATGTTTGTGCGATCGATCCCATGGATTGTTTATCAATTAAATGACTGAATTGGGACAGTTTGAGGTGTGATTGCACATGTAATTGTGCTGGCAATCGATCACAAGAACATGAGCACCATTTTATTATGTTTTCGGGTCAGTGCAGGGGACTTTACACAGTGGACTGAGTGGCACTTTGGGATGCTTTTAATGGCTGATTTGGATTGTTAGAATTGGGGTTGTTGTCAGCTCCGAGATTGGTAAGATTGTATATTTCTAATATCCCCAGGGAGTACAAGGAAATTATTGGAATTGGAAAAGTCGAGGAAAACCATTCGTGGTATTGACGTGCGATTCTGTGATTTTGTGGTTGTGAATCACGTGGAACCTGAGGATTGAACCTGTAAAGGTTGAGATGTGAGATGGAGGCAGTTGGGTATGCACATCCAGGCAGAGTTGTGGATATTCCGTTCGGAATCAGAGTATGTGCATAAATGATTATTGGCGGACGTGAGGTCCGAGTAATGAATTGATTTTGGACACGTGGTGTTCCAAGTGAGGTAAGGACGTGGGCAGTCCAGTGGTTGGACTTGACATCTCATTGGGAGCATGTCTGTTTCCAACATGGTTGGAACTCCCAATTCGGGGAGAGTTATGATTGGGAGACGAGAGGAGTGCTCGTTTCCGCATCGGTGATTGGTATTCCGAAGTCATTGGGACTGACTTCTTATTTCCTACCGTGGCAGATGATGATTGTTGCTACCAGTACATTGAGCGTGTATTGGTGGGTGGACCCATGTTTGGCTTGGGGTCATTGGACACTAGAAGTTGTGTATGATTTTGGATTTGGTGGTGAAATGTGGGGTCACCATTCCACCAAGGGAATTTGGATGAAGGATTCAATTGAGGATGCAAGACCCTACGATCAGCTTTCAGATGGATTGTTAGCTATGTGGGCATGTGTGGATCCTAGGTGGATCTGATTTGTGATGTTGTCGACTTTGGACGATGTGACGATCTAGGATCGTGATATTACTTGTCGGGTGACATAGTGATGGATCTGGATCGTGATCGTGATGATCCAGATTGGGTGTGAGTTTATCACTCTTACCTTGATATGTGAGTCGTAAATGACGGGACTGAACTTCCTTTCGGAATGGAGTCCATATGGTTGTTACTCAGGTGAGTAGGTTTCCGATGTGGTCGGATTTTGTCAACCTTTGACGTGTTAATATTGGGATTGGCTTCCCTATGAAGTCAATCGAGTGTTTTGAGCAGGTAACCGATAGGTTCGGTTTTGTTACGTCTTGGTGGACGTAAACGAGATTTTGGGTTTTGGAATCGAATTTCTGGGTGACGATTCAGGATTCGATTGCGAAGCTCGAAAATGGATTACTGGATTTGGGTGCGGAATTATTATTCCAATGCTAGCTTACGGAATAATGATTTCGGATTCGGATTTGGACATGGAATAAAAATATGATGTTTGGGTTCGGATTCGGGATTTCTTACGAAATTGCGGATTCGGATTCAGAATTGGAACTAGATGACGGGTGGAGTTCGTTTTGTCTCATGTTGGTTTGGGAAAATGTACTCCATTATTGGAACGTGTGTGGCCACGACCTAGGTGGTTGTAGGCAGATTGATGGATAGATGTACGTACAGGGTACGTTGTACGAGGATTGATACTGGTTAGGCTGAGTGGTGCCTAATGGCGGTACATGGGATGTACCCGTGGTGTGTGATTAAACGTGTTGGTAATCGGCTTGGTTCCGATATCATTTGTTTGGCTGTGTTGTGGACTGGACATTGGATACTGTGCGCTGTGCAGAGTGATTTTTTCGGGTTCAGTGATTGCATGAGCAGGTGCTCTTAGCCATGGTTGGCTAGTGGAACCCTAGTATTGAGATGTGTGATCACTGCTGGGCTGGTATTCAATGTGTTCCAGTTACACCACTTGATTGTGTAAGTTGACGGTATACGTACACTCGGGATGAGTGAATTGGTGGTCTGAGTAACCACGAGTAGCCTTGTGTGACTTGATCACACCGTGATTTCCCAGCGTCTTGGTTCGCTGAGGGAGTCGGCGATTATGGACATTGAGATTAATATATGTCGCAGGATTGGGCTTGCCCTGCGAATTGAGATCATGTGGTTGATCTTACGCTACATCGAGAGTGATGTAGTGCGTGGTGTTGTCACTGACTGGCTGATGGTTGGGACTTTATCAGGGTGGTAAAGCTTAGCGGTGACAGTTTGACTGGTGGTGTCAGCGTGGACTGGCAAATGAGATTTGGTGACTCCCAATGGGAGCAAATGTAAGGATATTTTGGCAATAGAAGGGAACCGTCTAGCTGAAGGAGTCAGCTTAGTGGTTAGGCGATTTTATCGCGGATCAGGTAATTATGTTCACTCGAGGTGGTCGAGTGTTGTTGTTATGACGTATGACTGTGATGGGATGTCTGGGTACAGACGAGGCTGGTGTTGTTCCAGTTAGTGGGTGTACAGATGTACACATGATATGAGGTCGAATTGTTTTCCACAAGGTGGTTGTGGAATAAGGATATTGGTAATTTCGAGGACGAAATTCTTTAAGGAGGGAAGGTTGTAACGACCCGTCCCGAGTACCGGGATTTAATAATATTTAATTATGATTTATTAATATGAGATTAGTTGAGTGATTTCGGACGAATTGTGCAAAATGACCGTTTTGCCCCTGGGCGTGGGCAAAACGTTGACTTTTAATTCGGATGGTCAAATGGACTTTGACCGGTGACCGTGACGTAGTTCGGGACGTCACGAGTTCATAGACAGGTGGCACGTTCGATTCCGACGTTCGTGGTGAAAGTTATGATGTACGGAAGTTCAAGGGCATTTTCGTAATTCGAACGAAATAAGGGGAAATGTTGACTTTTTGATCGGGAGGTTAGATGGCCGAGGACCGAGGACCATTAGGAAGGTCTCAATGCTCTGAGTCCGTAGACAGGCGGCACGCATCAATCGGAGTTCGTATGACCAAGTTACGGGTCAGGATGCGTGAGGGGCATTTTGGTAATTTTCTGCACAGGGGCAGAATGGTAATTTTCACGGGGGTATTGTTTGATTGAAACAGCCGTGAAATGGGATGTGCGATCGATCCCATGGATTGTTTATCAATTAAATGACTGAATTGGGACAGTTTGAGGTGTGATTGCACATGTAATTGTGCTGGCAATCGATCACAAGAACATGGGCACCATTTTATTATGTTTTCGGGTCAGTGCAGGGGACTTTACACAGTGGACTGAGTGGCACTTTGGGATGCTTTTAATGGCTGATTTGGATTGTTAGAATTGAGAGTGAGTCGAGAGGTTAACTCTGAGATTGAGAATGAAAGGAATGGAGTGGAAATGGTGGAGGAATGCTCAAAAACCCGAAACTGGTTTTTGTGAAGTTCAAATTCGAACTTCTAGTTTTAGGCCAGCACATGACTTATTGATGATTGAATGAGCTTCCTGGAACCTCCACGAGTCGATCCAGATCATTTGGGGCAAGCTTGGAGGCTCCTAGGGTCGTGGACGGACGAGGTGGACGGCCGGAAAATCCAGGCTTGAGTCGTGGTGATTGAGGTAACTTCGTGTTCAATTAATCATTCGAATTGGTTCGTGTTAATCCTAATAAGCTTCATGTGAAGTTAATTTGACAATGGACTTGAGTTGGGGGAGTTGATATCATCGACCCATTTGGCTGTTCGGACTTGGATTGGTCGATTTACTCCATGTCGAGATTAATCATTGACACAGAACTTGAATTAATTGGTTAATGTTTGTTTTAGGATCAAAAACGGATGGAATCAAGGTCGAATTGAGGGTTATCTGGCCGGGTCAGATCGCGGGTAATCAAACCCGTTTACCAGACATACGGGTGAAGGTGGTGACTGTAGCAGTCACTGTAGCGGACGCGTGGCTTTCACGCGCAGCCACTCACGGCGGCGCGTGACGGCGCATGGGCACGAATCTCGAGGTGAGGTCAACATGACTTTTGTCCTATACAATGTAACGAACATTTTGGCGTTGGTTTCGTGTCATTCGGATCCCATTTCGATATTGTTCGGGATGTCCGAAGGTTTTAAATCCAGTTTAAAAATACTTAAAAATTCGGGAAAATTACGGGACTTGAATAGGATGTTAATGATGAGGTTAGTAATCCTCTGATGTGATTTGAACAGGATTGGGAGTCCCGGTGATAGTGGTGTGGCCCGGGGAGGCCTATGGCACGCGTATCAAGGCGCTCGGTTAAACGGTCTGTGAGTGGACATTGGTTTTATAAATTCGATGCATGCATAACTGTTTCATGATTGTTATAATTATGATTAAATGATTTACTTTGGATATCGGTGAATTTAAATGATTTCACGCATTTCGAGGTGATTTACGTATTTGCACGAAACCGAGGTTTTCTGGATTTGCACCGATTTCCATAAATGTGGTTGGATATGATTTCATGAAACAGTTACGGACTTGATAAAGTAAAATCGGGTCATGGGCCCAGTTAACTTATGAAATCGGGCCAGGGGCCCAGTTGATTTCTACATGTGATTGCGGGTCGGGGACCCTAAAATGGAATTGAATAAATGTTTTCTGGTTTACATTTTATATATATTCACATGCTAAAAACAAATAACGGTTTGATGATATGGAAATTACGGTTATGGCACGTTTCACTATATTTGGGCTTGAGACCCGTCTGATGAAACTTAAAGATTGGTTTGGATTTTATCTATGTATATATATATATATGCTTTGCATGTGGATATCAATAAAATGTATTTGGTACTGCACTGTATAGATCCTTCCATATGATACTATCTCCTCCGGATGAGGTACCCCAGAGAGGTCACGGACGTCTAGAACGTCCAGCGTTTATGACGCTAAGCATCGGGGATGCTGTACCCGAACGGGGTTCGGGGATTGAACTCGGAAATTGAGACCCGAGTGGCACGCGTAGCCTTGTGATTGTGACCTTATTAGACGTCAGGGACGTCATACATCAGGGATGTCGGATTGGAGTGTATGGTGCAGTGGCTAAAATTATGTTTATGGTTCATATTATATGATATATGATTTTAAATGATGGTGCATGCATATGATTTTACTGAGGGTCATAAATGTCTTATAAATGTTTTAAACAGACTTGTTTATTTTCGTCCACTCACAGCTTTTGTTTTTAATGCCCTTCAGGTTGATTCCGGATGCGACTGCAGCAGAGACTTGAGCATCGCACACCTCATCCATCGATCCTTACGCACTCTGGAAGCCCGGTTGGGCAGTGGCAACAGGTTATCCCTTGTCTAACACCTCTTGTCCGACGGGAGCATGACACATTCCATGGTAATCCCGGGGGGATTGGGATGGGTCGTGTCAACCTGTCTACGAACTTAGGGCGACACGATCTACGAAATGATTAAAGGCTAAAAGTCATACGACGCTTCGTGTCAAAAGTCAACATTTAGCCTTGACTAGGGGCAAAATGGTCATTTTACATATAATTTCCAATAATTAAAATAATAACGAAAATCCGGGTCGTTACAATGTTGTGTCTTATATTGTTGAGCCCACCTCTTATGATGACGCCAAGCATAATTCCCATTGGGTTGAGGCTATGCATTAAAAATTCAGGCCGTTGAGGATAATCAAACATGGTTTCTTGTTCCTCTGCCTTCTGGTCATCGTCCTATTGGCTGCGAATGGGTTCTTTTCTCGGTCGTCTCTATCCATAATTGACCTTTGCATCAGATGGACCCCAATAATGTTTTTCTTCATGGCCATCTTCTTGAAGAGGTCTACATTAACTCCACCTGGATTTTTTCAACCATGGAAGCCATTAGTTTGTCGACTTCACAAGTCCATCTATAGCCTTACACAAGCCTCCCGAAGCTGGTTTTATAAGTTTCACTTTATAATCCAAAACATTGGCTTCATAAAATCCCGAGTAGACTATTCTCTATTCACCCAAGTTAAAGGTACTATTCTCACTATCATACTATTCTATGTTGATGATATGATCATTACAGGTAACAATGATGATGCTATTTGTGAACTCAAGCAATTTTTAGGCCACTGTTTTTGGATTAAGGATCTTGGACTCCTAAATTATTTTTTGGGGGTTGAAATTGTACGGTACAAATCAGGGATCTTTTTCTTCCAGTGAAAATATACACTGGATATTTTGGAAGATGCATATTTACTTGGTGCCAAACCTGCAAAAATTCCCATGGATCTTGATGTGGCATTATTGCCAGCAAGAAGTGATCCCTTGAAAGACTCCACTTTATATCAACGACTTGTTGGTAGATTGATTTATCTCACAATTACAAGGCCGAAAATCACATAAGCAATGAATACACTTAGTCAGTTTATGTACGTACCCCAGGGAAATCACTTGGACACTGCAACATGTCTTCTCCATTATCTTAAGTGAGCTCCCAGTCAAGGATTACTATTTCCATCGCATGGTTCTTAACATTTGTGAGTATATTGTGATGCTGATTGGGCTAGATTCTGCTCATGATAGTTTGTAACTGGATATTGCATATTTCTAGGTCCATCACCCATCTCATGGAAGAGCAAGAAACAAGTCGCCGTTTTTTTATCATCTGCTGAGGCAGAATATCGTTCCATGGCAGCCACCACATGTGATTTAATGTGGCTGTGATATTTTCTTCGTGAATTACAAGTTGAACATCCAAAACCAGCCATTTTGTTTGGTTGTCTTGCTTTGTGACTTACAAGTTGAACATCCAAAAACTAGCCATTTTGTTTTGTGACAATCAAGCTACCCTTTATATTACCTGCCAATTCTGTCTATCATGAGAGGATGAATCATATGCATTCAAAATGGTGAGGTTCAAATTGGGCATGTTCAAACCAAAAATCACTTAGCGGATATCTTCACCAAATCATTGCAGACACCTATTTTTCTTTAAAATCTTGCCAAATTGGACACTATCATGCTCCACTTTGAAAGGGAGTGTAAAAGGAAAGGATTTGGTCAACACTTTGATTTGATTCAACCTAGAATAGCTTGTTTACCTAGAATAGCTGCACAATCACGTATAAATTACATGTACAATTACATGTTTCAATTTTTATAAAATATCCTACTATTCAAAAAGTTTTCAGAAATAATGCTAAAAAAAATTCTCTCATATATGCCATCAACACACTTCAGATAAGTCTTACCCTTTTCTCTTGTTTTTTCCTAAGGGAAAATCTTATTGTTCTATACATATAGTCTGCTATAGGAAGTAAAAGAACCAATTAAAGAAAGAAAAAAAAAGTCTCTTACGGGAAGTCTTAACTTCCAACTCCTTTCCAACTTCCAGCCACTTTTTTATCCTTCTTTTATTCTGAAATTTTCCCACAAGTTTTTTGGCTAGTTTAACTTACTTTCGTTTATATAAGGATATAAGAAAGGCGGAGTAATATATATACATTGAATATCAACTTTAAATTTTAATAAAATTTGAATCTGGATAACTCACATATATATATATAGTGGAGGCATACAGAGACCAGAGGGGTCACAGGCCCTTCGTATGGTTTTTTGGTTATTCTTTATTTGTATATGTATATGAAAATTACACTAGCTAATATATATTGTTAATACTTTATTTTTCTTCTATTGCTTATTTCTTTCTAATATATAATTTTCTTTTAACATGCTAATTTTCTTTTAAAAAATAGATAACATATATGCCCATAAAAATCTTTCAAGCATTGATATTGGCATTGACATCATATAAAAGCTTAATATTAACTTTTTAATTCATAAATGAAATCAAAATACCAATTTTAATCTCTGTCAGCCAAAAAAAAAATTCCAAGTAAGAAATATTACTATTAGATCATTGTGACGATCTAACTTACATACTAATAAATAAATAGATCTTTCCTTAAACCTATGTAACTTAAACAAATCCAAACGTCGTTATGGATCCAGTATACTCAAGACCAAACAACTCTTAGAGCTAATTCAAAGAACGAGCATTACAACCTCTAACTTAATTGCATGGAATTTCAAGATGAATTTAACTTTGTGTGCGACATTCAAATTCAATTTTTTTTTTTAAATTGATTGGAAATATGATGGAAGCATAACCAAGTCTAGAGGTGAGAAAGGTAGAAAGGCACTATGAATTGGAAATTCGTTTGGTAAAAGTAGCAACTAGCAACCAATGAATGATATATATATATATATATATATAAGAAAATTAAATAAATAATTAGAGAACCTCTTAGTTTGTTTGTCAAGACTTAGGTTTTAAAAGATGGTACATATATATATATATAACAATAACATAGCCGCTCTCAAGTTGTTAATTTGTGAAGAAAAATAATTGGTGTTAGGAGGGCTAGCTTAGTTTTCTGAAAATAGTTTGATGTGTAGTACTAGTGGAAGCGGACTGATGGAAAGAACCAATAGGAATTGGTGAGGTTTCTTTTGGTTGGATAGATTATACATTATAGAGAGAGGTGTCTCTGCATATCTTTGAAGCGCATCAACAAAAGATACATCATGAGAAAGAGAAGACAGTACTAGTGGATTGCCAACTCGGCATATCCAAACACATGCCACCATTTTCCTCATCTACCATTTTTGCTCTCCACACCCTCCATTAATTGAGGATCATCATTTCACATATACATGATCTTAACAAAACAAAACAAAAAAATTGAGTTTTCTCCTTATTAATTCACGCATTATAATATAAAAATAATAATTTTATTTTATAATATAATAATTGTGCTACATTAAAAAAAAAAGTCGAATTAAATGATATCACCATTGACGAGACATAAATAAGTGAGCCCCTTTGGCTCTAGTTGCTTTTTTTCTCTCTCAAATGAGTGTTCCCTAGTTCCCTTTCAGCATGTAATCTCAGATATTGTTCATTGCATGCCCCTTCTCCACTAATTTAACTCCATCTCTATCTTCCCTACCATCACTTTCAAAAACTAAGCTTCATATATATATATATACATATATATATATATATATATATATATATATATATATCTCAACTACTTCATCACCCTCTCATCTAGCTAGCTATCTCCTCCATGGCTCAAACACCTCCTCATCCAATTCCTCCAGTTATTCCAAGTCCCACCTCAATAAGAACACTTTCTGATAGAGACCATACTCATGATCCAAACCACCACACGCATCATCTCCATTTCATGGTGCTCTTGGCAGCCATTTTCTGTGCTTTCGTGTGTGCTCTCGGTCTCAATTCCATGTTGCAATGTGTCTTCCAATGCGCGAACCGGGCCATCACTGAACCGGTCCAATGGGTCGCCTCACGCAGGCTTAACTCGGGGCTTAAGAAGAAGGAAGTGGTGGCTTTGCCTACTTCAACTTATAAAGCTGATGACTCACTTTCTTCTTCTTCATCTTCTTATTCGTCGTCTTCGTCTTCAGGCTGTGCTATATGCTTGGTGGATTTTTGTGACGGGGACAAGATTCGGGTGCTGCCCAAATGCAACCATTGGTTTCATGTTGCATGCATCGACAAGTGGTTGATCTGCCACTCTTCTTGCCCTACTTGCCGCCACCTGCTCAAGTCTGGTGACTCCACGCCCTCTCTTAATGAGATTGCCTAAACATATCTACTCCTACAAAAACTCAACTTGTGTTGTTCGGATATTCATGTTTCATTTTCTAATACTCCTTTCTTCTTAATTAGTTTATGAGTCAATCTCTCTCTCTCTCTCTCTCTCTATCTCTCTCTCTCTCTCTCTCTCTCTCTCTCTCTCTCTCTCTCTCTTCATATTGCTCAAATGGAACAATTTTGTACCATGCGATTTATAATAATTGTAATGAAAATTCTAGTTTTGCTATTGCCAATTTTCCATACATACGCTGGGCTGTAATTTTCACAATTTCGATTTCTCTTTTCCAACTTCTTATTATTATTATTTTTCGTTTGATTCTCTTTGATTATCCAATCCTAAAGCGAGAAACCATGAACAACTTGTAAAAAAAAAATTTACTACCCTAGCTAAAAAAGCATTGCAGATCTCTTGATTTTTATGATCGTACAATTACGAATAAGAAATTAGAATGCTTTCTTTCTTTACTATTTCTTTGATATGAGAGATTTAAATTATAATCGAACTTATCAAAGCTGCTTTTGGGGTACCTTTAATTCTTTGTCCAGACTCCAGCATACTTTTCTTTTGTTGCTTTTTATTCCCATAACATAAGCTAAAAGCTTCTCAAGATGCTGAGATCAATGAATATAACAATCATTTCTGTCGCAGACTGATTATTTATTTACAATTTCACCTCCAGTATGCATTATTAAGGAAGAGATGTGGCCATAATCGGTTATTTATCATCAGGCTTTAGCTTCTTTATTACGTACCATATAATTATATACATCTAGTTACATGACAGATTTACTCGTATTATTACGGGTGTTTGCATTTGTATGTCGCACATCTAAGTAAATGATTGGGTTTGGACCTTTCCCTTTGTTACTTTGCGGTGTTGAAAGTTAAAGCACTCTCTTGAGCTTCTTGGTTGACTACTATAAACCAATCAACAACAACATACAAATGCACGGCCAGATAAGATGCTTTAATGGAAGCCACTAGCATTTGGTTATGGTGGACACTACAAAAAGCCTCCTGTGTCCAGATGGTGGAGGTATCACCTCATCTGATGTGAGAAGATTCTGAAATAACATGAAACCAAAACTTGTCGAAACTCAAAGATTTTACACAAACTGTGATTGTCTACATGATAAGATTACTTCTTAGTAATACAATGAAACGGAGTATTTCTGCAGCCTAACCAATACATATCAAAAAACACCGAAAAAATACGTGGACTGAATTTTTGTCTTCATCATCGCACTCTTAATCAGAGTCATCATAGAACTCATCATCATCTTCTTCTCCTTCTTCAAATAAAAGTCCAATGAACTGCTGCTTCCTTATTCGCTCTTGAATTCGGTCCCGTATGGCTGTTCCCTGATAGAATACGAGGACAAGTTGTCACATAAGGAATTATCTTCCTTGATTATATTTGAATTAATGAGCTTGTGCAGGGCAAATACAAACACCAGTGATGGAACAAAACTCTGATATTGAGAGTGAGCGCACCAACCATTTTATGGAAACCTTCTTCAAACCTCTCCAGAAATCCAGCAACCAAGCGGTCAGCATTCTCCACCCATTCATTATGGCGCATTGAGGCTGTTCTTGTTACTATTTGTATCTGCACATTCACAGCTCACAAAAACACCAATCAACTTATTACTAATCATCTCTCAAGCAACAACTGAGTTCACAACTATTCCAACTCTCAAAAAAGGGTTACAGTCTTGCTGGTTTTTCATAGACATTCAAGATTAGGGAATTGTTCACGAATTTATGAAATCAAAAAATAAATGAGGAAAGCACACATACCATCACACATACAAAGTCCAATAGTTCATTAAGAAGATGAATATATGCTTTAATTGCAGAAATATACTGAAATGCAGAATAAATTGAAACCAGAATGGTATCTTGGAATTAAATGAAAGTGAGGACAAAGGGAATATACATTCCAAATGTCGTAATGAATAGTTCGTCTCATGCATTGCTATCATATATATCCTACCCAATTGATTCAACATGAAGCGAGCGATATTTAAGATTTATATTAAGGAAAGTGGGGGAAGGGCTTCCTTAAAGGGGGAAGTTGAGATAGAAAGCGCGCTGAGTCTCTCCATATTTCAGACACCTTTCCCTAATCTGTAGACACTTCTGTGTCGCGTGCGGCTAGAATTGACTGATATAGTGCAAAGCTATCACATTTTTTACTATATCTTAAGATGCATATCCAAAGGGGTGTAAAAAATTTATTTTTCACACCAACTTATATCAAAATTTACCGATTGTAACCATAAAGTCACGGATATTCATGTCAATGATGAATATGAAAAGGGACAAAAGGATTAAGCAATAAGCATGATGGAATACATACCTTCTCTCCAACTTTTTCCTGCTGCACTTTCACCCTCTCACGCAATCTTTTGAGCCCCATATTTACTCTCAGTCGCTTTTCCTAATAGTCAGATGACATAAGATTACTTCTTGCACTTAGGGAAAATGATCATTTTAACAGAAGATATTCAAGATACAAACAAGAACATACCCTCACATAGCTAACACCTAGATCCTTTCTTGTATATCCTCGGTCCAAATTACGCGTCACATACTGATTGTAGTCTTTAACAATCCGCATTATGATGTCTGATGTTGAGATTCCATCAGTCCGCTGTGTTTCCTTAAACCTCCCAACTGACTTAACCTGTGTAGAAGTTTAAACAAGTAACCATGATGGAGAAAACTACTAAAATTTTATTGAATAACTAGCAGGAAAGATGGAAGAGAGTCAACATGGCCTATAAAACTGTTAAGAATCTATTACTATTGAGACCAAGAATTCAGTCCAGTTTGCATTATAGACGGTTATCATGGTCTACAAAGAACGAAAACCCTTGACAGGCAGGAAATAGGAGGTCCATAAAACGTTCATAACAGCAAATAATCATATTGTGTTTAAAGATCAATAAACTTACAAATTCATAGACATCACTTCCAGCCCCACTTGTATCAGCATAGCTACAATTATAGGACAAAGAAGAACGAATTAGTACATGGTACACATAGGGCTATCTTTAACTGACATAAAAACATAAAATTGCATGGAAACAATAAGCTAAACTGAAAACCATATATTCATATAAGACGAATTCATTTCCAGAATCACAACAAATCATGTTATATGGTCAAAAAGGTAAATCAAATTCAAACTCTACATAAGTACAAATGAAGTCAGACGGCTGACAAAGATCCTTCTATGAATTGTGTAAACAAATACAGCATCCTAAGTGCCACAGAGACATCACAGAACTATCTGAACTATGTGAGAACAAGGGTAACAATCCTTAGGTAAATCTTTCTATCACTTAGCATGCAAATAATCCAATTTCCCCTTAAAATGGAAGTGAATTCAAAGAAAAGACAAGCATAGAAAAAAAAAATTAACTTGTTCTAGAACAATGAAAGTAATTGATTTGGGGTTGGTAGACTTACGGAAGAGAGTCGTGTGCCACATAGTCAATTTGATGCTTATCAAGAAACTCTTGCGAGAGCACCCATGGTGCATCCGGAACAACTTCATCCACCCATCTGTAGCAAACATATTACAAGACAATGAATTGAGAACTATTATCGAAATAATGTAAGAGCAACCAAATGAGAGTGATGCTGCAATATTATGGTATTCAATAATTCAAACATTCTACGGCTGAACGAAATCGCCTTTCTAATTAATTCCTACCCATTAGCACAAGGGGGAGGTCAGAATGCGTTAAAGGGAAAGCTGATTTCTTGAAATTTAATATTTTTCTTTATATGCAAACTTAAACCTAAAGTCTTAATAAAAAGGCATCATAAGTCGAAATAAGATCAGCAAACCTGCAATGTCGAAGAGATTCATAGCGTTCCTTCTCGGTCATAACAGTTTTGCCTTTATATTTGTGAGTAGTTTCATCATTGCAGCAGCCAACAAGCAGGTATGTATTTGGGAACCTATAATTTGAGACATAAAATAAGGCACTTCAAACCTAAATCGAACTTCATTGAATATATTTCCCCAACAAAAAGTAAAGCATAAGAAAGGGCTCGTATTTGAAATTTGAGATATATGAGATATGATTCATAATTTCATAGTTACTGCTAAACAAAATTTCCAAATCCAAGGCAGACATAAAAGAAAGTAGAACGAAAAAAAGCAATAACAAAACTAACTCAATCACGTCAGTTAGGCAATCTTCGAGACACTTTTAAAAAGCCCAGAAACAATTTCAAGTCTTGGAAAATAAATTGCTTGAGTTTCAAGAAATAGACAAGGAATTTGACTGGAAAATAGAAAACCCACTTCAAAATTAAATAGAACGAGGGGGAAGAGAAAGAATAAGTTACAGCTTCTTGGCTTGCTCAAGAGAACCGGCATGGCCGAAGTGAAAGAGATCATATATGCCATCAGCATATACTCTCACTGGACGCTCTACTTTAGTCTGCTTCTGATCCTTCTCCATCCTTCTTCCTTCTCTCTCTCTCCCTCTCTCTCTCTCTGATGTAGAGTAAATTAATTGCAAATTGTTTGGCTTTGGTTTACAGAGAAGACAGAGCATCAAAGCCTCTCTCCTCTCTCTGTGTGCGCGCTCGAGGAGGACCACTTGTGGTCTTATTATACCTTAACTGTTACGTAACGTACAATACCCTAAATTTTTGACACGATTTAAAATTCGTACCAAATTTATTCGGGTTAATACGCACGATTAAAGTTTTAGGTCATTTTCGGATCAACCTGTTATGACCCGTTTATTAAACGGGTGAATTTCAGGTCAACCTGTTAACCCGTATAATGATATGTTAACTCATTTAATAAATTGGTAGATTTTGAGTTAACAGGTTAACCCATATATTGGCTTATATATTGATCCATTTAATAAACGTGTCATTACTAACCCATATATCTACCTATTTAACTACCTAAATATCTATTAAATCTTATAATTTAAATAGGTTAAACGGGTCAAACGGATCATAGGTTAATCGGGTTTTGAGTATGACCTGTTTATTAAATGGGTTAAACAGGTTACACGGATTACACAGGTCATTAACAGGTCGGGTTCGGGTTGGACATTCTTGACACGATTATTAAACAGGTCGAATTCGGATTGGGCATAAATGGGTAAAACATAATTCATGACACGATACCAACCTGACACGATACAACTCATTGCCACCCATACCTTCTACGCAGGTTCTCATCAGCATTTCGATCTTAACCACAATAAGGTAATCCTTTGTTAACGTTGTACCTTTTCATTTAGTTTTAACTATTTAATTCTCTAGTTTGTGAGTTAAAGAGCAATATCTATTTTACTAAAATATTAATTAACTCTTAATAAGATTGTACTTTATTTAAAAATTGGAATATAAATATTCTACTATTTTCGTCATATATGTTTATTGTCATCTTATTGTATATATGTACGATTAGGACTCTAATCTCTTATTTTATAATTAAACTTATATACTATAATTGATAAAAAAAAAAATTAACCAAGAATGAAATCAATGTTGTTTAAAACGTATTGTAGAGTATACAAAGTTTTAGAGGGGAGTTGGTGGGGGTGTTTAGGTAGGGATGGTTCTTTATGACTTAGGGTTTAAGGTTTAATTCTTGGATTTTGGCACAAAATCAAAGAATTAGACCATAAACCATAAATAATTAGCCTAATCTTTTAATATCAAATAATAAATATTTTTCAAATTTGAAGTTTAAAAGTATTTTTGAAGAATTTTTTTCTCTTAATTATCTTGTTTTAAGTTGGATTGTCTTTATATTACTCTTTAAAACCAATAAGTGAAAAGGAAAAATGTTTTATAAGAGTAAGTAATGTTTTCATAAAATAAAAGGAAAAAATGCTACTAAATAAGGATTAAAAGTTTAAAGGTTTTTGAGTAATTATTATAGTGGCAGGGATTGGAAAGGATCAAAAAATATGATTAGGGGAGTTTTGAATAAATATTAATATTGTCAATGACTATTCAATAGACAGCTATATCTATTTCCGGTCTCTAGGACATTTTATATTCCATAATATTTTGAAATAAATTTTATATTTAATTATAAATTCACTTACTTAACATTTTCTTTTTTGTTAAAAGAGGTGTTTTATTCTAAAACATCAACGATAGAACATAGATAGACATTATGACATCGTTTGCTATGTCGTACTGTACTGACTATTTCAATCGGATAGACTAATCTGTCATAAACTGACTATTTAGTCGGGTGTTTGGTACTTTGCCGGTAGACCGACTATTTTATACTGACTGGATTATATTATAGTAATTGATGCGAAATAATTGTATCTTAAATATTAATTATGTATGTTATCATTATTATTTATTTTATTAATTATTATTATTACTATTTATTACATTTTTATTAATTATTAATTATTATTAATTAATATTTTTTATTTTTATCATTATTAGAATTTATTAAATTATCATTAATTATTATTTTATTATTATAGCATTTATTAAATTATTATTTTTTTATTATTATATTACTTTATTAAAACTTTATTTTATTTTATTTTTATTATTATTATTATTACACTTTTCAAGATTACTTGTCATCCGACTATTTAATACTGACAATTTCGAGGGTATTATTTTAGCGTGTCAGGACCATATAAAGATATTCCACCGTATTAATTTATACGTTGAATAATTAATATGCATAGTACCAAACACTGATTTCGTACTATATTATCATATCCAATCTCTTATACGACATACCAAACGTAGTCAAAGTCAATTAAAAGCTCAATCGTGAACTTCAGGAACAATAGCACGATATGTAAAAGATTTGCAACCCAATAAGGTTCATGGAGAACTAAAATAAAATGAAATAAATAAAGTACACTTGTGTTCTGCATATAATGTAATTACAAAAAGACCATCAACATAGAGGTTAGCACCCGAGTGAAACTTGTGAAATACAAATCATGCTACCTCGTTAGAAAACATTTCTTGGAAAACCCAAGTAGGGAAAAAAAACCAAGACAAAGGAAAAAGATTGTAGCGCCCTTTGTAACGACCCAGACCTGAAATTAGGGTTATTTTTGTGTATTTACATAGAAAATGACAATTTTAACCTTGGTTTTAAAGGGTTTTGTTGGTCAACTTTTTCTCAGAAACACTTATGGACGCTTTCTTTTGACGTTGAGTGGGTCTCGAGCTCCTGAGTTCGTAGAAAGGAAGCACACGGGAAATGGAATTCGTGAACGAGAGTTACTGATCCAAAGTGATAAGGGCATAATGGTAATTTTTGATAAGTTCGGGTTATAAATTGGGTGGGGTTTTTCTCTCCTCATATGATTAGTCAGAGTTGGATCTCTCTCTCTTCGCGGTGCGACCACTGTACCCCCTTCATTGTGGGTAACCCGTTTTTAGGTCGAATTGGAGGAAACCAAGGCCGAAAATGGAATCCCTATGGCCTTTTGAGTATTTCGATGTGAAGTTCGAGGTTGGAGCACCACCAATGACAACAAATCGAGAAGGGTTTGGATTTGGAACCTTCTCGACTGATTTCCAACCAAACTAAGTACGTTCTATTAAATCTGAGGGTAAATTTGAATTCATCTTGTTGTATACATGGATTTACATGTGAAGATTATAAGTTTTAGTTGAGAAATGAAAAATCTAGAAAAGTTTGAAGGTACGAACATTAATGGATGATTTCGGTGAACCAGACGGCATTTCCAGCGGTGTCTCCGGTCGTCTTCTCCAGCTAGCTGGTGCCAGTACCACGTGGCAAGGAATGTCAGGGGTGCGAATGTGTGTCATGTGCCACGTCAATACCACGTGGTAGGGGATGACTAGGACATATGGCAGGGCTGTTTGGTGCCACATCAACGTCACGTGGTGGCGGTGTCAGGTCGTCAGTGACACGACCCATCCCAATCCCTCCGGGATTACCACGGGATGTGACGTGCTCCCGTCTGACACGAAGTGTCAGACAAGGGATAACCCGACGCCATTGCCCCTACGGCATCCAGAGTGCGCAAAGATCGATGGAGGAGGCATGCGATGTCCCGGTCCCCTGCTGCAGTTGCATCCGGGATCAACCTGAAGGGCATGAAAAACCAAAAGCTGTGAGTGGACGAAAATAAACAAGTTCATTAAAAACATTTTTTTTTAGACATTTACGCCCCTCAGTAAAAACGTATGCATGCATCAAAAATCGGTAATCAAACATTTATTAGAAATAACCATTAGGGCCTTAGCCCGGAAACCATCATAACCCCAGTTCATCGAGTCTCATAAACCGGGCCACTGCCCCAACACATTTCAAACGATCAAAAATCAACAATACTTCATAAACAAATCTTAAACACGGGAACTCAATCCCAAAACTCATCAAATCCAGTTTATCCGGGTCACTGCCCAAAACCAGTGGAAAACTGTAATCACACACGTTTGCTGGATTAAGTGCGCCCGAAAACTCAAAACCATGTGCATAAACAGGTCTTCCCGGGATATCAACGATTCTTTAAACTCAAAACATAATCAATAGGCCTCGGGGGTATCACAATAACCGAGTCTTTAAACTCACGAGTCTTTAAACTCAATCCGGGTCTTGAAACCCAATTTTCCGGGCCCGCCCCCATCATCAATTAACCGAGTCTTTAAACTCAAAATGTACTCCAGCAATAGAACCCGGGTCTTTAAACCCAAACTACTTTATAAGACACAATCAATCAGGATCCCTCACGATCCGTTTTCCGAAAAGCGTTCCGAAATCACATATATAAAACAACTGGGCCCCCCTGCCCGAATTCACTTAATCAATTCCGTAACTGTCTCATAAAATCATATCCAACCACAATGATGGAAATCAATGCAAATCCAGAAAATCTCGATTTACGCGCAAACCAGTAAATCGCCTCGAAATGCGTGAAATCATATAAATTCACCGACATCCAAAATAAATCATATAATCACAATTATAAAAATCATGAAATAGTTATGCATGCATAGAATTTATAAAAACCAAGTGTCCACTCACAGACCGTTTAACCGAGCGCCTCGATACGCGTGCCACCGGCCTTCCCGGGCCTCGTCACTAATACCGGGACTCCCGAACCTGTTCATATCACATTAGAGGGTTACTAACCTCCCCAATAACATCCTATTCAAGTCCCGTAATTTTCCCGAATTTTTAAGTATTTTTAAACCCGACTTAAAACCTTCGGACATCCTGAACAACATCCGAACGGGATCCGAATGACACGGAACCAACGCTAAAATGTTCGTTATAATGTATAGGATAAAATTTGTGTTGACCGTACCTCAGGATTTGTGCCCACGGGCCGTCACGCGCCGCCGTGAGTGGCTGCGCGTGAAACCCACGCGCCAGCTACAGTAACGGTGAACAGTCGTCTTCCTCGCCTGTTTCCTCTGCAAACGGGTCCTGCAACCCGCGTGAAAACCCGGTTCAATCCCTGAAAATACCCACTTAGTTCCTTCAATTAAACTCTCAGATAGCATCGTAAAGGACCTAATTTAAGTTCTGTTTTACTCATTCACATCGACATGGCCTAAAGCCAGCTCAATCGAATACGGGTCCTAATCGGGTCCAAAGTCCCCATTCATTCCACAGTCTCAGTTTCTCTCAATTAATCAGTTGGGAAGCTTCGTATGTTCATTATAAGGATGATTATGCAAGTAATTTCACGAGAACTAACCTCAATCATCACGACTCCAAGCTTGAATTTTTCGGCCGTCCACCACGTCTGTGCACGGCTCCAAGAGCCTCAAAAATGGCCACATTTGGTCTGGATCGACTTGTGAAGGTTCCAGGAAGCTCAATCAATCTTCAATTAGTCATGGGCTGGCCTAAAACTGGAAGTTCGAATTTGAATTTCACACAGTACCAGTTCGGGTTTTCAGAACACTCCATCACTGTTTCCTCTCATTTTCTTCCTCTCTCCATCTCAGAATACTCCTCTCATCCCCTTAACTCTCTTCCCGCTTACAAATCACTCAGTTTTGGCCTTGGGACGGCTGATCGAGTGTGGGGAACAGTCCTCTATTCATCCAGCATCAGAGACACCAGCCATGCCCGTGCACGCTCCTCCTGCAGCCAATGCCTCCCACTTACACACCCATTATCAATTGAATACACTTTAGCCCATAATCAGTTCCAATTTCAAGCATAAACAATTCACCCGTGCACTGATCGTGTTCCCATTTACGGATGCAACAGTAACCGTTCAAACAATACCTTGTGAAATTACAATTCTGCCCTTGTGCAAAAAATTACCAAAATGCCCCTCACGCAACTAGGCCCGTAACTCGGTCATCCGGACTCCGATTGATGCGTGCCGCCTGTCTACGGACTCAGGGCATCGAGACCTTCCTAACGGTCCTTGGTCCTCGACCATCGGACCCCCCGGTCAAAAAGTCAACATTTTTCCGTATTTCGTCAAAATTACGGAAATGCCCCTGGACTTCCGAACGTCATAACTTTCGCCGCGAACGTCGGAATCGAACGCGCCGCCTGTCTATGAACTCGTGACGTCCCAAACTACATCACGGTCATTGGTCAAAGTCCATTTGACCGGCTGAATAAAAAGTCAAAGTTTTGCCTACGACCAAGGGCAAAACGGTCATTTTGCACCGTTCGTCCGAGTTCGCCCAACTAATCACCGATTAACCCTGCTAATCATGATTAGTCCATAATCTAATCCCGAATTACGGGACGGGTCGTTACAGTTAGCGCGCATGTGGGCATTGTAGCCAACGCTTGGGCACGCACGTGGGTACCATAGTCGCTCGTAGGTGTGCATGTGGAAGCTATAGCAGCGCATGGGGCACTTCCATAACTCACGAAGGCTCGTACCCTAAATTTTTCGACTTTCCAGATTCGTTTTATGTAGTTGCAGGGCCTTTCGAGGCTTTTTAGAACCCTTTTGTGGCAGATTCCAGACCTATTACCTTGTTCGAGGTGGGTTTTGGACTCAGGGTCTGGGGAGTCTAAGTAACGGTGTATTTTTTGGGTCTTGTGAACTTAGTGGTTTCTTGATTAGGATATGTGGACACTAGTCGGTGTAATTGACTCACGTTACTCCGGAATGAGCATAAACTACCACCATATTCGGACATTACGGGGTATTTTTTGAGGTATACTCTAGTCAAGATGGGACATCGAATTAGGACTCTAGGTAGTCAAGATTGCAAATTGGGTCTCTAAGCGAGTTGGGGTACTGAAATGGGACTCTGGTGTGAGTTAGAATTTTAGTAAGGAACTCAGGCAGTGGTAGTGAAGCCGATGAGTTTGGGGTTAGGCAGGGCAGTTAGTCAAGGGAGTTATCGACTGCTGGGTTAAGTTACCATGGGTTGCGACTGAGGTTGAGGTGGTTATCTAACCGGGTTTACCTCGGAGTCAATGGGTGGTATGGGTGGTGACCCTTGGCGAGCGGCTATTGTTGGTTTAACCCTTGTGGGAAAAATTTTGGTTTCAGAGTTAAGTTCTAGGGTACTTCTAGGACTTCGCTTAGGTTGTCAGACGGGAGTAGGACTAGACACAATTTTCTAGGTATTTTCTAGGGTGGGTCCTGTCAATTTAGTATCAGAGAAAACTAGGTGTCGTGGGAATTTCACTAGTTGGCATAGCTCAAAGTGTGATTGTTGGATGTACGGTGAATGAAATATGTTTTATTACAGATTATGTGTGCATGACAATAATTTGGTATTTTATGGATATTTTTGAATCTCTTTGGTGTTTGAAAAATTATCTGAGATGATTGTTTTATGTGATAAATATTGGGATTTGGAATAATTTTTCAGGAAACTGGTTTCTGGACATAGGTTTTACAGATTTTGGGGAAACGGTGTTTCGGCTTAAGCCTAGGTTTAAATGTTTGGACTTGGTTTTGAGTCACATATTTATGGAAGAAAAATTTTGCTGGATTTCAGGACCTATTTTTTCCAGTATAGTCATCCCCATGTGATTGAATCACTATTCTAGAGTTGGACTATGTGGGTTTCGAGATACGAACTCGGACGTAGTCGGAGTTGGACTCCACGCGTTCCGATGGAGTTGGAATCCATAAGTTTTGTGGTGTCTACGCGTAGTACGGGATATGGGACTCAGACGTAGATGAAGTTGGACTCCATACGTTCCAATGAGGTCGGACTCTGGAGATTCCTAGAGTTAGACTCAAACTTCATTGCACTTGGACTCCACCACACATTTCGACGTGAATGGACTCCACAGGACCCGTGATTGTCTATGCATAGTACAGGGAACTAGGTGGTTGGACCAATAGGGCTTAAAGTTTAACTATGTTGGTTGTTGTGTCCAAAGGTTTTTAATATGGTTTTATAACCAAGGACTTTAGGGAAGTGTAGGTCACAGGTAATTGTTATGCATTGCATGGTTTTTGTGGGCCCCATGTTACAGAGTTACCTTGTCTTGAAATCCGGATATTTATGGTTTTTTTAATGCATGCATGGTTTTGTGAATGGTCTTGTCCACTCACATTGTACCCTAAGACCTTTTGAGCCAGTGTGTAATTTGGAATCGTGTCGGTAGTGACATAGGGACACTCGAGGGATTGCAGGAGGTTGACTTTTGACATGCATATGTAAATTTTGAGAACAAAATTTCTTTAAAGGGGTGGATTGTAACGACCCAGACTGAAAATTAGGGTTATTTTTGTGTATTTACATTGAAAATGACGATTTTATTCTTGGATTTAGAGGGTTCTGTTGGTCAACCTTTTCTGAGAAATACTTTTGGACGTTTTCATTTGACCATTGCGTAGGTCTCAAGCTCACAAATTCGTAGAAAGGCGGTACGCGAGAGCCGAAGTTTGTGAACGAGATTTATGGGTTTGAAACGATAAGGGCATAATGGTAATTTTGAATAAGTTCAGGTTATATGTTGGGTGGGATTTCTCTCTCCTCGCAGCATTGGTTAGAGTTAGATCTCTCTCTCTCTTTGCGGTGCGACCACTATACCTCTTCCACCATGGTTGACCTGATTTCGGGTCGAATTAGAGGAAACTAAGGGTGGAAATGGAATCCTCATGGCCTTGGGAGTGTTTTAGTGTGAAGTTCGAAGCTGGAGCACCACTAGAGATGGCGGATCAAGAAAGGTTTGGGTTTCGAATCTTCTCGATGGATTTCCGGCCAAACCAGGTACGTTCTCTTAAATCTGAGGATATATTTGAATTCTTCTCTTTGCATAAATGGATTTAGATGTGTATATCGTAAATTTTGATTAAGAAATGAGAAATCTTGACAATTTTGAAGGTAAGGCCATTAATGGTGGATTTCAGTGAACAAGACGATGGTGTCGCTCGTCTTCTCTAGCGAGGTGGTGATGTCAACATGATGTCATGATGATGTCAGCAAGTGACGTCAACATGATGTCATGATGATGTCAGCATGACGTCATGGTCAAATCAGCAGTGATGGCAATTTCCACATTAACGCCACATGACAGAGAATGTCATGGGGTGTCAATTCCACGTGGTAGGGTGTGTTAGGTCCCACGTCTGCGCCACGTGGTAGGGGATGACATGGACGTGTGGCATGGGTGTCAGGTGCCATGCCAGTGCCAATTGTCAGGTTGTCAATGCCATGTTAGCGTGTGTGTGGGCATTGTAGCCTACGTGTGGGCACTATATCTACGCGTGAATGCACTTGTGGACACTGTAGCAGTGTGTGGGAAGGCCCATGGCCTTCCGCCTACACTTGGCTACTCGTGGGGCGCTTCCATGGCCCACGGAAAACATGTTCCTCTAGGTTTTAGATTGTCTAGATCCATTTTTGGTGGTTTCGACGCCTTTCGGCATTGCTTGGGCCCTTTTGGGGGCAAATTCTAGATATGTTACCTTGTTCGGGGTGGGTTTTGGACCAAGGGTCGGGGGAGTCTAAGTAACGGTGTATTTCTAGGGCCCTGTGAACTTAGTGGTTTCTTGATTAGTGTGTTTAGACACTAATTGGTGTAATTGACTAACGATACTCCGGAATGAGCATAAGCTACCACTAGGTTCGAACTTTACGGGGTATTTTCCGAGGTAGACTCTAATCGAGATAAGACATCGAATTAGAACTCTAGGTGAGTTGGGATTGCATATTGGGTCTCCAAGCGAGTCAGGTACCGAAATGGGACTTTAGTGTGAGTTAGGATTTCGTTAAGGGACTCGAGCGGAGGCAGTGGAGCCAATGGTCTTCCAGCTGGCATAGCGGTTAGCCAAGGGATTGATCGACTGTTGGGTTAAGTTATTGCCATGGGTTGCGACTGAGGTCGAGGTGGTTATCAGACCGAGTTTTCCTCGCTTCCAAGGTCAATAGATGGTGTGGGCAGTGACCCTTGGAGAGCGATTGTTGTTGGTTTCATCCCTTGTTTAACGATTTTTGGTTTTGAAACTAAGTTCTAGGGTACTTTTGGGACTTTTCTTAGGTTGTCAGACATGAGCAGGATTGGGCACGATTTTCATGGTATTTTCTGAGGTGAGTCTTCTCACCCTTATTACTATAAGGGAAGACTGTGAAACTTCGAAAGGGACACGGGTCGGATGAGAAAAATCTTGATTGATGCCTGCAAAAATAAAATAAAGCAATCCAGAGAAAAAAGAAGTAAAATGATAGCAAATATAGCAAATAATGCAGTTAAAACATCCCTCCAGACTTGAACACAACAAATGCGTGAAACCTTCCCAACTGCCACTAAACGTCCCCAACCGTCGTCAATAGTCACAAAACT